>CAJRST010038888.1:17654785-17708297 GCA_907169785.1 Menidia menidia | reverse complement strand
TATGTATGTATGTATGTATGTATGTATGTATGTATGTATGTATGTATATTTCTTTAGTTTATTTTGAATAGTTTATTTTTCAATAATTGTTTTCCGTCTCTCCAAACACAGGATGGTGATCAAAGACTTCAGAGCCAAGCTGCAGCTAAAGGCCAATTTTCTTACGGCTCCGTGCTCTTAAACATCGGAAAGTGTTTTCTCCTCCTCCTCATAATTCCTCCTTTCCTCAACTATGCCTCGCTGCAGAAAGAAGCACAGATGCTTTTACCCAAAGGTCCTGAACAGTGTTGCCTTAAGAACAGTTTTATTTTTACCGTGTTTCTTAAGCGTCGATTGGTCAACGAAGTTCTGAATGAGAAGCAGTGAGCAAAGCCTAATTTTTCTTTCTGTTGTTTTCTCCTTACATCCAGATGGCCTCATTGTTGATGTCGGTTTGGGGCAAAAGATGCATTTACTGTGTAAAGGACGAGGAAGACCTGTTGGTAATCAACAATTTCCTTTTTTTTAGGTTACATTTTTTTGTGTTTGGTTTTTGTCCAATCGATCTCTGACCTGTTTGTTTTTCTTTAGTCATACTGGATGCACCAACTGGAATGTCATCAGAAATTTGGCTTCATGTCCAAGACAGTCTTTCCTCCTTAACAAAGGTTGGGTATCGATTTTTTTTAAAACTCTTTTTGTCAATAGAATTAAACAAAAATATAAGACAGAGGCAGAACTGAGATTAAGAGAGCTGAGCTAAAGCATTGTGGTGCTATTGGCATGGGTCATGCGGGGACAGTCTCTCCTGTTGCTTTGTCACATTCTCTCCGATCAACAACTCAGCAGAGAGCTAAAACTGACAGCCTGCCTCCAGTTGTTTGTCTAAAGTGGTGACCTAAATTAGGTCGCTGGCTTGTTGGAGAGGCCTAGATATATTTGAGTAACTGAACTATAGAAGCGGCAACACACTCAAAAGAAAAAACGAGCACAGTGTGTTGCTGAATATTGCATTTCTGTCATTTTAGGGGTACTCAGCCATAATGTATTAAAGTGCTTAGACTGGATAAGAAAGTTAGGCAGAAATGATTGTGTACTTGGAGGATGCCTCTATTAAAAACTCTATTTCTTACCTCTTTGTTGCATTGTCCAGGTTTGTACCTATGACAGGATGGGACTGGGCTTCAGCAAGCGACTGATGCCGAATGAAACCACAGGAACAGAGAAGGTGTGGGGAGTGTCCACAACTGGACGGTGGGTATGCACCATGAGCAGTTCTGTAATGCTTCCTCCTGTTACTACACTTATGCTGCTTTTCACATCTGGGGCACAGAGATACATAGAAAGGCTGTGAAAAGCTGAGATTCACTGACGACAGAGCCATGTGTAGAATGGTTCACCAGAGCATTGCAGCCCAGAGAGGCACAAGTTTTGTGTTCCATCTGCTGCGTATTGTAGTTACTGGATGTGCCGTATATTAGAATCAGAATCAGAAATACTTTAATAATCCCAGAGGGAAATTATTTAACAGTATTTGCAACCATAGCAAACGTAAAGGTCTTCTAGGTGCGATTTTAAGTGCATCCACTACACATTTCCAGAGGCCAGTTGCAGCTGAAATTGGATGGAAAACGAAATAAGTGAGTGAAACATTCTTTTGAAGCACTTCTGCTTTTGATTTGGTGAAAAGACTGCACAGCAGATTGAAAATAGTACATTACTGAAAGGCACAATCTCGGTTATGAAGGACAAACACAGGGCCACTAGTGATAGAGGCATTCCTTAAAGAGGAAATGCTGCTTTTTTTTCTGCACAGGTGCAGAAGGTGAATTTTGCCCTTAATAGTACTCTCGAAACTAGCACCAAATATTGGAATGTTATTTTCTGTATAGCATGTCATGTCATCATCAAAATATTCAACATTTCATTAAATGTATTTTCTTCATATTATGCAACCCTACTGTTTTGTGCTCAAGGTTTAAAAAAGAGAAAAAAAAAACAAAAGCAGTGGGATCCCTTTAGTAGCAGCATAGCATGTATAAAAATATAACAACTGATTCTCACGAAAAATTTAAAGCTGCTGGAAGATAGCAAAGAACTGTCACTGAACTGCTTTACTTATTTTTGAATGGAAATTAATACGGGAGAAGGTCAAACTGAGACCTGGAGGCCCAAAGAGACCTTCTGATAACTCTAGGATTGTTTGAAAAGCAACCCAAATTCTAGTTTCTACAACAAAAGACCTAGAGGGTTCAAGCTTCGTCTTACATTGTTGTACTCTGCAGCACCTCCTGTGCAGTTATGAACTCATCAGGAGAATGCTTCCACTACATTCTGACTACAAAGATCAGCTTCCTGCGTGTGCAGACGTATAAACCGATCTAATACAGTAGATCCATTAAAAAACTGTTCATTGAGTAGTGTAAAAGTTCTAATAAAAAAACTATCGAACTTTATAAATGAACATTTTCATGCATTCACTGCTGTGGTAAAGAATCTTTAATTGGCCCAAGGAACAGTTTCCTCACTCACCCAACCTGAAAAAAACCCAACAAAAAAACAAAATCTATCTCTTTTGAAGTGTGAAATTTCAATGATTTGTTCTGGCAGGTTATATAAATCTTAGAGGAGGAGCGTTTCCCAAAATAAGGCAGGAAGAATGATAAACGAACAGAAAGAAAAGTTAAACAAAAAGATTTGTCACTGTTTATTGGCGAGGGGTCCTTTTTCCAAGTTATATTTTGTAATGTGAAAGCAAAAGCAATCATAATTGGAATTAAACAAAGTGGGCGCTTTAACTTTATGCTATTTGTTTGTTTGATTTGTTTCAAATTTGATTTGCTGCTTTATCCAGAAAGGTAGGCCAGAAACTATTTAACTATTATTTTCCAATGTTTCATTTGCTAGTTTATGACTGAATACTTATCCAGAAAGGGAGGAAATCTAATGTTTAAAATTGGCCTCTACGAAATGCTCAGTTGGGTCCTTTTCCGTCGGGCTATAAGGTAACATCCAAAATTGAACTTTTGAAATTTGCTTTTGTCATTTTGAGGCTAAAGCCAGTTGAAGCTTCCTCTCATAGATGTTATTTTCGTTTGTTTTATATGCAAAGCAGAACCGGTTAAGGTTATTTAAAGAATTAAACAAAAACTTTTCCATTTTGGACCTCTCTATAGAAGCAATCAAATATGTAACAATAAAACAGTCAAATTCCTGTATTTTATTAGCTTATTATAGAGAAAATACATAGTACAAATTTGCTAGTTGTTTGTTGGAACCGTTTCTTGTCTGAATAAGGAAACAGAAATACCACATTTACCACTGATCTGTGCTGTGATGCCTTCGCTGAGCACATTAGTGATGTTCTGCCCTTCCCCACATTGTTGTAGGACGCAGCCTCAGTTTTCCTTTTTTTCCATCATCATAATGCAAATCTGCCTGAGGGACGAGCAGGCGTGGCTAGCCGACGGTCAGCAGTCTAGTTACCTTGGCATCTGACCCTCAAAGCTGTTACTGGTCAGCTTGAGATGAAAGCAATCAATGTTTTTTTCCAGAATTCAATTTTCGAAAAGAGCGCGACGACTAGGTAACCGCAACCCTGTGAGCCCTCTGAAATCTCCTCATTCCAGCGTGACACCTCAGGTTTGATTTATTAGCACAACAAGTCCAGAACAGCAGATGGCTCTCAGAGCGGAGCCGCTGCCCCTCGTGTAACCACGATGCCCTCCCTGATGATACGAGTCTGCTGCTGATTTATTTATTTGTCTTGCTGAGTTTTGGTATCGAAAATGCAGCAGTCAAATCAGTTTTGGTTACACCTCTGGAAAATGACTAAACTCAAAAGACTGGATTCTTTCGTTTTTAGTTCAGGCTAATCAGTAGCTAACTTGTTTCAGAGCAGATTAGAAATCAAAGGTTTTAATGGCATCGTGTCATCTAGGATGGTGGACGATCTGCACCGGCTCCTGCAGGCCGCAGGACTGGCCACGCCCTTCATCCTGGTGGGCTCTGAACTGGGAGCGCTCAACGGCAGGTTCTACAGCCACATTCACGACGTGTAAGTGTTCTGAAGTGTAATTAAGTTCATGTTTTTACAACAAGCGTGCAGCGAATTCCACCAATGAAGGCAAATTTTTTCCACTACAGTTGAGCTCATAAGGGGAAAACGGTGAACACTAACTACATTCTGAAAAATTCTGAAACATTCTGCTTTTCTGAGTGAATGCGAAACAGCAAAACTTTCACAGCTCTAGTTCTTCAAGAACTAAGATGTTTTGCAACACTTAATAAAAACTGGAAAAAGCACATGTTTACCAATGCGTAGCATCCTCTTTGTCTCACTGTCCATCAAGGTCGACCCCTCAGGAGACTAGTTGATGGACCTTCCTCTTCATCACTGGTATCATTCTAATACAAAGTCATGCAGTTGTGTGCTGTTTAGCATTGTCTTGCTGAGACATGCATGGTACTCTCTGAAAAAGATGTTGTCTTAATTGGCTGAACGGTCCTTATCTTCAATTTGAAAGAGGCTGCATCCATGATAACCCAAAAAAACATTTTAAATTCTTAGTTGCACTTTTACCTCAATCAGTTTTAGATGAACTTTGTCAATAACCCTGTGAGATTCTTGAGCAGATGGCTTTTTGACTTAGTTCCACCTCAGGCTCCAAAGTTCTGGGACATCTGATGTTGATATCCTTCCATTTCTTTGTACACATAAGCATTTCCAGAGTCTGTCTTCATAATCTGGAATTAAAGATGATGTTTTTCTGCAGATTGCTTAACCTCTTCTCATCTTTGTTTTGGTAAGACACTTCCTCTCCAACATGCTGAGAGAACAGACTTTAAAAAAGCTCTGCTTGTGGACAAGTCTCTTCATGGTCTCTGGCCAAAGTACATCTCTGACATGTTATAGGCAGATGAACCAGCTCAGACTCTCAGAGCCTCAGTTAGTGGTCTCCTGCTGGTGCCCAGAGTCAGGACCAAACCAGGTGAAACTGCGTTTCACTTTTATGCTCCTAAAATCTTTCTGGAGAACTGAGACAGGCCTCAACCCTGACAATGTTTAAATCCAGGTCCTATTTAGCCGTGCATATGGAAACTGAAGGTATTTGATCTGCGCTCTGCACTTTTAATCTATTTAATCAATGATTTGTATTTGTTTAATTTGGTTTATTCTTAATGTCTGCTTTAAACTCTCACTCTTTAGTGAAAATCGATCTTGTAGCCTTGTAAAGCACTTTGAATGGTCTTGTTCATGAATTGTGCTATACAAATAAATTTACCTTGCCTTTTTACTCTCAAGTCATATTAGTAACCTAACCAATCAATGGTGGTCTTCAATAGAATCAACCAAATCTTATTTTAATTTGGATTTAATTTACAACCCAATGATCCTGGAACTGAGGAATTCATCAAGAAACATGAAACTCTGTAAAGAGTCAGCTCAACAGCAGTAACTTTAAATCTATTTTGCCTTAGCGAAAAGTAAAGCTTGATTTTTCTGTTCAATCGTTCCCCATCTAAAAGGCTGAAATGCCCCATTATCTGTTCCTCATACTGCCATTAGCTTCTTCTGAGCTGTTCCAAACTGGAACCAGAGCTAATTTACAAATCACTTAACGACTTAAATCACTTTTTCATCCAGTGGAACTAACTGCAATTCATGTTAATTAATATGAGGACAGGACGATGACTGCGAAGAGATTTTAGTTATTGTTTTCTTTCCTTATTTGAACCTTGAACCTTGATAATAAAGTAAGACTTTCCTTATATTCTATTACTCATTATGAAATGGCAACCACCGTGCCACCCATTCTGTTAAACTGCAACACTAAATCATTATCAAAGTACTTGCCTTTGTGTACAATCCCATAAGAAATGATATGATTTCAGTCGAAAATTCACTAATGGAAAATGTACTATGATCTGTAAATATGTCAGTTATACTCAATGGAGCAACAACACAGAAGTAATAAGCCTTTGATTATGCTTTGTCTTCACTTACTTTTTCTGTTTGCAAATCCAATGACGGGGCATAATAAGCAGTGTGTTCTTCCTCTTTAAAGTACAAGCAAGTTTGTCTGTTCCTCAGGCAAACATAAATGAAGGCAAATATGTAGCCGCGCCATGTTGGGATTTGCCATACAAAAAAATGCATCCCAGTGGCTCGCTTTATAAGTAAAACCCACGGCGCACAGAAGTGGAACAAAATGTGAAAAGAATACAAAATGTTTCCATATCCATAAGTGTAGATTTATAGGAGTCCATCTCCACAACTCCGCTAATTTAGTTTTTTCTTGTTGTCATTTCTAGTGTCTCAAAACCAATCAACAGATAGGAAAGAGAAAGAATTCATGACACATCTGATATTTTCTGTCCCCTAACACACATAGAGCCACAATAAGGAAACAGACAACCACACTATACTTACTTATACTCTAGATTTGTCATAATACACACACTCAGTCTTCATGTTCCTACCTCCTCTGTCCCTCTCCATCATACATCCCCCTCTATTCTTTTCATTCATTTTTGTTTTTGCTACAGTGAGGTAATACCTTAAGAGGATCTTATATTGTGGAACTTTCCTCTTGCCCCCATTTGTGCATCCACAGAGAGCCAGAATATTCAGCTCTGACTTCTATGTGAACAATTTATTTGCCTATAGAATTTTAAAGATGTGGAGCATTGCTTTGGCATGCTCTGATAAGATGTTTTAATCTTTTCTCAATGCATTTTTGGATATTTATGCACATCAGGTTTTGCCATTGTTTAATACTAGAGCGAGAGGATTATTTGTGTTATATTGACTCAAAATAAACTGGCATCAGTGGCATTAAAGAAATGCATCCTGTCTTTGTTTCTGACTTTTTTTTTTTTTTTTAAAGAAACTGACAGCTCTTAAAATATCTTAACTGCATATGCTGTATTTGGTCATTCAAATTCACACTGACAATAAGATCTGTTCCCATGTCCCTTCCATCCAGCATAACTCACACGCCCCTGAGACAACTCAGTGATTAACCTGACAAGTCGCCAGCACCAGTGATGACGGATTTAGTGTTTGATTTGGCTGTTGTCGGGAGAGAAAATTAAATGTTGGTGTGTTGTGACACCTTTCCACTGGAAATATTACCTCTGGATCTGCTGTGTGTGTGTGTGGTCTCACAGGACAAATCTACAGAGAGACAGCAAGGGAGACACTATCCATCCTACATTCATTATGACTCAGGCCGGGAAGGTTAAGAAGAGAGAGAGTCAATGAGGTTAACTTTAATCCAAGTGTGTGCCTGTGTCCTATTTGTCCCCAGGCAAGTGTCGGACCTTGTGCTGATTGATCCCATCCCAGAGGACGTTTTTGAAGAGGACCAGTGGAAGGAGTACTGGTGAGTTTCTTAAAAGGCCTTTGAGTCGTGAGAGGAGCACAAATGCAGCAAAAAGATTGGGTTTGAGGTTGCTTAGGATGAAAAGAGAGAGAAGATGGAATGATGGTCAAAAGAGGCAAAAAAGCTCTGATGGGATGTAGAAATGCGGAGTGGGGAAAAAAGGGGGAGACGAGAAGCTCAGAAGAGGAGCGAGAGGGATGATAAGGAGCTCCGAATGGAGGAGAGGAGCACAAAAAGTGAGTGGCAGGGAAAAAGAGAACAGAAGAACAGAGTGAAATGTATCAAGGAGAAGAGGATAACGATAGGTAGAACGCACTCAGAGTTGCCGGCATGTTTCATGAGTCAAGCTGAATATTCTCCTTTTATCGGCCTCGATTGTGAGAACTTGTGATCCTCTCTGCTGGGTGGGGCTCATTAGCATGATTAATTGGCCAAGGAAAGCCATTAGTTGTCCACTGGCGTGAGATAGATGAGGAGTGAGCAAGGCTTGTGACAGTGGTCGGAACTGGGTCCCGGAAAGTGTAACAACACTGCTTTAATCCTCCACCCGAGATGGACGTCAAGTGGCAAGTCATTGTCAAGGCATACATCTCGGTACGCATTAATTATCAAATATGAAGGGGGAGGACTGTTGATAGAAGTGTCAATTATGCAACGCTAACAGTAATTGACATTGTTAACAAGTACAGAGAGTTTTTTTTCACTGAGGAGCAGATTTGAATAAATCGGTTGAACGATCGAGCAAAACATCCCAAGCTTTTAGAAATAACAGGCCGCTGAACACTTAGTACAACTGTATTTCACAGCAATAGTTGTAGACTTTCTAACACATTATTGAGTATTATTTAACGTGTACATGCTTAACCTCACAGCACGAAGGCCATTAGTCATTATAAAGTCATTATAAATATGCTGAGAACAGGCTCCAGGCCTTCAGAGCTCTGAGTTGGTTGGTGGAATGAATGGTTTAGTGTTTTGCATTAGCATTTTAGCCTTGTCACTGTAAAGATGTCAGAGAACCACCATTAGCATTAAGCTAAAAATTGTGCTGATGGGCAGTTTTTCTGTTGACCCACATCCTTTTACATTTCCTTTTGCAACCAGACTGCTCTTTTTCCCCTCCAAATCAGGTGTTCAACACCAAAATGTATGCCTAGTAATGCATTTTTCCCATCACAATTTAGTTTTCTTTGATTATAGTAAAGTGAAAATCTGTTTTTAAGCCAAGTTTAATTGTTCAGGTTTGCCACATGAAACTTTGATAAGCATATAACTGCTTACAGACAAAAGTTGAATAGCAGCATGAGAGAAAGTTCTATGTTGCATATTGATCCAGCCCGAACTGCTACTTAATTTGACATAATTCATATCTTGTGTCCTGCATTTTATTAGTTCATATAACAAATTCGTATGAAAAAGTAGCAACATACCTTGCATACATTTGCATTGGGGAATTGTGAAAATTTGTAGTTTCTTTTGTTTCATTTTTCAAAAGGTCACTAATGTATGTTCTGAAATGTGATGCAGTTTTAAAATTGGACTGTTGCCCCTCCATTAATATAATGTCCTGTCACTTTTGACCTTTATTTTCAGCAGATTTTACTCTTCTTTTCGCTGCTTAAGTCTTTTTATCTCAAATTTCCTCTGTCTGTAAGATTGTATTTGTCACATTGTATTTGTAGCTTGTAGAAACAGAACGATTATTTGTGCCGTTCTTCTAAAACAATGCCAATTATCCCGATGCGGAGCCACCTACAGTGTGTATTTACACCTGTTTAAGTCACTACTAAGTTATATTGTTATACAAATGCCACCATGTCTGATGTTTTTAATGATGGCAATGCTGTTTCTGACATTAAAGCAACGCTCTCAGTTGCAGTCAGACTAATAGAAAGTAGGATGTGTCTAGATAGTGTTTGGATTAGTTATTATTTCTTTGTTAAGCAGCAATTCCGGGTTTCCAAAGAAATCAGTCCAAAGGTAATTTAGTAGAGAAAATTGGGGATAGTCTTAATTTTTTCAAGCGACTTATCAAAATGAGTTGAAAACATATCGTCCTGCTCTGTGGAATTAAGTATAAATGAAATGATCATTGCTTTATTGTTAATCTGTGATTAATATAGATCGCTCTGTAGAAGTTAATGAACGTCCAGATCTGAGAGAAGGGAGCATAGTAAGAAAGTGGGTAACAGCAGTGATAATGGAGTCATGCCCATGAGGATGTTTCCCATCTTTAGGCCAATATTAGCTTGCAGCTTATATAAGCATGAGTCAAGCCTGATAAGAAATGGATCCCTGAAAATGGCCTAATTTGTACGTGATTCAAAGTGGAGCAGCACCATTTATCAGGGGTGTGTGTCCAATTATCGTCTGATTAATAGGCATTCATTTAACGGAGTACATGACAGTGCAGCCAATCCAATTACTCTGCGGAGAAGCGCTGCAAAAATGAAATGAACCAACGACTTTTATTAAGTCAGTAAAAAAAAAACAGTTTTATCATCTGCGCTTAATTTCATGAGAAGTAGAAATGGAGAAACGGATGTTTTACAGTGTTCAGCATGTACAGTCCCATACATCAGAGCATCTCAGCTGAATTAGCATACTTCAGCTTTCTTTTTTGTCTTATGTTGCACTTTTTGTTGTAACGGGTTGCATGTGGGTGGATGTTTTCCCCCTCTTAGGAATGCGTTTATTAGTTGTCGAAGGTCTCGCAGCCTTTGGCACACAAGCTATGTGATGCAGGGGGGAGCGGAGCTGCACCTGAGCAGGGTTGTGGAGAGACGGTATCTGTTTTGCACTGGGACCGGAGGATTTACACATCAAAGACCGGCTCATTAACCGAGGCTCACTCCCAAAATTAGTTCTTTCACATCCCTCAAATGAATCGGCACCATCTCCTGAGAGTGGTGTGTGTGTGCGTCTGTGTGCAGGTGTTCGCTTGTGCTCCCCTGTTGTAAACGGTGAGCTCAGTTTTTGGGGGATTTTTCCCTCGACAGACACGGCAGCGTGAGCTCCAGTGGTTGGAGGAAGTTGCTCTGTCAGGTTTGTTTTTTTAACCAAAATGAGTGACAGAGATTAAGAGCGAGATTATATTTCTTGACTTAATACTTACCGTCACTGTTAGCAAATGCAGCATCTTTTTTTTTTTTTTAAACATTTGATCATTTTGTCTCATTGCCGTGACATATTTGATAACAGATGACACATCAAACCTGTTTACAAACCTGTTTATAAGAAACGATCAGCTCTGCTTATGGTGAAATAGCAAAAGACCTCTTAAAACTGTTATGCAGATTTCAAACAAAGATTTTGTAAATTACAGTTTAGATTTCTCTCACATACAAATCAACTCTTCATGTGCGGTTACCAGATAGAAAATTTGTTTTTCAGCACAATACCCGATTCCTGTGAGATGCATCCTCCATCCTCTGGGCTTTGTAAATCTAAGATATAATAAATCATATTTGTACTTAGAAACTGAATAGTTTTAGCTGTATTTGTAGCTGGTTGACTAATAAGCTAAAACACAAATGAGTTGTATTGCAGTAATGGCTCATGTGATACCGCCCAAAACTAAAATTAGTCTTCCACTCTTTGCGGATTATGTAAAAAAGTATCTATAATCTGATAACAAAACTTCCCCCAAAGTGCTTCTGAAGCCTTTCGTAGATGGATTGGAACATGTTGGAGGGTTATGTAAACTGATGTTAAATCTGTGGTCACATGTAGCCGTCCAACATGGTGTCCCACTAAGATAAATGAGAGTAGATAAACTTTAAAATAAGAGTGAACTCTGGGGTCACTGCTACTTGTATTTCAATGGTAAATCCTTTACAGCCCAGAGTGGGAACGTGATTTAGTTTGCAATATTTTCATTGTGGTTCCAATATAGGCGATAGTGATGAGTGATCCTGTTATGGTCCCACTTTGTACATTGATTTTGCTGTCATGTGTTAGTTTAACTTTACTGTTATACAGTAAATGTGCTAACTGTATAAGACTTTATGTTTTTGAATGATCAACTTTGAATCAAATTTTCACCATGTTCTCTTATGTTCACGGTTTTATGTTGAGGGTCTAATAGCGTAAGTTTTCATGTTTCAGTCAAGGCCGTAACATTGTTTTAATATTGTGTATTGCTGTGCTAATTTTTGAAAGGATCAGTTTGCTCTGACTGCTCTAAAATATCAGCCTCTGTAAAAAAGCTGCCCATTTTGTGCTGGACAATATTCCAGAGAAGCCCACAGGCAGACATACGCAGTGAGCATAAGTCACCCGGGTGTGTTAACTTCTGCCCAAGCATATTCAGGCCTTCTGGGTTATTTTTTCCTACCTCTCGAAAAGTAATATTGTGTTTTTACTCTTTTAGCTGCATTGCATACAGTTAATTGATTCAGGTGTTTCAAACCGTGCTGAGTTTGTTTATTAATCATTAGTGACAGGATTTGACCGATATGATTCTTCTTTGTTTGGTCTGTCGCTGCCTGGCTTTGCCTGTCGAGGCCGTGAACAGGTGCCTGCCAGCTGTCCGCTCATATCAAGTTGCAGATGAAACGGCAAACAGCAGGATATAAATTAATGTGTGGACATTTCTGTTCCATTCCTGTCAGGGCCGATGATGACTTTGGATTTCCATATACGCTGTATGTGTTAGACTCTATTTTTGGGTATTCATAATCTTGCCATTTTGGCCTGGCAGAGGATTCTCGCATTCCATTTTCTGACGCATCCTCTACGTGCATTACAGTTTTTCAGCCATTAACCAAATCAGTCATTTTGCTGAAAAGCTCCTGAAAGCTCTTTAAAAGTTGTAAATATTATGAAATGGAAAATGTTTGTGGTAGATGCAGACATGTTTAGCACCATATTTGACAGAATATCAGTTATAACTAAGAAAAATAACATCCTTTACATCATCACAGCTCAGTTATGCTCAAATGTTTCCACCCCTTTTGGAAAATAACATTTTCTATCCAATCTATGGTAACAACCAGGCCGTCAGATCTCTCTGGATGACAAGAATCACAGCTGGAATAGTTAAAATGTTTCCAAAATGTGTTTTAATATAAATTAGCTGTGTATTTGTACACTAACTTGCTTCTATGGAACATTATACACCATAGGAAATATATTTGGTGAGACTTACTGTGAGGAATTATCCTGTCAAATGTGATGGTCCTCAGTGTAATGAATCAGAATTGATAGTACCATTACTATGTTTGATACAAAACAGTCCATAAAGGAGCACCGAATAAAAGTCTTTGAACATATAAAGGTCTGGCGAGAGATTAAGAAAGGCCTTTTTGTTAAGAGGAAAATTATAGATCGCAAACGACTGCCAATTTGTTGAGGACTGGCCTTTCCAACAAATTCTGCTAGAGAGCAGATTGCTTGTTTTGATAGCAATTACACTTATTGACCCTCTAAGGGCGACGGGCCAGTAAGAATTGCCGGCTGACTAGAGAAAACGTCATTACACAACACATCCAAATGGATAAATTTAGAATAGAATGATCCATAATAGAATTATCGGGCAGTGAGTGTGGTGGGCCCTTTCATGGTGCGGGGGTTTGCTTCCCGCCTCCCAGATTGGGCGGATGCAACATGCATTATATAAATGAATCCTCGAAAATATTATTTGGCCACGTGTCTTCTGGCTGAAGTTTTGCCAGATGTCAACTTAAAAAATCTATAGAATGGCACCCTGCATACCAGAAAATCTACAGAAAGAATGGGTAAAAAAGGAGGAGTCCTACAAATGTAACCACAAATCAAAGAGTTTACTTAAGTATTTCAAAAGAGAATTTTCCATCTCTTGATATTAACTAAATTATTAAAATGACAATCTATGCTTGTAGTGAAGCACGTTGGTGCCGATTCAAAGACGGCTGAAGATTTATGTTTCAGAGCTGTCAGAAAAACTCGACAGTGTCTGATTTTTTTACCTTGAATTAACCATATATCAAGAAGCGTGCATGCTCTGGATGTTTGTGATTGCATGTAAGTAGACGCAGACGGGGCCTGTCAGAGTGAGCCCAACAGATATTATTGATGTGATTTGCAGGTTCAGGAGAAATCGCTCACCTCTGCATCCTCCATTATTGACATTTTAAATGTCAGAAATAACCTTTGTTTGCTAAAACCTTAAGCGGCATTAAGTGGTACCGCCTGAACAACCTTGTGTTTTGTCTCCTCTTATTTCATTGTTAAGTAACACCTGCATGCGGTGACATGGGCCTCATTCTGACAAATGGACAGTGGGAGAAAAAAGGAGAAAGGGAATAAAAGTGCGAGTTAGAAAGTAAGATGAGGCATTAGGAAAAGCTCCCGCCAAAAAAAGCATGTTTCGTAGCAATGGGTTTAATTTAATTTATGCAGATTGGTTAAAAAAACAAATTTTATCTAGAAAATGTGTATTCTCTGCATGTTATTTAGGTTATGGTTAGGTTATGTTTGATCAGACTCTTCCTTCCCCCATTTGGGATTCATTCTGACCGACTTTGTGGTTCTTTAATGCCCTCCAGGATGTCAGCATCTTCTCCGTCCTCTCCTGACTCTGCTGCTACCTGATCCTCCCTCTCATCCTAACACTCCCAGATGAGTCAGGAATGCCAATTAATTGTAATTAGAGCCACTGTAAGCGTAACTACTGCTGTTACACTCCACTAATGAAGCGGGCCTACCTCAGCCTCTCTGTATTTACCCCAGTGTAATCCATAGTATCGATGCTGGGAGGGAGGCAGGAATTGGAGAAGAAATGTGGGATTGTTGCGCACTGTGGCGCAAGACTGCCCCCCTGTGTTCATCCTCAGTATTACCAAAAGTTTGTCCGCTCTGTTATGAGTAGAATGATTGTAAATTCCCTCAACAATGTGATAGGCAAAGAAGTAAATAAGTAATAAAGACATTGTAATGATATTAAACTTGTTAACATTCATATATCAACTCCGCTTCAGTATCCTGGAAACGAGCGTATGGTTATTTTTCTCGTAATAGTTTGCATATAAACTGTTTCCACAAAAATCTTTTAAATGATCTAGATTATTTTCAACATACACAAATGGGATTTGTGCATTTTGTATGAAGCGTGGACACCGCCTGTTTTAGATGATGGAAAATGTGTGTGGTGTGTCGCCATGAAACACTTTTATTTCTATTTTGTGCAACACAGTTGTGTACAATAATCTAAGCATGTCTGACAGGATATTACTATACAGTGTGTTTCACAAAGGTACGTTAAAAAAAACAAGCTTTACAGCCGCAGTATCTCAGGAAGTAGAGCGGTAAACCAAATTTAGAAGGTTTGCTGGTTTCTCACTTAAGTGAAATATAAGTGGACAAGGTGAACTCCAATATCTCCCCAGTACGTGTCTTACTTGTAAGCTGCTTTTGATAGCAGTAACCTTGTGATCTGAATAAGATCATATTGCATTTAGACTATTTATCGGAGCTGCAGATGAAAACGCTATTCATATTCTTGTTTACATCTTACAAAGCACTCTTAGATTAATGGCTGATGCCCACATTATGTTCCCTTACAGGCACTGGTGATATGAGCGCCTTTCATAAGCCTTCATTATATTCAGAGAATTCAAAACATGGAGCATCAGCTTATCCAATACTGTGTTTTCTGACACTGTAGCCAGAGCAGGTTCCATTCACTCCCATGACCAAAAACAAGCAACCTTAAGATCATAAGCCCTTTTAGAAAAAAAACAAACAGAAATAATCTTTAACACCTATAGCTCATGGTTTGGAGTAAAATGGGCTGTTAGGTGCTAAAAGCTTGGTTTGAAAAGCGAAAAAAAAAGGCCCATCATCTGGCTTTGCTTTTCCCGTCCTACATTTGATGGTAAAAATAACATGCTGTTGTTATGGTGACAGTTATTTTGCCACCGACTGAAATGGGGCTGGTTCTCAGGGCAGCTCCCGGGACCCACTTCTCCTTCACCAGCTGGAACCTGAATAAGAAAACAGCCAAGATACAGTTGTGCAAATGACAATGCAGCATTCTAACAGCACCAAACACTCACAGCTAACGCAACAAACCATTATCAAAGAAAAACCAATACAAGTTGAGTCTTTCAGTCTTTTTTTAGGGGGTGGAAACTGAAAGCAAATCCATTTGGCCTCCATTTTGGGGTTAAAAATACAAATCCATGTCATGAAAGATTTAGATTATTCAATAAAGGATCAGATACTTGTATTTGGATGCACCATCCTAACCCTGTTCACAAATTCCCGCCTTTTTCTGACCTGCTCTGGCCGTCCCTCTTTGAGTAAATGTTCCTTCTGCATAATAGTTAACCGCTCCTCATGTAATAGTCCGTGTTGAAACGTACTGTGCTCATTGTAATAGTTAGCAGGAGCTTGTGTAATAGTTCATGTTTTGTGGGCGAGCAGGCTCTCAGGTAACAGAGGCCCTGCATATGGAATGAGATGGTAATGAGGAGGAGGAGGGGAGCCTTATCGCCACCGGGCCAAATTCCGACAGTGAATTGCGTAGTTGTAACAAAAGTAACAGAGCGTCCATTCAGCCTGCACTAATCCAGATGGGAAAGTCAAACAGCAGAAAGTCCATGGCACAAACTCATTTCATCACTTTATTAATTTAGATATTGCCTCCTCGCTCCTGTGGGGAGAGGGAAAAAAAAAAAAAGAGCCCCTCTGAAATGACCAACATCAGTGAGGCGTTTTGCTCTACATGGTTCCCCCACTTCGTCTTCCTCCCGTTATCTGTTTAATTCATCCCACCAATCTTGGCTGTCTTTACCCACTAAATTTCCCTTTGACACGCATGCCTTGCTTCGCATAATCCTCACTCGGGGGCAGAATTAAAAATGGAAAAAGAGGAGGGAATAGGACAGGTGGCTGAAGAATCCTTGAAATAATGTTCAATGCCAGGCCCAGGAATGATTTGACCAGATTTGAACTGGGGGGGCTGATAGGAAGAGAGCCCCCCTCCTCCTCCTCCTCCGACTCACACTCACACTCGCTCACCCTTTATTTTTGGAACCAAGGGGTAAGAAAAGGGTGACAGGTGGAAAATGTGCAGAGACTGTGAAGTCTCTTAAGAGCCAGGTCAAAGAGTGGCTTCTAAATTGTGGTGCCAGAAAGACTTCAGGGGAAAAACTGTAACGGGGAAGATGAAAATGTCAAAATGTCACCCTCCAAAGGTCTGATATGAAAAGTTTTCTCCGTATACCGGAGACTGAGAATTAGAACAGTCCACTTGTTTTTTCCCCCCTCCTCCCGTTCTTCCTTTATCTATTATTGACCTGAAGGGAATATTTCTTCCTCCATGAATATGGCAGGCATTTTATCTTCCGCTGCTGTTTGTGGCAGCCGCCCCCCCCCCCCCCCCCGATCTGTATCGGCTTTATCGGAGCAGTCGGGGCTCTGTCGGAGCACGGCTTGATCCTATCAGGCCGCAGCTCTTTGGACGGCAGCGTATCGTATGGGTTCTTTTAGACGGGGAAAAAAAGGGCCCATTCCCGATGGCTGAAGCCCACCTGTGGGGGGGCGTGAACTTCCACGTGGTGAGCGGAAATCTGTGCGGAACACATAAAGAACCGGTAAAGGAATTCGTCCAGAATTTGGGAATGCTTAAACATTTCCTCCCAACAAGCACAGAGATGCTTAACTTCTATATATCTGTCAAACTAAACTCACTCTGTGGGTTTATCATCAGGTTTCATTAAGTTTTCCATGCTGCATCAGAGGTGGACAGACTTGCTGCCTTTTGGCTTTTCAATGCCTTAAATTGCCACATTTCTCTTTTTTATTGGACCGTACTTTAAACATTCAAATATCACCGGGTTCTGACCATTCTTATGATCTTTCTTTCTCTTTTTGTCTTTACAATTTTCCGCCTCACTGCATCCAAAAATCCTAACCTTAAAAGAGTTTTGACCTCTTACCCCTTAAAGCTGGAAAATTACTTTTTTTTGGTTTCAAGTCTTTATTTGGCTTTTTAACAAAATATGTAAAAAGAAAAAACAAAAACAAATGTTTAATATTAATAATTTATTACTGTGCGATAAGTCAAGATTATTTTTTTGTGTAGTCTTCTGCCCCCTGTTATCAGGTGTATCTGATTGTGTCCAATAGGATTTTGAGCAAAGTTTTTACCATTAAATTATGCAAAAGGTGTCAGATGTAAAACCAGATATGATACATTTGGCATCACAGGGTTAAGAAGTGTTTGACAGTGTGGAGGTTAGAGGCTCGGTGAGGGCAGATCAGGCCCAGACGGGGACGAGGCTCCCCCCGGTGCATGGCGTAGGGGTGGGGGGGTAGTGGGGGGGTTTGGGGGGTGGGGGGGGGTAGATCTACGGCGTGCTGGCGGGCGCGTACGGGAAGCCACGGCGGCAGCAGGCGTGCGGCGCCATTGATTGGGCTCCCCAGGCTGAGACCGGCCAATTCAGAGCACCAGTGAGCCGAGACCGATTGGGCCTCCCCTTCTCTCACCCGCCAAAAAGAGAGAAGGAGAGAATTATTCGTTCTCCCTAGGCAAATATTTTTTTGCGGAGAAAGTTTGAGATTTCGCGTTACGGTGTCAACTAAGGCGAGATTTCATGTTGCTGTTGGAGCCACGGGGGCCAAATTTCACAACCATCTAACGGTTACTGGCATTCGAAACTGGTTGGAGGAGAGGATGAACTGAAATAATCATTCAGGATGAACTTTGTATACTGGTGTTTGACTACAGACCACAGTCAGTGCTTGTATATCAGTATAATGCAGTTAATGTCCATTTAAATCCTCAAATGTGAACGGGAATCTAAAAAAAACGTTGCATTTTAGGACAAACTAAACTACCAAAAAGGGCTCAAAGCAGCGTGGGTGATAAACTAGTTTGGCAACAAACCTTTTTGCTGTTTGTGCTGTTAGTTTATCTTCTCGAGTCATGTGTGTGTTTTTTTTTGTTTCTTTCCAGGTATGGCAAGCTGCTGCCGTCCCTCCAAGCCCGGCAGTTTTCGGCGGCCACAGGGCTGAGCCGCATGCTGATCATCATGGGGGCGATCCAACCGGCCATACAAGGCGAGAACGTCTCGGAGGAGGCCGTCCAGCGCCAGGTCAGTCCGGTCACTCCGAACCGCCATGTCCTCAGAGCTGCTCCTGTAACGAGAAAGAAACAGGCAGTTAGAATTAACTCCGGGTTTTCTCCACTGCTTGAATGTTTTTTTTTTTTCAACGCAATTAAAATTAGAAATCAGAATTAGATCCATGGTTCCCGTGCAGCCACAGGATGGTGCTAGTGGGAGGATAATGGCAGAGATGCTCCTGTGTGATGACCGCACAGGCGTTTGTCTTCATGGCGTCAAAGACTGTGAAGCTGGCACCATTTGCCACCCGGCGAACATAAAAAAAACAACAAAAAAACACATATATCTATATATAAACGAATATTTGACTGCTTTCCCGGAGCCGACTCGACGGCTGCGTTGTTTCTGACAGGTCAGACGGTTTGTGAGGAAGAGGGCTGTTTAATAAAAGCTTTGTGTTTTTGCTGTGTTCTGCAGATTAGGTTTTTTCCTCCAGGGGAGGGATTTTTTTTTTTTTCCATTCTCCAGGCATACAGTAGTGACTCTTCTGCCTGTCACCGATTCCTGTAGTCAATTTTCACCTCTCACCGAAAACATCCCGGACAGAGAAGCAGTAATGGATTCCTATGAAGAAACAACAACCAATATCTTCAAAAACACGGCCGAATGCTCCAAACCTCCTTCCAGTCCCGTTGGATGGATTCAGGGCTGAGACGGTTTAAAAAAAAGATTTCAGGGAGGACAGTTTTGCACTCAATTTGCTTATTTAAGAAAAAAACAAAAAAACACCCTTTAAGGCTCTGTCTGCACACTGAGGAACATTTAGCTAACATCCCAGCCCCCCCTTCCCCGTTCCCCCCCTGCAACTGCATGATATGATGATGTCTGCTTGGGGATGAATGCAAACAGTTCGTTAAGACGCCTTGTTCTCGGCTGCCAGCCACCCACGATTTGATGGCGGCCGTGATGAGGGACCCATTTCAGCTTTTCAAGTATTACAGTTGTTGCCAAGGAGATAAGGACATCATTGTGCTTGAATTCTCCAAGGACAGAAAAAAAGGTTTTGTCGACAGGCTAGTGAAGGTTATAATGCACACACACACACACACACACACCAACACACACACACATTCATTCACTCACAGGCAGACCAGGCTCAATAGAGCATGCAGTCCATTTCTCAAGGGCATGTTCTGTAACCACTGCCTAATTGAACTGGAGCAGAATTGTTTGCTACAATGTTAACAGCACCAAAGCTATCGGGGCCTAATCGCACACGCACGATTGATGCTGTTAAAGGGAAATTCTGCTCAGTTGGAGGGTTCTATTCGGCAGCGCGGTGAACTCTCCCGGCTCCGGGGTCAGAGGGAGATTTCCGACGCGATATCGGCGTTCCCGCCTCGCTGAAAGAGCCTGACACTGCCTTGACTGCCTAAGAATGAGCCCGACAAAGTCGCAGATTTTTGCATGGCATGAAAGGAGTTGTGACACGATGTCGTGGCAATGATATGTTCAGTTTTACATTCATTTCCATTAGCACAGAGCACAGCTGTTCAGATGTCGTCCTTCCCGTTTTGTAAGAGGCCGAATTGGTTGCAGATGAATAATTAGTTTATTTTTTTCCTCTTCTTTTTTTTGGTTGGTTTTCCATTCATTTTACGGTGCACACAAAGTAGAGCCAACCCGGTCGGTATCGCGTGTAGTCATATGGTTTTGGAGTCAGCCAAGAGAGTGGCCCGCTGTGAGTGTGGAATAGGTTAATTAACACGTCTGCCAGTCCACTAACTCCATAAATCTTTTATTAGAGTTGCTCAAATAACTGTCGGGAATGAATGACTCTTTCAAGAATCTTCAGGCACCTGTAGATGATCATCCGGGCCTCACTTCAGTGAGGACGGACGTTACGCTGTCCCATGTTTGACCGGTAACGGAACAGGGTGGTCAAGCATGCAAGTCATAAAGAAGCATCTCCACCAACAAGAACAGCGAATTTTGGCCTTTAAGGAGCCAGTCAGAAAATAGAAACCTTCCTTTTTCTTCATCTATTATCGTGTTTTTTCGTGACCTTGTTGAAAGCATCACAGAGGAAATTGTCGGAGAAATTTGTGCCCATTTAGAAAAGAAAAAAACAGATGTGTTCACAGGCAATGACATATTTTTCGTTTTTGCCATTTAGAGGTAACCGCAAAAGAAAGGCTTCTTTTATTCCCCCCTCTTGAGTCATGCTTCTTTATTTATGGTATGTGTTGCTATCACAAAGGATTGTGGGACAGTTATCTCTTTGATTTTCTCTCTATCTCTTTGATAAAGGGAAGTGCTGTGTACAGGTAATTGTTAGAAAACATTTTTTTTCTAAAGGACAAGGTAAGAAATAGGTAGAAAAGGATGGCCAATTAATATGGATATATAAAGGATACTTCATCTCCAACTTGAATGCAACTGAATGAAAAAACAACTTTTTAAAGTGTTATTAGCCAAGTGCAGTACAAAGTTACATAGTTTAAAGAAAATAACAAAACACACTAATGTACAGATCTCCTAAATAGATCATTTTGAAAACATTTAGTCTGATAAAGGATTCAAGCTGCTCCATAATGCTGGGTCTTCCTTCGTCTGTTCGGTTTTTCATGAGGAGTCAAATGTTTTTGATTGCAGTACATGTAGTTCCCTTAAAAAGTGTTCTAAAAGGGAGGATACATTCCTTTGGAATGTCTATACACCTTTCAGAATGGATGGGGCTTTCTCAGATGATAACCAGCTGAACTGTCCCTCTCATCCCGAGGACAGAATGTCCAACATTTCCCAAGAAGAATTTCAGATTGAGATTTCCGTCTGCAGGACAGAATCAGTCCTTTTTAAATCAGCTTTTTTAGCTCAAAGGTTTAGAGTTCGGAGATTGTGTCCATATTTGGCTTCTGCCGTGCCGGCTAGAGCTTCATGGAAAAGCCTGAATCAAATACCAGGCAACTGGAGGGTGTCAAAATCACGAACATCCGCTGATCACTGTCTCCAAAATCTGAAATGATTACTTCAGTTAATGCAGACTGGTAAACCTCCCCCATCTTTACTGATGAGAGACTTTTGTTCCTTAAGATGCTCTTTTTAATATCCAATCACGCTACTGACAAGTTTCTTTTGACTGCTACTACTTTTTCTAACCTTTTGTTACCCCTCCCTCCATCCTTTTTTAAAAACACATTGCTATCAATTCAAGTCCAGCTAATATTGATCATTGTCACTTTCGATATGTTCCATATGTTATATTTTAAGTAAATATTGATTTAAGATAATATTGGTTTATATTTCTATTTCTAGCAGGAATTCAGACTTTTTTGGAACAGGTGTAGCTATTTCTCTGTCATTTCACTCAATTACGAACCTTCCAAAACAATCTTTAAAAAAGGTAAAATGATGATCACAAAATATAAAGGATTCCTTTTTTTTTTTTTTATTAAGCATCCTTAATTTAGTTACTTTAAATTGAACAAAAAATGTGAATAGAAATAGGTTTCCTTGTACTATAGGCTACAAATAATGGATTTTTGTATCTTTTCTCTGCCTCTGTTTCTTCTAGAAGTATCTGCTGAGTAACCCCGCCCACCTGAGCGGTGCTGTGGATGAGCACTACTTCATGAATGAAAGTGCAGCTCAGGTCCGGTACGTCACACACACACACACACACACACACGTCGAAACACTATTTATTTTAGCGGTTCTCTTTATTTGCAGGTTGAGTTAGGCACACTGTTGGCAGGTCACTCAAGTTATTGTCATGTTTTGTGTTTTTTAAAGGGACATCACGATGTTTAAACCCCTCTCCAGCAAGATATCGGTGAGCATGCTGACCGGAGAGTCCTTTGACCAGCAAATGCCAGAACAACTGAACCAAGTGAGTGGGTCCACTGTTGACAGTGGCTGAACAATACTCCAGAAACGTTGGTTAATCAAACCCCCCCCCCCCCCTCCTGCACCAGATGGTAGCGCGACTTCAAAAGAGGTTTCTGAAGGAATCCTACCCATCAGCCAATCACGTTCACATAAAAGAGGCCGACCGGCGAATGATCTACAAGAAGCCATCTGCCATCGTCCAGCACCTGAGGAGGATCGTCCACCAGCGACAGCCCAAACAGCAGAGCGAGTGACCTGTGGCCAAAACGGACGTCAAACCCAGACAAGGCCGGAAAACAATTTGAATATGTTTTAAATATTCAATCAAATATTCCAACTTATCTTCTCCGCCTTCCTGTGCGGCAATTTGTAGAGATTGTCTACATGTCTGCTAAGGTTCATCAAGAAGTCAATTCCAGAACAGATTTTTGCTCAGCTCTGCTTCGTTGGAAGCTTTTTAATTGAAGATAACTTGGGGGTATTCAGTGTGATGAAACATTTTCTGTCTTAGATTAATCTTATCTTTCAAGTTGTTATTTCAGACTCTCCACCTGATTGGCCAGTGCCAGAAATGAATACATTATTCCTTATCATTGTAAAGGCCACACACACACACGCACGCACACACAGACATACATACACACACATTGCTCAAACAACTCTATGCTTTTATCTCATTTAGCTTTGTTTTTATGTTCTGCCACAAGCAAACGTACATTCACTTCTTCTGTCTTCGTTGCATCACCTTCATTTGTTACATGCATAAATTTCTGTTACATCAGGACCAGACATTCACAGTTGTGAATGCAAAGGAAAAAAAAAACGTCTGCGTTTTTTCAAATGTGTGAAATAAAGACCGGAGGCCATTGGTTTATCCTGAGGATTTAAGTTTAATTATGACACCACATCAAAATAAAAATTTCCAACAGATCTGGAATTTAATTCCATCCATATACATGCATAGCAACAACGTTTTAAGAAACATTTTCTCCCATAATCAGGACATTGGAATGATCATTTTACATCAGTATCCCCACTGACCTCCCACCCAGCTTGTTCGTCTGCAATAAACTTAATTCTTGTACAGATTCTTTTTTTTTTCCCTTATGGGGTTACAAATAATTATATGCACAGTCCCCATTTCATAATACTGCTTTCAGTAACGTTCCCTCATTTACAAAGTATTGCACTGAGAGCAAATTTCAAAAGGGAGACCGAAGTGTATCATTGAACAGAAATACGAGTACTATACAAGAATGTTGTCATCCTCATGAAAACATCCACATCTGAATTGAAGAAAAAAGACAGGGACAAACAGCCACATATGTATGCAAAGCCATGTATATATGCCAAAATGTATGATGCAAGTTTATGCCTTGTAATCACCCCCAAACGGTGATTTTTAAGGCTGAAAAGTCTGTAGTAGCAATCTGCAAGAGACATTTTGAGCATAAGGAAACTGGTACAGCAAATAAGAATACACAAGTGCCTCAGTAGCTATTTTTGTGTCTAAAATGCATCTCGTTTTAGTATTGTCTATTGTTTCATTGAGCCTACATTACAGTGTAAACAATGTGTGCTACACAAGAATGACTATACAATAACATTACAAACAACTCTGATATAAATTTCATTTTGAATTTAAATTAAGATCACTACTCCTAATAATACTGATTGTAAAATAAATTAATGTGAACGTGGCACCGATATTATTCTTAATTCGTTTTTCTTTTCCTTTTTTTTTTTTAACCAATAGTTTTGCATTTTTAAGTCTTAAAACAATGAAGGAAGAAGCTTCTTGATTGTCCACAGGCAGCATTTCGCACTGCATGATGCACTATTCCAGACACGACAGTGTACCAAAACAAAGGGGGGAAAAAAAGGAAGTCAGAGTCAGGAGGAAAAAGGTCTGTGAGGGAGAAGAACGTCTCGTTTCCCCTCGGTTCATTTTACGTGCTCCGCGGCGTGTGACGAACAGTAAAACTTCTTATGGGTGATAAAGTTTGATAGGTTGTTGAACTGGATGTCGCAGAGGCGGCAGTATTTGCCGCTTCCCGAACCGTTGATGCCTTTGTTGGCCGCCGGCGCCGCCTCCTCGCTCGGAGACTTGGAGCCGGGGGACATGTTCTCGTTGGAGTCGGCCTGGTTTTCGGCGGCCCATGTGGGGGAGGGGTTGGGGGGCTGGCTGTCCGGCTGGGGCTGGTTCTCCTCCGGCTTGTGGCCCCCGTTGACGATGACCATGCTGCGGTTTTTGGGCAGGAGGGGGAGAGGGTCTTTGCCGGGGTTGGGGCAGCCGTTGGCGGCCGGCTGGGGACACGGTTCCCTGGCCGTCCCCGTCTCTCCTCCTCCCCCTCCCCCGCCGTTAATTCCCTGCTCCTGGTCACCTGGCTCTCCCTGCATGGCCGGTCCCCCGGTCACGTAATCGGTGGGCTTTATCCCAAAGTACGGCGATATTTGTTCTGCCCCTTTCGCCTTCTTTATTGCTCCGGGATAAAGGCAGTGGGGCAGGAACATGTTCTTGCTCTCGTCCTTTGCCGGGACGAGCGGGGGCTCTGTGAACGGCTTGAGTCCTGGCGCCGGCCCCAGGTGAGGCGGGAACAGGCCTCCGTTCTGCTGCATCGCCTTCCCGGGGCCGTTCTTCTCCCCTTTGCCGGGGCTCTTGTCGTAACCCTCGTCGGGGTTGTTGTTTCCTTCGCTCTTCACATCTGGGAACATGTTGGGCTCCAGGGGAACGCTGTCGTTGTGTTGTTGCTGCTGTTGGGCGGCGGCGGCAGCGGCAGCGGCGGCGGCCGTGGCGGGGCAAAAGTTCTGTTTGTGCGCCAGGTAGTTCTCCACCTTGTTAAAACTGATCTTGCACACCGCGCATTCGTGATAGTCCAGGAGTCTTTTGGGGGAGCTGCACGACTTGTCGGAGAGCGGCGAGCACTTTTTGCTGAGGTCGATGGGCGCGTCCAGCTCCTGCTGCTCGCATTTGGGGGCGGGGACGGGCTTGCTGACCGTCAGGGAGGCCTCCAGGTGTTTGGGGACCATGCCCGGGAAGAGGTCGCAGCGGGGGTGGAAGCGGTCGGCCAGGCTCTCGGCGGCCTCCTGGGACGTGCACGGGTTCATGGGGGGCACTCCCAGGAACCCCGGCTGACCCATGGGGGCTCTCTGGTGGTCCTGGTCCGGGAGACACATCTCGTACATCTTCCTGCGCTTGCGGGTCCTCATGGTCCTCTGCATGGAGGGCACCTTGTTGGCGGACATGCGCTTCATGGGCGGGTCGTGGCGCGTGGCGCAGTAGTACTGCTTGTGGACCATGTAGGTCTCGTGGCGACTGAAGGTGATGTTGCAGGCGTCGCAGGTGGTCTTGGTGGGGTCGTTGTCGGTTTCCGCTAACCCCGCCGTGGGGCTCTTCCCCTCCAGCTGCTTGCCGTTGAGCCGCTCCTCCGCGCCGGGCGGGGTGGACACCTTCTTCACCTGGCCGGGGAGGTCCTTGTCGGGCCCTTTGGTGCCGGCGCTGATCATGTCCAGCACGTTGGAGTTCAGGCAGCCGGACTGCAGGAGGTGGCCGTCGGATTCTGCCGGGTGGCAGCCGGTCAGCATGCTGACGGAGCTGTGGCCGCTGTTGGGGCTGACCGCCTCGGGGACCTTATCGGAGAGGGCGGAAAAGTCGGGTGACTTGGCCATGTGCTGCCAGCGGCTGTTGCAGTAGTGCTTTTTATGGACCAGGTAGTTGTCCAGGTTGCTGAAGGTGATGTTGCATTCGAAACAGGTGGCCCCTTTGGGCATGAGCGGGCTGTAGATGACCGGGGGGTAGCTGTTCCCGCCGTGGCGCAGCCTCCGATGGACCAGCTCCGACATTTTGGCCAGGATCTCCGACGCCTGCGGGACCACCGAAATGTCTTGGGAGAAAGCGAACTGGGACAAGAAGGGGCCCATGGGGAACGTGGGCATGTTGTGCTGCACCGGGGAGGAGGCCAGGCGTGGGCTGGAGGGCTCCGACTTGATCCTGGTGTAGGAAAAACTGGCTTTGCTGCCCGGGTGGGCCTCTCCCTTCTGAGTGGACAGCGTGGGTTTCTTCTCGGCCTTGTCGGCCTCTCCGTCTGTGCTGGTCTCCTTGCCGAGGGCCCCTTTGGGACTCCCCAGCAGCGCCTCCTTCCTGCTGGCCAGATCGGCGCGGGCCTGCTGCTGCTGCTGCTGCTGCTGCTGGAGGCTCTCCTCGGGCCCCCTGGGGGAGTGCTCGGCGCCGTCGCTCTCCCTGTGAAGTTTGCCGCCGTGCCCGTGTAAGTCCTGATGCTGCGAGAGTTCCCTGTGGCTCTGGAAGCTGATATGGCAGTGATTGCATCTGAAGGCCGCCTGTGACAGGTGAGACATGATGTGATGCTGGAATGTAATAAGAGAATCCGCCGTGTAGTTACAGATTGTGCATTTCAAGCTGGTGCCAGGAGGGAGGCTCTCTTCCATTTTGACACCTGTGAGGGAGATAAAAGGGAGAAACGCTCAGAATCTCACCTCCCACTTCTCCTTTTGAGTTGACGGTAGAAGGCATCAAATGCTCATGCATTATGCCAAGCTTATTCCTATCCACTAGATTTGTTATTTCTGCTCAAGGATAAACTGTCAACCACGGTAGCTGACAGCAGGATATGTATATTTCTCAAAATATATATATAACAATCTGTTCTAGTGTACTTTTTCCTGAGCACCTTCCCTTTAAAATGTAAAGTAACCATCTGGAAGGGCCATCATGTAAAAAAACTAGGATATTTTTTGTGCAAAACAAAAGGATCTAATTCCAGTGTGCTATGAGATTAGCACTCACCACTGTGTGAGGTGCTTAGGTGCATTTCCAGGGCCCTGGCTCCAGAGAAGCTCTTGTTGCACTGGGGGAACGGGCAGAGGCTGGGTGTTTGATGGGGTCCGCCGTCGCTGTCCTCCACTACCGTCTCCGGCTCCCTCTGCCGCCCGCTGCAGTAGTACATGAGGTGGGCCTGCAGGTTCCTCTCGCTCCGGAACCAGATCCCACACGCCTTACAGGGGAAGATGTCCTCTGGAGGGACACAAGGGAGATTCAATACAATTAAATTCAATTTTATTTATATAGCGCCACATCACAACAATAGTTGTCTCACAGCCCTTTCCAAACAGAGCAGGTCAGACCCTACTCTGAAGTTAATTACAGAAACCCAACAATTCCCACCATGAGCAAGCACTAGGCGACACAGGCAAGGAAAAACTTCCTTTTAACGGGCAGAAACCTCGAGCAGAGATGCAGCATGAGGGTACTGTATCAGGAAACAGTCCAAATCTACGCGTTAAAATATGTAGGTAAAAAAACGTGGAGATAAGCTTCTCTTCTGCCGTGCTTCTCCAGGACTAGACCCCCAAAGCCTGCATTAAAAAAAAGGCTTTTCCGCCAAATCCTGGGCTGTAGCCTACCGCCGTGCGTGCTACCACTGGGTCGGTTGCCCTCTCTCAAGGGTAGAGAAGAAACACTGGACCATCTGCTTACAGAAGCCTCTCTGTTAAGCTGAACCCAGATAGCCCTCGCTAGAGTAAACAAACGCGCTATTTGCATGAGGCGTGTGCTTTGCAACGGACACACCGGTTTGAGCCTCTCAACCCAAAACCTGAAGGTCGACGGTTCTTATCTCCCGCGCAAAGACTCATCGGGAGGTTAATCTCCGCCCGCCCCGGAGACGCCGGCGCCGGTTAAGCGGGCGACTGCTGTGGAACGGCGGGGAAGGAGAGGATCCACTCACTGTTGACGATGGCGGTGGGGAGGATGGAGGCCATGGCGGCCTGCTGGGGCAGGAGCTGGATGCTGTCCAGAAGCCTGGCCGGGTACATGCCCTCGCTCAGAGACATGTGGTTGACCGCCTGCAGGCGCGAGTCGAAGTCCACCGCGAAGGCCACCAGCTCCTCGCCCTCCATCATGTTCTTGGTGGTGGTGCACCACAGCTGGCCACCTGGATGGGAAAAAAAAAACAAAAACGTCTAAATTCTTATTGCTAGAGAGAAGAAAGTTTATCTTATTCCATTGTTCACACGATCAAGCATTTTTTTAGACGCGCAAAACTGTCACGGTCTGTTTTTTTTTATTCTAAAAGCCTCAGATTTACAGACAACTGGATACAATAACAGCAATTGTTATTTCAATTTAAAAAAAAAAAAGCAATACGTTTACCAAATTGTTGTTATTTTCTCCCTGTCCTGTCAGTAAGTATTCAGAGAACACTACATCTGACTGGTTCTTTGTAGTTTTTTTTTTTTTTTCTGGCTGAGAGGGGGAACTTTTTAGAACCGGGTGAATACACCCTTTAAAGACACCGTGCCCCGCTTTTAACTGTCACTCAAACGCCTTTCAAGACTTCTGAGGCTGATATCTGGAGGCAGAGTCTCCGGCAGCCCAGAGTGCTGCTGTCAGCGGCAACACTGAGACAGGTCCTCAACGTTATTAGATTGTTGTGTTTCGGGATTAAGCATTCCTCTGAAATCTTCTGAACATATTCATTAAGTCAGAGGAAGAGGGAGGGGGGGGTGAAGGCAGAGAGTGAAGGTTTTAGCTTAGATAAAAATTTATCTCAGCACATGACAGGCTTTTCAGCTGCACTTAATTTTCCATTGAAGAGATTAAAGTTTTTAATATGACTATTTACAGAAATCTGGCCCGGGAGATAACAACAAACTATGATATGTTCCCGCTAAATGGCAGAATTAGGACATTGTTTCTGAGGGAAGCCGGACAATTAATTAAAGCCCGCTGTTGGCTTTCAAAGATGTGCAAACATGCCAGCGGAGTGTCAGGCTGAGAGGGGACCTGATGAGAGGCCTGGCTGATGTGGAATAAAGAGGGTCCTGCGGAGAGGTGTGGACGTGGGGGGACACTGCTAGAAAAGCCCCCGCTCATGTGGAGCTCTGATTACTCATGTTTGCAACAAAAAAAAAAGTGAATCACCAGGTTTAAAGCAGCCCTCTAGGCTGATAAAGTTGCATGAACGAGGCTCTGTGTGAAAGCATTTGACGTTTCTTTTTTATTGGGAACAGAAAACTGGTCACTGGGATAAAGACTCCCCGCTAAAATGAATTACATAACATACATTGTTAACAAATTGGCCTCGTTGTACCAATTAAAAACACCGTGTCCTGATTAAAACCTTTTCAGATCTGCTAGAAATTAGAGCGGCACAAATGTGTCAAAAAGTGACCCGGTGTTAAAAAATGCTACATTTCTAAGTTTCCGTGTGTGTAAGCGAGCTCGTGCGCTCCTCTTTAAAGAGCGGAGGCCTATCTGTCGTCCAATCTGCTTCACCGTTCGGATTCTGTCATACCACCACGCTGCCTGGAGAGACCCTTTGAATTTTTATCTCCTAATTAAAATAACAAAACTCCTTTCCACTGTCTGCTGAAGTTACCATCAAGGTAGATCCAAACTGCCACCGACAATAGCGACGAGAGTGCATATCGCCACCCCGGCCACAAAAGTTTTCTCTCCTCTCTGAGGATCTCTTACAGTAGTTCAGTCACGCTCAGCTTACAAAGAGAATTATGAACCAGGCTTTAACTCTCAGATACGAATCCGGCGTCGTTGGGCTCGATCTAAATCAAAGATGCTGTGCGCTCTCCTCAGCGGAAATAGAGCAGTTCGTACGGGGTGTGATGAAATATGAACTCAGATTGCATCCACTCAGCCAAGAAAGCTCCAGATCCATCTGCTGTGCGGAAGTGACTTTTAGGGGGACTGCGTGTCCCAGTTTAAGCAAAGACTGAGGCAGCACTCTGCCTGTCAGGGGCTGGGAGCTGACGGGGGGGGCAGGCTGCAGGAGCCTCGTTTAACACGAGAAAACAGCGTCCAATTTGCTCACAGCACCTATTGCGGACGAAATTCCTACACTCTGTCTGCGCTCTGAAATGTGTCGTCCGCATCTGCATTTAATGGACAGGTGCCGGCGAGCAGAAACACGCACATATGGAGATTCAAGGCTCTGGGATCTGTGAAGGCGTCAGACGGAAGACAAATACTCGACGGAAGGGAGTTCTTTTGAGAGATTTGTCACGGCTATTTTCCTCCGACAACGTTTTTCTCAAGACAGGTGATTCAAATCGCAGGGACACAGGTGAGCTGCTACTGACAATGGTATGATGGTATGGACGGGGTGGGGGAAGGGGGAGGGGGGGTCAAGCATTAGAGCGAATGTCCAAAAGCGTTAAGTTTGGAAACTGGGGAAAAGGCCGAGAAAAGTGCAGCTTACGATTTGCACTTGTTTGCCTCCGAACTGTCGGCAGCGTGAGCTGCCTTTGTGCAGTGGCCAATGCAGTTGGAATGAAGGCTATTGTCTAAATCCTCCTGCAGAGCACCTGATAAAAGAATAAAGAACTATGACATATTCTAAAAACAATGGGGGAATTAAGGGGAGACAATAGGCCAGCTGCCTCATTAAAACAATCAAAAAACGGCATCCTGTACGTAGTCCAGATAATTAAAAACCACTGCTTCCTGCCGTCTCTCAACGCCACATCCACCGGCTCACTGAGGCCCTGAGACTGAGGCTCTGCTGGCTGAATGCCCTCTCCGCTCTCTTCGCTTTGATTAATGCTTTATTTGAACGTGCAGTTGAAGATGAACATATGAAGGAATTCATGAAACAAAATTATAATGCAAACCCCTTTCCCTCTCTATAAGCACTCATAAACTAATCAAACGTCTCAGGATGAATCGCAGGGACTGGGGGCATATGCGTTTCCTCCCCCCCTTGCCTAAAAACCCCAAGAGATTTCAAAGGGCAGGCATCACAGGGCATTTAAAAAAAAAAGAAGAATTGGCACTTTAAATGACTTTATAAGAAAATGGGAGTGTAAACGGATGCGCGCTGTATCTGTGTTTGTATGGGGGAGGTCGGGGGAGAAAAGAGTGTGAGATACTTGGGCGAATTTCTTTTTTTTTTTTTTTCGGCAAACCGCTACCACCACCGTATCTTAATGAAGTTGCAAACAAATCTCTCATGCCTCGTGCAAAAAAAGCTGAGAGACAACAAAGCGGCAGAAAATAACAGAAGGGCCCGGATAATTAAACTGGCCCGAAGACAGGTATTCTGACTGTTGGTGTGTAAACAGCTCAACTCTTTAATAGTTGAGCTGTAAAATGCGTAGTTAGGCACATCGGCACTCGCCTCACCCATCTGTCCAAATGCATTACTGTTGCAGAAGGCCATCGGGGCTCTGGAGTGTTGACTGCAGGCACTGCTGCCACATATTTTGGGAGGGTTTTAACGTTGCTTTTGGGAACACTAAAGCCGGACCACTGGCATTATCTGAATGCATCATAGGGTCACGTGTTATAAAGTAACCCCGTGCAGGTTGAAAAATGGAGGAGCTTGACAGCATACTCATATATATGTCTCTAATATATGGTATTTAATTTAATGGGGAGCTGTCGCATTGTCAGGACGGGTGTTTTGATGTGGGTCCTCTGTCTATTGGTTTCTGCACTAACTGCTGGTCTTAATTGTGAAGTAAGGCCAATGGTGCCCGGAGCCACGGAGAGGGCTGTAATTAAAGACCTCTACTCTTCTTGTCTTCAAATCAGCTCCAGCTCCTCCTGGTCAAATGGGAACAAGCCGCTCGCACCTTCGAATATCAAGCAGCTGCTCAGTGTTACCAGCAACCTCTCTTTCTTTGACAAATAAGGAAGAAAGCTCAACTTTAAATAATTAGCAGCTTTCTTGGCAAATTTTATTTTGGTGAAATTTGTGAAAGTTTCAGTACAGAATGTGGATGGAAGGTATCTTTATAGAGTGACAAATGATAATAAATATTGTTTGCCGCTACGATTGTTTGTTTTTGGATCATTTGAGCTTGACACCCAATGATGACTCATAGCTGCTGTTATTACCCTAAGACAAGGCAAGTGAGAAAATCTAAAATAAAAAGCTGAGTTAGTCAAGGGAGAGCATCAATCATAGGGTCAAACAAGCTTACTATCATTAATGGTACACTAAACTAGAATTAGTTGACTCTGGTATTTTTCCCTAAAGCTCTGACACAGATTGTGTCTCTCCCTCTCTTTGACTCTTCCACATCATGTTTTCTCTCAGCCACAGGGAGGCGCTCTTCTCATGCTCTAGCTCCGGCGGTGGGTTCTTTGCTCCTGTGACTCAAAGAAGTCTCAGACGTCAGCTAACCCCTATGCATCTTTGCAGGTGGGTGTTAAAAGATTCCAGCCTCACGACAAACGCATTTTGATCTAAAGGCAAATCTTTTGACCCTGTTTTTTGTTTGATCTTCGCCTGAAAATAATCCCAAATATTTAACAGCACTTGTCTGCTTTCCGCTGCACATCTGGGATGAAAACAATCAAGCATGCATGAATAATTTTTCTCTTTTTCTTTCGTTGTCATTTGAAAAAAAAGTCTGCAATGTGGCAAGCAGAGCAATGTTCTTCCAAAACCATGTTTACAAAGTCTAGACTGTCACCCCCCCCCCCCTTTTCCCCAATAATAATAAAAGAAATCCACCTACCAGATGTCTCTCATTTTGTATTAAAGTGTCCAGACTAATTTTAGTATCAAGTGTTTAGAGTCAGCAGCCAGCTCTCGTGGCCTTGAGCAAATGGCACGCGGGTCAGAATCCACAAATTAAAAAGTCCCTCCCAGGGGAACTTCATACATGCCACGCTTTTACTGTATACATTCACCGGCAACAAAGAGATAAAAGCAGAGCACAGACCACGCTGAACAATGTCATTCAACACCCATTTATGAATTGTTTGAAGACGCTGAAAAAAAGCAATTGTAATGAAATGATGCAAAAATGTGATTCGGCAAATGTTTCAGCGAGGGACAATTAAATGTTTCACTTTGAAATTAAAAGACATTTCTCTTTCTGGTCCCTGGAGACTCAGCTTCTCGCTGAGGACGATAGTGGCTGGCAGAGGCATGTTTGCCTGGTAATGGTGTTGTAATCATTTTGAAGAAAATAGAAATATGTATTAGTAGCTATTTTTTGCTAGATCCGAATGAGCATTTCAATTACAAATATATCGGTTTCAAATGACATAGAAAATGAATCACACATCCCACATGACGCATTTCTTGATGCATAGACGAGGCAAAGAACGAGTATATACTGTTTTAAATGTGATCCTTTCCCTTAATAAATTAAATGCTCACCCACACATTGATGGGGAACTGAACACATTTTCCACTCTGTATTTTAGCTAACACAGATCCCAGTTCTGTGCTAGTCTGAAACAATACCAGTCACATTCCTCCAGTACCAAGCTGCTGTCCTTCATCAGATGCCACACACACTCACTCACTCCTCCTCTGTCCATAGAAAGTGGAGTGGACTATTAAAGGAAAACCCAGACTGGCTCATTTCCCCTCCACTCAGGCTTTATTCCTTCTTTGGACAGGTTGGTCCCGTTGAGTGCTCTATTAGCGCCGCTTCTCAGCGGGCAGTGCTGCCCGTGTCCTGGTTGTGGCCGGTGGACATGTGTTTACCGCGGCCCCCGCTGCGGCGGCCGGCTGGTCGGGGGCCGCGCTCTGACCGGGCCCCGCTAATGGGACCAGAAGACCCCTCGTGACAGAAACACCGCGGCAACGCTCACCCCTCCCGCCCCTCCCTCCCCCTCCAGCTGTGGCCTCGTGGCCCCCGCCCCCCCCCCCCCCCCCCCCCCCCCCCCCGCGGGGGCCCCGGGGCCCCCCCCCCCCCCCCCCTTCCCATCATGCCTCGGCGGGAGCAGGTGAACGGCGGCGGTCCAACGGCGGCGGCGAGCTCAGGCTTTTTCCTGAGAGAGCGCCGCCACCGCCACGCGCCTCAGTGGTTCCTCCAACATGGCTCCGGCCCTACGCCACATGGGCTGGCTGGCCGTTCTGTGTGTGTGTGTGTGTGTGTGTGTGTGTGTGTGTGTGTGGGTGGGTGGGTGTGTGAGTGTGTGGGGTGAAAGCCAGCCCTAATGCAAATGCTCGCCGTTTAAAAAAATGGGAGGCTCTGTCCTCCTCTGTCTCTCCTCTTTGGAAAAGGTCTATTTTGGCCTTCTGGTGCTGGCACTTTTTTCCAGTCCAGAAAGACGGAGAGCCAGAAAGATGCACCTGTCATCCATTTTGGAATTCAACATTTACCGATCTGGTTAAGAGGAATGAAACCAATGAAGTCGTGCTTCTTTATGAATTTTTTGTGCTTTAAAACTTGCATTTCCTATCTGCACAGCCTGCCTTGTTTATAGGCATGCTCATTTGGTATTCGCTGCACAGCAATACACAGGAAATATGCCACACACACACACACACACACACACACACACACACGCTGCAGTCACCAGTGCACCCGCCCAGCATGCCCTCTGTCTTTGCACCCCTGTAATTCTACATATTGCTTAAAGTATGTGCTAATTAAATTTTCTGTCGGTTTGAAAGAGAAATAAATAATCGGTGGCTAAAAGGCCTAATTGCGTTTGTCACATTGTGCCTCGGCGGCGGCTGCATCGGGAGCACAGCCGCTGCCCTTGCTCATTGCCATTCTGTCGTCCTGGCAAGCCCCGGCGCTGCCCCAGGTATCACCGCGCGGCCATCTGGAGCCGACATCTGTCTCTCTATTGATCACAAGGGTTTAGCACTTGATCAAACAGACTGCGACAGGAAATTGCTCTTTTCCCCACAGAAAAAGGCCAATCGCCCGCGTGAGGGTAATAGAGTGGAACCGAGATGGAGCGCCGGTGCGGTGGGCAGCCGGGCACGGCCGGGCAGGCGGTGGCACGGTGGTGTGGGCCGCCGACTGACACGAGGGGCACGTTCCCGAGACCACGTTACTAACATTTATGTTGATGCATCAAGATCTTCTAAGATTCATGCAGGTTTGTTACTTTTTCTGTCGGAAATACAGAATTTAGCTCTAGTTATTCAGGTAAGTGCTTTCTTTAAAAAACTGGATTTAAATTAAACCACCCAAACAGTGTGCACAGGCCAGATATTAGGAGCTTAATGTATTCTTCCATGGGAGTAAAAATAAAAATGATGAAATGATGAAAATCTATTGACAGCAGTGCTGTCAGTTTTCAAAAAATGACAAAAAAAACTAGGAAGGAAATCCCAACAGTTTCCAAATCTTCCAAAAACAAGCTTCCACTTAAGGTGGTACTGAGAACCGGAGTGTAAAGTTCAAGTGGTGGGAAATCCCTGACAGGACTGCAGTTGTCTCCCGCTCGCTGTATCCCCAGTGGAGTTCAGCACACTATTAGTGCCTGAGGTGAAAAAGCTCCTGAACGTGTGTTACAGTGTGTTAGCCGAAACCGCGGTCCACATTTTTTAAAATTGGGCTTTTTTTTTCTGCTCGGGCATGCTTTCGAGGCACTCGCAGTAACAACATGTTTAGCAAGTATGGACAATTTGATACTGAAGGTGACATTTATTCCGCATTGTAGAAAATATTTAATTGTTCCTGCAGAGAGGGAGATATGCCTCCCCTTGCCTACAGTGCTGGGATTGTCCTTTTGGAATATGATGCAAATTTGGGATGAAGCAACTAATTCCTTCCTCGCACCCCTGTACACCCCCACCTCAATCCTCCGCCAGCCACCATCCTCCCCAGACACGAGGATTCTGATTAATCGTGTGACCGCCCCTCGCTTTGCATTTTACACAATCTCACGGCACCACGGAGAGATGTGTGAGGTGTTTTGCCACTTTTGGCAGGCTGAAAAGATGTTGCCCAAGGAAGAACAAGTTGAAAGTATGAGGGGAAAAAATATGACCAGGGGACGTGATAAAAAATTATCAGCCAGTGTGTTTTCCTGTTTGGTTTTAATCTACATTTAATTAAATTCTTATCTGCTGTGTGCTTATGGCTGCATTTGAATGGCGAGGCTGCATTCATTATGAATGGTAAAATTGAACTCGGCGCATTGTGTGTGGCCCAATAAAGAAACAAGACTCTTATTGGAGTGCATGCACAAGCTCCGACAGACATGCGGAAAAAATAAGTCAATTAAGATCGGTCTTTAAATTACCGCTGTATCAAAACAAGGGGCGGGAGCACGCTCCATAATAGAATCCTGACAGCGGAGAGAGCACAGCTGACTGTTTTTAATATACATCCCCATTTGATACAGCCAATTGTATTAGCCTTGTTTATGGAATACACACAGTTGATGCACAGCAGATTTACTACTCTGTCATGATAGTTCGTAAACGTCGGAGGTGCGGAAAAATAAAAAAAAAGTTGACTTCCATGAATCTAGAGGTCAAATGAAAAATGGCGTGGGCGTTATAATAAGAGTTTCTCATAAAGATCCGGCTGGTTTTATCTGAGTGTTAGAGGCCAGCGGCAAAGGTCAGCGGCAGAAAATGTGGACGATATGTGGCCGCAGCACAGAGCGAGGCGCAAAAAATCCAAGGGAGCGAAAGGGAAAGAACGAGGCGAAAGGGGGGAAAGATTCGGCTCCAAAAAAATTGTAATTCTATTGACAAAAGACACAGCTTATAACAAGCAGGCGGCACTTCATAAGCTAAGAACAATATCCCATAGGCAGCGCCCGGAAAAACGTTGAAAAAGACCCTGAGCTGATACTACAAAGTTGGGCTCCCGCGAAATCCCTAAATCTTGCCTTTTGCTTTATTCCAAGCATGTGTGCGGGGAGAGGGAAGCTCCCTGCTGCCTACCCGTGTTTACAGAGCCGTTCTCATCTCTAGGCCTTGCTCATCCACAGCACCGACACACGGTGTCGACATGATTAGGGGCCTGCCTTTGCATAGGGGCCCGCGTGTGTGCGGCGGGCGTGGAGGATCGGCAGATGAATGACTTTGGTGCATCAGAGGGGGATCACAGCAGATAATCGCTCCCGACCGCTGCGCCGCAAACCCCCTCAGATCTGGTCTTTAAAATAATGTCGGGAGTCAAGACTCTCCAAAGCTTTTTTTTTTTTCTCGCAGGTTATCTCGCGCATTTTATGTTTGCTGTTTAAATCTTAACGGGACACAAACCGGCGAGGGGAAAGCAAATATGTCTGGAGTCGGAGGAAGCGGAGGGGTTACCGCGAAGGGTGAAGATTAACTGGAGATTAACTGAAGCAGGGGGCTGAGGAGATGAAACTCCTCTCTATTTGAACAGCTTTCAGAGCTTCAGAAAAACTTGGAATGTTGGAATTTAACCTTGGGGAAACCGGATTCCTGCGTGAAACGCGGAGAGGATAGCGAACTGACCTTTCGCTAAAGGTGACATCATTGGAAGGGATTTACTCAAACGGAACAAAAAAAACAAAAAACAAATCTTCCTAAGTGCATTTAAACACAGACCAACACATGCACCCAGACAGTGTGAGTACAGTACAACATAAATTCCAATATCATAAATATCGCTATCACACCAACAACGCCGCCATAAAGTACGGCTGCCCATGTCTGGGACTATAAACCTCTGGCGTTACTCATCAGGAATAAACACACACGCAGAATTTACGGCACTAGATCCCCCCTTTTGTTTATCTTTTAAATAAGCACACTTTATCACCCTCCTCCATAAGCAAATTGCACGCAGTGTGTGTTGTTTTAACATGTGATATGCTGTCCAGAAGATTCATTTCTCCCAACGAATTCAATTGTCTTTGCAATATCCTGCTGTCATAGGCATCAGGCCCCATCACCTGTTCGTTATCGCTGGCCGTCCTGTTTGGGAGCTCTTGAAACGGTGCCACGGCATTGACTCTCAGTTAACAGCAGGTCTCTGAACTTCTCACGGTTGATGGCGGAGGCTGGAAAATTACGTTAACAGCTAATTAACATCATAAAGCGCGTTTAAAGGGACGGATGACACCTGCAACCTTCATTTGCACACGCTAACGCGGAATTACCTGTGTTTTTATTTTTCGCAGATAACACGTGCATTCTCTGAAATGCTGCTGAGAATAGTCTCTTTTTTTTTGGTCTGGCTAGGTTTCAGATTTTCAACAGCCATACATTTTTACTATGCGCTGTAAAAAAACAACAAAAAAAGACAAAACAAGCAAAAACAAAACCAAAAAAAAAGCCACTGGGCCAAAAATAATAATTGTCAAAACAGAGTGCTGGCAGACTTACTAAAGCTTTTTTTTTTTTTTTTTAAGCCTATGAGTTTTTTTGCTTCCTTTAAAAAAAAAAAAGAAAAAAAAAGGCACTGACACATTCTGCGCCTGAAATAACACATTCCATTTCTAATTTCTATTTGAATATAAAATATTTCCAGGCGGCAGACATGGACCTCCGGTTACTGGTCCGAATAACAAAGTGCAGCCTGTCAGTCTGAGAGCCTTTGCTGGCTGGCTGAGCTAAGCTGCTTTAAACTGACGCCTCCTGAACGGTGGCAGCCTGGGCTTCCTCTGGGCAGGACTCTGGAGTCCTTTTCCCCCTCAATCTGAGTCTCTCATCTCGCTCTCCGAGTCTCTCGGTGGTGATGGTCACCGTGCAGTCAAGTGCCTATGTCTTTCCTCGAAAAAAGGGCCTGAAACGGGGCTAACTTTCACAGGGCCGTGATGCACTCACACCTCATTACAGAGCCACATTACGGACTACAGCGGTAATACGGCTTTAATCTTCTCCAAATCGTTCTAAATGTCAAGCCGGGGCCAGGGACTTCCCAGTCTGCTGCACCAATGGCTTAGCCTGCTATCCCCTCTTTTTCTCTATTAGCTATAACCAGAGTATTACACCCCCTTGCCAGATCCCCTGAAACTTTCAACCCCTTTTGTTCCAACATTCAATGCACCATTACCATACGCTTTGAAATTGTGTCTTTCCCCCCCTTCCCTCCGCCCCGCTAAAAAAAAAAGAAAAAAAAAAGCCCCAAACAGCAAAATTTGAAAACAGTTGATACCCCCACCCTGTGCCTCCTCCCTCTTTTCCTTAGCTTCTCCTAATGAGACGCAACATCCCCGTCTCTCCACTGAAGGATCCAGACTTTCTGTGTGATAGAGAGACTGCGGCTGTTTATTAATAATGTATTTGGATGTTTTTGCGCGCGGAATGTTATCAGCGCGCACACAATCCCACCAATAGTTTGCCCTGATGGGGTAGCTGGGTTCCTCATTAGCAGAACATATTTAATCCAGAAGTTTCTTATCAAATGTCACACCTGCATCTCTAAATGGCATTTTCACATTCATTCGCCTGTATTTGGGAGATGAGGCTCCAAGGTGCTGTGCAGAGATTAAGAAGGAGAGGGAGTGCAAGCTTATTTTATCATTTAGCGGGTCTGGAAAGAATCCAAGGAGTTTTTGTCTTGTTGTTGTAATTAGAAAGCCTTTTAAGTGATAACGCCTGCATAGGAATATGAATATGTAGCGATCAGGCCAGTATCCCCCCCCACCCCCCCGCCTCACCCAACCTCCTCATCTCTCTTCTTTCTGTGTCTCTCTCCCCCTCTCTCTTCTTTTTTTTTTAAATTGTTGAATGCTGAGTTTTTGTTCTACGTACAGCAAGGATTAACTCGGAGGCTTCAGAAGTTTTAATGAAAGACTTGAAAGTACATGCTTTTTCTTGTTTCTGACTGTGACTGCTCCTTTTTCCTGGGCGAGGGGGCAGACATGACATGAGCACAAGTTTTGTTTTTATACCTAGGGCGTAAAAGGACAGACTTCAGATTCCTCGCGGACACATTACAGCGAATGAACAAAACCCACTATATGGTGGTAAAACAAAAACCTATCCGAAATTAAAGGGACACTTTAATAGAATACACCGTGTGGCTGCTGGGTGTAAAGAAAAAGAATAGCCTGAAAATCTTTTTTTTTTTTTTTTTAGACTGTGTAAAGGGGGGGGGTAAGATGTTTAACATTACCCATTTTCCATTACAATGCTTCGCTACAGCGGTAGAAAAATGGAGGAGGTCTCTCAGTAGTGGCATTTAGTGGCTGTGTATACCTAGAAAAGCTGCTGCTAACCAGCGGCCCAGAGATAAGTGCAAAACTGAGAAGTATTGATCCAGTAATAGTGGTTCATGCTTTGACTCTGACACCTTAACCCTGCAGACATAATGTCATAGCCTCTTATCCTTTCCTCTTAACACAACCTGCCTATCTCCCGCAAGCTGTCACCTCTGCTAATACGCTTCTCAAAAGCTCCCCTAAATCACTGAAATCATTGCACTTTCAGACATTACTTATTTTTTTCCCCACCTCTTAAAAGTGAAGCCTGATTTACAGTTTGGTAAAAGGTTGTGCTTTTTTTCCTCTTTCCCGTTTTTCCCCTCACACCTCGTATTCCTCCACGACCCACAGGATCTGTTTGTGCTTTTTTGGTTGATATAATTCCATTTTTTTTTTCTATTGTAAAGAGCTGCTACTTTGCAATTACTGTTCGGTCCCTGTAATTGTGCTGGCTTACAGCGCATGACAAATACACTCAAACTAGACCTTGCAGAGTGATCCCAGATGTATGCCGGTTTAGACGTTTTCATTAATTGAAAGCGTCACTGTGTAACAGTGTGCTACTACACTCTGGCAGGTATGAATGGATCCTAATACAGCTTAATTACCCAGCAGCTAAATATCTATTGCAGGGATTCCTTCTGTTAGGCTTTTCTTTTTTTTTTTAATCAGTTATAAATCACATGTTTTGAAGCACTGGAGGGTGAGAGCAATCTTTTTTTTTGTGGATTTCAGGGTGCAGAGTTCTAATGAAAGAAATGCCAAGATGAATCCAAAGGCGTTTTTTCGTGTTATACAAGAATATAAATAATCAGATGTTTTGCCCAAACTCTTTTGATCAATGAGTCTCAAAAGGCTGGAACTGGAGCGGCTTGGCCATTGCTGAAGGATGCCAAAGTTGGCATTATATGCAGATTCTGTTTATTGTCTTTCAGGCAGCACAGATTCTGTCTTGGTTTTGGGCTGGTGCAGCCCAAAGCAACTTCCAAGCAAGGTTTGTGCACAAGGTTTTCTAATTAGCTCTCTGAGGGGCGCATTCAGCCGCCACTTTCCTCGATAGCCGTTAGGAAGTTGAACACAACTCGGAGGGCTCCATATGTTGCCCAGGAGGCCTGAGAGACAGACTGATCCTATGTGTTCACATTAACAGACTCCATGTTCACTCCAGAGAGTGGTTTTTCATTAGTTTGTGGATGGGAATAGAGGCTAAACCAATAAAAAGCTGTTCATGGCTAGTTTATGTTCTGTGTCATTCTAAGCACAATGCCCTTAGTGCACAGTAAATCTTTTAAAACTACTATAATAAGGCATCTACTGCTTCAGTGTTTACTTAGAGGTGTCAACACACTATTGAGGTAGACCTTTAATTAATGCACTTTGTGACTGGGAGAGTCTTCCATGCCTGACACTATTAGATGAGAAAGTTGAGGGAATAGTGGCTAATTAGGGGAAGCTCCTACCTGTGTGACATCTTTAATCTTTGTATTTATTTTCTGACTGACCTAACGGGACTCCGGTGAAGGCTGTCTGAAATTTACGTTTGATGTATGCAAAATAAAGGAGCAAAACCAGAGGACATGTGTTCTCCTTAACTCAGAAAATTAGATGTGCCACCCTTTTGTCACCTTGCTTATTACACTTTGTAATAGGGATTACTGATACATTCAAATGAAAGGATTTCTGCTCATTCATACACGGTGTGGCGGATAGCAACAATACTCTGTTGTTTTTCAGAAAGCTGCTTTAAAATGTTTACATTTTTCAATAGAGTTAAGTGGGAAAGGAAAAGATAAACAACTAGGATCTATAAATACCTGCCATATTGTTATGTGTGCATTCCTCAAATAGCCCTGTGATGGACTGGTGACCTGTCCAGGGTGTGTCCTGGCTCTTGCCCATTGTCAGCTGGGATAGGTTCCATCCCCCAGCAACCTCACTAGGAATAAGCGGTATAGATAGCTGTTCGATGGATGCATTCCCAATTTAAATCTAAGCAACTGAGACAATCTAAAACAAACTTCCTGAAATACAAACAGTATTTCTGAATAAAAACACCTTTCATCTGGCATAAAATTCCCGAGGAGCTGTGTTTGATGCAGCTAACTCTTTCTTAAGAGAAATGTAGCAGAAATTTCACAACTGTCCAGTTAAAGGTGCAGATAAATCCAGAGTCCGTATCTCTTTTATAGGCCTTAGTCGGTTCTCATCTCCAAATACTCCGCAAGCTTCAATTACAAGGTTCTGATGATCTTAGATCTCTGTCGAGAGTTTCCAGGAAAGAAAATCCCAGATCACCCTCCCTCTCTCCTCTCTGAAATGGCATCTCAGTTTTTCTTGACTCCCCTCTCAATCAGTGTGCGTTCCGCTTTTGAAAAAAAAAAAAGAAAGAAGAAAAAAAAAAAGAGATACGCCTCATTAACTGAGGCATCAAGCGCCACGCTGGCTTTTTCAACTTATTGTCTCTCGCACCTTATCCGTCCCTTCATCTTAAACTTGGAATAAATGAGAACGATAACGATTGTGCGCGTGCCATTAGTCACAAATGAAGTGGTTAATGCAGAAAAGAGGGCAGATAAGGCCGAGATGCGATGCCGATTCATAAGCGAGGAGGCAGATTGTCGTAAAATGGCAGACAGACCGTGCAAATTGGGTGTCGACACCATGTGACAACGTTATTGCAAAATTAAATGGTGCTTTTTCCCCGCTCTCTCTGATCACAACCGCTTGGAGAATGGCTCTCGCACCTTATTCCTTTGAACAAATACCTCAGGAGGCCCCGGGACTGTCTTCACGTCCACGATGTATTTGCTTTTAATTCATACATTCGATTGTGACATCTTCCTCTATTGAGACTCGGAGCATTACCAGCTAAATGACAGCCCTGAATAAACAGAGAATGGAAGGGGATGGGGCCTTGATAAGGGAATCCAGTGTTTGTTCAAGTTGAGGCTACTGCTGGCTCAGGAAGGTCTTTTGTTCTCAGGTGAAGCTTGGCCTGTGTCCTATGTTTAGTCATGGCCTTACAGCTTTATACTTCTAATATTTGATAGTATATTTAATTTGTGCCAAAATGAGATTTTCATAGGAGACTCTTTAGCTCAACTTGGAAAGGAGAATGAGTAAGATAACCTAATTTACTGCAGATGACAATTATCATGGAAAAAAGCAAGGGGAGTGACACATTGTAGGCCGAGGTAGCATCGCTCCTCTCTGAAGAAGACAAACTGATAGATAGAAGGTCTCTTGAATCCAGGCTGTCGCTGGGGGTAGGGGAGCTCTTGTAATTTGCAGAACTGAATCCATGGAGCGGGCATAAGGGAATAAGTTGGAAAGAGAAGAAGACAGAGAACAAACCTGGCAGGCACGTTGAGGCCATGCCAGTCCTGCCTGCGCCACGCGGTGTGGCAGGGGAGCGGTGCCAGGAAATGTGGCAAGAGGAGGAAAGATCAAACAACAAGGGCTGCAGATCTCCACCAATCTGCTCTGTATTAATGTCGGAGCCAAGGAGCAGCTGAACCAGACGTGATCCACAATGTGTGACGGCAATGCATTTGTGTGGGTGCCCGTGTCCATTCGCAGCAAACTGGACCCGTTTCATAATGGCCTGGCGTAGGAGAGAGAGAGTTTTAAAAAAAACTGACACAGAGTGCGAGACAATTTTCCGGACTTGTCCCCGGAAACTTAAGGACAGCAAACGCTCAGACGTTTGCAGTCAAGAATGCCTATTTAGCGTCTTTTCTATTGCATTTAGAAACAGCGAGGAAAAAGCTTAGACGGTAGTGTTTAGCATTTCTCTTTCGGTGTCAGACTCCATGATGGAGTGCTGGGAACCTGACATGCCTCTCAGCTCCAGTGGGCCGCACACCCGGGCCCGCATCCCGCTCCAAAAAACTTGTTCCGTACAGCCGCAATAAAGCAAGCAGACGGCAAATGAGCTCCACGCTGCCACCGCTCCCATCCCCAGACAGATGGCGAAATTAGACAATATGCTTTCCAAAATTACGCCGAAATCACACGGACGCATGTCTGTCTGTCTGTCCCCATCCGTTTGGTCCCGCATGGCGTGGCACGGCACCCAGTCTCTGCCTGGGTGTGGCGGCCATTGCTCGGGACGGCGGGGGGGGGGGAATGCGGAGCCAGAGCCTCGTTGCTGTGGTTGGTATTGGAGGGCTGCTGCGGGGGGGAGGGGCCAGCAGGAGCATCGGCGGACTAGGAGGAGGGGGGGGGGGTGTAACACGGGCGGTGGGGATTGTTGAGGGAGGGGGTGGCAGGGGAACGAGCCCCGTTCTATGACAATGCATGATGAACAGCCTGCTATTTGGAGTGCATCTGCAGGAGCCAGTCTGTAGCGGCGAGTCTTTAGAGAGATGTGGGAGGAGAGCAAATGTTTGAAGAGCGGGCTCTGCAACTGCTGAATCTCCCAGAGCTCCGTGTATTTTGGGAGTGACAGAGAGCGTCTTATGACAATATTAGCCTCTATGCCTCCATGTCTTTTCCTTTTTTTTTTCTTTTTTGGTAGAAATTCTCAAACTAGAGGCTGATAATGATATCTTACTGATACGGGAGTCTGTGCTCCTGAAAAAGATCTACTGTTTTTGGAGGAATCTTTTGGAAATCTTTTATAAGGGAAAATTACCTTGCAAAATATAGGTAGTGGCGCACAAGTTTGCAGCTTGACTATTTTGTTAGGAAAATGATTTAGCAGAGAGCAACCTTATCGTGGTTACTGTGAAAACAATAGCCTTTCTTGGAAATTTTCTTTAATACAAATGTTGATGTTATTTTTCTGAACGTAAAAGTTATTGTACAACAAGCTCCCCCCGAAAAAGAGGAAATGAATTAAATAAATAAGTCATTTCCACAATTAGAATTCATATTTGAAAATGAAAAATATCCTCTAATTAACTAAATCAACATAAACATAGCCATTAGTGGAATGAAAGCGGACCTGCAGATGGCAGGATAGTCAGACTCTGGACTGAGTCACAGAAAAACAGTAGCCAGCCAAAAAAAAAAACGAATATACACGAGGAAGCTGCACACTGTTTGAAAGAGTTGGGGCTTTTTCTGAAGACACAAATAGTCGATATATCCAGTAGAATGATCACAACCACAGAGCGCTCGTTGCTGGCTCTTTGATTGTCCTCCCGCTCTGTCGCTCGGGAGAAACCTCGGTTCCCTCGGTGACGGCTCTGTCTCAGACTTTGTGCCCCGGTTCAAGCAATTATGCCAGGCTACATGTTTTCATATGGGAAATAGATGAGGAAAGGGAGGGTGGGGTTGGACGGGGGAGGGTGGGGGTTGGGGGGTGGGGGGGTGGGGGGGTTGGCGCTGCATTCTTCAGTTCCGGTCATGCTCTGTACCGATGCAAATTAAAACCTCCCCAGTAGCCTATGTAAATATTCTACCTACTGTGCTGCGCTTTAATGAGCCATGATATGAAAGACATCTAAAACCAATGGAAAATAACTGGCCACTTAAAGGTGTTGGGGAGGGTTTTGCGTCTGACAGGTGACAGGTAGAGCCACTTTTAAGGCGGCGTTGTGTGGTTTTGGGTGGGGGGGGGCTGGTGTTGGCTTTGCAGGACGGGGATACACCAGCCCTGGCACTCGGAAATAATCTGGAGCTGTGAGCTGCAAGCCAGGGGAGAGTAACCAGCTTTTTAGCCCCAGGCATTTCAAAGAATTCTGGGTGGCTGTGAGGGAGAAGGGGGAGCAGGTGGGGATTGTGAATGTCTGAACCCGGTGTGTGTGTGTGCGCTCATTTTTTAAGGAGGTGGGATGTTGTTAGGTGAGAATTGAAAAGAGACAGCCACTACGTCTCCCACCTTGAGACACAGCTCATTGTTACCAACTTAAAAAATGTACATAATTTCCCCCCGCATGCACACACGCAGACACACTCAGCCCTCATCTCTCTAATAACCTGTCTTTTAAAAAAACCTTACAAGGATTACCTATCTGCAAATCTGCTTTGTATGCAGAATGTAACGGTGGAATGGAAATGAGCAACTGTTCAAGATGGCGCTCCCCAAAAAGGGGGGACCGCATCTGCACAGACCGATTAATCCGAAACATTCAGAGGAATCTCAAGTCATTTGCAATATCACAGAATCCATAATCAAGATTCACTGCCACCGCCCGAGTCTGCGCCTCAGAGTCAATGCCCAGTTCAATGAGGGCTGATGGAATGTATAATTTCATGACAGATGTATGCATTCACAGGGGAACGCTGTGTCATTTCAACATTCCCAGGCGGAGAAATTTTTAAAAAAAGAAAGAAAAAAAGCATAAAAGGAGGATAAATAAAAAAATAAGAATTCAACAACGGAAATCCACACCCAATTATTAACAGGCAACATGAGGATGATGCAAATGAAATATGCAAAATGTTTGTCCTCTGATGGCAGACTATTTCCAAATACAAATTTTAACCTCGAACACAAATATGGGCTTTGCTCTTAAAAGCAACATGGATGTAAATATGCATCTCTAATTGGTCAAATCCCTGTGTATGCATAGCTCTAATTAGAATCATATTTATCGTAAAGATTATAGGCTTAATGGTTCTAACAGGTGACATGCTCAGAAGACACATAAGAGACAAATCACCGCGGTGTTGGACTCGTGGTGGGCGAGGACAAAGTTAATGTGTAGCAACTTGGGCACGATGCATTTCAAATGCGAAAATGGGACAAACAGATATGTAGATTTTTTTGTAAAAATATCTGTGGTGTGGTTTGTTGGTTTGAACCTTGCCAAGCCATGCTAAATCCAGTCTTTAAAGCCACGCAGCAAGCTATAAAGGTAGCAGCCAGCCGATAGGCTGGTGAGATCCATTGTTGTTGGGCCATCTGACAGTCTAACTCGTGAGGAAGGGGAAACAGAGGAACAGGCCAGTGGGGTGCCTTATGAATTTAGACTAAGTTGAGATTCAACATTTGGCCAAAACACACTCTCTCCTGTGAACTGTCAACAAATGCAAACCAAACCCAACAAGAACCGTAGTGGTGAAAAAAAAAGAAAAAAAACACACACATACACACACACATTGCCAATGCTTCTCTGTAATCTGTCATGGGGATTTACATGGGATCACTTTGAAAAGATGTGCCGGAATTGCTCTGGGTTAATGAAAGTGAGAGCTCAGCTTTAAAGCTACAGTTGCCACTATCCTTTTTTTTTTTAGTTCGTAATTAAACGTATGCCCGTGTGTTTTCTGTCCTTGCTGTTTGTTTGCTTATATCGGCGGTTTTGTTCGTCTGCTGTGATGACATCAATTATGTTGCACCGAAGTGCCTTATAAGCTCCAGCTGATCCAGCCTAAAATGGAAAAGAACGTGGTACCCTTAGTAAGATCAGGCTATTTTCCACATCTTGCCATTTTTATGCATTAGCTACTTTAGCATCAGACTGGTTTAGTAGAAAACGCGCATTTTGAGTGTAACATGGGCAATTTTTGACAGTTGACTATATTAAATCTCCCTTTTCTGCCAAACCTTCCCTTTTTTTTCTAGGCTGGGTCACTCCTGCCCTGGCCCTCTCTGGTTCTTGTTGCGGAGTGGCTTTATAAGGAGTCCTTTCTCTCCCTGGCTACTTTGTGTGACCTTGTGGGGCTGAATAACACTGTAAAAATTGATTAAGCTCCTATAATAAAAGACCACACACATTATCAGCATTCTAATTTTAATTAATACAGGCAGCCGCGGTAGCCCCTTTATTTATGATGGGGGGTCCATGGTAAGCAAACACAATAATAATCTGCTCCGTGTTTTTATTGATATGTTGATGAATGGCTCTCTTTCACACAAAACACCAATGGAATGTTGCAGCGGCCAATCAAACAAGTGCTGATTATTTCATTCTTGATTTCCTTCACCCCCCTCCTTCCCTGCCACCTCATCTTTCCTGGAGCCTTTTTTTTTTCTTCAGGCTTTCATTAGCTTTTTGTTTGTGTCACCTTAAGTCCCTGAAACCTCATTACAGAGACCCGGGTCAGGTGATATGGACGACTCAACCTCCAGGAGGTGAATTACTGTCAGAAATGTCCAACAGCAACATCACACGAGCGTCCGCTGGCTTTACTAAAAGATCTCCACATCATTGTCTGTGAGAATACCTAATTCTGAACAGGCAAAGACGTTTCAAAGCTGTAGAATGTTGTTTTTTTGTTTTTTTTACATCAGTCAAGGCTTGACTATGATTTGAATGTGAAGAAACCAAACCACTGACAAATTCTTGTGAAAGGTCCATCCGTGAAATTTAGACTTACTTTCTGTAAAAAGCGGTGTTGTAACACTGTCAGAGCTTTTATGAGAATATCAAAGCTCATAACATTTATTTTTCCATTTCATTTGATTGCTTCTTGGCTTTATCTTGGACCTCTAAAAGCATCTGTGTTACAGTAGTTGAAAAAAGGCTTTTTTTATGAGGTTAAAATGCCTCCTTTTATGAATGGATTATACACTATACAAAATGCAGGCTCCTGGCATAGAATAAGAGAAAACTTCTGTATTAAACAGTCTATGGATATTCTCTGTCCAATGAATATCTGGTTAACTGAGTGCAAAAGACCCCTCTGCCTCACACTGAAAGTGTGAAAAATAAAAAGGCAGAAACCTTCATATCTAGGTTATCCTTTATAATTAGGTGTCTATGTAGCTTATGCCATTTACCCTGTTTGATTATTGTAGTCCATCCATCCTAATTTTGCAAAGAATCAAGAAAGGAAATGCTTATTTCTGCCTATCTTTCTTATTAATTCTCCTCACAAATCCTTGATTATTTTCCAATCCTTTCCTCTGATATCTCTGGCTCTGTTTGTCTGTTTCGCTCACTCCTCCACTGAGCAGTCTGCCTTCCTTCTCAATCTCCTGTTTTGTTTCCCATTTTAATGAACAGTTGGATTCTTTTATTTCTCTACAAGTGCTGGATTTGCCTTATCACCCCCCGTCCCTTTGAGGGTTGCCAATTGGTTTTATCCATGGATGTATCATTTCTTAGGCTTCCTCTTTTTTTCTGCACAAAGAGAAAGAACCACTCCGTCAACAAGCCTCTCCGGAGCCAGAGATTAAAAACCTCAACATCACCTACCTTCCAGCGCTACTCCCAACTGGTTTATGTAAAACTCAATTAAACTCGTCCCCACTGAATTCCACATTACAGTACATTAAAAGGAAATTCTTCAAGCGTGATGACAAAGCTCAAACCTAGCTTCAGAGCCACTCTTTGGGAGCCTTCCTAAACGTTGCAGCCTTCTGGGTTTTACCCTCACGCTGGGGCAACCGACTCCAAACCCAAAGACAAAGGAAAGGTTTCTTTTGACTCGAGACAAAAAACAAAACTTTGCGATTTTTTTATTGACAAAGTGAAAGTCACGGCGTCTGCTCGACGCGCTGAATTCAAATAAGGTGTCAGACTTTCAATTAGACCCCGACAAGAGCTATGAGGTTGCCTATTGAAGATTACAGATAAATACTTTCCACAGAAATCAGGACATGATGATAGCTGTCATCTCCCTGACAATAGCCATCTTTGTAAAATACTGATTTTTGTCTTGCTCGGATAGGGAGGGGTGGGGGGGGGGGCTTTTCATCTCACTTTCACAGCCTTTGTGAGTCGATAACAAATTATTCCACTACCTTCGAGGCCTGTGTGGGTGAAAAGGGAGTGTTCAGTCGAGTGTTTCACTGATGCCGAGAAACATCAGGTCGATACGTGCGTTCCCCTGGTTCACGTGCGATAGGGTGCTTTGAACTTCACCAACGTTAGCCGGAGATTCGAGAGCAGAGCGGCGGGGGCTCAAACACGCCGCTTTTACGAAGAGCCGCTATTCTTTTTGTAGTTTGCCTCTTCCTGCTGATTGTCGGAGAACAAGTGTGGCAGCAAAATGTTGAGGGTTTCCTGCAACGCCAAACAGGAAGGAGAAGAGGGAGGCTTGGCTGGGCTTCAGCTGGGTCAGTTTTACAAGAGGAGAATCTGGAGATTGGTTCCCTCTCCCCCCCCCCACCTCCAAATACAAACATCTCTCCCCTCAGCCCAGGGATTTAAAGGCAGCTTTGAACCCTCTCACTGTTCTTCAGCATCGTAACATGTGAGCAAACCCCCGGCGGTCACCTAAAGGTGTTTTCGTTCCGAGATGAGTGGACGAGGTGCAGTCTGTGTTTTGGGCCAAACATGCCCATCCTTTGACACGAGGGGCGGACTCCGACTCGGACTGGGCAACGGACCAAGATGGTTTCCCTCTCGTCTCCTCTGTTTCCTCCTCCTCCTCCCAAACACATGACATGTGCCACCGCCACAGATCAGCACCGGACGATACGGGCGGTTCAAGGTCGGGCCAAATCCACCCGGAACGGGAAAAAAAAGACGAGGGAGAAATCTTGCAGATTTGTTTTTCTCAAAAGGTCTCAAAAAGTTCATTTTTAAAAAAAAAACGCTTAGCATATTTCATGGTGCTGTGATATAAGCTCTATAATGTGAAATCTCCATTAGCCAAAGTTGGTCCTAGCAGTAACACGCAAGACTTTTTTTCCGGGATTTCCATGAGAAATCCATGTAATATTCATATTTTTCTACAATACCCGACGAGGAACTAAAGTGATTATACACAGCCGGAGTCTAACTTCTGGTCCGTTACCTATTATAGAGTAATAAATCAACAGGAATAGAGCTCAGTGTTAAATATCCATTAACCATGTTTCAGCCAGTTCTTCAACCAAATGCATTTGATGAGATGAAAGAGAGAAATGTACGACATTTAAAGGATTTAGTTTTGTCGACCTTTTATGTGAAGAAGATGAATCAGAAATTTTAGTTATCAGACCCAGTTTCAAGCATGCTAGTGCGGGCCAGAAATGAAATCTAAACTTCAATAAACTCCAAAAACGGCAAAAACGTTACTCAATACAAATGTACTCCTGTTGTAAGGTGAATTCAAAACAGGGAGGTACAAGGGGGCCACTGTGTAATTATTGGGCACTTACAATGTCCTACACTTTCGATTTGTGAGGATGGTGAGCAGAAAATCTGTTTACTATGGAGCCCGTGCCTTACTCTCCTCAGCGTGGATGAAGCCTTTGAATAATTCATAGCAAATGCCATAGGCACATGCAGTGGGGAAGTGTTGGAGAATATTGCACCAGAGATGGCATCCTCCATTATGTGTGTCGTGCCCGGCGTGCCCACGGACCTCACATAATGTAATTGGATAAAAGTCAGATGTAGCATATTGAAAAGCGACATAAAGGCAGTGATTTTTCTTCAGTCTCTGAAATGTGCTAATTGACTCAAAAAGCAGCAACAGGAAAAGGACTGCATGGCTTATTGTCTTCACATATTTATCTCCAACACCTCATTACTTTTTCATGCAGTTACAAGAAATAAGTGGAATAAATTTACTTACTACAGCTTGTGTTCAAAAAGCATGACCTCTCTCGAGTAGAAGGGGGTGAGAGTGGGGATGGAGGGGTATCACGAGTCTTAATTTAGAATGTTATTACGACGATTTGGTCCAGCACAGATGCTTTTGGTGTCGCTTTACTTTTGTTGACAACTCGTCTCATCGAGATGTTACTGACTGGAAACAGTGTGACGCGTGTTCTACATATCAAAACAGCCAGGGCCTTCGTTTAAAGAGACTTCATCTCCACCGACAACATTTTATTGACAGGTAACGCCGCTGAGATTAGACACGGTGGTCTAATTAACGTCTTTCTCCACTGTCATATTTACACATCTGAAGGCCCCCGTGAGAGAGGACGGTGATCAGACAGAGCCAACCGGCAGTATGAGTATTTAGATCCTTAACTTGAATTTAATAGTTCCAATAAAACAATATAAGTATATTATTTTACAAAAGACAGAGCTTTAAATGCTTTATAAGTACCAATGTTTTTTTTTAAGAAACAACCAATCAGATCGGTTGCACACTCTTTTCAAATAAAATTAAAACATAAAAAAACACTCATTGATTCATATACAGTATATTCAATTTACTGTCATTCAAAAAGAGAGCACTTCTTTTTTAAATGCTCATCAGACTAAAAATGTGTTTCCAAAAATACCTCTAGGAACTTTCATTTGAAAGCAAATCATTCTTGGGAGTTTAAAAAACAAGAAGTTCTTCCCTTATGTTTAAAATTCAGATTTGAGATGATCATATCAGAAAAATGTGTGTGATACACTAAAATTAAAGCAATATCTCTGGAGATTTTAAAGTCTCTGGGCCTTCCATTTGAATGTAGATTTAATCCTAACTACTTTCTGTAAGAACAAACAGTGATTTATAAATACATGTAATAAATGTACCCAATTGATTTTTGTTCTTAATGGACATAGAACCTTTAGAGATGTTTTTAGTTTCCTCTCACCACCGAGTCAACCCTGAAGAGAAAGCGGGGATGATGATGGATGTGGTGGCCGTGTAACTGTAGAAAGGCGTCGGTGGGCCGGCTTGGTTAATTCTTGACATGAAATATTACCTACGGCACTCAACAGAGCAGACCTGCGTGGATGGCAAGAGAGATAGCATCCATCCCTTCAGTACCAGAAACAAACAAACAAACAAAAGCTCCAAGACCCCTAACCCCGGAGAGGAAGTACAACTGATAAGTTAGTAGCAATTTCTGTCTCTTCTCCGGCTCCTCTCACTTTTCTTTGAAAAGCATTTCTCTGCCTTTGGCCCCAGTTTCACCTTGCTACGCTTGTGCCCTTCTATTAAAGGTGGTAATGTCTGCCAACTTCCCCCAGGCCTTCTTTTTAATATTTGTCACTCATGAAAGAAAGAGGGGGGGGGGGGGATTGGGAGATGATAAATCTTGCTTTTGCCAGCTAAGGGCTTCTATCTTCCAAACAGAATAAAATCCAGTCCAAAACACAGCTGTGCGCATTAGGAAGCTGTGGGTTTAAGCCTTGTCCGCCATGATCAAACCAGGATTTATGAAGCATCATAACTCCAGACAACATCCAGCAGCTTATTAATTTTATATATTTCTGTCCATTCCCTGATATTCCCTGCCTTGACAGTCACTCAAGATAAGCCAAAAACGTTCTGACAGGATGGAGTGTGTGTATATTTTTCACTGTTCTGCCCGCTCCCCTCCAGTTGAATGGCTTTGGTTAAAACCTTGAGGCTGCCGTGGTCGTGATTTGTCTCTGGTTTTTGTCTTCACTTGCAACCTTCCCATTTGTAAGGGGTCCTTAAATCAGCCTTGCTTTCTGCTGAGCCATGAGAAGCGGCCAGACAGAGGCAGGGAGGATTTGTGTGTGTGTGTGTGTGTGTGTTCATGTATGTCTTCATGTATGTTTATGCACAAAAACACAAGGGGGAAG
>CAJRST010038888.1:17634543-17654775 GCA_907169785.1 Menidia menidia | reverse complement strand
CATGTATGTCTTCATGTATGTTTATGCACAAAAACACAAGGGGGAAGGAGGGAGAACGAGACGACTGGCTCCACCAGAGAACCACACATGTAGTTGAGTTTTAATCAAAAACACTCACTAATCACCATTTACAGGCCGTCTATATAAAGGGCTTGTTCTCCGATATGAGGGGGGGAACAAGCTGATAGGGTTTAATTTAACGAGACTTTAGGTTGGAGGCTTGATTTAATGTGGCCCACAGGAAAACTGAGCAGGAAGAAGAGAGGCAGCATTGGTAGCTCTTTATGCAATGATCACATAAGTTCACATCAATAAAGCCTGAACCCATTACCAGAAACGCTACATGAAAGAGGAGGGGCCCCGAGTGGGTGCGCGCTCCTCCACAGCAGACTGTAATGACAGAAGCATTTTTGTCTCTCCTGACAGCTGCTTCCCTTTTCTAACAAGCAATATAGAAGATCGGGATCCTGAGAGGCCGAGTCAGCTCCTTTCATGTTTTGAACACCGATTCATTCTTGATTATATCCTAAACTGGATTCAGCCTTGCCACGGAAATGATCGTCTTATTTCTTCAAACTCTTCCGTCTGGGTCATAACAGACACTGTGGCAGCTGCAAGTGGCAGAGGCGGGTTATGGCTAAAAAAACACCTCCAACACTTGATTAAGACACATTTTTCTTCCACTATAAGGTTGGATTTTGGCAATGAAATTACTTTGATAGAGTTAAAACAAAAATGAGCTTTGTCTAAAATAAATTCTTCATATAATGTGACTTTCAAGAACAAAATTCTACTGGTTGTATTAGATTTGTGTAAGCAAAACACAATCAAATGTTACTTAAAACGTAAAACTACCTGGGTACAGTCCTTATTTGCAGTTATGGGTGGCATCTTTTCCCTTTCAATCACATTTGCCCTTTTTTCCCTCTTGAGGTTGCAAGTTTGCATGTTCGCTGAATGTAATTAATGGACTCTGGAATATACCACTGGACACTAGAGGGTGGATCTCATTGGTTTGGTCAAAGATTATTGTAAGTGTACAAAGTACACCCATTTTTAAAGGCTTTTCTGCTTTGCATCAAACTCAGAAACATGATTCAAGTTAATCTTATTTGAACTGGTTCAGATATTTGATTTCTAACTGTGTTAAAAATCAAAACACCAGTGACAATGTGTACGTCATAGTTGCTCATTTTTAAGTCAACAACTATGGCAAAGTGCTATTGAATTGGTAGTTTGCCAAATGGTGTCTCAAACTAAATCAGTCTCTTTCTCTGATATTTTAAAAGTCTTGACCGTGTCAAGTTCCCTGAGATTAGATGCACTGTGATTTGGTGCTATATAACTTGAAATGCTTTCAACTGAAAGGGTAGCCCCCACAAACATCTTCTTAAACTTGAGTTTATTATTCCCAACTTGCTACTTTTTGGCCACAAAGAATGTGTTTGAAAAAAAAAGACTGATTTCAGCTGCTATTCTCAAGGACACGCAGGGAAAATAATCACTACTACATTTTCATTCAATTATTTACACTTTCTGGTATTCGAAATAAACATGTATTTGAAACCAAAGCTAACCTTAAGCCTCCAATGAACATCCAAGCATATGCCCCTTGGTTTTGTGACATCCCTCTTGTCTAACTCCTCGAGCTGCATGAACTGGGAATAATGGGTGGAAATAGCTACAATGGCTATCACCCTCAGCAGTCTGTCTGAAGCCTAGCATGTGCTAGCCAGCTTCGGCTCCAGAGACTGCAGCAAACAGCAGCGAGGAGGCAGACAGGATGTAATCTCCTGGAGCTGTTGATACAGGGGAAGCACAGGGTTTGGGTCAAAAGGATTAAAATGGTGGAGGTGCTGGCTGTATGAAGGAGAGGGGATGGGAAATATAGGAGGGAGCAGCGGGCGAGCCACCCCATAACAGAGAGGAGTGGGGAGATTACAGGGGAAATGGCGCAAAGGGGGATTCCTGCGAGGAGAGTGGAAGCAGTGACTCCAAATGGCATTGGAACACAGCATTAGTAGCCACTATTCAGCACCATGGAGGCTTAGCGAGCTCAGGGCAGTTGTGGAGTTGGCCACGTCCACGCTGGGTGTCTGTACACAGGGTGACGCATCTAAGGAAGACAGATTTTGGATAGGAAAAACAAAAAAAGCAAAAAAATAAAGACAAAATCCGTGTTCCTCTGTCACCCCTCTGCCACTACGACTGCCTACATATTTTTAGTGCCAAAAAAAAAGAAAAGAGAAATCAAATCTTTAAACAAAGAAGGCCAGCTCAGCTCTGTGATACTGCACAGGGAGGTTTCAGCTGAACCCTTGGTGCCCGGGCAAACCGCGCGGCGTTTGTTCCATCAACAAAACATGTCAATCACCTCTCCGTGAAAAAAAAAAAAAAAAGAAGAGATATGAGACTGAAACCCATCTCTCTTAGATCCAAAATACTGTACTTACAGCCCTCATTTCACAGTGTGTGGGAGAGCGGGGTTCAGAAAATCTTACATCAGTTTTTTTTTTTTTTTTTTTTTTTTAAAATCCAACAATCCAAGGGGCTCAGATTCCAGTTACATTTCACATTGAATAGACTTGTGTTTCCAGCAGTCTAGCCCTCTTCTAGTATGCTGGCTAGTGGAGCGATGACAGATTGGTTTCCACTCACTGCACGGGGGAGCACAATGGAGTGGCTTTGACAGAGTTAAGAGAAACAGTGCATCAATGCCCCCCCACCCCCCCCGCCCCCATCTCTCTTTTTCCTCATATACACACAGCCGCACACATCTTTCCTCCGCTCTCTCTTCTTTTCTTCCCTGGGGCTTAGAGAATGGATGGCCCTGTCTGACCTGGACGACACTGATGTCTAGTCCTCTCCACTACTGTACCTACAGCGCGCCTGTCTGCTCGTCTCCTCTGCTCACACACACACACACACACACACTCGTGAAGAACAGGGGCACCCATCTCTGTCGCCCGGTGCCGACAGGCAGAGGTCAGCAGAGCTTAGGCACTAAAGCAACCTACAGGAGGAAGGTTTCAGCACATAAACGGTGAATCCCACGCTCAGCGGAACAAGGCTTCCACACCAAAACACAGAATATGTAAATATGACAAAAATGATTATATTCTACACCTATATTTTATTGCAAAAGAGAATATCTAAAAAAGACCCCTGTACATGTATTGCCCTTCAATGTCTGTAAGAAAGTTCATTTTGAATGATTGTACACCTAACAGTTTATATGTATACTTTGGTAATCCTAAGTGCCTCTGCATCAGGTACAGCTTAATAGTTAGTGAAGTAGTTAGGTGGAAATTATGATATGATGTGTTACCAGACTTGAATGTGAGAGACCAGTATTTGTGAGAATCTTTGCCTTTTTAGCCAATCATAATTTTTGGCATTGTGTGCGCTCGGTTAATCCTTTTAAAGTGCTCACTTGGGAGAGCTGCTTTGAAAATATGCTCAATAGATAAGAATCTACTCGAAGAGGAACTCTGCATTCCCCACTTAAGTCCCTAGAAATGGCTGAGTTAGCAACATATTTGGCATCTGCACAGTTGCCTTCATAGAGGTCCATGTGCACCCAGACTGCCCCCTACTACTGCTTAAGAACTGATTTGGGAGTTTTTACATACACATACATTTAAGGGTTGCGTCAGGGTATCAAAACAATCTCTTTGTGCAAAGACAGATAAAGTTTAATGTGGCTTTATAGGTTCACTGACCTCGGAAATGGGCCCTTTTAATGCTATTTCATGAACAAAAAACAAACTAACAGCTTCCCTCCAGTATTTTCTAAGATTTAAACAGATTACTTACACATTTGCCAAGCAGATAATTCTAAGATTAGAGTTTTAACACCTTCAAAGGTCTCTGTTGACCCCAACTCATGCATTCTGGTGTCCTTACACTTTTAGAGGGCTTGAATTTTTTAGATCTTTTGACCGTATAGCGTGATAACACAACCAAAAGATAAGATGCCTGTGCTAGGGGTGGCTTGTAGTTGTGTATCTTTGTGCTATATTGAGAAAGTAAAAACTGTGATATCATCCTAATAGCCTCTCTAAAGACTATGGGCCGAATGCTCTGTTTTATGCAGGCTGATGTACAATCAATAAAATGGATTAGCTGCAAAGGTATGTATAAAGGTTATCGCTTAGCTCTCAGGTATGAACACACTGCCGACCCCATAAAGCAAGTTTGTAATATCTTGAGCCATTTCTTCAAATAAAATCTGATTATGTTTTTCTCCCCCTAAAAATGGATTCACCGGGGTACAGATTATCAAAGGAAAATTGATACAAAACCGGGTCCTGTAGCACGAAAGGGACTTTTACAAGCTGTATCACCAGTACAGCCGGGGTTATGTGTTTTTCTCTCAAGGAAGCACCGGTGTTTTCTTTTCATCATCATGTTCTTTTTTCCTTTTCAGTGGCCAAACACCTCCCTTCTCTCTCGGTGCATCGCGGTTTCACTTGTTTCGTTCCACTTGCTGCAGTCCTGTCAACCCTCAAAGAGATTTTAACCATGCGGTTTTCCATCACACTGACTGACGATCCAAACAACCCTCCACCTCAGTGATTCTTCTGTCTCTATCCCTCCATCTCTCTCTCTCGCACACACACACATACTGTGACCCTCCTCAAATCTGATGAAATAGCCCTTCTCTACACCAAAAAAAGACATATATATAAAACTGCCCCTCTCTAAAGATTTCAGCCTTGATTATTCCCGCACACACACTTCTTCTTAAACTGCTCCTAAAATGTGTATATATGTGTATGCGTGTGTGTGTGTGTGTGTGTGTGTGTGTGCGTGTGTGTGTTTTTTTGGATGGGGGGTGATGGGGGGGACTCTGACCAATGGCATCCAACTGCAGAGCTTTATCCTGAAGCACACTGACAATGCTTTTCACACCTACTTACCACAGCGGAGATGGAGGCGGTGGGCTGGATCATGTATGGGCCTAAAATCAGGCTAAGGGCTTTCAGAAGACACACACAGAACGGACTCTTTAATTACTCATTCAAGATTCTGTCATAGATTTTTTAAAAAAAGAAATCACAGAGGCTTATTTTCATATCCCCGAATACTTACAATGAATACAAAATGGTCATTGATTAGGCTGTTAAGGGAGGGAAGCTGGGAGAAATACAAAGCCCATATAATCACATTAACTTGCTGTGATTAATGTAATAATATATGATCTATGATTTTTCTTCAGCAGCATTGAACACTTGCAATACTAAGAAGACATGTTCGAAATGTTAAGAAGCTCCTTAAAATCCACTTAACCAGCTCTGTGTGCAGAGACTGCTGTGAAACCTATGCAGATAACTCTGATTACATTAGCCAGCCAAAGAAAAAAGCCCATTTATGGCAAGAAAAAGCGGTGGGAGACAGTTTAAAGCTGTCTGTATGCGAGTGTCTTTCCCTCCCAGTCACATAATCAACTTCTCTGCCTGATCAATACCGCCACGTTTCTTTTCATTGATTATACAATTATACAGAAGTTAAAATCTCTGACATGCCCTCATGTGGAAGCAACACCTGCTGCAGTCAGCAGTGGAGACCGAGAGAGGGGAAGAGGCTTCCTCTTCACTCACATTTCTTTCCCTCTTCTTCTTTTTTTTTTTTTTAAAAACATGGTGCTTAAAGCAAGCTCAGGGTAGTCCAGGTACTTCACTCAGATGATTATAATGCCATGAGGGTGCAATACATCACTCTTATTAGCCACACTGGAGCACAATGGTATCATAATTAATGGTCGCAGCAGGATTGAACGCTGCCCTGACATGGAAAAGTGGGCCTACTTAAGCTCTACAAGGCATTTAAATATGCAGAGTGAATGGCACAACCCAAACCCTCTTGCTCTGAGGATAGCCCACGCTCATTAGCCTGAAACCCTCTGTGGCGTTGATACAAGGCTATAATTTTACAGCGGGCACAAATCGCACGCCCATAATCCAAAATGCGCATCTACAAAATGCTACGTCTTTATCATTTTCTCCCCTGTGGTGTGGCGTTGGTCTCGGGGCTTTGCCAACGCCGAATGCAGATGGACATATGTGTGCCAGCGCCCAACATTCAACGTGGCTGTTGTGGTTTCAAGTGTGTGTAGAAGGATGCATGTGGGTGCTGGAGCTGATTGTAGCGTCTGGTGCCTGTGCTACACCGTCTACCGCGGCCTGGTGGGAGAACAATGCGCATAAAAGGCAAACGGAGGAAGCGTCTGGAGCTGACGTCTTTCACACGGCTCTGAATGGAGCAGCAGGAACGTGTTTGTGTGTGTGTAGTTTATATGCTTATGAGTGGGATGCACGGATGGGGGAAAAAAAAAAAAACAAACACATTTTTTGAACGTGTCTGTTGACAGAGACAAAAGCAAAAAATATGTGTGAATATGTGTTCCCATCTCCGTCATGTGTACTAAGCTTGTTTTTTCATTATTACCTCTTGTATGCATGTGTGGGATGGTTAAGACCGATCAGATTTCAGAGTGGTTTGGATTTTGCTCTCCTTAACCTACTACACACTCTCCCGCTCCTATTTCTCGCCACCTCTATAAAGACAGCTTGATTACTTATCCTAAAAATTGCTCGTGTGGAAGCTCAGCTACTCAACAACTGCCAAATGTGGAACCCAGCAGCTCCTCTCCACCCGGCTCACTCCAGCCTGACCGCAGCAACTTATCGCATGGCTCAGTGCAATCAATTATTGTTGCAGTGGAATCATTAATAATTTCCTAATGAAAACGATTCTGTTGATCTCTGTTGTCTTTTAATTAAACATAATTAGTCGGCTGTGGCTCGAAGCTGTGGTGGGGACTCCTTCAGGGTACAATTTTGTTTTAATACACTGATAATGGAATTTTTACATTGTGTCAGTTGTTTAGTTATTATTCAGTCACACTATTTCGCCATGTTCCCAGATAAGAGATAATAACCCTTTGCACCTCCTATTCGCCGCAGTCATTCCAAAAGAGGAGTGTTGAAATGAACAATTACATTTTTTAACTCTGTGAGTGTCCTCCTTTCACATTTAATGCTGCACATTGTTAGGGAGAAGTGCAGGGAAGTCTGTAGTTGAATGTGTTCACTGCTCACTGAACAAAAATAACAAAAAAACAAAACAAAAAAAACTCAAAATACCTTTCCCAGGGCTGGTTACTGAACAAAATAGTGTTGACTGGTTCTATATATGTCCAGGTGGGTCAAACCGGTTCACTGTATGCTTCAGAGGTTTACAACTGAGGAGCAAATGAAGGCATAGAAAAAGATCTGATTGTGCAGCTTTACAGAATATGAAATAATACAAAGACACCGAGAGTTAGCTAATGCCTCACTGTACCGGCTTATGTAAAATGGTCTAGTTACTTTGGTCAATTTCTGCACGAACAATAGGCTCAGTTGCTCTGGACATGCTGTATCTGAATGTGGTCTGGCTTAAGAGGCTTACAGTTGAAAAGTTTAGGTGACCTCTGAACAATGGCCCCATAATGTGGTCGCACTGAGTGTGTATAGTTTCAATGAGCTCAGATATCAGGTGACAATGGGGTAAGCACAATGAAGGCTCGAGTCAAAAATGAAACGACTCATGCATTGTGCTTTAGTCTTAGTCCTTTAGTCCAGTTAGGTCTGCTCTGATTTCTCTCTCTGACTTCATTATTCATACTCTGCAGCAGCTTTGTGTAATGTAATAATATCATGCTGAATTGAAATATAATAATACTTAGTTGTTTTTTAACAAGATAAATACATGTTTTTCCAAAAAATTAGTTAATCAGACTGATAATCCTGGTTAGATCAAATCAACTCTCCATTGCTAATATATTACACAATTATATATAACCATCAAGCGTAAGATAAAAAAAACATAAAAAAGTGTCTGAATTAGTTACTGCTATTAAACCTTTCCTTCTTTTCATCTGCATTGTTTATAATCCTGTTGTTTATCAGTGGAGAAAAAAAACTCTCCATTGGTTTCTCTCTGTCTTCCTGTCTGTCACTCTCTCCGCTCTCTCCGGTGTTACTGTAACATATAATTACTCTGCAGACTCGCCGCCTGTTTCTATAACTTCAGCGCTTCAAAGAGACTGTCGGAGTGTGGAGGAGAGCATTGTGGGAGTTCCAGGTGGATTTCTCGATAATGAGTTAGCGCAGTAGTAGAGTTGAGAGTTTTAGTAATGGCTGGCTGCTAAGGCTCTTCCTGGGAGTTTAATGTAAAACAAACAGGGCCACGGTGACAGCCTGGGAAAAACAGATATTGCATTTTTCCTTGCTTCTTCTTCAGGGCTCTTGCTGCCTCTCACTGTACGAATAAGAATTTTAAGAATGATTTATATTCATGAAATGGTTTTGTGAATACCAATTTGAGAGGTTTAATTCAAGCATTACTCAAGCATTACTCATGGTCTTTAATTTTTTTTTTTTCATTGCTCATGTTTTTTGTGTTCATGTGGAAAGAGTGATACAGAAATAGTCAGGGATAATCTTGTTTTTTTTTCCTCTAGAAAGAGAAATTCGGGAAATCTTATTGCTTATATTGAAACAAATTACTGATTACCATGAGCACCCATGCAAACCTTGCTAGTTGCTACACATTGTAGAGAATGGGTTTTACATAACACCTGAAATAATTCCGCCATCTCCTCCGGACAAACGGCATTTCCCGACTTCCCGACAAATTTCAGGGACGGAGGATGAGCAGAAATGCAAGGCAGAAATCACGGGACACCGTGCCCATCACTCAACCAAAGCCACTCAAGCCAATCACCAGTCCTTTCTTAGAGATACTCCCCCATAGATTCACACTGGCAGGCATCCAAAGTGAACCGCTACTATCTTTGCAGGCAGCCTTAAAGAAAGCCGAGACCACTGAAACGTGAGCCAAAACATACTCTGCAAGCATACTGTGCATTGAGATATTCACTGTTTTCCATAAATAACGCATCTGAGAGAGCAATGAAGCAGCCAACAGAGGGGAAACAGCACCAGGGTGAAGATATAAACAATCTGGGCCTCTGCTTTCTTGAGGTAGGAAGTGAGTTCCTGTTGAACTCCGAGAAGCCTTTTCCCTTGAGTTGATCCACGCCGCTCTTTATATGATAAACACAATTCCAGCCCAGCTTCCAAACTACAGCAAAGGGCCCAAAAATTCAATATTGAATTTGACAAAGATTTGACAGTTTCGGCACGCTGGCACTCAATTTCAATGTCACCTCCAGAGGGTGCGCAGACTTGTAGATTGGAATATTTAAAAGAAGCCGATGGAGAAGAATGAGTGGCATAAATCAAGTCAAATGGCTGGACGGCATCAAACGCTTCACCAGTTTCTGAACTTACTCCAAGTCAAAAAAATACAGTAGCCAGGAGCAAAATGTGGAACTTTTTTTTTTTTTTTTTTTTTTTTTGCGACAGAAAACCGAGAGGAACGGACATCCAACCAATTTACCCAATTCACTTTGGTAAAGTTGCTACAAAGCGGTTTGAGGCAAGTACGGAATTACACATCCAGGATTTTCCTTAACCATATCTTGGATTATAATGATGACAAGTATTGTATATTCATTCTGATCTTTGTCTGTAACTTTTTTTGACACTTTCAATGTTACATTTCCTTTCCATGCTAGGAAAAACAGTAAAATTTGTTTTATGATGACAAGTTTTGGACTTAGAGATCGTCACACAGCTTATACAAGATAACAAGAGATATCTAAATTATTCTCCGAGATTTAAATTAATTCTACTTTTCCCCCCTGTTACCATTTATTATCAGTTAGCGAGCATGCAGTGATTCTTCTGGAGGATTTAGAGTAATGAACTCATACAGTACAACACAGAGATATTCTCACAAGGAAACGTCTGGAGATGTTATTGTGTTTAATTTAATAAGGTCAAGCGAGATGTGACAAACAAAGGAGCCAGAAATACCCAGCTGAGGTGATGATGTTCGCATTTGATGCTATCTCCTGGATACGGCTAAGGAAATTTGCGAGACTTAGAAAAAAAGTGAAAAAAAAAATCCTGTTATTGCCCTTTTTTTGTTTTATATAGTCAGTCTCTGAGCAAAAAGATTAGAAGATTTTAAAGAAGTGCATAATCTTCTTTAACAGCTTATCAAAACTTTAATGATTTGGTGATAAAGAGCACAAAGTTAAGTAGCCGGTTAAGAGGATAACTCCCCAGTGCAGTCTAGTGATTAGTAGATGAGAATTGGGAGACCGAAAATCCGGGTTGCAAATCCCACTCCTGCCATTTATTCACTCCGAGGGAGAAGAAGCTCCATTTCAGCTTTGGGGGTATTGTCATGGGGTAATCATCTCTGAAAAGTGATAAATAGAGCCCTTTTTCTACGCCCTTTGGAATTCAAAACACAACTTTATTTACGTATTTACTTTGCTCTGTCTCCCTGGTTAACGCCCGTCAAGACCCAATTATAGCTGTGGGCGCCTTGGGCTTTCACAGAAAAGTGGAGCTCCTGTCAGTGGTGTCAGCGGCGTGCACGGTTCGAACTTCTCTCAGCCGCAATCTGAAACAAAACCGAGCTGTCCACTGATCTGCACCGGACAGTTTTAATGAGGGTTTGCAGGACACAACGCTCCGGAATGAGGAGTCCGTCTGAGTGCGAGGCGCCAAGTTTATGTGCTTTCAGTGTCAGTTTTGGAAAAAAAACAACAACAACAACACTGTTTTGATGATATTTTTCTCCACATATATTCATGTAAATCCTCCTCTAGTAGGGGGGGTTACATGAGTGCAAACTGATTCATGAATCATACACAGCTATAAGGCCTTGGCAAGTTAGTAAAGCCCGTTAAGGAAAGGCAGAAAAATCCACCTCCTTTTCTGCATTCCTCCCTATCTGCCCCGAGATAGAAATGCAGTTAATATAACCGCGAAAAAAAAAAAAAGGCATTAATAACCTTGTTTGGAGACTATTAACTTTGTGTGTCAAGTGTTGTTTCTCAGTTGTTAATCAGGGTTGCGGTGATATAAATTGCCACTCGGATGAGAAAAACAGATATAGCATTCATGTGTTTCTTTTTTTTGTTGTTGTGTGTGTCCTTGTACCTGTGTGAATGCAATTATTTGAGAACGCTTGTGACTTTGAAAAGTGAGAAGTGCACAATAGAGAGGAGAGAAAAAGTAAAAGGAAGACAGAGAGCGGGGCGGGCAGGGGAAGAGTGGAGGGCTGTGGTGTGGCTCGCTGCGCGGCGGGGAGATAACGGGGATGCCGGGGCCCCGCTTGCTTACCTTTGCTGTACACCACACAGTTGTTTTTGTTGTCTTCCGCTCCCTGCCAAGTCACATCCAGCAGCCACCTGGGGCCGGCGCTCAGCACCACCGGGACGGTGCTCTTCGTCTTCTGGACGGGGACAGATAACAAATACTAATCATTTGCTTATTTCGGTGATTAAAGAAATATTAATAACCACCGAGTCACGCTTCTCTGGCTCTCTGAATGGCCAATAAAGAGAGCGTTTCTGAAACTAAAACAGCATGCAACTGAAGACCAGCCCCGTTTTGTTCCTGAGAAGATTTGAAAAATCATGAATTTGTATGTGTGTGTGTGTGTGTGTCTATGTGTGTGTGTGAATGATAGCCTGCAAACAAAGGCTGCATTAGTGGCTGGAGTGATGACAAATCATTCTAAAAAGCCTTTATTGTATCAAAAAGGCGGAAGTGAACCCAATGATCCAGCATCTGATCGCCCAGATTAGGAGGAATACCCCAGGTGTCTGGTAATCATAAATAAGAGAAGGAAAATAAATGGTACGGTGACTTTCAGAGAGGAGGAAGTGAATGTTCAGCGGTGAACTTTGGGCACATTGTGCCTCGCTATCACCAGGATCTCACTATTTCCTGAAACAAGCGGGGAAGAATTTAAAGAATCAGTATCCATTTCAAAGGGCGATTGAGGTTAGAGTTTTTATAATATGCCGGAAAATTATTCTGAATGTGTAAGGTCGTTTTTCTTCTTGGTCAGGGGTCAAACGGAGAGTTTTATTCTTCTAAAGGGAAAAAAAAAAATGGAGCAGCAAGATAGAGAGCAACATCCAAAGTAATAGATTCACACAGTGCAGTGTCACCAGAAGTGCTTGCTTTTGTTTGTCATCAGATGGTTTATCTCATTTTTTTCTTTTGTAAAATTGTACATAGGAAGTGTTGCATGTGCGTCTGTATCTGTGCATGTAGGAGAGGGCTGTAGTCATATCCTAGCCACTTCTGTTCTGCAGCATATTACTCAAAGCCAGCGTCAGTAAAATACAGGCCATTACTTTTGACCACGTTAGCCCGCCTCTTTTTTTCTATTGGGATGTTACAGAAACAGTTTAGCCACGCCGAAAATGGGCAGGGTCTGCAATCTTGACACTTCATTTCTTTTTTTCCATCAGAGGCAGCCGGTGGACGGGACACTGTCCATCTGCCTACTGCGACAGAAAAACAACCGGCCCTCCCCTGTGCTTTTCACTTATTTCTTCCCCCGCAAAAGGCAACAACCTTCAAGGATAAATGCAAATGTCACTTGAGCATGTTAAAGGTCTGAATTGGCACAGATATGCACACGAGATGAGCACTGTGCTCCGGCACTGTGCCTGCATGCCCCCCCCCCCCCCCCCCCCCCCCACCCTTCCCCCCACCCATGTCTCTTTCCATGAACTCTATCTTGTTGCAGGCTGGAGGACATATTTTTTATATTTTTTTTTTTTTACCAAAGAGCATTATTTACAAATAGCAAATACCTCTCGGAGAGCTGATAGGAATCTGCTCTGCAGGCAAAATTAAGAAAACTAATTCCGACTCTAAATAAAGATGGATTTCTAAATAGGGTGTCTTTATATGTAGCTCTCTGCACGTTGGCAAACTACAGTGCCAAACTGATCAAACACAGACAGTAAATTGCGTCTGCTGATATTCTTATTCCTTCTCCTGGCATCTTCTTATCCCGCGCTGGCAGCAGATGAGAAAGAAAGAGGACCTCTGTAATTTAAGTCATCCGTGATTTCACATTTCAAATTAGCCTCACAATGAAGTCTTCTATCTGGCTAACCTGAAAATCTCACACCCCTGTCAAAGGAGCAGAGCAGACCGGCCGATTGTTACTAAGGCGACTATCTGAAATGGGAATCAGATTAACCCTTTCTCAGATCTCCACGCTGGAGCCATCTCTTATTCAGCAGCGAGAGGCCTCTCTGCCATCCCTGTGTGCCTCTGGGAATTCATGATATTCCAGCTGCTATTAAACGTAGCCAACAGAGAAAAAAATCTCCGCCATTAATGAGACATCTCCCCACTGTTAGAAACCACATGGAATGTGTTGGATTCGTGGCGGTAAACAAAGCGCTTTTTGAAGTTTTTAAGCAGTGAAACTTTGGAAATCCTTATCGTGTGCAACTTTAATTCAAATGTCGACGTATCGCATTTTCTTTGGTTCCCTTTTGTTGGAAAACTGAGCAGCAACAACTAATGACAGCCAGTCGGTGGAAATCTGATTAAAGCATCTGTGTTACAATATCTGCTTTGTAAGCATGCCGCATGTACCAGCCGTCAACAAGACAAAGAAATGCACAGGAGACGCACATTTGGGATTAAGACAATGTGGCACCACTACAGCAAAGGAGCCTCTGCAAATGCAAATGAAAACATTTGTATGACTGGATCAGGTGGCCTGAGTGGCCGCGGCTGGAAAAAATGCAGATTGACAGGCAGAAAATTACAATTTGCCTGAAGCGAGGACACAATACGGTGAACTGGCTTTGTGGAAACAAACTCCTCACCCCTCTACCAGTCGTACATCTGGGAGACGGGAGGTGTGGAGACCTTGTCTGGTCCAAAAACAGCCCTCTGGGGTGAAAATATGATGACCCCTGTTGGTTCATTTTAGTTGGGTAAATAGGTTTGCTTGCATACAAACAAGAAGCCGATTTTTGTATTTTTATCAGATGAAAAAGCAAAAATAAAAACAAGAACAAAATGTTGTCAATTATTTATTTGCCCTCTTTTTTTTTTTACTTGTCCCTTCCAATATCCATTACCGCTATCAAAATCAGTGAATACTATAAAGCAGTGAACTGTTTGTAACTTTTATATAGATACAGTTTCTGTTATCACTTTACAGACTATCATCCCTGTCAGATCCTCTAACCTCCTTGGCCTCCATCTCTGTGGAGTGAGTTATGGTTTATCCAGCTTCTGCCTTCCCTTTAGTGGTTTCAATACTCACAGATTTCTTTTTTTTTTCCCCCTCTGAGCTCTGTTACCATTCCTTGTGTAAGAGATACACTGACCAAAACAGTGTAGTCAGCGAGGAAGTGATTACAAACTGATGCCCCAAATTCGGTATAAAATGAAAATCAATATTTCCACAAGTTGCTGCAACATAAAAGATAACCTTCATTGATTTTTCTAGACTTAGCCCTCTGTGATAAAATCTAATATAAATTTTCAGCCACACGGATTTGGATCAGAGCGGAGCAGGCCCTGAACGATAAGTTCCGTGCACATCTCTCAGAGTCTGATTTTTTTTCTTCCCCCTTCTCCTTCTTTTCCCTCTTCCAAGGCAGGGCTGTACTATTTATAATTGGCCCTGTGTGAGCAAAAGCTTCTATCAGGAATCTGTTCTAATTTTTATTACTGAGAAGCTAAAGCCTGTTCCAGATAATTTGGAAATTTCAGGGGAATTGTGATAGAGCTGATGGCACAGCCGGACCGACTCCAGAAAGGAGCTAACCTGTAATAGCCTCTGTGGCTGCGCTGATTAAATGTTGCCATAGATGAAAGACCTGCCATCACCGCAATAAATTAACCAATCACACAAATCCCAAGTCGCTACTAATCCCTCCTTGATACCATGATCCTCTGATCAGCTGAAGGAGGTGAAGAAGAAAGTGGCTTGTGACACTCAGCCTCCGTCTAACTCCCTGCCTTCCCCGTGTAAACAACAAGCTAATGATATCGCTGCTGACCATTTCACCACCACTGGCTACTCTTAACCCGCTTCACGGTCAGGGCAGGTGAAATCGATACGGACCTTAGGCGGGGAATGATTTTTTTTTTTTCCTCGTGGCGTGCACGCCACCAAGGTCACCGACTGGCACCGTATCCGTCTTGATCCCACAGCTGCAGGATTTAGACAACTGAGAGTTCACAAAAACCCGCTCGGCCCTGAACGCATCAGGACGTTCTGCGTTCAACAACCGCTCAGTGTGAGCGTCTTGTCGTTTTGGGATGAGAACATCAGTTCTATTTTCAAGCAAAAAACTCTATTTACCGGAAAACTAGTCTTGGGTAGCTCTGTGTAAGTCCTGTGTTTATTTCTTTCCTAAAGATACTGCCAGTATAAACGTAACGCACACCCACACACACACATACATACACACATACATAAATGTATGGGTTATGTCAAGTTTATAGGCTCTCTGTTTCAAACATGGGAGTGAGGATAAAGGATTTGTACCTGTTTTACCAGTCAGTTTACAGCAGACGGCACACTCACACCTTGATAACGTCCATTGCAATTAGTTGTTCACTGCGATGAAACAAATTGCATGTGGTCAACTGGAAATTTCATTAAGGGAGATTTTCCTCTAGCCCTCGTTATCGCTCGGCGTATTAATATTTTCTTTGCCTCAAGGATGGATGAGTTGCAAGGGTCTTTTTTTTTTTTTTGTTGAATAAAAGTAAAAGCCAAACCTCACACTTTGTGTTTTGCCACTGTCCATGCTAGCTAAAGCTGTGTATGTCCTTAACTAAGCGGTGTATATATGTTTTTTATTGCACGGTGAAATAACAGACTCTGTCATCATCCTACATAAAGTGGGAAATACTTTCATTTTTCAAGTCTTCCTTTGTGTCATTTTCTCCTCTTCTAAATGGCTATGGTTATATGCGCTGTAATGAAAAGATACCTACACACTGCTTCTATTCTTTTCTCTCCCCCTCTCTCCTTCTCTCTAAGGCTATAGCATCTGCTATTGGGAGACTAAATAACAAAAATATGCAGGAATTGCACACTAATTCCCTTTAGAGATAGATCTTGGCTGGTGCCCTGTCATAAATCAGAGAATTTCGATATGAAATGAGGCAAGCTGCTCTAATCATTTCTGCATTTCAAATTGGATCACTGGCTCAATCGCTTGGCTTTTAAACTGCTTGCCTAAGAGCAAATGTGAGGTAGGAGATAATTCAGCTGAAATCTCTGCCTCCTCTGTGCGGCAGTTAGTTTACTGCTTGAGTGCAAGAGAATGCTTTTTTCTCCCCTTAGCCCATCTTTCTCTTTTCAACTTTGTTAAATTGACTTTTCATTTTAAAATCGATTAAATTGAGAGAGTCACCGCTGTTCCCGGAATCTTTAAAGGGACACCCATCACTGTGTGCATGTGCCTTTATATGGCTGCTGCTATCATGGCGCCGCTATGAGGAATAAATATTTTCTCATTTAAATCACCTTTTATCCTGCTGACTGGACTATGGGCATCAAAGTTCACGTGCTGCATTAGCTATTACTTATTTCACTTCACTGGAATGCTCCCAGCGCTTGTATTTGTGCTGCCTGTGGGTGGCATTGCACGATGACTGCATGCTCAGTTGCTTTTTTGAGACATCACATTGAAGACTAATGATCGGCCGCTGTGGATTTAGATTAAAAATAAGTGCTTCATTATAAATAGCACATTTTTAACAGTCTTCTTCTTCTTTTTTTTGTCTTTCAAATTGAATCTGCTGCTTGGAAAAAAGAGAGGTGTAAGGAGGGAAGAATAGAGGTTCAGAAGGAGGTGGGGCAGCATCCATCCTCCTTTCTTCAAGACCTTCAGGCACATTGAAGTGCTCCAAGTCTAAACCCAAGTAGCTGAGTTTAAGCTGCACCTGCCCTGAAGACACACAACCCCCCTCCCTCATCCCTGCTTTTTCCTTTCGTGTTCATACCTTTGTTGTGATATTCTTTCCTTAACTTCATCTCAGCATTAACCCTTTAAAGCCTGATTTAAAAAATAGAGACTTGATTCTTATTCATTATATTTTAGTCTTTATTTTGCCCTTTAACAAAATATATTTAAAAAAAAAATCTTTTATAACTGTGTAATATGTCAAAATGATTGTTGTGTAGCCTTCTGCCCTCTGTTATCAGGCATATATGATTGTGTACAAAAGGGTTTTGAGCAAAGTTTTTACCACTGAATGATGCAAAAGGTCTCAGAATCAAAACATTTCAGAAACCGTATGTATCAAATATTAAATGGTTAAATACTTTCCCTTCCTTTTAATTAAAACTCTATATTTATATCTCTATCCCTCAAATATTTATGCTTTCCATTAATATCTGCACGTCTGTTGCATTTAGCACACACAATGTATAAACCCACCCACCTTGATTTTCCACCTTCCTCAGCCCTTTAGCATCCAAATACAAAGTACCCAGTTTTCTTTGCTGCTGGAAATGTTTAATTCAACTTCATCACCACGTGCTTGTGTGCTGTTGTAACTATGTATAATGCCTATGTCCTGTAAAGCATTTGAAGTTGTAAACAAGAGAAAGAGTAATTTGTAATGCAGGTGCTCCAGGACTTAATCATGTCTTGCAGGTAGAGCGTACATATGTACATGTGCCCCTCTTGTGTTTGGCTTTGGTCAGGGGACAGAACAGCTCTGTCACTTCCCCACTCACTGTTTGAATAACTCAAAAATTTCCCATTTGAATTCAATTGGGGATAACTTGTTTGATCTTTTGCATGTAAGTTGGGTCCGACTCCTGGAGCAGCGAAAAGCTCTGTGAAGGAACATAATAGAGAACCCCGAGCTAGTAATGTTCACCTGTATGGTTATTACCATGGCCCCTGGGGGTCAAGGTGCCAGGTGGCATGCTCTCTGGACAGATTTGCCTTTTTTCTCTGTTAGGAATAAACATGCAGGCACAGGAATTCTTCAAAGAGGAAGACAGGGAGAGGCAGGAGTCAATCAGTCAATGGGGTCACAACAAATCCCTGCTCCTATAACAGCACATGGAAGAGTAGGATCAGTCAGAGGCAGCAAATAAAGACAAACAATAAAATAGAAGGCATGATGCTTGAATAAAGCTCCTGACTTAAGATAAACCGTGGTGCCCCCCTTTAGGTATTGGATTTTAATATTCTTTTGAACTCTCTGCACTTCACTGGTGGAGTTATAAATTTCATGATGCATTAGAATGGCATCTACTGAATGTGATTTTATATTTCAGGAGATTCTCTCATCCAGTGGAACTGGGCTATTCATATTTCCAAGTGTTGAAAATCATAATTATAACAAACAGTTAATTTACCGAAGATTTTCAGAGAGGGAGAGAAAAACGACAATATTTTTTATATCCAAACCCGATCGCCTATAAAGCACTGCACTGCATCTTCAGAGACATGGTGTGTTATTAAATCTATGTAAAAGACCAACCTTCGTACACAAAGTTAAGTAAGTAAGATAAAGATGGTGAACTTACGACTCACCAAATGCATTTGACGTGAACTCTCTTATCAAAAGCTTAGCACATGGATTGTTAAAAGACGGGTTTTCCAGGCAGGAAATAGTCTTTGTTACTCAATTAGTTTGCTGACAACCCTGCGGTCTAATATTCCTACATTGACAACCACATACACATGACAAGGAGCTGCTGGACAACTGCTGGAGAGAGAATGGACACTGTCGAGACCCTCATCTCCCTTTTGCACCTATCAGATCTCCATTGTGAGCCTCAATTCATTTTTTCGTCGCTTTTTTCAGCAGAATGGATTTTTTTATGCCATTATGTTATGCATTGATCCAGTCAATTTGACGAGTCTTTGTCTTTGGTGGGCCCAGAGCCAGCGAGGCTCTGGACAGGAGAAACAAAGAACTTATCAAGGTCCACCAGCAGGTTGTTTGCATCTGTATAGGAAGGCCATCCTCCTTTATAACAGCAACCTAGCCTCTGTTTTTAAGGAGTAAAATTATTCTGTAAATAATGTAGGAGTTTGATGATCTTTCGGAGCCAGTTTAGCTTCACATCTTAATTAATATCTCAATATAAAACTTTCTAAAAATAAATAATAAGGAAAACTGTTTACCACTACAGTTAAAATTGTAAAGCTGACCAATTCCATCAAAGCCCCTCCAGAACTTTCAACGTACAGGTATTCCAAAGTAAAAACAATCAAGGTTTATCTCCAGCACTCAAGAAACTTGTTTCAACATCAGTATCACAAATTAAAGCCTCGGCAGTGACAGCTGTCAGCTGCAGCTGGCGCCACTCAAACTTGTTCAAATTCGCTATTCTTTCGCAATTTTTACTTCCCCTTCTTGTTTCACCTCATGCGCCCGTGCTGTTTTTGAGGTCTGCTGTGTATTGCGGCGTTGGATAACCATTCATTTGTGAAGACGTACCGCATACTGTAAAACAAGGCGGTATGAGTTAAGGCAGGGACCTTTGGGCTTCACTGTCAAACTAACAACCAGTAAAGACTGAGCCTGAGCTTTGCTGGCTCTTTGAAATCTGAGTTAATCAAGAATAAAGGAGCATCTCTCTAAACGTCCAACACGCAGTCATTCATAAATAAACGCGTGCATGACTTGTGCTATCGCGAGCAAAATACTTGTGCGTTAATGCTATTTGTGAGCTTTAAAAACACAAAGTGGACACGGTAAACATGCAGAATGGGCTCAGTGTGACAGTGTGCCATCCCTGACGGGTTTCTTGAAGACAGCAACCGTCCAACAGCACTGAAGGGGATGATGGTACACCAAGCTCACCCCTCAAGCACCGGGGGGCTCAAAGGCTGCCAACCCCAGCCCCCCTGGGTGGGAGAGCCACACTGGGGCCTTCAGTCATCCCTGCTTCCTGCTGGACTAATACTGAACAGACTGCATGTCTGCTGATTGAGTTTACAGTAGAATGGCCACATCTGGAGAATCTGTCAGGACGGAAGTCTGTTGTTGAAAGTGAAAAGAGCCTTCAGAATAACACATGTCCTTGTCCACTGCATTTTCGCTTGACAACATTTATGTTTCGACACAAATGGCAAAAAATATGACTGACTGAGTGCTTTGATCCTCCAAATGATCTCTGACAATAATTATTATACTAACACTGGTCAAGTTAATTAATTTTACGATAAAATACACAGTTGGAAAAATATTAATATTCTTGACACAATACTATACTATACTATACTATACTCTAATATACTATACTATACTATACTATACTATACTATACTATACTATACTA
>CAJRST010038888.1:17598812-17623223 GCA_907169785.1 Menidia menidia | reverse complement strand
CCATGCAGGGGGGCTGTGGGGGTTGCGGAGGTTCTTTGGATGGAAGAATCTCAGCCTCTTGTTGAAGGGCGAGAGCATTCATTTCAATAATACAGCTATAAATATCGATGGATCTATTGCTATACAGCGTACGACACATCACAGTCCAATAAATGACTCATAGCCACGTTATGTCCGCTCTATGCCTCAGCCATAATCATAACCATATACCTATAATCATGGAAAATGATTTAAGTGCCCTCCTCAAGCCTAAAGTGTGACTTGTTATTTTCCATAGTCACCCTGTTTTACACTCGGTGCTGTCAGTTCATTTAGTTATAACCGGATAGCTTGTTAACTTCACATCCCTTAAACGTGGAAAACGAGGGGAATGCTGGACCAATCCTACAGATGGTAGAAGCTGGATGTTGTTTATACTGCAAAAGAGCCAGGCTAGTTTGTCAAACATTATGTCAACTTCAGATAATCAGCAGGATCATTTGGAAACAGGGAATGGTACCAGGACTGATAGAATTCCAGGAAATGTGGGACAGATGGACAGCCTCAGCATAAAACTGAAGCAGGTGGCTCTTTTAGGGTGGAGTTATGATGGACGTCTCCTCTTGTTAAAGGGAAGTTCTTATTTCAAATGTCACCTGTCAACCTGAGCACACTCAGGTGGCAGGAATTAGTCTAATTAATTAGCTTCCTGAACATGTCTTTTAATTTAAATATTTAAAAAGAATGGAATTGGCATTATTATTCACCTCTAATGAATTGGGTAGATCTGGACTACACTGCATTCTGATTCATTTTATTGAACAGGATTTTAACAATGCAACTCTCAATTTAATTATTTATTTATTGCACTTTACTTTATCCGCACTTGTTTATTCTTTGTTCAGAGCTAAAATAGCATACGCTATTTTATGAGGCTGCATAAAGATCAAATAATAATCCAGGATCTTGACTTCCTAATGTTAAAGAGCCATAAAAAAGGAGGATCATTTGTAAAAGTATGGATGCTCCACATTACCGGAACTTACGGTAAAAGTTCTGAAGTACATTATGAACACAAAGATCGTAGTTTTTGTGTCACTTCACAATCGAAATATACCTGTCAAGCAACTCCATCTCATCAAACGCCCGGAAAATCTAGCAGCAGGCTGCCTGACAACCATCTTTGAGACATCCATCTTTAGCAAAGCGGAAGCAATTTCTGCTAAAAGCATGTAAAGGGAGACAACAAAACTTAAATAATGACGCTCCGCCGTCGAGATATCGGCTACAACATCTAGAGGACACACAGCAGTGCTGCTGGAATCAGATTATTTTAAATGCTTTTCTTTAAAATTTCAAAACTAGCAAAAACACATTACTCTGCTTTAGTGTGACAGGCTGAACGAGCGATAGTCAATATGTGCTTTAGGACGGGTTGACAGCAGAACTGAGACTTTGGCTTTGGGAGGAGTTGCTGCTTTGTTTCTGACATTATATTAAAGACTTAATTCTCCAGTAAACTTAATTGGCCACATATCAATGTGCTGTATTTGAACTCAACTTGTAATAAGAAAACAACTAGCCTAATTAATACCTTCTTAATATCCTGCAGTTATTTTCATTAGTTTTATATTACTCAATTACCAGGCAGCAACTTCCCTTGGGTGTAAGGAACTCTTTTTTCTTTATCATTTATTTATCCCCTGGGTGACCTAGTTGTTTTTTGTGAGTAGGTTTTAGCGGGCGCATTTTGACAGTCAACAGATAAGATGGATTAAGGTTTTTTTTTTTTTTTTCATCCACTTCTGACGTGAACGGCGTAAAAGTGGGTTCGAATCAGTGGGTTTCGGGACTATTTTTTAAATGTCTGAAGATAGCGCGATAAAAGAGCTAAACCTAAGTCTGGGGGGGGGGGTTGGGAAGGTCAAGGTTGTGGCTCTGGAGAGCAGCCACCTGGTGAAGGTTTCTCTCACCGCTCCCAGAGGAGATCCACCAAAAGAAGAAAACAAAAACCAGTGAGAGCTTGACGGGAGTCAGACTTAAGTCAGGAGTGAGGGAGCTCTTGTTCAGCTTTTGCATTTGTGCGTCTGTGTGTGTGTCAACACTGTAAATGATCATTCCGTAATTATGTTTTGATTATGTGTGCGGACTAAAATAAAGCGCCAATTAATCTTCTGATGTAAGACAAAGGGGGGAAAAAAATATAGAGCAACAAAGTGCAAATTAAACATCCCAGTTTTTAGAGCGAGCTCCTCTTCCTGAAGCACGCACCGGAGCTGACAGCCGTACAGTCACGTGACGCACCTCGTCCAATCCCACGGCCATTTAAATTCCTAAGCCACGCGGTGACGGAGCCACTTGAGTGAAAAAGAAAAAAGGTGACGGGGTTAGCTGAAATAACAAACAAATCGGAACGATTCCACGGGTCAAAGTGCGTGTAACACGTTTTCTTATCACATGTCACATCTGGCCGACGCTGAGAGGTTTTTTTTTGGTTCAAAACATTTTCTGAGGGGACATATTTAGACACATTTTGTGGACGTCTATTCCCCCACTGCTCCTCATGTCGGTGACAGGGGAGAGTAATCCTATACACAGGCTGCTATTGTGAAATGAGAAACTAGCCTCCTTCCCTGCCAGAGACCAGATGCACCTCTCTCCCTCTCCCTCTCTCTCTGTCCTAATCTGTAAACGACTTAAAGGAGCCTTATCTCCGGGCTCTTCTGCTTCATTTCATGCTTGATTTACTTTAATTTGTCTGATAGGGCACAAGGATTTGGAAATGGCCCATCTTTCGGTGGAAAATGTTCAGATTTTTCTCCGGCATTGTTATGTGGAGGTTTTTGACTTTTCTCTCCCCCTTTCTCACTCCTCCTCCTCTTTCTCCATCTCGTCCGCTCCCTCTTTCTCTCTCCATCATCTTTCCTTTTTCTTCTGGTGTAGGGAGGGGAGGAGGGGGGTAACTGGGGTAGTGGATCTTGCTCTAGTGCAACAGTCTGTTTGAGTGCATTTAGATTCCAGCTAGCGCAGCACAAACAAGTTTTTCCATGAGGTGTGATTTTCCGATGGGCGCCGTCGACACTGGAGTCGTGTTTGCCTTTCAGATCCGCACTGGGCGCAGTGCAGCCGAGTGCTTCAAACCACAAAGATCTTATGTTTAAGTTAAGAGGCGACTGGCCCCTCCAGTTTAGCGAGTGGGTGAGCGGCTGCTGCTGATAAAGTTGCTCCACAATGAGGGACAGGGAGAAGCGACATGTCTGCAGATGCCTGGAATTCTATTTCTGCCGGAATAACTGAAGTACTCACACGGCTGCCTGGCTTCTCCCGTCACCAAGACGCATCCCCCCCCCCCCCCCCCCACTTCTATTTAGCGACTGAATGACAGTGGAGGCAGTGAGCTATGATTAGAGAGAAGCACATATCTGCCCAGATCCAGAATAATCTCCATCCCCTCCCACCAATGAGCAAAGCACACAGGCAAGTACAAAAAAGCCAGAAAAAGAGACAAGTAGAATAGGCAGGGCTGTCCTGTGGACAGAGATGTCATCCCTGTTCCACTGGCCGTCTCGAGTACGGACAGTGATGGGGTAAAGAAAAATTCAAATCATTCACCTCGAGTCCGCCTGACTAATCTGAGAGGCGGTAGACATGATCAAAGGGAATTTTACATTCAAATCTCCGATGAAAACGGGGGGAGAGATAAAAAGAAAAAAGCTGTCAAATGGAAGTGACGCTCTGTATTAAGCAATTAAACTCCTTCACAACTGGTGGTTTGCACGATGGTCTTTATGAAGAATGAATAAATAAAAATCCAAACGTCACCGACTAAACCCACCTCCGACACAATGCGCATAAATACATGGTTAACCAAACACACACACGTACACAAGCACGTTGAGTGCAGCAACAGTGAGACCATTGAAATTCATCTCGCCGCCTGAATTTACTTAACTACGGGTGTGCACGCGGTGATAAACAGAGTGATGATCCGGCAACACGTCTTTATCCATGCTTTGCTTTAATTAACGGCGGCTTGTTTGTTGAAAAGATGATTAATATGCCAATGAAAATTGCATAATTGAATACCACAACACTCATACAATCAGGGAGGAACATGCCATTTTTTAGTCACTTTTCCGTATCGATATTATTGCTGTTATTTGGTATTTTAATTCACTTGGCAAGCAGGATTCGGCCCTCCTTCCCAACCACAACCACAAAATGACCACCACATGTGGAAGGTTTTCATAGGCAGCGGGCTATTCTTTAAGATCAATTATTATGAGTGTCAAGAGTGTGTGTGTGTGTGTGTGTGTGCCAAAAGAAGTTTGGATATTAGGTGGAATACAACTCAGATGCAATTGTATGCATTCCAGTAACCAAATATGAGGAGGTCTCTGTGAATGAAAGTAAAACTGCACATATGCATAAGAAACTAAGCCCTGACAAAGACATTGGCAACTGGATGATGTAAAAAGCTAATTCATGCGTGAATGCAACTAAAACCAAGGTCACTCGACTCCAAATTGTATTTAAAAAGAATCAGAAGAATTCCACAGAAGAGTAAGTTTCAGTTGAGCAATCCAGAGTTTACCCAGTATCAAATCCTCTGGAGCAACCTGCACGAGTGTCTCCATGTTAATGCTGAATACACACATCAAAAATTCAACCAATTACAAAGACACCGCTTGGAAAAGCGTACGCTGAGAAGGTAAGCGCCGCCGAACAAACACGTTCAAGGGAGCTAAAGAAAGAAAGATGCAACTGGATTCAGGTCCCCGGGGGCAGAGAAAAAGCTCCACCAGCCGGGCTTTAAGGCTGCTGCTCTGTTTTTATTCCGCTTACGCCTTTAAACTTCTGAAATAGTCATTAACGGTTAAAAGACGCCATTGTGAGTGGACAGAAATTTGGGTGAAACGTGGATAAAATGGTTGGAAGTGAATTATCTTATTAAGGCATGCTCAGTGCGCCACCTCCCACATATACACACAAGACTAGAACTGAATATAGTGACATCTTCCTCAGATGATAAGAACAATGATTGCTTTTTGCCCTATTTTAGATTATATAACTAACAACCATGAAGTTCCCTCATAAAGCCTCTTAGTATGGCGGATCAGTGACTAAATTTGCATCAAGGCAATGCAGCACAGGAGTACAGTGATTTGTCTAATCTCTTGTTGCATATTTCATCATGCACCGGCGCGTGTGAGGGGGGGGTGGGGGGTGGGGGGGGTGACTTCCAAACACACAGGTGATGCATATAGTGTAAAGTGTTAGTTGACAATCACTTAATAAACAAATTTGTTTGGGAAAAAGACACACAATGGTTAGACTTTTCCCTTTAATTAGGGTTTAATTGTACATCACCCTGGTGGAGAAGCCGATGACGGACTTTCATCGTGAGCATCAGCAATCACAATGTCATTCATGTTTTTGTGAGACTTGTCAGAAGACTTTGAATAAACCCCTGGAGGAACGAGATAAAACCTTTCCTTTTCTGCGGAGGAATTGCCATGATGCACGTCCAAATTTCTTGATTACAAGACGAAGGGGGGTAGGGTGGGGGGGGGATAAAACCTTGAATGAAAGCCTGCGCTGAAAGTTTTCAGTTTGCTGATATAACAGTCAAGTGTGTCTATAAGTCTACTTAAAACGCTTAGGTATCAGCGGAGACAGCTGCGACACCCTCGTCTTATGATTCTGTCGAGACAGTACACTATCAAACCTTTCATAACGTTCCCAAGCTACATTTCCAGTGACAAAAGCTTTGCAAAAGCCTCCTGAAGGATTCATCTATATCCTAATATTTCCAATCCAATTTAACTGGAGCAGCCTGAGTGGTCTGAGCACTAGTTTACCAATCTTTGCTTTCCAAGACTCTGTGTGCTGAAGGCTTGAGGGGTTCAATCAATGGCGCTTTGATCTCGGCTGGAACCATAATTATTTAACATTGTTACAAGGATTTCTCTAATCCATCCTACCATTAAATCCCTTTTACACCCTCATCTTCTGCAGCCTAATCTGCATCTGGGTGCTCCGTTTGTCTCTCCCTCATTTCGGCTCACCCCTCCTTCCTTGACGACACCCTGACTTAATAATGAACTTGAGTCTTGAGTTAGAACATTTTTCTTGTTTACCAAGTTTACGCTGACAGTTGAACTGTTCTTACATGGGCTGTTGCTTAGCAAAAACACCAAAGTTGGGTGCTTGCTTTCCATTATTTGAGTTACTTTCCTTCAGTTGGTGGAAAAATTCTGAACAGTTCTAGAATCAACTAAAATGTCGGAACAAAGATTGATATTGATATTCTACCATCACTGGACTTTTGAAGTTTCTTACAAGCGAATGCTTAAGTTTAGGTGACTATTGCCCAAAAGGTTCAATCCCATCTGGTTATTAAGGTGGTCACTTTGACTCGCAGCATAAAGGGCCCACCGTCCTTTTTCGCAAATATTTGCATGTCTGTGTTTCAGCACGATAAAAATAGCAGCATGGGAGACCACAAACATTTGCTGAGGCACCTGCCACGATATCGTGGCCATCTGGTCCTCCAGTTCTCCTAGCATGACATATGTGCATTAAACCTGAAATGGTCATTGTTGGAGAATAGAATAAGACAAATTGGCCGCGGACCCTTCTGGGTTGGCTGGAGTCAAAAATGAGACTGGAGACTTTTTACATCTGAGCGGAGCTGCGTTATCAGCCATCAGCATGTTTGATGTCTTAAAAGGGAAGAAAAGGTTGATGAGTGGGTATTTTTGCATGCACGTGTGTGTGTGTGGAGGAGGGGGGGTTGAAAAGGTGGCTCTGCTGGGGGTGGGGCGGGAGGTTGTGTGTCTCTTTGTAGTGCTCCATCTGATTGTCAGGTAAACTGGGATGGCCACTCCCCCGACTGACCCCCGCCTCACCCTGGCGGGGGTCCAGCTGGCGTACGGACTTGAGCAGGTTGAGCTAGGCGGGCCGTCGGGGGACAGCCACCAAAAGACAAGATTTGTGAACAAGGTGATCTTCTGTAGCTACTTTGTCCCACATTTGCTCCATCTGCACCTCTTTTTCTTGCGTGCCTCTCCTGGGCTACCCGGTGTTCGAACCACCTCTGATATCCGATGTGTCGGAAAGCCAATGCTGCAATCTTGCAGATTTCCTGAAAAAAAAAGCTGGTCCAACTAAAAGCTGCAGTGCCTAAGATATCCTGGCTTTTAAAGTTAGGTCAAGTCCCCAAAGCTTAGGCATCCAAACCAGTGGCATCATTTACTACAGTCTATGCAGCTGGAGAATGCCCATGCCTTTCAAACTCCATGCCCTGAGTTTGTAACACAGGCTTTTTGATTAAAATGTGTCTCCAATAGCCCTGACAACATCAAAAGGGTTACTTTTCCAGGCCTTTAAGGGGCTGTTTTCTCTAAACCGTATAGTGCTCAATGTGACAAACTGTTGTGGGCAGCTCAATCCTCGGACTAAAAGGTTACCATTGAATATTTTTGCAAACGGCAGGTAGATATGATCTCAGTTTTTTTCTGAACCTCGAATACATGCCCAAACTGTCCTTTGCTCTCTGTTTCATAATTCAGCAGCCACGGCCATGGGAGCAAGAAAAACACTTTTCAACATAGTCTCAAAACAATCAACAACTATTTCTTGTTAATTTTCTAAGTAGAATTTGTCATTCAACTAACTTGGTTTAGACGACAAAAACAGTTTACAAACTTAGTTTACCAATCTTACTTTGAGTTAGGAAATGATCCTAGTGTAGACCAGATCACCTCTATACCAGCTCCATTTCGCCTCTAAAAGTGCCAGCTTTTGATTCTTTATTGATGTGTACATCTGCTGTATTGTTCTGCTGTATCGGTTTTGATTAGGAAGTGTTTAGAGGCTAAAAAAAAAGATTGGTGAGATGAAATTGATGTTGAAAATTCGCGAAATGTCCCTTAATCAAATCCCTACTTCAAAGGTGAATGTCTGCTTTAAAGGTACTGATAAATTCATTACAAGTCTAAAACATGGACTAAAACAGTTCTTAACTAGTGTAGAATTAGCCAAATGCTGCATACAACAAATGAGCCACATCTTATAATTAAAGGGTGGGTAGACTCTGAAAAAGTCTGTATTAGAGCTGTTACTACGATTATGCCGATTGTCAGTTTTAGTTCATATTTGCAACAGTTATTCAATAAATGCATGAATTAATGTATATAGAACACAGAGCTGTTTAAAAGACTGCACGCGCACTCTCAAATTGGCAGTGGTCACGATTCCGAGAGTCTTGACGAACCTTGGATTTCCATGATTTTCACAGTGGGTGTGGTTTACATGAGTAAGCACAAAGATAAGACTGAGAACAAGTTCATTAGTGCTGTTAGCTAACTAACACACGCCATTCCCAATTAGCCCAGAGGAGAGTGAATGGGAAAAAATGAGGCAGACTGAGTCAGATTCCTATCGCCGCCAGTCTCTGAAAGTGAATAGAATAGCACGACACACAATCTCTCAAATCAGCAGCCGATTGTGAAACACCCGTGACGACAAATGAACACGAGACAGAAGATCAGTCTGCAGATTTGCTTAAGGATATACCAGCAGAGACGAGGGGAGAGAAAGGGAACTTGCTGGGTGTTCCAGATCAGAGACTCGGCACTCGGAACAACAGAGAAGAGTCAGCTATCAGATTAATGGTGACTCATTCAGGACGGTTCTCTGCTGCTCCGCGCAGAAAGACAATCAAAGAACGCGAGGCAATCGTGGACATCACTTGACACGAGTGACTAAAGTGGAGATGAAATGCGGGGACAAAAAAAAAAAAGTTCAATTGCAAGACGTGGATTGTAAAGGCTTTTGTTGTTACGCAGCAAAAGGGAAACGCTATGGAGGTGCTTCAATAGACTCACCAAAGCAGGTGGGCATGTTCCGAGTCAGCCCACCTCATTAAATGGCTTCACTCTCTTTTTGTAACGGCCATTACACAACCCATTCAGATGCACACATGCAGTGATTAAAAATTATCTGTTGGTGATCATAATCACAGCTGCTTAAACTTAAGCCAAAGAATAAAAAGAATAACAAAGAACTTTTGAATGCCGACCTATCTGGACATTTACAAAGAGATTAAAGGCTAGACAGTCTCCAACTAAATAAATTTGCTTTTAATCGCTTTGAACAGGAAGTCATGTCATTTCAAATATGTGTATCTGATTGTCTGATTCCCTCCTTTATTCAAATTATAACATGGCCATCTGACTTTTGCAGCACAATGGGAAAAATTAAAAAGGGAAATGACCTTTCATGGCAGCCATGATGAGAGAGTGAATGGCATTATTCTGTGCCAAGATTAATTTTATGCCCACTCCATGCTGCCCATTGAGGAGACACAGTAGGAGCATGAATGCGTCACTGTAAATCACTCTCAAAATGGTTGCTGTATCATACAGGTGTCAAAAAAGCAAAGTGGGAATAACACGTTTGCGGTGGACTGATCATTGGGATGCTAACCAATATACTACCGATACAAAACGTGTATGGGTAGCATTACCCATTAATGCAGTTTGAGATTGAACAGTAAGGGGCGTATAACCACAGAGCTCTGATTGACATTCATTAATGCTGTGGTTAAAAAGAACAAAAACAGACATTAAATACGTGTCAAATCTCAAATCAACTAGCAGCTGGGATACCTTCACCATATGTTTCATTATAACTTCCGTTTTCTGCCCGTCCAGCAATGTATTTTGGAGCCCCTAATTTTCATTTTAATAGTTAAGTGGAAGAGGCAGGCATAATTACAGTCAGTCATACATCTAGTCATAGTACATCCATCCCTGCTTTTCAGAGCAGTATCTTTAAGCTCAGCATATTCTCGCCCAAAAGGGCTTTTTTTCTGCCTGTGATGCCTTCTTTTTGTCATGGCCCCCATAGTTCTGAGCTGACCCCCTCAGCCCTGTCTCCTGACTGATCACAGTGATGGTTTATTACTGTCGTCCTGGCGCTCTTATCTTTAGCCAGCAATGCTCATTTCCTTCCTCAGATTTAAATGCAAATGTGAAATTTAATGATAAATGCATTATCTGATAGGTGCGATAACACTGATTCACTGTCAGTATAAAATACACACCCCGGGGGGCTTTGAGCTAGCGAGCACAACTTGCCAAAATCCACTTTTTTCTCCTGTTCTCTCTTTCCTTTTTACCCTTTTTTTACAGACTCATGTACCTGCAATAAATTCTCGAGGTCATTTTATGCATTAAAAGGACTAATATTTTGTGAGTTCAGCAGTGTGTGCAGGCTATTGCTGAGCAGTTATTGCTTTGCAACTGTTTTTTATTAGCCATCTCTTCGAGGAAGTTACTGTTGAAAACATTTTCAGAAAATATTAATCGACATTGCGTCATGTGATTGTTAAAAAAACGCCCATTTTGAATGCATCGACTTATATTTCAGTCTTCAGCTAAACATGAATGCTTTTTCCTTAAATCTAAAACATGTATTGTATTTGGTACTGCAACCAAATTAAGCAAAAGTCTATTTCCAAAGGTTCTTATAGTCTCTTACTTGGACCGTCCCACTCTTCTGGGCCCACGGCAGCATGCCTGCTCTTCTCGCCTTGACCTTCCATCTCGGCATCTCCAGCTTCCCGGTTGCCGTCTTCCTCTCCTGAAAGGTAGTAAAGGCAAAGTGAGTGGCACTTCAAATTTAATGTTCGGACACCTAATTCAATTAAGTGCCGCATTATAGACTTTGCCGTCCTTCGAAAGTATAGATTCTAATGGATATTGGATAGTTTCCCAGGACGAGTCATTGAGTTTTATAACTCTTTCCTGTAATATTTGAGCCATTGTGTTGTTGTGTACGTCTAGCTTTTGTATGGTCGCGTTTGTACTGAGCTCACAGGCCCAGCTGCACACTTTTGTGCAAATGGAGTTCCCATGAGGACTTGCAGGGGCAGGAAGAAGCCCCATGGAACAGGAAGGAAAGCAATGTGTGGGAGAGAGGTGGCTATTTATTACTGTTTGATCTATTGTGGAGCAAACTAGAATGTGTGTTATAGGATGTTGGGCTGATTTACAGTCTCGGGGCTCACACGGACCACGCTATGGGATATTTGGGTATCTCTTACCAGGATGTAAGCGCTTAAAGACGTGGTTAAGCACACTTTGCCTCAGCGGGGACAGTGACGGGAGAGCCGGTTGAGCTCACTTTGATGCACTTACTGTAAACCAGAAATCTATTTTTGCATGTCTACAGTAAGCACAGTTTACACACGAGTTTATAGGCACATAAATCAGTGCTTAGTAGGTGCCCCTAGTGTGGTGCTCTAAATAAATCCAACGTGGCTGACACAGTGGCTGCACAGCGAGCCTCCAAAAAAAAATCAGGCAAGTGAGAGCAAACCACAGCTCGGGGCAAGTACTGGCGGTTGATGGTTTGTAGAGGAACATTTCTCTCACTTTTGTCATCACATCTTTTCCATCCCTTTGATGTTTAAAACCCAATAGTGAACGGTCAAGGACAGGCCAGGATTACCTCGATGGATTATTACACTTCATACAGTCTACAAGGGTGAAAAAGGGAAGGATATGGAGATTTACATGTGAATATCTATTATGAGAGCAAAGACAATATATTGTTGGGATCTGGCTCAAACAGATCGTGATAGAACAATACCTATCAACGCAGATAATGTTGTTATTCTTTGATTGCTTACCATATCTGTATCTCATTTTGACCCCAACAGATTCCGTAAATAAAAAGAAAAAAGAAAAAAACATTTCGGTTTCCTAGTTATCGCACTTTCTTAGACAACTGCCAAGGGACACTACCCACTTGGCTCCTGTGCTGTCACTTAGGTTAATCTCCAGATCAGGCACACACACCATGCTTATTTAGCTTCTTTTTTTCTTTTTTTTTGACAAGGCTCACTTCAAAGAAGGCAGCACACATTGGTAAAAGGATGTCAGCTTTCCGCCTCACACTAAAATAGGAGATGAATCTAAAGAGAAAAGTGATACGGGAAGGGAAGTCTTCAGAAATGTCCTACTTACAGTACATGAGGTCATTATGACCCAGTTTTGCTTATGCAAGTGTCTGCTTGGGTTGGCAATTTTCCCCCTACTCCCCTTCCCTCCCAGTATATTATCAAGGAGCCCACTCAACTAAATTCCCCTACTATTTATTGTTGGGCCTGGAGAACCTCTTTAGCATACCAGGCTCGTATTATAACGGGGATAACAAAGGCGTGTATCAACAGTTCCTTCCAATGGAGCGGAGTTTAAAAAAAGCTGGCGAGATAACATTAAAGGCACTACCTTGATCTCAGGCGAACATGTTAAGCCCTGTAACGAAACGTATTGGAAGTGTTTAATTACAGCCCGGGAAATGAAGCTACAAGATGATTCCTTAATTAAGCAGTGATTAAGGATTTTCTGCCTTCTATCTGACACAGTTTGCAGTACATTTTCAACACAATCGCCCAGGCAACCTCACAGGGAACAATGTCACAGGGCTTTGATGAAGTTTCCTGCACAAAAATGTCACTGGGAAAAAAAGCAAAGCTTGAGCCGTGCTCCTTTGCTTACTGCGCCGCTTTAATAGAAGCTGCAATACGGAGAAATGTGTCGAGCAATTTTAATCATTCGAAATGACAGAAATTTTGATCCATCTGATATGAGAACCGATTGATTGAGGTGCTCCATTTCATTTGCAAAGGTCCACTCTAAGTAATAGAGGCTTGTTTCACCGTTTGAAATGAAACCGTCTGCGGTCTTATCAAAGGAGACAGATTGTCAATGATCATTCTCGACATTATCGACTCCATCATAATTTACGTCTTGCTTAGGTCACTTTCCCCCTGCGCGTTTGAATGAATCTATGGAGGGCTGAGTAGCAGAAGACTGGAGATAGCGGGAGAGATGGGGAGGGGAGGGGGGGGGCGAGGCAGCCTGCTGGGTTCAGGGTTGGCGGGCATGCGAGAGGAGCCAGTGAGCTGTTAAAATCAGCCCTATCGCTGCTCTATCAAAGGACAGCTCTCTAGCCAAATCGCAGTCACATGCGGCGCGCCACACATTCAGGTCAATAAGCTTATAGGCGATTTACACAAACAATTCCTCCAGCAAGGTAGCAACAAAGTCATATTGGCTTTTTCTCTCCCTTTTAGCATTGTCTCTGCTAAGAAAGCCCTTGAAAATGTCAATCTCTTACGCGCGCCTTTAAGAAGCTCAGAACACTCTAATCCTGACCACTGAGTCTAAAGACCAGTTGCGATTTCTGAAAATGGACTATGTTCGAGTATTCGTATGGGCTTCTGCCGACCTATACATGCTAGCTTCAATTATTTCATCCCACTGCCACTTTTCTAAATCCATCACTGCCTTGCTGGTACTGCAGTGATATTCACAACATTAAGGGTGATGCCTGCTGTCCCCGGACCTGTGGTAATGTTAGTCAGCCGTCGTTGGATATTTGGTTTGTTGATGCAGATTGTGGCGCGACTGATAAAGTCAGTTCTGGGAAGCAACCTTTCTCACCAAAGTCAAGCATAGCTGTGAGACTTCTGTGCTATCTGAAAAATAGGTTTGAATTGCATGCAATTTGTGGCAGGCACAGCCCTCCAACGGGGAGGCTATTAGTGGAATGCCTTGCCACTGTCTCTTTAAATGCCAATAAATTCCCATCATTACAGAATCTGGCAGTTTTCCTCCCTGTCTGCAGCCTGGGTCTTTATCTCGCTCTGCCTCAGTCTCTGAGCATGTAGATCTGGCCCAGTTAGATTGTCATACTTAACAAACATTAATGATTAATTTCCTCCACTGAGTCAAATGGGGCTAAAGGGATGACTCGATTCATCTTATCGCACCACAAATTAGCATTTCTCCATATTCTCCAGCATCAACTGTGCAATAAAACTCCACATTTACCATTCCGGGCACTGGCAGCTGTGTTGGAAGAGCCAAAGAGTTCTTCCTCCTGTGTTGCCGGAGATTTTGATTGCTTACACAAAGACTAATTAATTCTGTCTTCGCTGCTATATGTCTCTAACCGCACATTTCTCACAGTGATGGTATTTCTAGGGTCAAGGTAGGTTGTTTTCATATGCTTTGTCAAATCCTAGGTATGCACCGCTTGCTCTCAGTTCTCACTTCCACTGACATACAACGTTTCTGTCACACTGTAATTTCTGTCATTTGAAAAGAACAAAGGAAAAGAGGGCATATTTTCACATTTAGCTGTACATGACAAATCCAGCAGATAAACATCCATAATAAAAGAATCAAGTCATTTGAGCAGGAAAAAGAAAATCATGTAATGCGACTTCTCAAAGAAGGTTTTTTTTTTTTGCACAGTAGAAATGAGACCGAAGAAATGACATGTAAATTTACTCTCAGAGCTCAGAAAGGAAGCCATTTGTCATCAGACAACACTTGGAACGCTCAAAGGGAACAGCTTGTGGCAACACCCTGTGCTGAACTTCACAGATAGCCAACAATAAAAGAGGGGGTAAAACAGCAAGGTGAAATTTCACAATTTCAGTAAAAAATAGGATGCCACTAAAAGAAGTATCTCTCTCACAATTGTGGAGCTAGGTGGGTCAGTAAATAATAAATCTTTGCCATGGAGCCCTTTGCCTACGTCCGTGGGTTCTCTACAGGAACAACTATGTAAAAGATTCAACAGAGATGTTCCTGTGGCAAGATTCTAGCTTAATGACAAAGGAAAGGCAAGTTTTTTTCTTTAGATTAGTCTTTTTCTCCCCATGCTTTTTTGAAAGGTAGACGGACCTCCTCTAAGATGCCGTGTATGTTAAAACTAATTTATTCTCTAAAGGGTGCAGCTTTTGTCTTCTCCACTTGTGTCAAGGGTCATAAAAAATTTAAGTGCAATTGACAACGAAAGACTGAGCCTGTATGAATTTGGTTTGCCATCATCAAAGGCGATGGTGCAATATTCCTTGTTTTTTCTGTAAGAAGCAGCATGAAATATTACATTTAGTCGTCTAATGGAGGTAGTGTGGGTCAACTTCAGCTGTGCTGAAGTGACAAAACAGAGATAAACAGTGCCACTTGTAATTAAAAAAAATCCTATTATGTTTTCTGTTAAATACTTGCGAATTTATTGTCAGAAAAGCTATTTAAACAGAAGAAATTGCTCAGCTCCTTCTGTAATGTGAGCCCTAGGTAACCAACAATGATTTCTGTTTTCAACCAGCACCAAAGGTTTAGAAGCCACTGACCTCACAAAGGTGTTGGGGCCATTTTATAGAAACAAATCAGAATGCGAACAGCATCTCACAGATAAAAACAGCGAAAAACAGGACGACTGACCATGAAGTAAACAAGTTATAGAGCCAGCCATCACCAAATTTAAAGGTTCCTCAGCCTCAGACAAGATGGGACATCAAGGTGCACTTATCTGGGGAGTTCCTTTTCTGCAAGGGTAAGGCAAATGGCTGAGTCTTTGGTGGCATTCAACTTGGTGACCTTTGCGCCTCTAAGCGGCTTTGCTACTTCAACGCACTCTGATCAAAGTTAATAAGTGCTTCATATGTTAATGAAAATTGGTACTCCTCTTTGTGTTCCTACAGCTTTTTAATACCTATTATAGACTGAAACTTTTAATGGAGGTTTTAGGTCCCCCTGACAAGCCCATTTCAGAGAGTGACTACACAGATACAAGGCTAAGCTAAGACCAGAGAGTCACTGCTCAGTGGAGGAACCTTACACGGGAGACCTTATTCTCCGGGAAGCAGCAGAAGATAAAGGCCATGGGATGAGTGGCTGCTTTAAAACCCACGTTCAAGTCCACACAGGGCTAATTACAGCATGCCATCACATTTGAGAGGGTTTAGTTAATCAAGGGGGGCTCTCTTTTTCCTCCTATAGTTGAGGAATAACACACTTAAACCATTTAATGCTGCCAGGATTGTGTCCCGTTTTAATTCACGGCAGTTTCCCCATAAGTGGGGTAAATTTAAGCCACTATGACATTAGTTTTAAACAGATCTAATTGGGGAAGGGATCATGTAGGAAAAAAAAAATGCTACACCTGCAGATTGCAGAGAATTTGCCACAGGAAAAGAAAGAAATGTGGGATAGAACATCACTTGGGTCTTAGGAGGCAACGAGAGACTTAGCAACTGTAAGCTCAGATAGCAAAGTAATACAAAAAAATCTGAGTGCTCAGGCTCGGGTGTGACAAGGAACAGATTACCAGTGGCCACAAAAAGTAGTATTTGATTGCTACGTCGTGTTGACTTTATTCATAAACATGGGGAAGAGATTTGAGCCCCAGTTCCTCACATGGTTTTATCCAAAACAAAGTGAGTATCAGAATGGCTGTGACAAGGTTCTTTGAAGAATTTCAGAAGTTGTACTTTTCTTTTTGCTCCAACCATTATGCACTGAACCATCTATTTCATAGCTGCTGGGTTATTAGCCGACCTGCATTGTACTTTGAAGTTTGAGTAAGGATACATTACAAAGTAGACAAAGGGTAAAACAACCGAGACGTTGCTGGTAATTGCAATTTCCGAACAATTGTGCCGTTCAACTTTTACAGAAGAACAAAAGGAAAACGTTATTGATACGATTAGCGGGGCATAGCCTACCTGGAACATGAAAGATTAATTTTTATTTTTTATTTTTTTACCCGAATAATGTAATCCCACGAGGCACATCAGTTTAAAAGTGTGAAGAAATAATTCTAAACAAATTTCCCTTTGAAAGGAGAGGGGGGAGAGGCAGGCATTCAAAGCAATGGTTCTTCATTAAAAAGTCAAATTTATGGCATCCGTGTGCCAGTGAGAGCGGGGACACCTGGGGTAGCGCAAGCCACGCGACCGGAGGGTAGGAAGAGGTGGGAGTGGGTGGAGGCGGGGGGGGGGGAGGTGGGACAAGTCTGTCATCTTCACACTGTAACCTGAAGCAGACCACAAATTAGCTCCTGTGATGGCAAGGTGTGACTGAAATGAAACAAACATGCAAAGAGGCGATCTAATTGAATTGGGGTTCAAAGAGAGACTGGAGCGCTTTATGGCGCCGGACCTATGAGCAGGAGCAGGTGCTGCTGGGAGCTCGGCGCTGGGGAGCGCGTACGGCGGCGCACACCTTCCCGGCGCTATCACAGGATGACGCCATCCTCCCTCTTAGATCAAACCCCTGCTCCTGGGTGGATCGCGGGGTTCAAATATCAAACTGGGTGGCTTCAACTTAAGCGGCGATGCAGGAGAAATTCCCGAACAGACACAAGTTCTGCCAGGTTTGATTTTGAACATGATGAAGAATTTCGTTAGATGTAATTGGCAGGGGTTCGTTATTTCCCCCCCCCCATCTTGGCACCAATAAGGCGCAACATATTGTCTGGTAATAGGTAACAGGAACACTATAGCGCAGCGTTTGATGGAAACTTTCCGAGTGCGCTCACCTTTGTTGCAGAAGTACTCCATGTCTTCACAGCTCATGTTCTCGGTCTCAAACTCGGCCGTGAAGTTCTCCTCCGCCGTGAACTCATCTTTAGCCAACAGTTCGTTTTCCTCAGAGATACACTCTTCCTCTTCCTCCTCCAGGCCATCCTCCAGAGGACCTGAGGGGAGGCGCATGCATCCGTACACAGACACACAGGCACACATACACAAAAGGGGAGATGTTCAACAGTTTCATCACATCCTTTAGGCTTTCAAAAATAAGAATCGGTGTCTGTGAAATGCTTTCCTTGCAATACCGCAAACCCACTTGCAGTTCTGAGCACAACACTGTCTACTCTTTCCACGTATTCCGCCATGACGGATAAATTCACATCAACTAACGCGTTATTTTACAATAAAACTAAAAAGTGTTCCTGCATTCTAGCTCCCAAAAAGCACCCCCCTCCACGATTGCACGTTTCTGAGAAAACCAGTTGACACGCAGCCAGTGTGAGCGCTGATGTTAATCCTGCTACCTGCAAAACAAAACCTCTCACAGAAGGGAAACGAGGGGAAAAAACAACAAAAAAAAAAGATCCTTGCCAGACTTTTCATACAGGCATCAGCACGGGAGGAGGAAAGAAAATACTTTTATTAATTTGTTAGCCTTATCACAGGGTACAATGTTGATTTTCCATTTACATTCCATGCCTCCGGGTAATACACCAGTGCAATCTTAAAGGAGACACTTTTCCGTGTGATTAATTTTTCCCCCTCTGTGCAATATTATTTCTTTAAATCTAAATGATTTCAGAGTTTTGCTTGTAGCTGTACATCTCTTTTGGTATTTGCATATTACCATTTTTGCTTCAATCAAGGGTGCTGATGGAATTACTGTACTACCTGAATAGCATTAGTTCTGAAAAACATCGCACCCAGCATTTGAATGTTATTAAGATAATGTGAATCTTGCACACCCTTCTGTCTCCCCAAAACATGTCTGCAATATCTCCTCGTAGAATTGCCAGAGCAAGGAAATTATAAAGCTGTGAGCGTTTAGGGGGTTTTGTTTTTATACAGAAATAAGGCGGAAGCTGGAACGCTGCGCAATTTTCAAGAAAAAAAAACACGAAATTTATGTCTACAGCAAATAATGGTATCAAAAAATGGTGTTGTCAGTGTCAGTTATACAGGGATGCTTTGTGTGTTACAGCTTGTCACACTTGAGCTATGTTGCAGCCTCTTGTGGATCATTCTGAAGCTCAAACAGAGCACACTTGTATCCTCTCCATACCTTTCAGTCTGTTTGTTCTTTTGTAGCAGAAGTGAACCCCTCGGCTTTAATAAAGCAATAATTTCAGCTCAGAAAGTGGGGCTGGTGTGCCTCTCCTGTTTCTCTTTCTTCCCACAAAGAGCCTCATAAAAGAGCCCCCCGATGTCCACAAACTGCTTGCTCTTTTCATTAGTCTTATAAATTACTCCTTTGTAGAAGCCAACATCTGCAGGAGCCCCGGACATGAAAAGAATTAGCACACAGATCTCTAATAGACACCGCGGAGGCCGAGTGCTGCTTTTAAATTAGGATACAGTTTTATGATCTTATCTGATGCCTTCTGCTGATTCGCAGAGGAGTGAAGTGAGGCGTGAAGTGACTCGATGAGTCTACCATCGCTTAAGATGATACCGAGCGATAAATATCGCGGTATCAAGGGGAGGCTGTATGACTGGCGTTAAAAGCCTCTGCCAAGGCAAATGAAGACAGTGTGAAAGAAAAAGCGGGGAAATACATTTCTATACACACCCGTCTGCACACATTCCATTACACAGCTGAATGAGAATCACGTGTACAACTAAACGATTCTTCCTCTGTTGCTCGCAAATACAGCGGCCCGATTGCACCGCGGAAAATAGACCTACAGTGTTGTGCGATAATAAGGGGTAAAGGGAGATTTCAGATAAACTTCATGGTCAATAAGACACAAAGATTAGGTAGATAAGATGAGATAGAATTGAGGTTTAATAGACTCAGAATAAGGGCATCTCACTTCCCCACTCCAACAGATAGTAACTAAATGCAGCATTTTCAAACCCATAGAGATACTGGGGAACTTACTGAATAAGGAAAAATGAAACATTCCGGCCAGTGAGAGACATTAAAGGATGCCTGATGGCAACTTCATGAGGACTACGTCGATTACTTAAGTTTGTTTGCATTCTCACATGTTTAGTTTATTATACAGTATTCATTGCATGAAGAGACCTGAAATTATTTCAGAGACAGCAATGATAAGAATAATGACTTTCTAAACGACTAGCACCACACTCCTAACTCATTTTCTGATAGTGGCGTTCCTGCTATATTTAGTTGTGTACTGTTTAAAATCCTGTCACATTCACTGTGTGACCCACGCCTGTCGGTGGATTTCTATAGGGGTCTGCTGACGAACTGGGCCAGAGGAATGCGTGCAGCTTCTGCCTCTTATCAAGCCTCCTCTGGAGTTCAGATGGTCAACGACACCATGGAGAGAACGTCTGCATTTCACTTCGCTGCGGAACACACACACACACACACACACTAAACACAGCGTTTCCAGGGGAGCCCTTATAATAACCACACACAAATCTGTCTTGATGATTTTACTTTGCCCAGGCTACTTTGAAGACATTCTATTCAAAATGACAACAACATTTCTTTTTACAATGCCACATTAGCTCGATTTTTTTAGCCACAAATCAAAACAATATCATTTATTGAAAGATGAAGGTCAAATGTTTATTGTAATTGAACTCTCAAATGTTCTAGGTTTCTGTTTCTCCATTGATTCAGGTTAAATAGTTTTTACAAAACATGTAACTGAATGTGTCATTTGTTTTCTCAGAGGTTCATATTAGCCTTTTTTAACGAGCCAACACTGACATCGCTCATATAGGTACTGGGCAGGTCTTGCAGGACTTAATTTCATAAGGGAATCAATCCACACACTTTAGGAAAGTCTCGACCAAATAATTAATAAGTCTGGCATTAAAAGTAACCCGGAGAACAATTAGTAACTGCTGTCCTACAACAACTATCCGTAACCCTACGTCTAACAGCTCTGCAGAAGAGTCTATCCAGTGTTTTTATCTGGACAATAAGACTTGCTCTGCTTAAATCATCTCAAAGGAAAAGTTGCATATGCTATGAAGATTGCGATCTTCCGGAACTTCCTCTCAGGTATCCGTGCAACCCTGGCATCCCTGCCATCCACACTCTCCGCCCTCAGCCGTATCATCCGCATTCATCAAACTCTTCCTCTGCCGACTGCAGAGAGAAATCTCAGCCCTGCTCGAACAGTCGTGCAGTCGGAGCGGCCAATGCTAATAGAGACATTGCTAGCTGAATGCAGGCTTGATCACAGTGGCTCTTTTGTTCATGGCGTGGCCTCTGTCTGATAGGGATCGGCCATACGGAGAGGAGCTCCAGAGAGGGATATGGTAATGCCCCCGCTGAGTCTATAAAATGGGGTGAGACCATATGATGGACAGAGGATTAATGAGTCACAGAGGAAGCGGAGCAGGGAAGAAAGGAGTGCAGACGGAGGTGTAGGCATAAGAATATCTACCCGGGAAAAAATACACACGGCACTACAGTCTCTGCCTCATCTGACTAAATCAGAAAATAAAATGTTTCTCTAAAAAAAGAAAACACACACACACACACACGTGTCAACCTTACCTCAAAAGCTCACACAAGAGGAGCTCTAAGGAAATATGGAAATCTGTGTGTATGTGCAAAACTGTATGAGTGACTGCTAATTTCATGGCCTGCTTTTTCAACCGTCCGCAATGTGGGGAGCTTGTGGCCAGGCTGTGATAGCGATACCTCACATTATCAGCAGGCTCCACAGTGTGATGTGTGGATCACAAACCCGGCCTCCTCTATAGCTCCCTAATTAGAGGTGAGGTAATTGAATCTGACAGAACAAAGCGGCAGATCTCTATAAGCATGGAAATCATTTTCGCACCCACCTATACAGTTTTCCTTCCAAAAGGTCCATTGAAAATGTGTCCACGGTGGCCTGGGGATGGAAAACGTGGCACCCGAGACTAAAACCCAAACTGTAAAAAACGCAGCCCTCAAATCCAACATGGCCACACGGCTCAACCTCTGCCATCTCCTTTTGGCTCTTTGAGCCGACATTGATCGGTAGTGAAACAAAAAAACTTCTGGAAAAGGAAAAATGGGAGCTTTTTTCTTCAGTTGCAAGACGCTCTGTACTCGGAGGCAGGTGCCTTTAAAAAAAAACAAATTCACATGTTGGAGCTGGAGGAAAAATAAAAAGACAGTGAATCCCCGCAAAAAAACGGAGACATTTTCATCTGTTCTCGCAGAAAGGTTGGAAAGGTTGAGCGAGAAGGGAAAGAAGGAGGATAAAGTGGTGAGAGGCAAGTTCTGACTGGGGGCCATACTCTCTCCTCAGCACTAATGACCTTTGGGAAGCAGAGGGCTCCCTTAGCCTTGGAGGAGACTTTGTGTATATGTTACAGGGCTCAAGCTTCTAATTTAATCCTTGATCACTGTAATGAAATAGATACCATTTATGCAACCCTTAATAGCGTAATATGCTACAGGAACCCTCAAAGGAACGTTTCATTTCAAATGTCTCTTTTCGCACCGCGCAAACGCTAATAAAAACCCAGCCTTTTTCCAAAGTTGTACACTCTGTGATCCAAATAAATGTGGAGCTAATGCCGTAACGCAAGTCAAAAGTAAATTACCATTTGTGTGTGTCGTCTGTGAACTGCTGCTTGTGTGTAAGGGTGTGTTTGTGTGTGTGTGCTGGGAGGAGCGTGGAGCAGCTTGACTGGAGACTGATGTGTTCTCAGCGCTGCAGTCTGTGACCAAGAATAAGCAATGGTATTGTTTAACTTGATTTTCCGGTTGCTAAGCAATGTAATTCTCTTGATTAGAAATGGCTGCCTTCCTAAATTCGGGCACTTACAATCAACCGTCAACAAACTGCTTGAAAACTCAGCACCGATGCTCATCTGGAAATTGGGGTAAAAAGGTTCGAGGGTGGGGGGGGGTGGGGTGAATAAATGTGTTCTCATCCTTGTTAAGACAACACACACACACACACACACAACCACACACACACACACACACACACACACCTCTTTGAGGCTACATTTCAAAAGAAGATTCCTTTTCAAATATTTGAAAGTATTGTGATGAAATCGGGGAACTGGATGGCCACTCCGTTTGCATTCATTGATAACTCAGCTTCCCTATTGGCTAAAAAGTGATGGAAGGCTGTGTGGGCATTCATCCTGGCAGGTTTTTCAAAACTCCCCATGCAGGAAATGATCATTTCTATTTGAGAGGAGTTTATTTTTGCTCTGATTTATTAAAAAAAACGCTGCTAACGTAATTCTGAGTGTGTTATTCCAGTCGGACGCAACTTTGGATCCCCGCGTGTTTGCGGAGTTGCTAAGTTGTGTGTTGTTGCGCCCGGCGTTTCTGTCTGGAGCGTTGGAGGGGAAATAACACGCTCTTACTTCTTTATCCAGCGAATTTGAATTGGAATGGCATGAAAACACGCTGGCATTTGACTATGCCATTTAAATGCTGGAGGCACCTCTGAGCGTGCCCGAGGGCCTCGGCAGATGCCAGCCCGTTTCTCTGCGGAGTTAGCCGGGTCCTGCCTCACTCCGCTGACTTTTCTCGCCTCTCCAGAGTTTGCAGAAACACGCGCACATATTTCTAAGTGGACTCTGCTGCGAAGCCGAAAGTCCCAAAGCTTGTCCTCCGAGTAACACGGTCTAAGTTAATGCATATGTTGCTGTGTGGAGTTTGCTTTCTAGGTGCGATGACAGGATTAAATGGTGTGAGAATGGACAGTACGTTTTCCCCCGTTGGATGCTACTTCTCTTCTGGACGAGTGATTTATTCACGTCATTCTGTTACTTATAAGGAAATATAAGTCAGTGTCTGTACACTGGAGGTGACAGCTGAGACAAAGCAGGTAAAATATGTGTGGTCTTAATTACTGGTTTATAAGCGAGCTTTTCACTACACTGTTCACTTTTAATGAAGCCATTGAGTGAGGCTCCTCCAGGGAGCTATCATGGTTAAGTGGGGGCATCCATCTTCAGCCACTGGCTCGTTTGCAGATGAGTGGAGGCTCTGTCTAATGCACGCTCACCTCATATTGGCTCACTTTATCTCCACTAAGTAAAGTCTGTTGGAATCTAACAGTGGCAAGAAAAAGACTTTTTCTCGAGGAGCTTTGATGAGGCTCGAGGAGTTTTTTACATTCAGCAGAGACACCAGGCACTTAAGTGTGACTTAACTGCTTATTAAGATGCGGCTGTTTAACCTAAAAAGCATAATATCCATCGCATTCACCGGCCTGTAGGCCTGTCTGGATAGGAGGAACAGTATTGTAAATGTGAGAAGTAGTAGCCTTCAGTCAAGAATCATTTCAAAGAATTTAAAGGGGTGCCTTTTCAACAGGAAAACTGATAAACAATATTTCTCCATCAAGGGATTTATATGAAATGGATATATCTAAGATGTCAATTTCACTCCAGTACTATGAGGGACTGGTGGGTGGGTGGGTGGGGGGGGGGAGTTCCTTTAGCAATAAATTCTTCATTAATTCAATTCTAATTTGCCTCTGGTTCCTATTTCTACTATTGATAGTTCCACTTCTTAATACCCCGGATAAGAGGGAGAAAATCATTGCAATAATTCAGTGGAGACTGTGAGCAGCAGATAGGATCTAAATATTACCAATGCCAAAAGAAGTGTGAAGTCTGATGAACATTTCAAAAGAACAATTCTTTATGGATCAGCTAAATCTTTTCCACTTTTTAATTAAAAGTAAAGAAAATAGAAGTTAATTATCCTGTAAAGATTAGCTGGTGGGCATCTTTCTGTAAATTAGTTCTAATTAAAAGGAAATTGTCAAATGACATTCAAAGCACTGTCCTTTAAAACCCAGGCCGAGATGGGCTTTTTCTCCCCCTCCTCCAGCCTCCCCCCCCCCCCCCCCCCC
>CAJRST010038888.1:17552452-17598712 GCA_907169785.1 Menidia menidia | reverse complement strand
CCCCCCCCCCCCCCCCCGTCTGCCTCCCCTACTCTGCCTCCCCTCTAATTCTCGATCTGGCCATGTGAAGCTTCTAGCTGGACGATTAGGATTCTGCCAGTGCCTCAGCACAAGCGCAGGCACACAAACACACACACCCACACACACCCACACAACACACTCCCTGGATAGCATGCCTCCAGTATAAAATCCAGCTGCACCAATGAGCATTTAGTGGTTGCTGGAGATAAACACTCCTCATTGATAATTGATTGTTCTGATTGTCGTCGTGATGGGCTTCTTGCAATTTGATTTGTCAAATTAACAGATAGGGGAAGTTTTTCGGTTTATTTTGGAGATGGATCATGACCAAACAGAGACTGATTTAGCCTGATTTTGTTGGCTTTTATTGTTTGATTAGATATTCTTATGAATAAAAACAGACTTTAAAAAAAAAAGTTTACAGCGGCTCAGGCTTGGTTATCTTAAGAGAATGTTTATGGTTTCATCTATTTCAGTGTTTCACTTTCATAGATGTAAGGCACCCTGATTTATTAAATATTAATGTCTTAACTTGCTGATTAATTTTCTCTATTCAAGTAACGTGATAAAAAAAACTGAAATGTCCTTCCATTTTCCTTGAGCTCAACATGAAACCTTGATGTCTGTTTTCTCAGTTGAAACTAAAAATATGCTCAGCATGTTGTAATACAGACTGTAAATGCTCTCCTCTGAGAATTTCTTTCTCCATTTCAGCTTCTCAAAGATGATTTTTTGTTGATTTAAACCGCTGATACCTTCACTTCACAGGTCATACTCAGGTTTACGTGCTACCTCCTCTGTAAAAAAACAAAAAAAACAAAAAAAAACACAAACACACGCACAGACACTACAGTGAACCCAACCTCTGTTATCTCTGCTTCACAAATAAATGATGAATCAGTTTCCTGGGGTAAGTGTGTGCTGTGGCTTTCATCCGATTTCAAGTGGATTTCATCATTGGTTGTCTGGGCTGTTGCTGTTGCTGCCATCCACTCGCATCGCATCAAACCGGATTCCAGCAGTAGACCCTGACAAAAGAGAGCAGGGAAGCGGCTCCGAAGCCCCCCCCACCCTCCTCCATCTGCCGCGGCTAATGATGATGCTCTCCCTGGCCCGGAGCAGAACTGTGCAGGGGAGATTTACACCCGTAATACCCCCGAGGCGCCGGGGGCTCCGCCGCGCTCCAAAAAACGCCGTCACTCCATCACTTTTCTATACGATAGCTGGCAGAGCAGGTGACAATGGGCCGGCAACAATGTCTTTTTGTGTTACTGACAAGTGCCTTATTTGGTTGACACAACCTGCTTGGGCATTGAGCACGCTGGGGAAAACGGATGACAGCTACACCACTGACATTGTGCTTTTGCAACAATCGCACCAGACTATTTTGTTACTATTTTTTCTTAAAAAACACCAAGCTTGGCGTGTGATAGGACGCAGGCGTGACTTGCTGTCCACGTACCCTATTATAGAAAGTTTTTAAAGTTGTAATCGCCCCTCAGACTGGGCGCTTCGGACCTGCTCTGTGTAAGGGACCAGCCTTGACATCTATCTCCTAAAACAAGTGAGTTAAATGGCGAGAGGCAGAAAGAATGACTGCGCGCAAGGCCCCGTGTGGAGTGTGTGTCAGACGCCGAGGCAAGTGGGGAGATGTAGAGAGAGCTCCTCGGGGATTGAGTGTTCACACACACACACGCACACACACAGTAAATGGAAGTGGCACAGCTCTGACCTTTGAGCTGTGGCATACGAGCGAAGCGAAGGCGCTGTCAAAATATTGCTTCAGAAATGACAATCCACCTCGCCGGGCCCGAGTCTTGACACGGCTAAGGCAAGTGGAGAGCCATAACCTGCTGATCCCGACATTACAAATGAGGGGATTATCGTGACAACAAACCCCAAGCTCGACGCGCCGCATACCCTAAAGATATTCTGGCACGGGCCCCCTTATCATCGGCAGAAACTCACCCAGATAGACGGAGATGACACCCAGAGCAGGCGGCCCCGAATCAAGAGGAATACGTGTCGTCACGTGTCAATGAAACTCCAACTCGAGCCAACAAAGTTACCCCCCCAACCCCCCCAACACCAACACCCCTTTTCCAACAGCTTCAACTTTCCCATTGCGATATTACACTTTCAATTTCGGAACTTTGGGATTTGGCAGCGGAAAAAGCTTTTTTCTCGCATCTTCATTTACACCCATGTAATACTCAAGTCCACAGAGGATAACTCACTCGTAAAGAATACCAAAATATCACAAGCAAATTACTAGTGCTCTGAGAGGAAGCTCGGGAGGAACAAAGACAGGCAGCCATAATTATATCTTGGCGTGTGTGGCATGTCAATGGGCCACCTTCGTTCTGGAGGGCATTCCCCTGGGCCCCTCAGGCATCAAAATGATGTCCAAATTATTTTGTGCTCGGTTGCAACATGGCGTGATTATCCTATCTACCGGTGGTGCATTATGACAACATTGATGTTTACACCTGTCTCTGTGAGACGGCAACATTTACACTCTGTAATTTAGCAAATGTACAGTATGCATATGAGCTTGTTGGCAGGGATTTAAATTAGGTCAGAAATGGAATACATCAATAGCAACCCATATGTGCATCTTTCTTTTTCTCCCCCCCCCCCTCCCCTCTCCCCTCCCCTCCCCTGCCTTCTTTGCTCAGAAGCTTGGCGATGAAGCAGCTTGACGACTGCAGAAGTGTGATATGTGCAAATCACATTTGCAGATGAGCTTGAAACTCCCTTTTAATATTCAGATATCAGACATCCCGCACTGAGAAGCCCGCTAAGACGCGATCCGGGGGAGAAAAAGCCAGATCCGCGTCATTAAGGGAATCGTTAGAGGCTCGTTTTACATTTTTACATATTTCACAAAAATGTACAACCAAGGAAAAACATCGGCAGTTATCTGTGATAACAATGCAAATTTTTTGTCAGGGAGCACTTGAAGATTCTGTCAAAATCCAAAGTCGCTCAGGTCTTTCTTTTCTTTCCTTTTTCTCCCCCCCCTTTCTCTGGCTTAACACCCTCAGCTTATTGGCGCTTTGATTTCTTTCCTATTTTTTCCCTGAGAAGTCACACGCGGGCTTGTGGAGTCAAAGACGGCGAGAGGTAAGTTTGCCACGAGGCACGGGAACACGTGTCCCCTCGGCTTGCCAACAGCTCATCAAACACGCGGGCCTGTGGATGGATGCTAGCCCGGCTGGCATTTAGGCCGTCTCAGCGGCGAACGCTCCGCCGACGATTCCCGTTTCCTCGCTCATGTCAGATTCACTAAAAAAATCCCCGTTTTCTGAACCTTCTTTTTCACGATCACAACATACCCCTCCCTCTTTTTTTCTACCTGCCCCTTTGTGGCGCGCATTCCAGCCCTGACAATAATGTCGCTGCTTTGCAGACTCAACTTTCTGACAGAAGGTGGCCTCTGCAATTTCCCCCAGCCCTCCTTCATTTCCTTATGTCTTAGCCCCGCTCCAAATTTGTCCCCGTGCCATTTTAATTACAGCCAAGGCAATCTTTATGGTGGTATTCTGCGAGAACACCAATCTGCAAAAAAGGTGATAAGTAGAACTGCCACCCGGCTTTGGTATCAGTAATAAACAGACACTTAATTGAATAATTTGACCTAAGAGGCTGATCCTGGGAAATAGCAGGCTGGGGGAAAAAAAAAATTATAAAAAAAATGTGAATATTGAAGACAGTTCAGTGTTTTGCATGATGCCCGCAGTACAGAACACACAGTGGAGTTGGCTGGTTGCCCACCAACTCGCCAATGTGGGCCATGGTGAGCCTTTACGGAACAGATAAGTCAGCCTTTGGTATCCTGGAAGCACTCAGATGTGCGCGTGTGCGTGCACGTGCGTGCACGTGTGCTTGTTCTGGAAGTGTCGGAGCAGGGTGGGGGGGGTGGAGCGGCGTTGACACATGTATGCATGGGTCTGTGTGCAGGCGTGTGGGTGCGTCGCGTGTCACGTGCACGTGCGTGTGCGTGTGTGTGTGTGTGTGTGTGTTTGTGGGAGGGGGGGGGGTGAAGTGTGCCCACTTGAGGTCTGTCTCCAGCTACAGCAGCCACATGGGCACATCTTGGCGTGCGCTTTTGCCCCCTAACACACATGAAGACGCACACACACACACACACACACACACACACACACGCACAGCGGCGTTCTGCAGAGCCTTGGAGACAATGACTTGCGGCACCTTCCTGTTTAAGGATAGCTGTCAGAGGATGATGGCTCCGATTCAACACTGCAGCAGGTTTGCACAGAGCTCCCTGATAAAACGGAAAAAAAAAAACACAAACCCCCCCCCCCTCCCCCCCCCTCCCCCCCCCCCCCCTCCCCCTCCCCGCCGCCGCCGCCCCCCCGCTCTGTGTGTCTGTCTTTCTCTCCCTCTCTCTCCTTCTCTCTCCCTCCACAGTTCAACACTGATTTGACTGCTAGCATAATTTTGCAGAGGAGACTATTTGCAGATGCAGCAGAGTTATCAATCCGAACAGACACACAATCCGGGTCCAATGTCACTTCTCCTCATTATGTTAATGGTTAATACATGCAAATGAAAACATTCCGGCAATTTGATTTCTTTGAAGATAGCTTGCATATTGTCTTAGCCATAATGATGGTACACTTTCTCCCCAGCTTCGATTTATGCAAGGCTAGTTAGTTCATTTTTATCAGCTCTGAGTTCATTTCTAGGGCTACTGGAATGTGATTTCCCCTTCCCCTCACTATTTAGCTAATTAGGATTCAGGTACCATAAGCAGATTTTTCACGCTATTGGTGTTTTTCTTAATTAAGAAACAAATGAATTCTCCCCAGCAAAATAGATGGAACAACGGGATAGGGTGCCAGGGGCCAGATGCAGCGCTTCTTAATTAGAAGTCACTCCATTGTCTGAGGTTTTTTAATGAAGCCCCAATCTAAATGGATATCAAAAAAGCTTCTAGTGAAGAAAAAAAAAAAACTCTCTCTCTCACACACACACACCGGCCATTTGAAATAATAAGGAAATAAAGATAATGAAAGACAAAAGATATGTACTGGCAACCCTGGCTCACACCTCCGGTCTAGTGCATTCAGTGCTCTTGTCACCTCTCCACGAGCCCAATTTAAAACGACTCGATCCCTCACAGGGCCACCGCCAGCAGCCGGGGCTAATGTTCCGCCGGGGCCAACAGCTGCCCGCACTCTTTTCAACTTCTCCCCCCGAAATTGGGAGTTTGGTTATCCCGCGGATTGTCGTAAACAATTCCTGAGAACTGTTGCGGCCCTCAACTTTTGCTCTGTGGGTTGGTGAAAACACTGGCTAGCCGGGCCCTGTGTTCTGTCCAATCGGAGCTGTTCGTGATGTTTTGAACGGGGGGGGGAGGGCAAACACCCTACATTTCCAATTAGCTGGAACAAATTGTCACCTGAACACATTAGGGAAGACGGAAATAGCGGCGCGCAATTAGATTTGAGCACCTGGGATACGTAAACGATTCAAAATCAACGGCGGTACGATAAATAATAAAGGCACAAAGTTTTCGTTTTGAAATGAATCTCAGTCAAGCCACTGCGCTGGTGGAGATAACATCGTGGCCGGTTTTTGACTGAAATAAAATCTGACGCATGCCCATATGTGCTGCCAACCCCATCAGTTCTTCTTCAGACAGCATGGCTTAGGAGCTCCCAGAGGATGGGCCAGTGCCCACTGATACGGGCCCAGCTACCATCTTGTCCAGGCCAAGCATCCCTACACCCAGGGGCTGTGCCATCAATGCCATGACTTGTGCCAGACTGGATCCCACCCAGCAATCCATTTCAAAGGCTTTTTTTTTTTTTTTTTTTTTTACGGATCAGGTATGCAGTGTGATTTTCCTTTCCCTCTGTAATGTGCCGTGTCAAAGGCGAGCTAGCCCGACTTTAAAGTCATATACTAGTTTTTTTTTCTGCCTTTCATTTGGGGAGGAGACATAATTGATTTCTGACTTTCCAAATGTCAAGTTGGAAGAGATTATTAAAAAAGGGCAAAGTCCTAAAAATCAATCAGGTGTGTGGGCACGTTGATCTGCACGCTGTTTGGTGTTTTCGGATATTTATTGACAGTAAAGGCTAGTAATCAGCAGTCTCTTAAACAACAACGCCATATAAATACGCCCCCTGAGTAAATTCACAGTGAGGTTGTTGTCTGAATGTGTCAAAAAAGCCCCCAAAAAATCCTAACTTTCTTCTTTACTCATACAGAATGCTGGAACAGCTTACAGGTCGATTACTCCGGTTTCATAAACCAAAATACACACTCTTTAAAAAGAAGTAACTACCTTAGCATTCACATTTTTTAGGCACTTATTTATCCACAAATTACCATAATCCTCTGGATGTTCACTCATGTGTTCTCTGTCATTTGGAGCATTACTTGTTTATTTATATCTGTGAATGAGATTAGTGGGGAAGATTACTCAGTGCAGACGTATGAATAGCGATCAAAGACTGCAGGATAATGTAAGTCTTTTGGTGATTGCTCAGCTTTTTTCCAAATCTACTGGTGGTGTATTAGAACAATGCAAATGGCAGTGCTCCACACACTGGGACAACAATAGAACAAAATCCTCGGGGAATGAACCGCATGTAAACACTTCAGATCAGCACACAGGCACAAAATGTCCTCGAATTCGGGAAAAAAAAGACAAAAAAAAGGTTGGGGAGGCACAACAAAGTAGCAATCGGTTCGGTGAAATGACATCACTCCTCGGACTTGCATGTGGTTGTGTCAGAAACGCTGTATATGTGAACGAGGAAAAATGGTTTGACACTTTCCATAGGCTTAAATGGGCGTTCTTCTTATTATTATTATTATTGTTACAGGTTAAAGGCATTCTTCTGTCTTTCTATGCAGGCCAGGTTTGGAGAAAGCAATGGGTGTGCCACTTATCAGTGCCCTGTCACTAGAATATACAAAACAAATAAAAAAGAATAGGGAAGAGGCAGCTAAACACAGACAATTCAATCTTTGAAAAGACTTAAACAAGCATTCAAACTGCAGCTAACAGCCTCGGCGCAGAGTTTTGACAAAGAAACTTTACAAGGAGAATTTATTTGCAGCTGCAAACGAAGGGACGGATCTCAGAACCAGTTGGCTAATTATTTATCCTGCTGGTTTTATGGCTCTCATTAATTTCCCTCCCCTCTCTCTTTACCTTCCATTGAAAGTCTGAAGTCAACCTGCATCTGGTGCTGATAACGCTGGGGTCTCAGCAGCCTCGCAGCCTCCCCTCTAACCCACCCACCCACACCTCCAACAGGGAAAAGGAGCAGCTACTGCGCACACACTGGCTGGATAATTCCACAAGAAACAACATTTTATGCTGTAAATCCACAGAGATGCACTTGCACAGGTAGCAAGGCATGCTGGAAACAGTTTTGGAAACAGGTTTGAGCTTCACCTCTTTCATAAGAAGAAAAATAATATTCGAAGCTTGCTGTGTTTTAGTATTCTCCCTAATCAAAAATAAACATTTGAGTTAAAAAACAAAATTTAAATAGTGTTTGAGCAAAGATATTTGACAAGATAATAACATTTTGACAGAATCTTAATAGTAAAAATTAAGGTGAATTTCCCTTTTTTGCTAGTAATAGATGTAATGGTACCATTTTCAGACACTTATTTAGAACTGTTAAAGAAAGAAAAGGGGGAAATTACTGGTTAAATTAAGTGATTTTATTTTTCTGGCTCTGATTGCACCTTTCCCTTTTTTCTCTGTCACAGCCACTATCTAATCTCCCTCACCCTCTGTCACTTGTTTTTTGACTAAGACTGGCCAATCCTCAGTCGTTTGGTGAGATCACACCCCAGCAGGTCTGAACTGAGGCTATCTGCCACTCCTTAATGGCCCAGTCTGGCTTCTCGCACCCTCCAAGTCCCCCCCCCCCCCATCGCTGCCCGCCTCCTCCTCCACCAGAAGCTGTCCATCACATTCACCCAGCAACAACAATGACCCTCGTATGCAACTCACCGATGAACCAAACACCCAATTTCGATCCGTTTCTCACGAGAAGTGAAACGGCACCGGTCGCGTTTCTGAAAAGCAGCAGAGAGACCCGTTGGGCGAGAACTGCTGAAAAGCAAATATTGTGGACTTCTGTTGGCTTCAAACAGCAGTCAGATGGCTGAGAATAGCGAAGCAGAAAAGGAGCACCGCACGAGAAAAAAGAGCGGAAAGAACTGTTGGCGATTCCTTTTATGTTTGTCTTTACAGGGAACCCAGATGATTCATTTATTTTCTACTAGGCAAAGAAAAGTAAACATGCACTGTCTGCAGGTTCAGGAAACTGAACAGCTCTGTGCATCCTGGCCGGTCCCTTTCATCAATAGTCCACGTCACTATTGATGTCCCATTCCACGAACCGCGTTTTAAGAACTCAAACAAAAACTTTTCGAAGCCAAATGTGAAAAAAAAAGAAACACATCACCCATAAAACTGAGTGGGGAAGGAAACTTCCAGTTGCCTTCTGTTTCAGTCCCCCACCATGCCCCGGTGATGCTCTCTAGCAGCCTTATTGGACTATCAGTGCTCGGGGGGGTTATGGGCCTGGCCGGTCAAGATAAAAGGGACCCTGATGAAATGAAGCATGTGAGAGCAAAGAGGACTGCTCTCTACTGATGGAAGGAGCCAGGTCGCTCTGAAAGGTGAGGCAGCAGCAGTGTGGCGTTGACCCGGGTGACCCGGCTCTCCGCTCGAACCACCACTCTGTAACACTCCTGTCTAAACAGTCAGGGACGGACGGTCAGATCTGGACGATGCTGGTGTTCGGACACCAAAAAGTGAAGTTACTGTAAACGGTTTAAGCGGTTTTGAACATTTGCACAGTGGAACCATGGGGAATAATATATCACTGAATAAAAAGCTAAATGCTGCACTCCCTTTTCTTGAAAGACAACTTATGTTTCTATTTCCATAGAAAATAACAGTATAATACAATAGTGTTGTTTATATAGTTTCTTTTCCTTATTTCAAAGTTGAGTGCAGAACCTTACTGGCAGTGAAGGTATCATAATTTATTTCCAACTTTGTTTCTCATTTGTCCAATTACTAGTGCCACACAACGACCAAATTCTCGAATTGTCAGCAAAGTTTAAATCGATTATGTTCTACGTGAGAGATTTCTGAATTGATATATTTAAGTGCTGCTTTCCTATCTGTGGGAATCTCAGTGAGAAGCACTTTGACTGTTCACTTCAGCAAACATTTTAGAATGACTTTAAAGTGCCAAGCCAGGCTAATTTAAGGTTATTGAGGCTTTATTAAGGATCAAGGAGTTATGACCCAATAAGACCTAATACAGCATATCAGTATACCTGTTTTTTATTCAAAAGGGGATTCCGGCCTTAATGTGCCTATTAAAGATGTAATGGTCTTTTTTATTTTCGCCATCACAAACGGACCACGCAATAAAACAAACACCTGTCCGTTTATCTGCCCGTTTTATCTGATTTGAATGAGTAATCTATTCCTCCCTATTTACGTTCAAAAGCATTTGCTTTTCTTTCTAATCAGTGCAAAACAACTACCTGTAACACCACATCAGTGACATATTTAAATATACTAACTCTTAATCTGACAAAGGATTCAATATTTATCACATTTCGACAGAGCCAATGACAAAAATCAATTATTTATTGCTTTTTCAGATCTAAGTTCCACACTGGGCCCCTATCATAGAGCTGGTCAATATACATCACCTCTCCCGCAAAAGGATTACAGCTCTTATCTGAAATGATATTGAATAAGGCATAACTGCAGAAACACAAAGTGGAGTGTTCTGGCTTGGCTTATGCTGTGAAAAAAATAACTCTTTATTGGAATTAAGATCCAGGTCAAGATTACCTGAAGAAACAGTGGCTGGATTTCTGCTCCAGTGCCATGTCCTACAAATTATTCTTAGCTGCCCGGGGACCGGACCACAGAGTGATGCTCCCCACAAGCCATGGGGGTGTAATAGAATGCCTTTATAAAATATATAGCGACACCCCGATGTCTTCCACAGATCATAGTTTGAGCTAGGACACTCGGTGAGGGGAGGAAACTAGCCTCTGCTGAAATGTCCCACAATATAAAATGTCTTGAGGCCACAGTAAAATGTCTCCTGCTCCACAATCATCAAGCTGCACCAGTCGATTGCAGTCACTCATTTGTGCTGCCCAATTAGTTGCTTCAACTTCCTTTCCCCACTTCTATGCCGTCTATTTGGGGCTTCTAGGAAAGCCCGGTGAGAGGAAATGAACTCTGACGATTCCAGCAAATCAAACATTTCTGAATGCGGTGTGAAAGAGTAGTTACCTTCTTTCTCCTTCCATCTCTCCCTTAAACTTTTTCGCCCCAAATATTGAATTGACCTCCTGAAGTTTATCCTCTTTTTCACTTTCGCTGCTTTATTTCTCAGTGATTCGTAGTCCCCCGCCCACATATCCCGGCCCCAGCCTGGCGTTTCATGGCTTTTCATTTGAATTTGATAAAGCCTTTGGTGAGCGTGGCGAGACCACTTGGGCTGAGGATCTGATGAGAAGTGTAGGGTCTGTCACACACAAATGTTCTAAGCACATTCTAATTAGTTGATGTATGCAGGACCTCATCCACGTTGGAGGGGTATCAAAAAGCAATCAACGCCCCATCTCTGATGAGCTCAGAGAGACATAGAGATCCACATTGTCTTTGGAAAGATGGTGTGTGGCTGGACCCCGACTCGGCTTTCCAAACCGCCATAATGCCGCGCAATCACAGGACATTATGCACAAATCTGAACCGCAGGATAGAGAGCGGAAAAAAAGAAAGCGAAGGGAATATTCTGTTCATAATTCAAAATCCTGATTGTGATGGCTGCTCTTATGAAAACCTGGTGTGGAGAGCCAGAAGTGGGAGAATTGGCCCGTGAGTGCCAAGAAATATGGCTGTAAATGCAGGGCAAGAAACATGTTTTAAAAACTGTCATAATCATGAGCAGTGCGGCGTAGATAGCAGAGAAATCAGCAGAGTCAAGATGACAACTAGTTGCCATGGAAAACTGGAAAAAAAAAAAAAAAAGTCAGCAAATCAAAGGAAATAGAGAATCAACCACAGCACAACTCTCCGGTATCAGCATGAAATGGTAGGAAAAAAAGAATATCCTACACATGCGATCTAGGATTTTGTCACCCATTCATAATCTAATTTGACCGGGGGCCATGCGGCCGATTGGTCCCGGTGAAGACCATAGGTGTTTCAGCTGCAGGCTCCGGCGGAGAGAGGCATGTGTGTCGCACAAAGACCATCGGTTAGAGACGTACCAAAAGCAAGTCTGTATCACCATCTTATCTTCAAAGGACTGGGCAGAGGCTCAGGGGAGCTGTGCCACCGCCTCGCCTCCACACACACACGCACACACACACACACACACACACAGAGGGGGGATTTGGACCTGCAAGCAGGAACCAGAGATCTCTCGGCCGGCACCCAGGCCCGGACCCTCCTCCAACTCGCCCGCGGAGAACAGGCAGGGTTCCTGCACACGCGGCACGACATCAGTGAGCTGATCCCCCCCCCCCCCCGCCGCCGCCACCCTCTCCTCCTCATCATCTCTCTCCTTACTCCCCTGTACACCCCCCTTTTTGCCGACCGCCTGCCCATTTTGCTTCCTGGCCTGGGCTTGATGGAAGGGGATGGGATCTGAACTCAACTTAGACACAGAGTTTCCACATTTCACAGATGGCCGGGGAGAGGCTTTGCATGAGGTGAGGAAAACGGAGAGATGGGAAAAGAGAGAGGGGGGAAAGAGAGAAAAAGGGGAGCCTCATCGCCGGTGCCGAAGCGAGGCCGATTTCACACCGCGGTAGAGAGTGCTAAAGCTGGCTGCCGCTAATCCAGTCACTGAAGGGAAGGCCCGGAGCTATTCCGCCACCATCTCCCCCCCCCTTCCACAAAGCCATAAATGGTGCATTATACAACTGGGCTTCAGAGACACTGCTGATATGCTGATAGGTGGCGTACAAAGACCGAAAAGCTACCACAGGAGCAGAGCCACATGCAGGACTCAGGGCCTTAGCGCGGGAGCAGAACGGCAAACACGAGTCCAGCCAGGAGCTCTCAAACGCCGCGCCCGCCGAGGCGCGGACGGTTAAGGGCGCCGCCACATATCTCCGCGTTTGATGGGGTTAACATGAGCCTCAGATTCCTGCCTCGAGACACAGATGGACACACACCACAGCGCCTCCTTCCCCTAGCTCTCCAACAAAATAGCTTTTTCTTGTCTTTTCTCCCCACAGCGAATTCATATCTGCGAAGTTACCAAAAGTCTCGAAGATGAGTCTTTGAACTCGTGAAAGGCAATCATTTTGAATGAAAGGAGACAGGAAATATATAAACATGGGGGAATTTAAATAAATTGCCACAAAGAAAATCAGGGAGAGGGCAGTGAATTATGTAACGATAAGACAGCCACCAGCCTAAGCCACAAAATGAGATGTTTTACATGAAACGAACGGCAGCCTAGATTAGAGAGCCATCCTGTTTAGACATGAAGCAAATGGGTTGATATCGCATGTAGAGAAAATTTGAAAGATAAGCGGGAACTATGAGAATTGTTGTAATCCAACTGTAACAAAAAGCTGAAGTATATTGGCTTTTCCCCCAGAAGAGCTGCGCGATAAACATCTTTGATGAAAGAAGTTCATTACTTGTGCGCCGTGTAATGTAACATGCTGTATTATGAGTGCATGCCAACCTACAGTGAGGCAGTCTATAATGAAGCCTCGGGCATTTAATGGACGTCATTAGGTGAAAACATATAAGAGATAATTATGGTAATTACAAATCCCTTTTATTCTCCCAGAGTCTTTGACAAGGAGGTTGTCATATCAACCACTTCAAACAAACAAAGAGTTGTTGTCTCTTCCCCTAAATGATGTCCGGTTCCATTTGGATGAGAATTGTCTTCGGATAATCCTTTTCATTGTTTGGTTAGTGGCTCTGAATGGAAGCTACATTTCTCTCAGTGAAAACTTGATTAAAACAAGCGATTCACAATGGCAGAATTTGACTTGCATTTGCATAGCCACTTCATTACAAGAGAGACCTTGATCTTGAAAGCAGTCCCACACAAAGCTAATGGACATGTCTGTTATGTCTATTAGAGATGGCCCCTCAGAGGAACCGAGGTCTTCTATTTGATATCGCAGACATCACTATGGGGCACCCAAGTCCTGCCTTATTAAATTTGAGCTCCATAGCACTGGATGGAGAGTGCACAACGCACAGACCTGGCAATACAAGAGTTTGCTCCGATGGAGGAATAAAAAAAAAACAGTTTGCGGGAGTTTATTTTGGTTAAATTTGATTCAAGTGTTACGTTTTGCCACGAGAGGTCAACTCCAGAGCAGATCCTTGTAGTGCAGGCTCTAAGTGACAAGATGAGCTGATATATTGCATGGAACATCTTTTTAAAGAGACTAAGATTGAAGGCAGGGAGGGGGGTTGTGAAGGACTTGGGTGTTTATTTACAATATGCCTCCAATTCTACTTTGTCACTGTTCCATGTTCATCTTTTTCCCCAAAACCACAGAGAGACCGTCACAGGAGATTCCATTTCTGGCTTCTCTGCTATACAAACGCATACTACGCCGCTGTCTTATCAGATCCGGCTAACAATAACAGATTCACTTTGAGCCCAAGCTGTTGTTTAACTTATTCGATCCCGAAGGGAAAAACTCAGCTCAAACAAGTCGGGAGACATGTGCCAGTCCGCGGGCAGCTGATGATGTCAACGGGTCCTCTGCTAGCCCCCAGAATCCTCCGGCACTTTCAATCATGCCCTGTGAGATTACTGCTACAGGATATTACAGTACAAACTATGACCATGTGTCCCGCCGCCACAAAGCTTAGCAACACATTAGAGTTTGTCAAAGCAAGCTATTGCGAGGGAGAGATAGATACAGAGAGGAGGAGAGAAGCCATTGACCTTTGTGTCCTTCATATTTGCCTAGCTCCCCCTCAACCCCAATCTTAAGAGCGAAATCATCTGATCCCAAACCGACTGTCAACTGGCTTGTGATGGTGGCAAAGCCAGTAGACATCAATCAATCAGATTTTCTCCTCGTCTATCACAGGAGTTTTTTTCCCCCCTGTTTCGCCCGGGCCTTATCATCTGACCCAGTTGTTATCCCGTTTCTGAAGCTTAAAGAAAAACTTGATTGTGGTCAAATGCATGTCTCAGACACTCACCAACACATCCCAGACTCCACCAAAGGGGTGGGAAAAAAACAACATTATCGGGGTTTCACCAAAGAAATGAAGAAAGGATGTAATGACTGTTTTTCGAAATGAGCCTCTTAATTCTGCACACATGCTGGAAATAAAGAGTTTGAGGCCGTTATCTTCGGTTTTCAGGGATGCATGATTGCATGAACCTAAGATAAAAATCCAATCTGATATCAAAAGACAAAAAGGCATTTTAGTTGGCTACAGCACTTGCTCAGTGTCAACAGTTTTTAGTAATTACCAGATAAGCATTCTCTGAAAAAAAAACAAAAAAACACACACAGACTCACAAAAAGAGAAAACGGTCTAAATGTGAAATAATAGCGGCTGCGTTTCTCTCCGGGTGTTGACTCTGTCACTTCACAAAGCCTGAATGAGATAATGAAAGCAGAAGACGTGCATGGCGTGCACCCGGTCTGGGCCGATTCGCGCGATTTATTTCGGAAACTTCATCGATCCAGCTGAAACACCACTCCGTCGCCACTATTTTCTGCCGCCGCGTTCTCCTGCTAATCACAGATATGGCCTCCGATGACATCACGTGTAAGCTGAGCTGTCAACAGCTTTGCCGGCTTTGCAGTGGTGCAAATCAAAAGCCGGCCTCTTTAAAGTATTAACATGTTGTGGGGTTTGCTTTATATTTCCCCCAACATATTTGACACAAACTGTTTATCTGTCGACAAAGCTTTGTCATTAGCGATTTTCCGCTGAACCTTTAAGATGCGCTGTGTTTCCGGGGAGGGAAATGCTGATGTACAAATTGAAGTGAAAAGCTTGTTACTTAATCCTCTGTCGCCAGCTATCCCTGAACTGGTGCAGCCTGGTGCATTCCAAACCCCGTTGCAAAGTTCTGCATCTCTCTGCACCCCTGCCATCGCATCCTCAGTAATTCCTGCCAAGCCCCGAGATTTAGACTGAACAGCTATTAGGGCCATCACTTTCTGGTGTGCCAGCTACTGTCGGGGGCTCTGGGAAAAAAAAATCTCCACTAAATTACCCCCTTTCATTATGCTCTTTTATTTCTTAATTTCCTGAAACAATTTTCTTCACAATGTCGAGTCGAACTCAAAGCTCGTCCAATCGTTTTGCTGTATGTGGCTGACAACATGATGTGACAATGCTCGCTGCAAGACATGAGTCATCTTTCCTAGCAGCTCTTTTCCCCTTCACTCATCCAAGATTCAGTCAAAACCCCGAATAGCAGTTTTGACGTATTCCATGAAAATGTTTTGATCAACTGTGGCTAATGAAATTGAAAGAAACAAAAATAATCCCGATAGACACATAAAGGTTATTTAGAAGCCCGCCATTTAAGTCTGTCAGATTTCCACCCGTGGACTTTATTTCTTTAGAGTGGCAGGAGTGAGTTCCTGCTGCTGGAACAGAGGAGTTCCTCTTCTGAGCCATGCAGATGTCAAAATGTGGCACAAACGCGATGAACCCAGTATCCATATCCATGATACATCAGAACCTGAGCGTGGAACAAAAATCACTGCGGTACCTCGGGAGCCATGGCAGAAATCCCCTTAATTGAGCAATATCGTCATTCCTGATCCATGTGCATCACCAAGGTGAAAAGGGACCAGGCAAGTTAAATGAAAGAAGAATTCATGATGTGTGGTGGCCTCTCTTACTCACCCTGGCTATTTCCCCTCTTGGCAGGGGCCAAATGTTAAATGAGGCAATTGTGTCCCGGAGGCAAAAAGAGGGGAGGGAAAAAAAAGAAAAAAAGAAGCAGGCTGTACCCATGCTCTTTGCTCCAACCCTGAGGAGCATTCTGTAGCATGATGAGGTACATCCCAGCACCCCGGCCTGTCACTCCCCAAATAGCTCAAACCAGACCTAACATCCCTTGAGAACAGACCACTCTTGAATATATAATGCACAAGCCAAGCCCACAGTTTGCTATGAAATCTCTTATCAGGTTTGAGTCTCACTGCGCAGAAAATATGCCAAATAAAAATAATCTTGAGGTTCTGTCCTAAAAAAATAAAATAGCAAGTGTAAATATGGAAAAAAATAGTAAATAAAATTCAATTTGAATCATTTAAGTGTTATGTTGTTATGAAAATACATGTATACGTACTGTACATGCAATTTTTTCATGTCATGACATTTGATACATTAAATTACGCATCCCACACTTATACAGAAATGCATTAGTTTAACATATAGGACACAATATATGATATCTCTCTGGACTTCAATTTGGACAGTAAGTATATATTTTTTCCTGTTCAGGACTTAGTTGTTGCAAATTTATCCTACTTCTCGATCTTTATGTCTTCTGTTCAATGTTCAAAAATAGAAAATAATGATTTAATTGTCCCAAATGAATTGTCCACAGTTCCAAAAAACCCATTATTCACTACCTTTTTAGCCGCGGTATTAGAATATGAGCATCCAAACAAACAGCTTGATTGAACAGGCGGTGCAGAGCAGGCTGAGGCCTGCAGAAATGCCAGGATGTGGAGTGTGCTCTGTTAACATTCTGTGCAGCTGGCTGCAGGAAACCGATCTCCCCTGCAGTCCCACACTGTCTATACAGACATACTCTATGGTGACACCTCTGATAATCAAAGCTTTGTCTGGGTCTTAAAAGGACGTACTTGAACAGCAGCGAGACCAGAGGCCCTCTTTGCTGTAATGGCCTTTGGACATCAATATTTAAATCTTACATCTCGGCTGTGATTAGAATGCTGCCTTGCTCTCTCTCTCTATGTGTGTGAGAATGTGTGTGTGTGTGTGTGTGTGTGTGTTCGTGTTTTTCATCTGCTCCCCTGAAACAACAAGGTGGGGGTGAAAAAAAAAAGCTTGAATCAATGATCTTTGAGTCTAAACTAGATTCCTAAGCAGTTTGCCACTCTCAGCAGCAAGATAAGATAAACTCTCTTTGACCTAAGAGATGAAGTTGCCATGACGATCAGGGAGTCCACTTTCTCTATTGATATTTTGCTGATGTAACAACAAATGGAACTAGATCCTGCCTTTGATAATGGTGATTAATTAATACCAATATTGATCCCTACAAGGAAGAGACAAGGCTATTAACTCAAAGCAGGCTGAAAGTCAATTGTTACCTGAGGCTCAGTGGACATCATTGATATCAAATCTAAATAAACTGAGAGGAATCCGCTCAGGGGAACCCAATGTAAAAAACCAAACGGAAATGGACAAGCGCTGACAGTACGAGCCTTTTCACATTTTCTGCTCTGGACCGGGGCACGGAGGCGTTTCTAAAATTAACGTGTTGTTCACACGGGTGACGGGTCCGGCACCCGAATATAAAAACACAATGGCGACGGGTCTCGAGCCAGCGGTTATGGGGGAATAATAGCGGTGGAATTCAGGAAAGAGGAAGATAAAGAGGAAACTGTGAGAGGAAGTGACCTCCACCTTTCGCAGCACACCCTGCCCACGTCTCCCGCTGCCGTCCAGGCACTGCGGGCTACGGCCGCGGAGAGAGAGGGCAGGATCAGGCGTCCACTGCCAACCTCAGCTCATCAAACACATCACACTGCTCTGTTTTCAAGAGGGAGGAAGCACCAGCTGCTACGTCTTCCTCTCACCCAAGCTGCACGAGCAACAATAACAGCAATGGAAGCACAGAGGGTTTGCAAGAAACAGTTTACTTTAGATACAAAAGGTGTGCGTCTGTGTGTGTGTGTGTGTGTGTGTAGGGAGGGTACACAATTAAAAGGAGATGACATTCATCTGCATTGTTGTTTGGTGTCAAAAGCGAGGAGGCAATTGGGGATCCTTCAGCTAAGACGAGGCAACGGCACAAGCTGTTATTGGCAGGGAACAGATGTTTGAGGGAAAGTTGGCATTCAACAACCATTCTTCTTCTGACAGAAATCAACAAGAGAAACACAAGAGACACGCCGTGATTGTCACCCTATGAAAAGAAGGACCCTTAAATATATACACGCAGACTGGCAAGCCAACAGTTTTTTTGTTTGTTTTTTGTGTTTGTTTCTTTTGTTGTTCAATTTAAGTACCCCCGAAAACATTTCAATGCAAAAGTCGAAAACGTTTGTGACCGAGGGAGAAATGTGGCAGGTTTGCACTTCCCCCAGCTCTCCACATGCAGCAAAAAGCAAAGCTGAGCTAAACAGTAAGGAAATATGGATGGGAAGACATAGTGAGGGGGAAAAGAAAAAAACAGAAATATGTCAAACTCACTGTGCTGGTGCCTGAGCTAAGACACACAACTGGGTGCTCGTCATGCATACCGTTGGACGTATACACAAACACAGAGGCACGCGTTCAGATACAGGATGTTGGAATTCAATTCAGTAAACACTCCCCTTATCCCTTAGTAGTGTAATCTGCCTCTGATAAATGCCCCTCAAAGATAGAAATGTCACCTGATATGATAAACAGGATGCTGACGTTACGTAAAGTGGCCGTATGCTAAGGAGTTGAGAGATTAACTGTAGAGCGGAGACGGAAAAACATGGTGGCTGTGATAAAAAAAAGAAAAAAAAATAGAATAAATAAAAACCGAGTTTTAGCTTGGGAAGGAAACCCTGTTCAGCTGTTAGCTCAGGTTCAGAGTAACTCTGTTGTCATAATATAAGAGCGTATATTGTCTTAAATTTAGGTTCTTCACAAAAGAGCTAGCAAACTAGCAGCGTGATCAGATGTTTTTTTCTTCTGAGCAAAAGGGGAAATAGTAGAGGCTTTCGCCTACAGGCCAGGTAAGCGTTTACCCAAAAACCCGAAAAACAAAGAAGACAGTAGGAAAAAAAAATGCAATCACAAAGAGGCAGAAAAAAACAGTTATTGTGCGTGGCAGCTTTACAGATGTAAGATCCCTATCGCCTCAGCAGATTAGGCGTTCTGACAGTATGACATAGTGGTAAGCTCTGGGGACTTGTGCACTTGCCACTCGGGGTTCTGCACAAACTTACAGTAATCACTACTGTGCGGCGCCTGGTTTTCTGGCTGTGCCACGCCGATTCTCTGACGGTCTGCGCGGCGAAAGACAGCAGCGGAGGCCAGAACACTAAGTCAGGTTAATAAGCACATTTGACATAAGATGCTCACGCGTGGCCTCGGAGGGGGCCGTGCAATAAACACTGGAGGAGGCACGCTCTCTACATCATCCAGATTCCGCTTTTCCGGCGTGAAACTTTGGAGGACAATTTAACAGAAAAATTACTCCAACGGGGGGCTGGTTTCAATTCAGCCTGCTCATATCTTTCCTTCCTATTAAGCATCAAAATGTGCTCCTCTCGGTGCAAATAGAGCTATGGACACCACCAACAGCTGAGGGGGGGGTGGGGTGTGGGGGGGGGAGTGGGGAGAAGAGGGGTTACAGGGAGCTTGGTGGAATTCACCCATCATATTATGGCGGCTAATCGCAATCCACAGAGCCCCCCGCGATATTTTCATCCCTCCCGTCGATTCCTGCCCACGCACCTTCCCTCCCCAAAACGGGGGAACAATCTGGGCAATTTATTGGCATATTGGCACAGGGTGATAAGGCTAAAAACAACAGCAGCTAGCAGCTGGTCCAGGGAGATGAGCTGATAACATTGATATGTGTTCCCACACAAAACACCTCCAGCCCTATCTCCTCTTTCCATCAAACTCTTATTACAATAAAAGCGTGTGGGGGTTTTTCTGCTTTCTTGGAAAACAACAAGGGGAGGGGGTACAGAAGGAGGGCCACGAGTGTATAATTTCATATATATATATATATGTTTTCAAATCAGATGTAACATTTCAGAAAAGGAAAAAAAAAAAACAAGGAAGGGAAATACATAATTTATCACTGCATTATCGGGATATCCAGGCAGCCTAATCAAGGAGTACTGAGTGACTATTTTTTGCCTTATCATCCAAAGTGGTGGAAACGGAGAAGGAATTATCAGCCAGCTGCAGATTGCTGGGCTAGAATTTTAATGGTAATAATCGGGTTTCTGATGGTATATCTTCACTGCTTATCTTTCCCATTATCTGGCCTTATCTCCCCAGTCATCGGAGCAAATTAATGGTGCTCTTTCAGCATTGCCTTTTTATCACCGCTCAGAGAGCACCCAAGGGGAAAGAATAAGCAAAATATTAAAATACTGCATAAATCACAATTTTAGATAACAGTCCAATGTATGCAGGAGGGGGGGTGGGAGGGGGTAAGGGGGGAGGAGGGTGGGAGCACTGCGCCCAACAACCTTTTTGTCCTTTAGAATGACTGTCTGTGCTGACTTTCTGTGCATTGCCTCCTCTTCCTTTTCTTTTTTTTTTTGTACCACCTCCATAGTTCCCGGGGTAGGAGAGTGGATCGAGGCTCCTTCTGACCTTTTTCCTGTTTCCAACCAGTGCCTGATTATACAGCCGCACACCAGTTCCATATTAACAAGATCTTACACATGACACGCTAATTTCGCAAAAGGCCGGGTCACGGTGACGGAGGCCCCCACGCCAGCCTTTCGCTTTCCCTTTGCGCCACAACAAAAAAATTTGGATGCCGCCACGGGATTGGTCGACAAAAACCAACGGGGCCTGTCACGTCACACGACGTTGTGCTTTGTTGTTGAGAGGTAACGTCTAAGGTGGAAGCAAGCTAAAACACTAAGTCGATGATGACATCAATGGGGGGCAATTAAGGGTTTAAAATAGTTTTTTGAACAAAGCAAACAAAGGGCAGCTTGATTATAAAAATGTATTTGTCGTGTGAATTTTTGCTGTGTTTGTCGGACACGGATATTATTAAACTTATGAAAAAGTCTAAAGAGATTAAATATTTATTGACTGGACAAACAATTAACAGAAATCTTTAAAATATCAGACTTCTCTATTTTTAGATAATAGACAGAAGTCCTGTTTTTGGTCTGATTTTACATTTTAACCACAAAATTTGTTATTTGGAAGTACAGATAATTCCCAGTTTTCTTTTCCTAAAAAATTAATTACAGCTATAAATTCCACGAAAAAAGGAAGTTCCAAAAAATGTGACATTTTTTTAAAAAGCCATAAAGATTCCAAAGTTGAAGCATAAAATACAGCAAAGTGCACAAAAATCTCCTGTCACTGCAATGATTTAGTACACTATCAATGCAAGCATGTGGGAATGCACACACACACACACACACCTAAACACACGACTCCATGCCTCCCATTCACCAGCCCTCTCCAAGTCTGATATTCCACAGTGAACAGCCGAAATGATAAAGAGAAAGATAATGACATTTCTAAAACTATCTGTCTATAGCCTTTTCTCAGAAGCTTCATACAGTGGTCAAACCGAACACACACACACACACACACACACACACACCGCACACACACACACTCAGATGTCAGCTGTACTTGAGAATTAAAAGTGTGTGAGTGGTACCACGTATTTATAGGTTATCCGCATGCTGGAGGGGGAAAAAAATCCTGAAAAATTCTGAAAGCTGGTGAAAAAGCTTCAGTTAGAAATAAGCCTTGTGAATAAAAGCGAATGAAGTGAATGTGACACTATTCCAACAGATGTAGACCACGAAGTTTGGAGCACGTCATCAGATGGATGAAGCATTACAAACAATTGAAATGAGAACTAAATTATAAACCACATATCAGTTTTTAGGACATTTTCAAATTACTTTGCAGCCTGGTTTAACACTTTATCCTCAGGAGACCAACAACACAGTTCAATTGAAACACAAACATATTATTTCTCACCAACATGTTTTGTTTTCTTCTTTGGACTTAATCAAAAGGCTAAATCTAACTCCTGTGTTCAGTATTTATCCCACAAGTCCATGAGCTTTGACAGGCAGCATGACCCCACACATGCAAAGAAAGTGTGTGTAGGAGAATTTAAAAAATATTCAAGTTTGAGGAGTTACACGTGTGTGTGAGTGTGTGTGTGTTGAATAAAAATACTTTGACAACACAACGCGTTTTTCTAAGTCAATCTCATGTCGCATGGTCATTATTATAAACCCACAATTTAGAGTAAATCCCGAATATCTGAGTCAAAGGGCATTGAGGGTTACAGAGCCACATTCTGTCAAAGTGGCACGCGGATACACACTTTTTTTAGGGCTGGTGGGGGGGGGGGGGGGGCGTGTGGGAGAAAGCGGCGACACAGAAAAATAATGGAAGACCCCGGTAAAATCGCTGGTTTTTGTTTGGTTTTTCTTTGAGTTTTGCGTTTTGGTTGTTTTGTATGGTTTTGTTTTTTTTGTTTTTTTTCTGGGACTTCTCCTGAAAGTTTTTTTTCCGCTGGTTCGGGATTGTAAAGCAGCTCCTGGAGAGGAACGGTGGAGGCACGGAGCGCAACGGCGACGGCCGGCAGCAGCCTCCGAGTGCCCGCTACCGTTACGCATTCCCTTCCGCTAAAATAAGGCTGAAGACGCGCGGTTATCGGCCGGACAACGTTAGAATAAAGAAAAAAAAAACAGTGGATAAAAACTTACGTTTGATCTGCCTGGGGTTGCTCTGCTTCCTTCGGGACATGCCTGCTGCGCGGCTGGTCACTGAATCCAGGTGTAGTACAGACAGATCGATAGGTTTTGGTTCATCCAAGCAGTCGGTTTTGGGTTTGTTTTAGTTTTTTTGTTGTTTTTGTTTGTTGTTTTTTTGGTCTGATGGAAATTGAAGAAAGAAAAAAAGAAGAAGAAGAAGAATTGGGCACCGGTACTTTTTACGCACAAGTCTATCGTTCCGTCTGTCTTTCCTTTATCTTTCTCGTCTCTCTAGCTCTGGCTCTGACTTTCTCTCCCCTCTCTCGCGCGCACACACGCGTACACACACGCTCCCCCTCCCTCCCTTCCCTCTTGTCGGAGTGGCTCCCTCCCCTCACTCTTCCTCAGCACCGCGCTCCGTGATGAGGCTGCGCTCCGCCGCGATCCGCACGGACTGACTGGGGAGGTGAACGCGTTTCGCGCTTTTGTTTGAAGATAAGGTTTGTTCCTCCCCGGGCACCGTAGCCGTGAACTTCCACTTGATCGACAATTAGTTTGACTCCCACTTATTAATTAGCGTCGCCCTTAATTAGGGCCCCCATTTTGGGGTTATGTAAAAAAATAAAAAATAAAAATGAAGGGCCGGTGATCAATATGAACAATACATATATGGACTTTTTTTAGTAAACATCTTCTCTGTTTATTTTCTTACCGCATCCCCTTACCATCAGCTTAGAGCTACCACTTTAAATGTTGTTTTCCGACTTTATAATTTATTTGTTATTCTTAATTTTAACAAAAAGAGGGAGTGTATAATTTATTTTCCTGAAATTTTGAGTAATTTGGTAAAAATTCTCTGGACTGTATATCTATTCTTAAAGTACATTCAAAGTGCCTCAGAAGACATTTCCCCCCCAAAAAAGAGGAACTGCTTTTCTTCCTCTCTCTACTTTTCAATATTCACTAGCCGTCCAATATTTCTTTCCTTCTTTTATTTATATATTTATTTATTTTTGCCTACTGAATTTTCTTTTCTTTACCGAAAATTGAGAAATGGGAGAGGAAAGGGAGGAGGAGGTTTCAAAACATTCCGATTCTGACTGCCATTTTCTGAATACTTGCCAAAACTGGAAATCACTCTCTTCAATTAGCCAGTTGGACTGCCAAGGAAGACAAGCAAGTGGCCTGTGAAATTATCTTGTAACCCAATTCCACAACTTTGGAATGGAGTCTGAAACTACAGAATAATTTATGTGGCAGATGGGTCAGTGGTGGTTCACCTTGAGAAGAGCGTTTTAGACTGGGAGCCTCCTGGATCTGCCTCCTCTTCTTCATCTGCCTCCCCTTCTTCATCCTCTGCTGGCTGAACTTCTTTTTTTCTCCCCCTCTTGTTTCCGTCTCTCTTCCTCAGCTTTGGTCATGATCCAGACATGATGATGTCACGAGACCTAGTCATAAACAGTGAATCATTTCAGTATCTTTTTTTTTTTTTCCAAAGCTCTCCACATCCTGAGTTTTTTGTAAAGGAATTAGAGAATTATGATCTATTCACAGACATGAAAAAAAACGTGGAAATAGATAAAGATGTAATATGTGTACACAAAGGTTGTTGTTTTTTAAATACATAGTGCAATACATGGCCCAATTAGACAACACAAACACATGTAAATTGCCGGTTAACACTCCAAAATGACTGTGTTAACCACCCATAAATAGCCTTTACTGGCAATATTAGTAACCCGGCCCCAAAATCAATAATGATTTGTGGTAAGAGCAACAAAACAGTGAGAGGGGAAAGTCAAATTGCCTGCTCAAGATTAATTTAACGCCACTCCTAAATCCTCTGAGACTGCAGCGTGGTTCTCCAGTGCTCTTCCTGAGCCCCAGCAGCTTGTTTGAAGCCGACTTTGATTGGCAGGTACAAATCTGCGAGAGGGAAGAGAAACTTTTTCCTTTTTTTTTTTTTTTTTTTTTCCTTGCTCAGACCAGATGGTTGTGATAATTAACATGATACTGTTTCCATCGCGAGGGAAATCTCTGACACAAGGTTGGTCATATTAATAGGTTACGGTATACTGTATGCTGGGGAGATGCTGTGCAGGGCACTCACATAATCTGATTATAGGGGGAAAGGTTGATTTAATGTGCTAAATCATTTGATTAGAACTGCCAAGTCACATTTGGTTAACAGCAGTGAGTGTCGAGGCAGTGGTGGTGGACTGTATGCCGGATCCATCATTTTCCATCTTAAAAACTACTTTTAGGCTCATTGACTCTTTTAACTAAATATTCTAACTGAAATATTAATGATGCTTTACAGGTATCAATCACACTCTTTGTCTTTACAAATAGGATGATGTGAGAGAACCTTAATTTTCCTCATAAGGTCTGTAAGTGCTGCACTCAGAGGCTCTAACACAGGAGCATAACTTGTGTCAGTATTAAATCATCATGGAGTGCAAAAGGTAAAAGTACATTTCAAAACACATCTTCAAGCGTTGCGCAGTTCACATAAAATATACGACCCAACAACACAGTAGTTTGCAAAACAGTAGAAACAATAAGTGATGATGAAATCAGAATCAGAATTATTTGGACGTGGAGGACACACAACAATTAAAACAAAACATTCAAATAAACCAGAAATCAAAAATGAATCTAAAAATGCTGAACTGTTTCAACCTCATTTGCAATTAACAACCAAAAACAGAATTACTGTGTGATAAATGTATCATTATTTGAACAGTAAATCAATTATGGTTTTCACATGATAATCAACCAGCAAAACTAATGACAAAATGAACGAAACTGTTGTGTCAAACCAAATTGTTTCATTTGAATATTTTCATCTAATTTAAAGACACATGTCATGATGTAATTAACATTTCTGTACATATTTTTTTTTAGACTAAAACCGACAATACAATGCAGAACCAAATGAAGACGACACTTGTCATGCTGCAAAATCGTTTGAATTAGCCTAAGTCACTAGTATGCACAACTTTCGAATCAAAAATAAATAAAAAAACATTATCACAGGCCCACGCACACGTTCAAACAGAAAAACACGGATAAGATCATCTGATTTTGCAACTTTAGGACTTTTACCCTCCCTCCAAATAATCCACGAAACCCAAAACCCAACAGCTATGTCTCCAAATGAGCCTCAAGTCCGCTAACTTGACCGAACGTGGTCAAATAACTTGACCATGTCATTTCTAGGCAACATCCAATCGAGGCCTTGTCTTAATAAGAACTGCAGCCTCCTTCCCACAGAGTGCGAGTGGGCTGCTGTGCTGACTGGGTCGTATTACAGGGGGGTCTGGCGTGACAAATTACTAGGTTGATTTCTTTAAGGGATCACACACATGTCCGGTGGCGCTGGGAGGGACAGCCGCCGTGTGGACAGCAACTCAGGGCTTAAAGAGCAGCCTCAGCAGCTCCACTTGGACATCAGTGTTATGAGTCTGCCCGCTGCGGTGTCCCCCTCTGGCTGTTGGGGATTGGTCTGTCTTGTGAGGAAGTGGGGTGTGTGTGTGTGTGTGAGTGTGTGTGTGAGTGTGTGTGTTGTGTCTAAAGGTTTCTGGGGTGAATACCACACACACACACACAGAGATATATAAATATATATATATAATTATAAAGAGAGAGATATGGAGAGATAGAGAGTATGAAAGAAAGATGGAGGGCATAAGAGCAAAATTAGGAAATTTGGTGGACAATGTTGAGAGCTTTTCTTTTTCTCATCCTTTGAAAACATTTTTTCTCTGTTTGTGTGCATGTATGGTGTGGAAGGAAAGCTCCAACCCAAGAAATCCTCGATCTAAAATAAACAAAAAAAAAACATTTACAAGCCACTTTACAAATGTTTGTCTATAAAAAGTTGCTAGTGCCTGTCCTGGTTGCGGCTGAATGCTCCACCTCTCCAGCATCCGCCCCCCCCCCTACCCCCCACCCCACCCCCCACTACACCAGCGTCCAGCCAGCCAGCAGCTCCAGCAGCAGTGAGCAAACAGATGTCTGAGAGAGTGCCCACTCCGCTGACCGGGCTGCCAAAACCCACCCGCAGCCCTGGAGGCCTCAGCACCAGCTCTTTCCAGGGAGGCTTCCATCTCAGCGCTGCTATCCACTAAACCCGCCTTTCCATCAAATTCCCCGTTTATTTCACTCACCGTGGAGCTAAGCAAAACAGCAAATACAAAAAAAAAAATCCCAAGATTAAACCAAAACATTAAAGTGTAGGGAAGTGATAAAAATACTAAAAGAGGGCGGGATGAAGGAACTCTGCTCCTCCCATTGGGAGTGCATAAATCTGTAAATAAAAGAATCTTTCAAGAGGTGGAGGAAGAGGAGGAGAGAACTATAGTATATTCTTACGGCTAATCTCAGTTTCTTTTTTTATGTGGTCAAACGCCAAGATTGTGACACCTCCAGGGGATAACTAGGGGAGCTTTTTATGGATTAAAATCATAAATATCCCTTTCCGTTTCAAGGAGGTTCACATTACTGTAGCTGTACTAAAATGGAGAAGAAAAAAAACCCTGATCTGACTAAGGAAGCTGAAAGAATCAGTGGATGAGTGAGTCGCTAAAATCCTCCCCAAATGACCATTTGCTTGTTTTCAAATCCATGCAGAGCTTGTCAACTGAATATTTAAGTCAGCATTGTAAGTATATATTTAACGGGGCAAACTGGAGTCACTGTGAAACAACAATTTCTTAAAGATATTTTATGAATTGACACCTGTTTGAGACCAAGCATCTAACCTATCAAACATTTAAATTTGTGATTAAGAAAATGTCCCAGTAAGAAAAGAATAATGAATTTTCTTGTCATGCATGCAAAATAATTTTATGTAAGCCAGAGTCAGAAAACTGTCTTAAAAATAAAGACAAAAATAAAGACATTCATCACACATTATTCAGCAAGATTCATAAGCCAGCAGCAAAAATACTCACATAGCAAGTAAAGTAAGTAAAGTAAATACAAATAAAATGAATTCACATGTACAATTTAATTGCTATTCTAATTTCTACATGCATAAATCATGGAGTTGTTCAAGATTTTTTCTAAGCAAACTGGATTCTCTTAAATCATGAGATCCCTCTCTTTTTCCTCCCCCCAAATCATAGAGCTCACATAAATGGCTCTCCTCATTACCATCTTTTAATCCCCTCGACTTTGTTGTTAGGGAAAACATCACTTCTTCGACAACCGTCTAACAGAAGGACTCCAGTACACTGAATAAACAGAATTTTTCATTTACATTTTCAGTGATAATGTTCTTGTTCTGAAATACAATGCTATGTGTAAGGTGAGGGTTCCCGTGGCAAGTCTTTAAATAACATTTCTTTTCTGAATTACACAAAGCAACTCATGTGTTTTGACATCATGTGATTTAATATTATTTTTTATGGGGTCAAGTCAGTTATAATTGATGTGTGGAGGTGATTTTTCCACCCTCTTTTCCCTGTATGTGCATGAGTAAGTGAGGACTCACATCTGAAAGCAGCCTTATAATACAGTCTGTTGATGTATTTTATAAGTGTGTCTGCTGGTTTATTACATATGCAGAGGCATCAGTGCACAGCAAAATGGAAAAATGCATCAATATATTCACAGAAAGGCAGGCCGTAGACAGCTCCGAAAATAAATCTACATCTGCCAGGCTCCATGCAAACAGCAGAGCCATCCTTAATGGTGAAACCATCGATGGGAGCAGATAAAAATATTAAATATTCAGACATTCTTTTCACCCAGTATCAAAAGCGTCCAGATGTGGAAAGCTGAAGTTGTTATCATGAAGGCAACGACAGGCATTGAAAGAAATTCCTCTGAATTTTCAACCATATAAAAGTATTTTATGGCATGCAAATAAATGGTAATTTTTGACTATGGAGGAAAAAAAGCACACCAATAAGCCCTATCATTTGGGACTAAAACTCCACAAACAGGAGACTCTTTCAATTTGCTCTGCCTGTCTCCCCGCGTTAGATGCTTGCGATTGCCGCGAAATTAATCCATTTAACAATCTGTGGCTTAAATTTGAGGATTTCCAGTTTTTTTGGAATATCAATAAGTTCCAATTGAAGAGAGGATTCTTTTGCAATTCAGGCATGTGCCCGCGATAACGGCAGAGTTGGCATGAAGAGAGGCAAAGATGGATTAATTATGCAGAGAACATGGAAATTCTGCTTATCATCGCTTAGCAAAGGAGCCCAGCTCACATAATCAGAAAACGAGGATGAAAAAAAAAAATAACAATGCAATGGCACCTTCCAGCCCATCATCTTACAAGTTAGATTTTTCCTGTAATTAAAAAGTAACATACAATTATATTCATATCTCATATACAGACTATGAGTGGGTGGACGGTATATTAAATAATTGTATAGGGATATCAGGTTGAATAAAAAATTAAAAAAAAAAGATTAAAAACTTTAAGAAATCTTTGTTTCACACGGCTCCCCTGGGTTAAAGTGAACTTTCTAGAAACTGAAAACTTCAATTTATCTGTGGAAAGCAAAGAAAGACAAAAGCTAAATAGAGAAGACATAAGCTACTGTATATCTGCTTATGGTTCTGAAACACGCTCGTGGTGCATTTTGCAAACAAGAATAGTCATGTCTAAAAGCAGTTCTGCTAAATCCCCTCTGAGGAGGCATGATATGGAAAGATATATGCTGCATTTTGTTTCCCATTTCATGTCGTCTTTAGATTTCCCCATCACAGTTATGTGCTTCAAGATGTCGAGGAGCTGTGTTCAGCCTGCCAGCTCTGTGAGAAGCAGCTAATATGTGTTGGGCTTAGGCTTGCATTTCACTTATTCCTTAAAGAAAAGCTGATTAAACTGTTAATGTTGCACTGTAGTTACAAACAGGCGAGAGGTTTAAAACCTTCTTTTCTAGGGCACCTCTGGTTTAAAAAAAAAGAAAAAAAAAGCACTCTGCGTTTGGGTCAGAGGTTAATGCCACAGCTTCTGCTGCTCCGGATGAATCATTCACGTCATGACTTACAAACTTTTGATTTAAAAAATGTTGCATGCAGGGTGGCAGAGAGGCAGCTTCAGTGTATCTACTAGCTAAATCAGATAAGATAGTTTTTTCATAATGTTTACATTAGCACCCAAGTTGCAAGCAGATTTATAGTTGTGTGAAATAAGAATAAAATAAATCTGCATTGGCTTTTTCCCCTGGTTATTTTACTAATAAATGCTTTGACATAGCTGACCTACAATAGGAAACAGTAGTTTTTGATGAATGAATTTAAGGTGTAGGATTGTTATGATATTTGTAAAAGAAAAAAAAGTCCCAGTACTGCTTAAATGAATCAAGTTTTTCATTAATCCTTCAAAACATTAACGTATTATTTGACCTTGCAAATTGTGATGACCAGTTGTTATGTAAAAATGTTGTTATTCTGTAGCGTTTTACTGTTGCAAGAACCCTCATATTAATGGTTCTTCCTCCTCCCACTTTCATTTAATATGTAAAATCTTTAAGATGTAGAATTTGGAATCATAAGTAAAATGCAAGCCTGAAAACACAATGATTATATACATTTGATTACAACACTAATTATCGGGATTGTTAGCCTTGATTTATAGTATAAGTATAAGACTTTTGTACCAGTGTCAAAAACTTCAAACTAAAAATAAAAACCAGCCTTTAGGGACAGTACCAAGTGGTGTTTTGAGAAACCGAAGTTAATTTGAGATTCTGACGTTAAATCTTTAGCATCTTTGCTCATTGGAAAGATTGTATCTTTTTTTTTTTGCTCTATTGTTTGTGTTCACTCCATTTGTGTTGCATTTTTGACACGTGAAACGCTCACATACTTACAAAGACATTAAAAAAGGGCAGCCATTTAAGAAATTGTTTCATACATATACAGATTGAAAAAATATATGATGCCTCTGTCTGTAGGAGTTACATAAATATATAGATAGACTTTGCAAATGCATCCTTAAACTAAATTGTACAGTATGTCCTCGGGAATTCAGTACATTAACACACTTTCAAGTTAACTTACTGATGAGTGACTGAATTAAATTCCTTATCCTAGACAAAAACATCGACATTCAACGTCGCAAAAAAATCTGGGCTCCAGGTGAAGGCAGGTGCACACTCAGCAGTATCTGGGATTAAAGATTCTGACCACTGTCATAGCACCCTGATTTGAGGAGTCCAGACCCTTCCTATTACGCGAGGGGATTGCTTCTGACAGCAGAGTGACAAGGATCAGAAGTTTTCAATCCCAGATACAGCTTAACATGGGTTAAGTATATTTATGACCAGGGACTTAACCAACCTGGGCACTGACACGATCACCCAGTGTAACCTAACCTAAACAGTATAGCTCTTTTTTTTTTCTGGGACACATTCAGGCCTGAGAACTGTCAGTTATGTGGCAGGTATGGAGACACTGTATATGGCTTTTTTTTAACTCAAAATAAAAGCTAAATCAACGTGGCCATTCGTCTCACTCCTTTGTAGCTATCATTGGTTATTTGTGTTAAAAAGTGAGAAACTGGGATGGAGATTATTGAAAAATTAAAAAGGAAGGGAAAAGGGGAAAGTGAAGGGAAAAAAATCAAATTTAGGACTAAAAATATACACTAAATTTCAACCTGAGAGCTATTGAGAGCAAGAAGCGAGTCAAACTAAAACAAACATGGCTGAACTAAAACATAAGCCTTTTAAACAGCTCATAAATCCCCATTCTTGCATAAAACAGGTCAATTCGGTTTCAGACTGGATCCCTCTGTAGTATTCCCTCCTTTGAAATTCCTCAAGGAAATTATGCTATTCAGTGAGGGGAAGAGGGAGAACTTTGCTTGCAGTGACATACGTAATTCTTTTTTTGGTGCACGTGTTGCCGGACTGTCTGGTAACAACGACTGGCTTATATGCAGGAGGCAGAGAGGCTTAGGGCTGCGATAAGAACATCAATAACGCTGCTGTATCCCCCCATAAGAAGCAGTTGTTTGGAGATGTGGGCTTTAGAATATTATCATTGTTACCGTGCATGCAGAGCCCCCACAGACTGTTGCCGTGTTGGGAGGTGCTCATGGACAGCTGGACCCAGGCGTTTTCACAGCCACTGGGGTACAGAAACATAACTTTCCGGAAAAACTTGGGGGGAAGATTTTCTTACAGTGGACATCGCAGTCAGATTTGCTCTGACTGCGATGTCCACTGTAAAAATCGTGAGTTTCAGCTTGCAATGTCGGCTTTTTGTGCACAATTGCGCTTAAGTGTAGTTTCCCCACAACTATCTTGGCGAATGGAGAGGTCTATGGTCAGCTGTGTGTGTGTGTGTGTTGGTGTCACACAGTGAGTTTTTCAAATGTTAATGAGGAAAACTCATGCTCACTATATTTATATTAAAACATTGTCACACCGGAAACACAGTAGCAAGCAAAGTCATTTTTTTTAAACTTAGATCCCTTTGAGTAGATTTTAGGGTCATTTAAAGGAAGTATACAGCAACATCTTACATCGTCCTAAGTTCTGCACCCGGCCCAGTGAAACAAATCACTCGTAACTTCTTCAATCAAGCTTTTTCCCCCCGTTTAATCCCAGATATCTTTCCGGTTCAGTTGCAGATTATGGCAGCCTTTTCAGACGGCAAACCTGTTGCTTGAGCCTTGATTTTGCTTTTTGATCAGAGGGGCCCTTTTGACAAAAGAGGAAAAGAAGAAGCTGAAGGAGAGGGAGAGGCAAAAGAAAAGATCCTTATCGAATGCTCTCCACCGGACAATGAATTTCCCCCCACCATTCAAATGTATCTGCAGAATGCTTGAGTGATTCATTACAGCAGATTCTGAAGTGTGACAATGGACCTCAGAAATGAGTGATGGTATCTTTTAGCTGATTTCATTTCCCTGATCCTCCTTATCCTCCCGGCCTGTGTACCTCTATTAATTAGAAAGTAGGGATTTCCACTCATCAAGTGATGGGTTTCATGCCCTGCTCTGTCACAAATCTCCTGTCCATGCTATCTTTCTCCTCCCAACACACGCCCGCTTTGGAACTTACTGCACCCCGGCTTCAATCTCAGAGGCAAGTCAGGGTGGCTTTAGCGATTCATAAATATTTATAAACCGATTAAGATAGAATAATAAAGTTATGAGACTGGCTGGTCACCCTTGAACAGTACCATAATTAACTTTTTAAGGAGTGAAAAATGTGATCATATACGCCAAACTCCACCCTTGGTTTTTTGTCTCAAAGACAGTCCTTCTTAGCTGTTTTAAAGAGACTTGTCAGTTTATTCTGTTACTCTGACCTCATGGTGACAAAAAGCAAAAATCAAACCACAAAACAGTTATTTGAATGTCATCGACGGTGACGGACGACGATATAATTATTTGCACCAATATGAGGAGTTTTCTTTTTGCTTTAAAAAAAACTAAATTACACAAAATATAACAGAATTAAAAAGCATTAGCTATTTTCCTAATTAAAGACATTTTCCACCTCATATTAGTGAACATTAAGCTTTCCTCACACCTCTGCAATTTTAGCAAACCTAACAACAAAGAAATACATTAAATAAACCACACCTCTTTTTTATTTTCATTTTTTACAAATATTTCAAGGAGATTTACGAGTGATTCAATGTACTGTAAATTTTATTATCTACGGTGCTGTAAGCAGAGGTCAGTATGTTTAGTATGTAAGCTAACCTAATAGTTCTTACGATTTGGCCACCCACCGGTGACCGCTCCAGGTTGTGCCCCCCCTCTTGCCCAGCATAGAAAACCAGAAGAGTATTTTTTTCCCAAATCAAATTCTTACTTCTTCCTTAGTAGACACTGTTTGTTGGCATTTAGTACTGGTTGCCTTTGCACACCTCACAGTTTTTCTGCCCACACTGTTCTTGAAGCCAATGAAGTTGGTGTAGAAAAAAAAAATCATATTATAAAGTTTGCTCATGCAGCTAATACGTTTTTATGTTGTTTTAAACATTGAAACGTTGATGTGCTCCCAATACAAATGTTCTGTTAGTGCGCTCCAGGGTACAACAATATTGCAGCATGTAATGTCAGAAACTGTTTTGGACTTGTGTCCTTCTCCAAAAAGCCTTTTGTGTTGTAGCTGTGGACACAAATTTCCTCAGCAGACGAGGAATCAACTTCAATTTATTTTTGGAAGGATGGTGTTGGAAGAGAACAAAAAACTTCCATTGTGTTGTACACATTTTCTGTCTATTTTTTTCTGTTTTCTTTTTTCTTTGATAATTTTGTCAGGAATAGTAGTAAGACATGTTTAGAAAACTATTAGGTTTTGGTAGCCTCACATTAACTTTAGAAAATTGAACCAGAGTAGCCACTGCTTTGTATGGGATTTGTCATTCTGTAAAAGTAAGCAAGCAAGCTAACCAGGCCCACCGGTTTGTATTTAATTACAAACACACAATCATGGGACATTTTGGTAATCTATTTTTCTTTGATGACTATATTGCCAATTGGAAAAGTAAAAAAAAGAAATCTGGGTGGTGGTCACCTTTTCAAACAACATCCCTCATAAAAAAGATGGGATGAGAAAAAAGCAGGACGTTTAAAACCCCAACCCCCCCAAAATGCACACCTCTCAGAGTGCATTTTGCTTAAGTTTTTAAGGACAGTCTGACTCTTGAAAGTTCCATTAATTATTGATACCCAGCACTGCTGAAATGGCCAATTTTCCTGTTGTCTCTATGACTAGAAGGGTGCTTCAGGGCAAAGACCTGCAATTAACTGTCATATGTGGGTGGCCACTCCTGACAGCATCAACTCTTGTTAGTAGCATGACTGCGGAGGAATGGAGTTTGAACCCCAAGACTAATTATCCTTTTCCTCACCCTTAAATATGAAGACATTACATTTGATTAGTCTTTCTAATTAGGTTATGCTTTCTGATACCACTTGTGTTTTTTGCTTCTGGCTTTTATGTATGATAATCTCTTTTTTGCATTCTTGCCTGGAAAAGTTATTCCATTGTACTGGCATCATGACTCTGGGGAGAGGAGCACATCCAGGAAAAGTCAGTTTTCACATCAAAAACTTGTTTGCATCAAAAATTCAAAAATAGAAAATTATTGTGTTATTCTAAACCAAAATGAAGCTTCTCAACAAACCAAAACAACCAGACAGTGGACCCACACAGCACATTTCTGAATAGTTTTGGGTAAATTTGTTAGTTTTTAAAAAAAAAGTGAGGCCAAAGTCTACTTTTAAACCTTTTTTTACAGAAGGTCTCAGAGATTAATTGTGATCTTTCAGTTCTGTCCATAATTTCCAGGCTGCTGCTCCGCTCTGTAAACAATCCTGATATCAGAACTGCAGTGTCATCTGACAAAATCCCCGTTCAGGCAGACAACGTGTCTGCGCTGAAGCACTTTCCAGCAGGATGACCTGCCACCGAGGCGGTCAAAAGCAGCAGAATGTCTTAAACGTTCATTCAGACTGTAGCAGTCCAGGGGTGTCCAGCTCTTTTTTACTCACAGGGCTGCTGAAGGTTAGAGATACTTCCCCGGCTTCCAAAACACCTGACTCTGATGAAACTGAGCTGATAATGGCACTGTGATGTGAATCAGGTGTTTTGGAGCGGGGAAACATCGAAAAACCTGCAGGACGGCTGGCCTCCAGGACCAACTCCGGACCTATTTCTTGTAAGGTATTAGCTTCTTTATTTTTTTGGGGTGGGGGGATCTTTCAGAAACATTTCTCTGGAATAAAGGCAACAGAAGCGTGACTTGTATGTGTTGAGTTCACTGAGAAATATAACCACAAGAAGCACTTAACCTAAGATGCTGCCTTCAAATAACAGTTAAATCTGATATCCCCCCCCCCCCCACCCCCCCCCCCCCCCCCCCCCCCTTCCAACCCCCCCCTTCACAACAGCACACAAGGACATGACAGAGCAGAAAAACGAGAGTCCTCATCTGTAAGATTAGGTTTGGCAACTCTACTCCTCTCTTCAGGATGTCAGATCAGCAGAGTAAATTATATTGAGATCCTCTCAGAGATGACAGATGAAATCTGTCTCTTTGGGCTTGATGTGGAGCTGCAGGTGATACATGATATGAGATAAGGCGGTGATGTCACGGCCGCAGGTGGCTCCCCCCCCCCATCCCTCTGGCCTCCTCCTCCTCCCCGCGTCCCCTCCACTCCTGTGTAAAATGGCAGCACTGTGTGCAGCTCACAGAGAACTTTTATCTCCCCCCATCTGTGTGGTCTCAGGCGCGATGATCTTGGACTCCAGCCATTTCAACCTTCATGCCATTTAAGAAAAAAAAGATAGGGGGGGGAGGGGGCGGCAGGATGGAGAGAAAAGGGAGGTTTGGAATGGGAGGGGTGAAAAGGGCTGTGTAATCTGCCTTTTGAGTTTTAGGACAAGCACACAGCTATTTGATATGTTTTTGTGGGGCACGTCTGTGGATCTAATTTTGCGAGAGCGAGGAACATTTTCTCCATCTTTGCACCTGTCATTTTCTCTACTGTTTTTCTTTTTTTTTTATTGTTACCAAAAATTTGGGTACATATAATATATATACGGTATATATCATATCTTTATGTAGTCACGTTTTACACTGTTCCAAAAATACACCTCCTGTGTAACCATATCATGTTCAGGAATTATTCTGTTCTGTAAGATTTTACAATTAGTTTAGTATCAGAGAACAATGTGATGTTTGTTGTTTATAGGTTTCAGTCTACTCTCATCAAATCCCTGCAGGTCAGTTCATTGAGTAATTGTAAAAGATAACCCAGTAAATGCTCTTTACTGTCCACACGTTCGGTAAATAAAATTAAGGTAACACATATCCTAGCTGTTATCAAGATATTACCTCATTTTCTGTTGAGAGTGCTTTAAAAAACATAAATAATTTGATGTCTAAAAGGGAATATTAATAGGTCTTTGAACAAATTTGTATGGAAGGTGCAAATTCTTTATCAAAATTTTTTATTTTTATTGTTGTTGTTCTCAAAATTTAAGTTGCACTGTGTGAGTTGAAAGATATTACATTTTCTGGACTGTTATATTAATAACAGTCCATATTAGTATATTATTTAAGTTGCACTGTGTGAGTTTAAAGATATTACATTTTCTGGACTGTTATATTAATAACAGTCCATATTAGTATATTACTCCTTTTAATTTCATAAAGCTTCATCGATTATTTTGTGAAAGTGTCTCAGAAGTTTTATTGTTTTGCTATAACATGTACATAAATAATTACTTAACGGAGGCAAAATGGGATGTGGGGTTTTATTCTGTTGCCTGAAGCCAGTGGCCCATAGGGCCCAGGGATAATGGGATATGTATGTCTAAGTATGAAGCTTTAAAGCTTTGTAACGCATTGTATGTCCTGCTATTCTTCCTTGTTTTGATGCAGTGAAATGAGATATGAAGCACAAAAGGACCCATCAAAAACTATTGCATTAAAAGAAGAAAGAAAAAAAACCCTCCTACCCGGAAAACTTAACTTTGGTGAATGGCTTCACCCAGAGTCAGAAAAGAAGGGATGGTGTTTTCTTGCCAAACCTTCCTGACAAACAGGTATGCCTGTAGTGTTTGATAGGGACATCTTCACACTGCAGACACCAAGTGGAGCCTCATGGACTTATCGCTTTCAAATGAGGAAAAGTAAATATATGTTGCTTGTCAATAATTAGGAATACCTCATCCTTTGTTTCTATGCAGCAACTACGTATATTGTTGTCAATGTGCCATTTTGGACTCTGCTGCACTTCAGAGATATAGAGGCTGGGCATGTTGTGGTCCCTGAATTGTGATATTACAGCTTGGCACAGTTCTTTTATGTTAATGGATAACCACTGGCTAACAGCACATCAACACTCAGGTTGTATATACCTATTAATAAACGCAATAACATCATAGACTGGTTTAAGGTTATTCTATGTAGTAATGCCCCAATTCAATTAATTTCTACTATTGTTTAAGCAAAATAAGACAGGAGGCCAGAGCCAAGACACAAAATTCATCTAAATAGCGTTGAACTACTGATAGTCTCCATTAATTACGCAGGATTGCGAGTTGTTTAATCAACTTCAGAGCCTCCAAACAGTGGCAATCAACCGTGTGGAGCTGTAACGTGTGGACAGATTTGTGTGAATGTGTGTGGGATGTGAGTGTGGTCAGAAACAGATGTAAAATGAAAGCATTCGTCTGTTTGCAATGCTAGCAGTGGAGCTGCCTTATAAGGTCTCCCTAATTAACCTCCACGTTGATAATGTGCTTAATTACTTTATGTTGTGATTCCGTTTCTTCCTAGAGGTTATTCTCTCTTTCAGATTGAAGAAATAATCTTCCGAGCCTGAAAGGTGGCGAGCGGAGAATGTGTTGGCCCCCCCTGAAACGCTGGTGCATGCTGGCATCTTTGGATAGACTTTGTGATTATCACTGCATTGACATCAGTGGAAAGCATTTGACACTGGGCCAAGAGAGAGGGCAGCATCAGGCAGCTCGAACTTTGATTAAATGAGAAAAAGGGAGAGAAAAAGAGAGAGAAACGTAGGCATAGTCGAGGGGAAAAACTTCATGTAATTTTGTCTGATCACTACACTGGCCCTGTGTCCTATCAAGCAGGGGACCTCTCATCACCTTTAAATTTCTCTGCGCTCATGAAAAGACCAGACACAGGTTTGATAAAAAAAATGAAGGAAAAAAAAAACAACTCAAGATGGGGCGGAATGAGCTTCTGATCCTCTGCCTTTTGATATTTGGTGGAGTCACTGTGCAGCCATTCACTAGTGCAATTTAAAGTCACAGATTTAAACTGAACTGTTGAGAAGAGAATAATGAAATATTAAAAATGTCCTGTATGCAACAGGAGTTATTCCGTAGAAAGTAAAAAGTAATGAAGAAAATTGAGGATTCTGAGGAATGCATTCCCTTCTGTTGTAATGGCAGTGTCCGAGCATAAACGCATAAAGGATTTATGCGTTTATTTATGGAAAAATACATTGCAAATCATCACAGCACTGAGGCAAATCAGCCAAATACACCTTCACTTGGCAATGACATGGGATTGTTAAGAGATAACGTGCACCTGCATCTATTTTCATGAGCACACTCACCGTACACATAGACACACACACACTCACACACTCACACACTCACCTCCCCCAATCTGTTTGTTTTGTTTTCGGCACTGAGGATAACACCTGCCTCCTCCCAGTTAATGGTCTTTTTAATTCATGGCTCAAGCCCATTTAAAGGCAAACCCTTTTCACAATTTGCTTAATTTCTGATGTAATTTCCACCCTATAATTACTCTTCTCTCCCTCGTATTTATCAGTCGATGTACCTGCAATGAAAATATAAGACCTTGACACCACTTTTGCCGAATCAAAATAGTATTTAATTTGATGTCTTTGGCCGTCAAACAACATTGTTCGAGGGACGTAATTAGGACATATTTATCTTTTCCTTTTTCTTTTTTTTCTAATATTTTGGGGATATTGCCAAGACATGTGGGACCTTTATGATAAGAAGGGGGAAGAAAGCGTTTGAACACCGCTGCCCAGTATCTCACAGTTATTGTGAATGGCTTTCAGTAAAATTAATGGTGTGGGGGGAGATTGCAGCGTGGCCACAGTAAAACAGGATGCAGATGTGGTTACAGGGCATCCAGGTAAGGAAGCAGTCATTTCCTCAACACAGCCCACACACTCACACATGCACGCCGGTGTTTGCTGCAAATTTGAGAGGGCGAAATAAGAATTTGGATCACTGTTGGTGCACGTTCCTAATACCCCCTCTGTTCTCTTTTGTTGTTGCCCTTGCATTTTAAACCACTTATTTTTCCCATACTGTGTTGGTTTTTAAAAAAAAACCTCTTTTCAAATATTGGGAATGAAGTTCGGCTGACGTCTGATCTGACTTGTTTGAATCCCCAGATAAGCTAAACATGCATCATTAGACATAAAATGATCTCTGCAGCTTGTACCATAAAAATATAATTTAAGTATACAGAAAGGATTGTTGTGTGTGTAAAGTCTCCATGCAGTGTGCTTGTAACAATGGCACTCGTTCGATTTATTCATTTCTCAACCACTTCAGTGGACTGCACTGATCTACATGCGCATGAGGAGGAATATGTGCATGACAACTGCTCCCAGCAGAGTGAAAAATTACTCTTGGGAGACAAACAGATTTTTGTGAGGTTGTTCTGCTTCTGTGTACAGCCAGATTTTCTGTACACAGCCTGCTATATGTTATGTTGTCAAGACTGATATTTTTTTTCGGCTGCAAAGGGAAATTAATTGCAAAGAGGGCTGAGAATTTGTTTTCATATTGGCTTGGTAAAGCTGAGTGCCAGGATGGAGGAGGACAGCTGTGGGGGAAGGCTGGCCGACCCGCTGCCTTCTGCCTCTCCCATGCCTTGCTGCACATAGTCTGTGACAAAACAAGCCTCCAGGAATACTGGGCAAACACTGAGAGCCTCTCTCTGGGATCCACACTATTTCCTGAGAGCGCCATAGCCAAAAAGCTTCACACTTTCAATACAGTCTCCACTCCTTTTTTTTTTTTTCCCCCGAAATGGGATAGTAGCCCCCATGCCATGTCCATGGAACAGAAAATTCATGATCAGAAAATGCCTGTGTGTCAGTGGTTTGCATAATACGAGCTCGGCAAAGTGCTGAAATTGCAAACAAACATGTTCTTTTAACATGCTTTAACAACTCCCGACAAGAAATAAGGTTGAGCGCGTTGTAAGTGATTTCACCTCTTCTCAATCTGCGTGCGCTCTCACTGTACGAGGCTGTGGGAGCTCAGCCAGGAGAGATGAGCGAGATAGTGGAGGCTGAGGTAGGAACCGTTTCCACACCGCCACAATTACAGGAACCGTCATTACATTGCTCACTCTTACTCAAATACAGATAGAAGCCCCCCAAAATTATGCACAGGCTAGGAGGAGAAAGTGGCTCACTTCTGTTTGCTAAATTAATCGCTTCCTAAATGGCTCCAGGCCAGGCAAAGTTAACATTTGCAGTTTCAAAGGTTTTCAGCGCTTGCAATGAGCCATGAAATTACTGCATGCCGTCGAAAATGGCAGCTGATGAAAAGCCCAAGGAGCAGGTCCCACAGGCAGGGAGAGCTTGGAAGTAAAATCTTAAACACAAAGTCTCATTTCTGATTTGGATCATGGTGAAATTCAGAACCAAAATGGGGGAGAATGCATGAGCCCCCGTCCAAATGCAGGACAGGCTGTGACAAGACAGATGATGAGCAGCTGTTTGCCGGTTGGCAGCCTACCGCACGCGTCCGGGGAGGCAAGGTGAGCGCAGAGGTTGGGTTGAAGGAGTGAAATGATGATGTTAAGGTGCTCAGCTACAGCCAGAATGTACTGACCCAGATTAGGTTTGATTAAATCACAGGGGTGATGCCGCCGTCCTGCAGACATCATTAACATCAAAATGATTAGCAGTTTGGCTCAGCTCGTGCTAACTTATTCACAAACAGTCTGACGCTAGAACACGGCTATTTGCATATTTTGTACAATAAACTGTGAGCCTCTCCCATAATAGTCCACTGGTCCTGCTTTGTTTGGATCTTTTAAGCTTTTGCTTTGACTGTACATTGTCCAAAGAGAATCATTCCAAAGAGGAAATTTTACCTATAAAAGAAAAGAAAATAAAAACCCACGGGAGAAATTTAACAAAACTATTCCCCTCCAAAAATGAGATTCCGGTATTGCCAAAATAATTAATAATATCTCATCATCAAAATGTAACAATTGCTTTTGCCAATTTCTTGACTTTTGATTGAGCATTCCTCTGAAGCTTCGTAAACCGTGTTTTTGCTCCTACTGTGCCTGGGATCTCTCGCTTCTGCTTTGCCGGAGCAGAGGGATGAAAAAAAAAAAAGAGAGTGAAAACCACACCACATATCAATCTGAAATCACAGAGCCTACTGGACACTGTGGATTGGAAAAACTTTGACCTATTTTCCAACGCTTCAGTGACCCAACCAATTCAGGAATCAATTTGATTTTTTTTTCCACAAATCATGTGTGATGAGAAAACTTGATTCTCGGTTGGTTGATATCTGTTAGAGTAATCATTTGATGTCATGTGTGTGTCATGCTGACGATTTAGATTGTACCTAAAGCTAGAAAATAAGTTAAATCAAATCTATGGTATGGTCAGTTAGGAGAGCCAAAAGCAAGGGAAACTCTTACAGATGACAGCTATTACTGCAAATAGAATTGTTGAGTATATTTATCTTGCCTCCACTTTTAAATATGCTACTCTTCTCCTACCATGAAACACTAAATGCTCTTTTGTTACGTCAAATTCGGAGTGAGGGAGAAGTGCTGGATGTTTATAACTGGGAGCTTAATTGATTACTGAATGCATTACATGTTATGTGGTGAATTGTTAACTGTCATTTGAGCCCCATTAATATGAGCCCTCTGGGGATTTTAATGCCACTGTTTCACCAGCAACCTGCAGGTCCTGTGGCTATTTCATGGAGCTTGAGATTGATAGTTGACAAAGCAATTATTCACATAAAGGAAATGCCTGCCCTTCTGTGTGTATCTAACAATGAGAGAAACGATCGTTTAAATTCACAGAAGTACTGCAAAACATGGAATTTATTCTTATTTTTCCAAACAAACATTAAGAATCAATAGATTATCATCAAATCACAAAAAATGTGAACAAATTGAATGCCCTGACATTTCTTATTTGCAAAAATTTTTTAAATTTTATTGTCTGGACGTGTGTTTGCAGAAACACATGAGGCAGAATAGCTGGGAAACTGCATGTGATGGACACAGGTGAGAACATATTTCATTTTGTAATTTTGAGTAATAGTTTTAGTGCTCAATCATTCACTAAAGAACTAAAAGTGGCATATTATAATAGAAAATATCAGTTTCCTTATGTTTTGCTAAAACAATATAAATATATATATAAAGTCCTTTCTAAAGAAACAGAATATATGACCATTATTCTTTGTGTTGTTGGAGGTATCTATTATGTGTATCGGTAGTTACAATGCCAATACATGACAACTGTTCTAGGGTTTAAATATAATTATAGACATTTACTTCAGTAAGTAGATGTTTTTCCTTTATACCTTTTTTTTTCAACAGTAAAACTGCAGGGAGAACCTCACAGCATGTGCAAACATGTTAACATGAACAAAACAATGCCGTGTTCACTGGCCAAAAGGCCTACAACTCCCCGCGCCACTTGAATGGCGTTGTTTAAAGCTCGTCCCTGAACCCAGTTGCTCTGAAGCCACCATTTTCTCTCCTTTCACTCCTAATTACCATAGCCTCTCAAGAAAGTCCTCTGTTGCTCCATCTGTCCCCTCAGCCACTGACAGAGATGCTCTAATCACCTCCCATTGCAGGGCTCACATGGGAAACGGCTACACCAGCCACAATGCTGCCTCAGATATAGAGCCGCTACTGGATGCCAAAACCTCACAGGGGGTAAGCTATAAACACTGGCCACAGCCTTGTATGGGATATGTTCAGTGATGTGCGCTGAAATGGAGCCATTTCATGTTACAGATCTCCCACACAGCCTTACAACACTTGCGCCAAACGGGGGGGGGGGGGTTTGTATGAAGTATGCGTGACATATGCCGACAGTCCGTCAGTCGCTCGCATCAAAAATGACACTCGGTGGACGGGGCTCTGTTTGTGGCGCATTTACATTAAGCCACATATTGTATGCGCGCAAACAATATCACGGCAGGAGGGCTTGAAACAGAGAGATTATCTTCGGGCTTAAGGATAGCAAAAATATAGATCCTACTGGGAGTGGGGAAAAGAGAGAGGGGCAGCTTGTAATTGGAAGATAACTATGTTTAAAAGCGAGTGTTCTAAAGCCATGTCTCCACAGATCCATGTTTTTTTTATTTAATCTTATTCTGTATGCCCTGCAGCCTGAAATCTCACCCTCCATGCATTTGATTTGAGTTATTTCCACCCAGGTTGACACCTCCTGACTTCTCATTTTTGCCTCCTTTACCCTCTTCTTGATGACTTTCATGCCTTCCATTGTGGGGCACTGCAAGTTTCCTCCAGAACTTTTTTTTTTCCCGAAGCAAAGAGGAGAAACTTTCCGACACTGCCATAAAGCCCTCTCAACTAGGCGGAGGAGCAGCCGAGGGAACTCTCAAATGATGACAGCCATCGTGAAAGGGCAGATAAGCCCGTGTGGCTTTGCCTCTGATTGTATGTTCATCTCAGTCTGATCCAGCCGCGATTCTAAGCCCCCGTCTTGCAGCCCTCACTCTCCCAACAGTTGATCTTCTGCATGTCATTGAAATCGTCTTAGAGCTGATCCAAGAGACAGGGGGAAAGCGACTGTTTATTACCCAACTTTGGTCTTGGAAAAGAAGTTCTGCTCTTTTACTTGTATTCCTTGTATTCACATGGTCACTTTTCAACAGTTTTACTGTCTATAGTAGGTCCTTAAAAAACTTTATAAGTCTGGTCAGAAAAAGATAATGGTTTAGTTCTGAATGAATGTATTTTTTTTTTAATTCTCTCTCTGCAATCTGAAGTACTGTGACATATGTCATGTGTTTAGGGTGTGGTATAATGGATTCACAATGTTAAATACTGGGGGGGGGCGGACTATAGCCAACAGAGATATTGGGCTATTTTTTATGGCAATAAGAGTCACTGACTTTGGTGTGGACGTTTGGCTTTGCCCAGAAGAATAATTCAGAGCAGGGAAGCAAAGGGCAAACTCCCAAAAGCATAATATATCTTTAATGGCAAAGTCCAGCTCAGGGGAATGTTTCCAGTTTTTCTGGCTCTAGCTCCTGAACTGGAGTATTAGACAAATTTGAAATTTGACCTGATGATTGCAGGAGGAAAAGTTGGGAGATCACTAAAGCTATTAAAATTCTTCCTCTGGACACCTCGAATATGTGGACCACAATTCATGGTAATCTGTTGAGATTTTCAGTCGTGGCCAGGACATAGGTTGTTACCCTTCAAGCTATCCATAAAAACTAACAAAAAAGGGCAGCGGTTCGCTGAAGTTACATTCATGAATCTAAAATAGAGCGTGTTATGTAAGGGAGCATGGACAGAATTGCCCTACAGCAGAGGCAGACAATTGAGGAGCAGGTAAAACAAAGAAATATGAAGAAATATTTGCAGGCTACTTAGATTCACTGAATCGCACAAATTGATTACATCTAGCACTTTTGGTATTCAAGGACTGAATTATCCGTGAGTCAACTGGAGCAAACAGGACTCTAGGAGAAACCTGAAGTTGGTGAAAAGTGATAAAGTATAAAGAGAGCTGAAAGGTTTTTTCCACTTCAGAGGGCACTGCTCCCCAACCATGGTTATCAAAGCTTAATATTTGATTTTAGTTGACCATTTTCCATTAAAAACATGATAGTCACTGTAAGAGTGACAGACCCAGGCGGAGGGAGCACACATTCACATCCCCCCCGTCCAACCCCCCCTCACCCACACAGGGAGGTACATACCCTGCTCACTAGAGTGTGCAGGCCGAACAGTTTCCTTCACTTAACTTGACATTTGGAGCTGTACTGTCTGCGGCAGGTCCTGTGTGTGTCACATCCACAGCTCCCGCAGTATGCACTGCTGAACGCTGTAGGTCTTAAATGAGATCCCACCGGGAAAACAGAGCTGATGGGGTATTTTGTGTGTGCGTGGGAGGGGATGGGGGGTGGTACATTATCTTAGCCGCTAATGAACAATTGTCTAATTTCTATCAAAAGCAGTCATAAGGCCTGTTCAGTCTTACCCTATCTCCTTTAAATACTCACGTGATAAAGTGACTGTTAAAAGAAGAGCTGGAGGAGGTGGGGAGGAGGGGCTTTGGAGCTGTCAAGAGGGGCCAGTGTGGTCAGGAGGAGTGCTAGAAAGGAAAGTCTCTCCGCCTTTATCTGCCATTTCCTGCTCCCTTCCTGGCTACATTAATAATCTGTAAGAGCAGAGAATCACGCACGGCTGTGAGAGATAAAACACGAGTGACAAAATATCAACTTCCTGCTAGAAAACTCAAAGCCATTATTAGAATATCAGGTGCAGACGGTAATTAATTTAAACTTTAATTACTTCCACTGTTCCTGCAGATTAGATCACAGGCTTGAGATGGGTTATTAAAACAACCAGGGAAATCTGTGCTATAAAAAATGTTAATTTCTTCAACCCCATCTCTTAACCTGCTTGTTGAGTGATGCAATTACATCTTTGTGGTGCAGACAAGGGTTGATAATGATGAAGATGAAAAAGACACCCAATCACTTTGGGTGGAAGCTGTAAGGCATCCAGCACATAGATTTGTAAACGGGGATGGTATCGTTTTATGATGAGGTTACGATAACTGTGGAATTCTAATTTGACATCATTGTCAGTAAAGTAAATTAGGTTTTAATTACAATTTCTTTCATCTAGATGAAGCACAGAAACCTGAATTTAAGCAATAACTGAAGTTTATCTAAGTTACAATAAAGTAAAAAGAATGTGACAACAATCCATCTATCTATCTATCTATCTATCTATCTATCTATCTATCTATCTATC
>CAJRST010038888.1:17422056-17552442 GCA_907169785.1 Menidia menidia | reverse complement strand
TATCTATCTATCTATCTATCTATCTATCTATCTATCTATCTATCTATAGATATATATACGGCAGTATATATATGTATTATACTGCTGGGACATTCATCTTTTTCTCTTTCCCCTTTTGAAATTTTATTTCTGTGTAATACTGAAATTATATTCTTGGGAAACAAACCATTTAGGAAGTTAAGGAAATGAAATCCCGATTTCATGTAAACTGACTGTTTTGTATTAGCCATGTGTAAAACTTATTTTCTCCTTTTTGCCTCGCAACATTGATGATTGAGGACAGGGAGCTGGCAGCCTAACACAGCGATGGTGTAACAGCTGCATCTGTTACCTTAAATCAGAAAAAAATTTACGATTTGCTTCCCTTCCCACTTATTTTGACAACTGCACCAAAACTCCTCGATACAATCAGTGACATGTCTGAATGTCCCTGAAAATGTAGCAATCGTTAAGAGACCAGCATCTAACAGCACGGATTCATGACATCTGTGCAGCATAGAATAGCATGATGAGACATTGATTTCCGTCTATAAGAAGCCGCATCCAGCTATGTGCTTACATCCCAGATGTTCAGATGATGCAGTGCGTACTTTTCCTCTGCATAAAAAATTATATCATACACCCTTTAATACTTTTAGAAAATAATCTGCTGCAAATAGTAATATCATATGAAGCAGTCAGTGTATTTACTGTGGGATTATAGCCCGAAAAATGTACTGCAGATATTTAATTTAGAATTAATCACAGTCGTTTTCTGCTCACTTTTTTTACATTGTCTAATTAATTTCCCTCAACTATAAATAAATATTTCTTTTCCTGCGCAGCATACAAGCAAGAACTGTTTTGTTTCTTGTCTTGTTTTTCGCATCGAGTCCTCATTATGCAGTAGTGTTGAGGGGTGTGCAGGAAGAGCTAATCTTAAAATCCCTGCCTCACAATAAACAGAGTGACAGGAAATGCGGATGTCTGAGATAAATCACCAGTAATGAAACTGGATACCAAAAGGAGAGGACAGTATGTAATGAAGAGAGAGCAGAGGGGAATGTTTAAAGTAAGTTCAAGAACAAAGATAAAGCCCAAGGATGATGTTATCTGCAGGATTGAAGAAAGCGTTTCAGTACCAGAATGGTCACAATCACTTAATCAGCCTGGCTCCACCCAACACCATCCTTGTCTTCCATCATTTGCTATTTCCCCTGCACCTAGCAGTCAATTTTCCCTCTGTGCGTGCGTGAGGGCAGCATCTGAGTAAAAGGGTTCCAGAGAGCATTGATGTCTCTGTCACAGTGGAGGATGGCCTTGAATTACCAAAGCTTAGCGCTTCAGAACACCTTTGCAAATGACATGACGTGTGTGGGGGATGTATTGTTCATTCTCTTTCACAAATAAAGAGTTCAGCTCAAGTCGGAACTGTTTTCTTACAACAACGGCCACATTCGTCCTGTTCAAATCCAGAGCGACTTCGTAAAGTCTATTTCTTTAAGACGCCGTCCAAAGCAAGACAACCGGGAAATTATAAAAGCATCTATGGACATTTATATAATGTTTAACTGCCAATTTGTATTCTTACATTTCACAATTTTGTTAAGAAATGTGAAATAAACAGTGGGGAGTCACTAATTAGGTTAATAAAAACATGTCAGTACCTTTTTGGGTAGTGGCACTTTATGTAAATATTCATTCTAATTATCTCAATACTCCAAAATGGAGGTTAAATAGCACAGTAAACCCTTTAACTAAGAAGTCGTAATGCACCTGACTCTAAACTAAAGGCTTTAAACAGGACATAAAGAGAACATCTGAGGTATGGTAAACTTCATGTTGTTGACCCTAAAAGTCCAGCAACAAATGTTAATAAACTAGTCACATATATTCAGTATCAGTGCCACACTCTCCCTCTTAACTTCTTTTCCATTTTCTATGATCGACCGCTGTACCATATAGTATCATCTCCCCAACAAGCTTATTTGTAAAAGCTGCCACAGCTCTACTAAAATCCTTTAGATCCCAGTCCCTGCTGGGGCCAGACCGCTGGCAAAAGCGAGATCCTCAGACAAAGACTGTCCCGAAACTCTTTAGATGTTTGGACAGGCTCATGGCTGTCATGCTCTGCAAACACCACAACCCCATCTCTGTGCTCATTTGCAGGCCTTTAGCTGTTCGTGAGTTTGCGATTAGCAGCACTTTGTCCGCCCCGAGAGTGGCTGCTAACTTGGCCTCTAAAGCAGCGACCTCACATGTATGAAGCAAAGCCCCAACCGCTGTGGCGGCGCCACTCTCCCCCAAAAAAAGTTGCTCAACAAGCATTCTGAAAGATAAAGACACCACAGGCTGCACAAATGTTGAAAGCTCAAGTAAATATTGTGCCAGAATGGAGTTTAAGGATACATCTGCAGTCTATCGCTAATACCTGCATTGTTTTCTGAAATCAAAACATTCAAAGATGTCAGTCAAGAGCTGTTCTCAATTTTTTTAATCCGTCTTTAAATTTGAGAGTCTGTTGGAATAAATATTGCGGTTCAGGTCAACATCAAGTGTGTTTTATATATTTAATTTCTATAAATGTAAAAATGAACTTTATACAGGGATCGAGCTAAATTTGAACCAATTGCAGCTCTATCAATGTGATACAATCATAATCCGAACAAATCAAATATATTAAATAAAAATCTGTCCAGTTCAAAGCTTGACAAGCTAAAGGATCCAAACTTCTCAGAGTTTCTTATCTCTTAGATTACAGTGTATAGAGAAAAAACTCCCCTTTAACAGGTACAAATCTCTGGCAGATTCAGAACCAGGAAGGAATTCCAACTGCCTCTACCAGCAGTTGAGAGGATTGTTTATTCATAATAGGCATGAAAACTTTTGTTTGAGCATTTTCTGTAGTATTAGATCACAACAGAAAGCCATCTTACCCTCATTCGGATTTTTTTTTACTTTTTAAGCATAGTAACCTCATAAAACATAACCCAGACACTCTTGTATGCTTAACAGGCTCTCAATGAAACTGACAGGAATTTTATACCAAAAGGTGAAATGGTTCATTACGCTTGCACCATGAAACTTTATAAGGCGCTACAAGGAACAGTATAGGGTCTTTATAACCCACTGTTCAAAGGATTTGCCAAAAATAATCTCACAAAGACAGAATATATTAAATAAGTTAAATGTTTCTGATGTGGAATTGAGATGATGTTAAAATAAGCATACGCTTGTGAGTTCATTATTATTATTTTATTTATTATTCATTATTGATTGTTTCCCTCCACACACATTAACCTATTTAAAAATATCTACATACAATATGCCGTGTGTACTACATGTGTGCACAGTAGATTTATGCACTTAGACTTACATCTGAACTGTGTTTTTGTGTGTGTGTTTTAAATACTTGACCCAAGAGAAAGCAAGTCCGAGCAATTGTATATAGGCTTCATCTAGATTTTAAAATGTCTGCATTGTGTCAGAAGTTCAACACAGTCTGTTGTCAGCTCAATTATTTTTTTCAAATCGTCCCTATTCGTGGAAACAGTTATGCTCGTCAGTGTGTATCGGAAAGTGTTACTGGTTGCAGTAAAATGAGCCGAGACACAGGACTTGCCTTGTGAGATTAAAATGGGTCTATTCAGCTTTGACCAGTTTAGAACAGATCACAACGGATCATCATTTTAACCAGTTGCCCAGGAAAGCAACCAGGTAAACACCACCATATTGGCAGACAACAGGCTGACTTCACAGCTCAGGTCTAACCTTTATGGAACAAAAATGTCAAGTACTTTTAACTCTTTTAGCCCAAAGGGATTTATCTAAATGCACACCTGCTGGCCGATGTTTAAAATGTTACTGTAAGCTATTTTACTCTTTGTATGAAACAGCACAGACTTAAGACGTGTTAACCACAGCAAACATATGTACATAGATTGTACACAGTACGATAGTAGGTCTCAAAAATTCCTGACACGATGCCTGGAAAAGAGACTGCTGATTGTATGAATGCTGCTTGATAGACCCTCAGAGCTGGGCCTGGTGGAATGTCTCCCTTCCTCTGTTTAAACAAAGCCCGAGATAAGATTTAAGGAGAATCCTTAAGGTGATCCAGCTGCCCTCCTTCAAGCTGCAGAAGGCACTGAGCCATAATGAAGACGGTGGAAAAAAGACAGAGACCAACCTCCAGAAGGCAGGGCAGCAGATGAATATATTTCCCCTCTCATTTTCTTTCAGCTTATCCTCTCCTAAAAAAAAAGAAAAAAAAAAAGAAAAAAAGGGTTAGAAGGATGACCGTTACTTTAGTTACCCTACCCTCTTACTATCATTTTCCAGGATTTGTGTGAAAGTATCCACTCCTGTTGTCCACCACTAATCTCAAGTCTGTCTGATTCCTTGGGTGGATTTACACATTAATTCCTTGGCGTTCAAATAATTTATTTCTATGACATCCATTCCTCTCAGCACATGGAGATGATTACTCTGTGTTTGAATTTTCTCAATTATTCCTCATCTCCTCCTCTTCCCCCCACTAAATACGGGCAGGCAAATGCACCTTGCTTTTTTAATTGCATCCAAAACTCAACCTGGAAAAAAAAAATAAAAGTGTCAAATGCCCAATTACATAAAAATTGCATAGCATCCATATAAATGTTTTTTTTTTTGTCATTTGCATGATTACATTACATCAAAAGAATGTTTAACATTGTGTCACATCAAGCTGTAATTAATGCAAAACGTATTTGCAAGAACAACACATTTCAATGAAAAAAAGAATAAAATCATCAACGACCTAACGCCGCATGTAGCTCTGGATAATCCAGTGAGAGGCAGAGAGGGTGAGAGAGGGAGGAAATAATTAGCAGAGAGAAGCGATTGCACTAATGAGAGGAGAATTTGACTAGGATACTTTACTTGACCCTCAGTGTTCCTTGGCTGTCCAAGAAAAAAAAAAGGCTGATTTATAATTATACTCCGCAATGCACCATGAAATTGTTATTGTGGAATACCTTTTTGAAAATGTTATCAAACAATTACTTTAATTTTTCCCCCTGGAAACTGTTGCACATGTCCCTGAAATGAGATGGTGGTACAGAGTCTCCTGCCTGTCATCCACTACTGTTCATGCAGATGAGCTCTTTTTTCTTCTTCTTCTTCTTTTTCTGCTTCTTCTTCTTCCCCCCTTCCCCAGAGCCTCTGTTCCGAGGGATGCTGTGGCAAATAAAATAATACTCTGATAAAACTGAAATATTTTATGACAGAATGATAATCATTGCAAGCATTCGTGCCACTGATATGGGGCTGTTTCGGCTGGGGGAGGAGAGGAAATAATCCTTTTTGTGGGCTTTAAAAAAAATGAATCTCAGTTGAATCACATCAGAGAAAAAAAAAACTCAAAGACAGTTCCAAGATGAGCCAACTCCAGGAGAAAATGACCTCCTCGTTTTGGTGATAAAGTTCTAGCCAAAATATGATATCAGGCTGCGACGTGACTCATTAGAAATGTGTGTATGGCGTGGAGGCAGCTCTCCCTATCTGCCAGTGCCTGGCTTGCCGACTGATAAGAAGCAAATGCAAATGTCCTGATAAGAACTGAATGCAAATATTTATGATATGATATTCCCTGGGAATTATGTGTGGATAAAACAAAGTGTATTATTCCCCTGTAATTCTTTCAGGTTTGCCAAAATGTCCTTTTTTGCATTCAAAATTTGCATTTCTTCAAAATTGATTGGGGCTGCGTATTATGTTAAGCTATTTGTTTGCTGAGGATGGTAATTAGTTACTGTAATTACAGCGATGACAGTTGCTAAATTGTTTTTAAAGCATTACAGTGTGTCTGTGCCAGAAGATTGCAGTACTTATTTTAGGATTTAAGCATTTGCTGGAAACACTCCCACTCTAAGGCCAAAGTGGGAATTTTTTGAACTACAAAGCAGCCATTTTCTAAGCAAAGACATTTTTGAAAATGTCTGTTAATTTGCACTAATTGCTGGTTTGACTGTGTTGTGCAGTTTCTTCTCCGATCAGGGACTTGTCACTGATAGGATGTCTTTGGGGATCAAAATGGGCTTGAAATAGTTTAAATACATGTGTTTGTTGGCTCTGTGTTCTCATTTAAGTCAGACATTTAATGTTCTCGTTCACCCAAGAAACAAATTGCTGTTGAAGGCACATTTGTAATTATGGTTCCCAGTGTAGCCTATACGGGCTTTCAAGTTTAGCAAACATTAATTAGCTTGGACACAGACAGTTGGGTGTTTTAGAGGGCGTTTCATGTTCAACATAAACAGCAAATGTCTAAATCACATGGATCAGGGCTGTTAAAGCTGCATGTGCATATTTCCAGTCCAAAAATAGAAAAAAGAAGAAAAAAAAAGAAAAAAGCAAAGACCATGAAGAAAAATACAAATAAACTTTAACCTGCAACTTTAGTTGCTAAAAGAAAAGGACATCTTAGTATGTGTGAGACATTTTTCATTAGGAGTAACACTTGCAGATGCTGTATTAAAATGAGTATTAACAAATATAAAATATCCTAAAGGAAACATTAATGACATTCCATAATGACACTCAGCTGAAAGCATGTTCATGCAGTCAAAAGTTGAATAATGAATAGATTATCTACACGGATGTGGTTAACCTTTATGTAAGTCAAATAATCACCTTGGTTATAAAAACGGCCTTTTATAACCAAGTAAAGATACTGTGAGAATTCAATGTCATGAAAAAATGTCTAACATGAAAACAATTTTTTTAAATCCCATCGATTCCACTTTTACGTAAATCAAAAACTCGGTCCCATTTCTCAGAGACTCATGGTCGGCAAGCCTAGTTTACTTCTCAAGCATTATGCTGTGGGTGCATAATTGGATTTACTATTAACATAATCGGACATCGTGCACGTTGCCTTGGCTATTCCCCCGTGAGCTGTACTGCTCCTCTAAACCTTCTAAAAGACAGTGAATGTACTAAGCACACGGGTCCCATGGGCTGCTCTTTGTCTTTCTGACTTCAGACAAACTGTTGGAGCAGGTTGTGTGTATTAGCTTAAAGTGATGAACATTTTCTAAAGGAGGGGTCAAATACATTTTTCTACTGCGAAGTTAAAAGATATGGCAGCAGTAAAAAAAAAAAGAAAAAAGAAAGAAAAAAGAAAAAAAGCCTGACACAGATCTGAAAAAAGTTTGGAGCCATCTTTAGAATTCAACATCAGATCCGTTTCTTTTCTTTTTTTACATTGAAATAATTGCCTCATAATTTGACTGCAAAGTTCAGCAGAAGGGGAAAAAAACAGCAAAAAGAAGAAAAAAACAACAACATTCAGCCAAGAACAAAGTAATAGTGATTCCAAGTTCGGATCCTGTTTCTAATTGCATAGTAAAAGGCAAAAGAGAAACAAGCAGAAAGACACACGGCTCAAGCAGGAGCACAAATGAACCCTGTGATGGAAATAATGCATACTGGAGGAGAAATGTGGCCTATATGGGGTTAAATCCCATGTTTTGCCTCTGTTGTGTAAATGCCCCAGCAAGCCACAAACTCAGCCTGCCCTGACGCACACACACACACACAATCCATATTAGAACGCACCCCCTAGTTACTTCTTAATTAACACCTACTACAGCCATAATAGAATCATTTCCCCCTTTTCTGAAATCCCTTTGAAATTACGCAGGATTAAGGAAAGTTGGTTGCTAAATTGGTGTGTGCATCTGTAATTTAATTGCATCTGAGGCTATTAATTAATAAGGTGCCTCCTTTAATAGTTAATGTATAATCGCTATTAATTAACAGCCAGTCTTGATAAAGTGTCACCAAATCAAACAAAAACAATTAGCTATTTTAGGTGAGTGTCTTTTAAAAGCCTCATTATTAGTACTAGAGGTAATATTCAGTAGTTTGAATGATAAAGACGCCAGTGTAGATTTTAATTTGGATGGGGAGAGAGGGGAAAAACACACATCCATAAGGGAATTACCATGCAGTAATTATGGGATAAGCTCATTGTAACATGATAAATAATGCTGTGAATCTGTCCCCTCCGGTTAGGGTGCCTCCTCTTTTCATTAGGGTGGACTTTAATTCCACATGTTGTGCCTAGCAAGTCAAAAACGGTGCTTCTCACATGTGTGTCAAACACTGAGAAGAAACAAAAGGTAGAACGACACACCCTTTAAGGGAAACGTGCATTCGGTCGCATAGGTTTTCCCTGTTTAAGACGCCTCTCTTTATCTTCACAGTCACGATGAAAGCGGCTACGTGCAGTCCTCGTGTTTGATTGTCTTTGACTGCAGTATCACGCGTAGTAAATAAAACAAGTAATAACTTAAACGGCAGGCACAGCTTTGACCCATATTTTTACATAGTTGTTGCGATTAGCACTACTGAGGCTTGAACTCATGCTGCCTCGGGCATTATCAGGGAGAAATAGCGCCAAAACAATATGTTACCTTTGTTTTTCTTATCTGGTATAAATCACTTGGAGTCGTGGATTTGGCCTTGATTTACAAGCAGAACAGTGGCCGCTGTAAAAGGAACGGGGTGCCAGGCTGAGTGGCGTAAATGTACATTTGGAGGATGGAACTTTAAACAAACCCGACTATTATTTGCAGTGCCCTATTACCATGAATACAAATGACAGTATGACCTCAATTTTCTGCACTGTGTGAGAGACTAGTGGAAACCAGTTGGTTTAAGTGCTTTTCCATCCCAATGTGCTTGTTTGGTCTCTGTTTCACTCCTATCACAGAGTCAACAATCGCCCCGGTTTGTATGAACTTACTGAAATAATATTCAGGCTCCCCTCTCAGGCAAATATTAAAACATTCTATATGGTTTGTTGACGATAAATAAATATAAAATAACCTGTACAGGTGCATGGCAAATTGAAGAGTGTTTCTGCCTTTCCCTAATGAGGGCATCAGTGGAACAGAAAAGAAGCCCTAATGCAACAAACACTCTAGAAAGTCATTTTCACTTTGGTTCAGAGTGGCAAGCAGCTCCAATCCACTCGTTGGACAATTACAGCATATTAGCTTCTTGTCAGTCAGACCTTTTGGAGGCAATACATCTCCATTTATTGCTCTCTACATTTTCTCCCTCTCCTCGCTCGCCCGCTTCCCTCCCTAGACAGGCAGAGATGTGCGGGGAGTCCACAGGGAGCTGTGGAATATTTCACTCCGCCAGCGAGGCACCCGGTGGGAATACGGGTTGAGACTGTGCGAGTATGTATCTCATTAGTTCAGTTATGTAATTTGGAGCACTGATAATCCTCCAGGACTGCCAAGTTGCGCACCTCAGAAACATGAGTCGGAGTCATCAACATGCAGCCAAGTAGAGACTAAGCTGCTAATTGCTGGTTGTGGGAATGTAACTGGGAATGTAAGCTACAGTCCTTGATGGAGTCGGGAGTAAACACCCCAGTACAACCGGTGACTGACATGTATCGACACCTCCTTGGGCTTCTGGCTACACATTTTAAAAAGCGCCACCTATCAAAACTAATGTATCTAACTCGGATACGATGATGATTCCTAATGTAAATGTCAACAACTGTTGGTGCCTGAAAACACAACTAATCAGATCTACAGCAGCTGAGATGAGTATCAGATATGACATGTGATATCAGATATTCAGGCCAAAGACCAATGCACTAAGTTTTTTAGTGCATTGTTTAGTTTTTTTAGGGCAATAACACTTTATACTTAATGACTACACTTAGCTCACAAGGACCATGCAGCAGGTACTCTTATTGATCCGTGCATTCATGACTGAATTCAAATATATTTTAGTATCAGAAGTATTTTTGTCCTATCAGATTGCAAGTTATCAAATTTCATCTAAAATTTCTGCGAGTGGACTTGTACTACACAGGCATGGTTTCTTTGTTTGCTCTGCGATTGTTTTGTTGTGATTTGGCACCACATGAGTAAACTGAAATGAAAGTATAAGTCTACAAACCACCATCTTAATAAACAATATATACGCACTGCTCCTAGCTCCAAATAGAGCAAGATGGCAATGAACAAACTCTGAAATTTGGGCTTGGAGTCAGCTCACCGGCTCTGAGTCATGGCAACTGTTTCCACTTCATTGATAATGTTTATGGAAAAAGCTCCAATGAACCTACTTTGCTAAGCTGCAAACAGCTAAATGATCAAGTTACCAGGTGACAGGTCTTGAAGAGACAAAAGAGCCAAAAGGAGATAGATTGTGACGTAACATTTGTCATGTTTCCTGATAGACAACTTCCGACTCACGCTGCTCTATGACTTATTGAATTTCTAACCAGGAATTTTAGCGTATTTATTAGACATTTTAACATTTACTACTTATATGTAGATTGCAAGACCAATGTTTAAGGACTCAAAGTATTTAATATCCTTCTCTTAGATGATCAATGAACAATTCTTGAGGTATTACTTTCTTCTTTTTCCATTCTAAAGTTATACTAAAGAAAAATGGTGGGCATAACTGTGACAAGAGTCTGAACTTTTGTGTTTCAGTTTAATTTAAACTATTTCAAAGTATGAGTAAATAGTTATAAGCATGTTAAAGCTGTCATGCCAGAAATACATTATCCTTCAAGGCAAATTGGTGCAACACAACAACGCTAGCACGTGCACTTTGTAATACTTCATTTCAAAGTCAAGGAAAATTAAGTATTATTATCATTTTCTCTGAAAGGTTGGCAGCAACCTACAGTTTTCATACAACTTTAGAATAAACAGTGAACAGCAAAATCTGAAATCCATTTTCCAAACCCACAGAGGATGCCAGATACAGTAATTTTATCTCTTTTCATTGCTAGCTACTGCTAGCAAACAAGCACCATGTCGAATGGATTAATTAGAAGAAAAAATGTCATTTGTCCGCACTTATTTAGTAGAAACATTCATTTGTCCACCAGTCCGGATTTTCTTGGATAAATATTCGCAAATGAAAGAGAAGCCAAGTGTAAACAATGCACAGAAATACAGTAAATCGTGTTCTGAGCACGTGTTTAGCTCTTACCTTCAACAGTGACCTTGAGTCTTTACAACTTGCATTCCATTTCTCTTTAAAGAGCTGTTACATCTGCAGGCGCATAGTCCATCACATTAATATCCCTTGCTAATTGAATATGTCTGAATGGGCAAAACAGCGTTTTTTCTGTTATAAGGGCAGTCTTTCCAATTTGGAGCATTGACATAACACTCTTAGCAAGGCAAGTCTCATTAGCTTGTGGCGTCATTAAAAAACAATGGGGTCACATTTATTAGACTGAGAATTATTTTATACAAACAGCTGAAGTCAGTCGTTTTGCTGGAGGATACAGTAAAATAACAAGAGTTACAGGTGTGTACAAGTTTAAATTCCCATCTGTTTTTAAATAAAAACAAAAACCTTGTCCATGATTTCCTGATTGCATTCCTAAGTTGCATTTTATCAACATTTGTTTTTGCCTCTTGTAGCTGCAACTAGCTGACAAATGAAAAAATAAAAAACCCTGCTGAATTTTAGTTTTAAAAATGCATCAGCATCTGGCAACTCCTTTGTACAATGAAATTATAAAGTGAGTGACTCACTATAGAATCCATTTACAGTCTCACTGTCTGAGAGGAAAGTGTTGAGCTCTTGTGTCTAACGTTCCTCAAAATCCAATTCTAGTTGAGGTTTTAACATAGATGATACAATGCCATGAGAAGTGCCAGCTTTTCTGACGCTGACCTGAAGCTGAAGTTACCTTGTTAAGCTGCTAATTCTACTTTATATTGCAGGCCCCTGGTCTGTTGAGCCTGGAGCTTCTGGTTTTATGGGCCTGGAGATCAGAAAATGACAGCTGGGGATACATGTGACTGCAATTAATAAGCCACTGAAAGGAATCATGAACCTGAGGGACGTCATATGAAGTCACTGGAAGTTACTAAACAATATTCCCCTGATGGTGAATAACAATACACTTTTTAGAAAACACCGACGCCCCTGTCCAAATGTTAAATTCTACCCACAAGCCACTTTGGTCTTTACACTTTGAAACATTTTTTCTTTTTAATCCAATAGAAAAGTCAGTGTGGCTGTTTGTCCAGCCTGGACAAATAGATACGCTCGACATTTTCAGTCTGGACGGTTCACTGGCTGAGAAGGGGAGGTCGTCAACATTTGACCCCTTCTTAAGATCATCAAGGGGCCTTCAACCTCGCCTCAAGAAAAGGAAAAAAAAAAGAGGGTAAAAAAAGGTGTCAGTATCATGTAGTGTGACACACCATGTCCAATAACAACGCGCAACATAACATCATTTAACCTTTACAACACATGTATTGATCCATCTTGTTGTTATCACACTGCAATCGCGGCTCGGGGCTCGGCTCAGCCTCAGCCTCGGGGGCTGTTTGAATCCATCCCACAGTATTACGGAGAGACAAAGAGATCCAGCCCTGCTGTTTTTACAAACCTGTCCTTGGACCATCCTTCTCCCCAGACCATTTTGTCTGGTCAACAGAAGAAAGATGTGTCACCTGCTGTTTTCTTAAGATGACTAAATATACAATGGGAGGTATGAGATATAATCTATGCGCGCTGGAATGAAAAAAAGAAGAAAAAAAAAACATACACAATCCGCCTTGATGATTTTCCATTGACACAATGAGAAGTGTAAAGCTCATTCTGAACATGCAAAGGTGTGGGAGTTTGCTTTTTTTTATCTTTCAGAAGATAAGACTCACAATAACTCAATCCGGCCTTTATTGAAATATTCTGATAACAAATGCAGTATTGAAAAGAATACTAATTAAGCAACTGATATGTATTCATTTTAATGGCTAAGCATGCATTATCGCTTAAAACAAAAAACAAGCAATAAACCATTAGCTGTTTTTAAGTATAACATCACAATATGGGCTTAAGCTAACAATGTGAACTTCCTGCTCAACACACATGCAGTACAGTGGATTAAAACACAAACCCAGCATGGCCTGAAATGTCAAGCTTCCAAACTGTGGAAAATTCTAATTCATTTTACCTTATATGATATCTCTTTACTTGTAAGCAGCTGAATCTGAGCTCTAAAACATAAACTAATGCAAAGTTGATTATGTGCACTGGCCTATTTATGTTAGTACGGCTATCAAAAAGGATAATAATATTCAAGAATACTGAGTCTGGTTGTGCTGCAACTGATCACATCAGTAAGTATTAACAAGATATATAGCATTTTCTCACAAGATCTGCCAGCTCGTTATGAAATCAATTGTAAAGACAAAGCCTGGTAAACTCTAAAAAGGAAAAAAAAAGGGCCATCTTATATTGAAAATGTCCATGTTATTTCTTTAAATTAGAAGCATAAGAGCATCCTTCAATCAGGTTTAGCGCTACTTATAACCATCCTAAAATGTATATGTTTATTTTTTTTTGTTTTTCAAGGAAAAGTCAATGAGCTTAAAAATTGTGAGCAGGCTAGCAAGAGCTGATGGAAATCTGCAATTCAATAAATTCTCATTTCAGAATGTTTAACAGCTATGGTGGTATACAGATTCAATACAATTTCAGCTCCAAAATAGTTTATGTCTGTGTTTGTTGCCCACCATTCTAACATCTGCCTTAGTTTTGCATTATTTAAACTGCCCGTGGTTCCAATGTTCTCAAACCACCTGTTAAATCGCCGTAATTTCCAGTTTGGTCAAAGGACTGTTCGAATCATGACTTCGGTCTGAGTTGGTTTAGGACAGGCATGAAAATGCACCCATCTTGGGGATTAAAAAAAGGAAAAGAAAGCACCTTGGGGACAAATGTTGGCATCACACTTCACAAACATTCCCCTATACAAGACAATAGGAAAAGCTTTATGTCCTTCTCTCATTTTTCCAATGACTCCTGCTCAATCTAAGTTCTCAGAGTCAACAGTTGTGCGATAGAAATGAGGACATGTTTCCCCTAAATCAAAGACAAGTTTTCAAGAATAGTAAGCGTTTTCAAAGGGCTTGACAACATGACTTCATTCATTTAAACTGCATTTCAAGAACAGAGAGCTGGGAAAGTGTAACTTAATGAGGTTGGGCTTTGAGCCTGATCAATCCAGTAGTTGTTGTTACTGGTAGTGGTTCCAACTGTAGATTACATGCTGTAATCGTGGCTTTAATAATAAGCACTAAGGATAGTTACAACAGGCTGGAGAAAACATGCCTGAGCTGCATCTTGTAGACTATTGTCAAGCCTCTTCCAATTAGCGGGATAAAGTGAGCAATGAGCATAAAAAGAGCACAATGACAGAGTCAGAGCCAAAGTTATCAAATTTGCCGTGAATGCTGATAATAGATATGTATGCAAGGGGAAAATGGCGCTTTAATAGAGTTTTTAACTGTAGATCTAGAATAGAAAATTGGACATGCATTCTAATTGAATACCTGGTTGAAAATGCACCCAGCACACCATTATAAATCATCTGGAATCAGTTTTCTCGAACTCCTCTCTCCCTCTCACCCACTTTACAAACACAGAGTAAGCCTTTTTCAGCCTCTGATAAGTGTTAATAAATTACCTGAATTTGAAAATTAATGGCTAGCCGCCTGCTTCAGGGAGATATCATTGTGTTTCATGAATATTTTGATTTTGTGATTAGATCAAAATGCTGTGAATTCCTAAACAGCCCCCATACCCGAGCTCCACTGATCATTAACTCTTCCTTTCTTAAAAAAAAAGAAAGAAATCCATTGCATGCAAATGTGCTGATATGGAATAATTAGAATGAGTTCTGCTAGTATTTCTCTGCTGTAACATTTGCATGACTTTAGATCTCATCCAACTGATCTGCTCCAAACTGAGGGAAAATGTATATTTTTTTCCAGCTTCCCTCAAAATTTACCTTGCCAGGAGAGATAATGGCTCATATTGTGATGTTAAAGAGGCTTGTATTTACCAAAAGAAACAAAGGGGATGCGGTTGCCAGTGCTGGAGGACATTGATTAGGTTCTTCCTGTCATTTTCTATTCACACACTGTATCAGTGACATTCCAGCTCATGTGCTTTTGTGCACGATAAGGATCAAATAGATTTCCACACAGAGTCCCAGCGTTTACAGGTATGTGGCATCAGGAGGGGAAGAGCTTTGCAGTCATTCAAACTCTGACAAAATAGCATGTTTTTCCACTTGCTCTGTTTCGACACTTCAATCCGTTTGGATGATTTCTTTTACCCTCTCATACACAACGCGTGCCCACAATGATACACACAGTCACACAGAGACATCAGATTATGCTTTTTTTAGAACTATTTTTAACGCGCTGAAGGCATTTTTTTACCGCCAAAATTGGCACGGGAGGAAGTGTGTCGTGAAAGTACATAACAGATAGCGCGCAAAGTGAGAACTGAGCAAAGTCAGATCTCCCTCAGCCAACGAGTGCCTTCAAATACACAGGGATGCGTTTATGTGAGGGTGTTTATAGGGGTGGGGGGGGGTACGTGAATGCACACGAGTGTGTGTGCCCAGCAGCTGCACGGGGCCCCAGGGACAGCCCTCTGTAGATTGGGTCTCCTCAACCCACAGCTCATTAGTGGAGAGTGAAAGGAATCCACACAGATGGCTGTCAACGTTCAAAAAAAGCCGGCTGCCTGAGACATGTCAATTGAGGTTTAAGTTCCTTCTGCTCATTTCTGTGACACGGCAGTATTCAAGCAATATTTGTTTATTCTGCCCAAAAAGTACAAAAACACTGACGCCTGGTGACATCTGAAAATGTGTTTTCTAATGAGCACTCAGACTAGCGAACAGGAGCCTGCACTTGTCATTCATCACCACAAATTACTCGTTCTAACTTGACATGTTTTCAGGGCTGCAGATGACGGGCTTGTCTGTTCCGCAAACACACAGAGAAACGGTCTCCATTTAAACTGGGAATATGGTATTGAACAGTCCGGCGAGATGCCGCGAAAAAAAAAAATCAATTAGATTGTTTACCTGTCAAAGTTGGAATGGAGGCCGTGCCTCGGACGGTCGCTCATCATCTCCACTCCCACACTGTCACCTGCTCTCGTCCTGTTATTCAATTAATGGAGCTGAATACACAGTTATGATACAGCAGGGTTTCTCTGACCACAGGAGCTCTCAAGTTATCGTATACAGAGACTGCAAAACCTCTCCTTGAACCTCATGAAAACTTGAAAGATAAAAGGACTTCAGAATGAGTGATATTTTCTTTGGCAACCCAGGGGTTACCTTCTGACTGTAATTAAACTATAACTTTTAATCAAATCAACTAGCGCGTGGAAGCATTTTGATCATATATAGAGCTGAAACGCTTCAGTGCTGCAATGCATAATCTGCCAATACAGTACAGTAAGGACCCAAAAAAAAATAAAAAAGAGGTTTTAAAAGATAGAAACTTCACGGTACAGTATGTTTACATTGATAAAACATTTTGGTTGCTTCACTGCAACCAAAAACATTTTGGTACAGCAGCTGCTTCCTGACACGGCGTCTCGTCAGGTATGTCATCAGAGCAAAACAAACCGTAATGCGGACTGGGGAAAGATTTTTTGAACAAGTTGGAGAGGCAGAAGTGGACTCGCTCAATCACTGGAGAGTGGATTAAAAGTTGCTCTAGAGCAGAGTTGCTACTTTTCAGTAATTGTACATAACTGCAATGCGAACACCACTTGAGCTGACCTACTTATGGGGCTCAGAAACTTTTTATCCTGCAGCCAAGTCTAAAAATAACCCTGTGGCCAGTTTTAGATTCATCTCAATGGTAACCCTGACAGTTTTGCAGAGTGCCAGTGACAGAGTCCTGCTAAGCAGCAGTAGCTGGCAACAGCTTAAACACTGTTCCCCGCATCAGTGGTCTCTTCTCTGAGTCCTCGAGAAAACTCTTTCCAGCGGCTGAAAATTAGAGCACAATTACAAGGTTTCATTTATCCTAATTTATCTTTAAGTTGTAAAAGCATACAATAGTTCGAACTAAATCACAATTTTACACCATAGTGGTGGACCATGATCATGACCAGGCAAGTTTGAATACTAAATCTTTTTTTTTTGTTTTGTTTTCTTCCTTGATTAGCCACAGTTGCTTGTTGAGCTTTGTGCCACAGATCAATGTGGAGTAGCTCCCGTTTAATCACGTTGTGTGAATGGCAGCCGAATGATCTAGTGAACAAATTGGTTTCAAGAAGAAGAAAAAAAAAATCACATCGAGTTTTTGTGTTCGCATTTCTTTCCCTTTGTCCCTTTTTTCTTTCTTTTTTTTTGTGCGTGTGTGTCATTGTGAAGACATTCTCTTTTGCCGTCCACATCATTCCTTTAAGATGATTTGGAATTAGAGGCTTTTCATACAGCACATATTATGTTGCTTGGTGGGACTCCATTCTCTGCATCAAAGAGGACAGCGGCCTGCGTGCAGCTACACAATAATGTGCCACTCGGAGTTTCAGCAAATAAATGACAAATCCGCCGCTTACTGTTGCAGCCAATGCAAACTAACTAATTAAAACATGAAAGGGGGAAGTGTCTTCCCTCCAGTTTCACGACTTCTTCTTTTTTTTTTTAAGGAAATGGTAACACTGGAGTCTTGTATACTATTTAGCCAAAGTCACCACGTTTCTAGGGGTCTTGAGTAGCAAACAACCCTGATTTGTAATCTTCTGCTGTTGACGAGGGAACAATTAGGGCCACAACATTGTCCCTGAACTGACACCGGCCTTTGGGAAGATAAAACTGGCTTGTTTTTTTCTTCTTTTTTCTTTTTTCTCTCTCTCTCTCTCTCTTTTTTTTTTTTTGTTCCATTGAATCTATAGTCATCGCTACCTCCTTGCACCAGGATTCTTTCCCAACTCTCGGAGCATCTTGGGAGCACTAAGCTCAGACAGCGGGATTAGTCAAGGATCCATCTTGAGACGCAGATAATGTTTTTGGGCGCAGGCTCCCCTACTCTGTGCTGGCTTCTGCTCCGCTGATTAGAACTCCAACAGAAATGGCCATTTGTTCTTAAGCTGCCCCCCCCTCCCCTTTTGTTGAGCTGTTTTTTTTTTGTCAGCCATCCCTCTAATTCACCGCAATAACCAGTCACAAGTAGGTCAAGAAACACAGCAACCAGCCACATCTCAGTCTCAGAGACTGACAGCAACATAGAGGAGCCACAGGGCTGTTTAAATATGCCTTCTGGTCTTTCCTTCTCACACAATCTAAATGACTGGAAGTGGGTGGCACCAAGGATCTGCTACAATTTTTTCTTCCTTTACAATGCAAAGCAATTTCTTTCTCTTTATCAAACATGAAAAACTTTTTTCTCTCTCCCTTATCCTCAGAGCAGCTTAGTTCAGTGCACAGGTTCAGTGTGACACATAAGGAAAACACACCTTAATAGTGGTGAAGTTGCGCTCTTGTAGTTGTGCCTCACCTGTCTGTCACCGTGATTGACAGGGGAGGTGTGTGTGTGTGTGTGTGTGTGTGTGTGTGTGTGTGTGTGTGCGTGTTGAGGGTGGGGGTGTTCTGGAGCCAAGCAGCTGGCGTCACACCTGCACAATTGCAAACTCGCTACCATTGGGGACTATTTCTTCCTCCTTTGTTAGCAAAACAGTGGCGCTTTACAAATAATTTATTTGTTGCACTTGTTTTCTTTCCGTTTCCTTCAGGCAATTTGTTGTGGAAATGTTTTGTATCCAAAACAGCAGAGACAGAAATATACCAACAGAGCACGAACAAAGTCTGATATTACCAGTGACTCATGTCCATGCCTCATTATGTGAAGGACTAAAGTGAACCAGCAAAGACAAAGTGCACCAGATACATTTAAAAAGGCAGGTTTTTGACCCTCACTGACACCCTCGTTTGATCTCCACTTCGTTTTTTAGAATTATTTAAATCAAGCAAGCTGGCATTTAAATATTAACAGTCCTTGCTTATGCTCGAGAAACAATTACATGTTTTGTGTGATTGTCAAGAGGGGTGAAAAAGAGCCTCAGTTCCTCCACTTACACACACCACCACACACACACACACAAAAAATGTACACAGCGCAGAAGCAGGGCCCGAGTAAATTTAATTTAGAGACATTCTCTTCTTGCCTCCACATCCTGGGCTTTTAAGACACTGAAGTGACTGTTCTTTGCCCATGTAAAAGAACCCCATTATCAAAGCATTAAGATATGATTAAACTGACATTTTCTTAAGAAAACGAAAAGAGTTGGGAATAAAGGGAAAGAGAGAACTACATACTCCAGATCTTATCAAGATGGAGGTAGGGGGGGGGGGGGCGTGCGGGTGTACATACTGATCTTTGAAGGAGCTTATTACAGAGCAAGCTAAGAAGACAAGCACAGTGGTGTACTGATCAGAGGTATGCAAGCCAAATGCACCTGCTAGATTTCGCTATCATTCACAGGGTGTCAGTCAGTGCTGAGGCCCCCGACTGACGCTGGTGGAACCTGAACGCCTCACAGGGCACCGGGCAAAAAGGATCCAGCTAAGCTCAGCTCTGGCACTTGCAGAACATCTGATAAGAGTATCCTGCAGGACCAGAAACAGGAGCAATTAAAATAATTGTATTGGTCTTAAGAAAAGTTTTAACCACATGTCAAGTTGGTGTCACTTACCTTACAGTACAGAACAAGTCTGTGATCTTAAGGGATTTGAGATTTCAAAATCTAAATTGGAGGGATTGTAAACAGCTACACATTTTTACAATTTTTCAGAGAGCCTTTTTCTTTCTTTTCAGCCTTTTCTTTGCTCACCTTGTTCTCATTTGTTTCAGATTACACTGATCAGTGTCTGAACTTTGAATGATGTCATTGTTGACGGATTAACTATTTAGATTAATATCATGTATGTATAAAAATTGACCTGATCAAGAGATAAGTGAAAATCTATGCTATCTGTGACGGACAAGTTGGATAGATTTATTCTTATCTCCACAATGGAATTTAGATTGATCTTAATTTTGTTTGTTATATTGTTTTTATGTCTTCTATTTTTGAATACATCAGAACAGTGAGGAGCTAATCTTTCATCCCATTCTTTAAAATTCCACTTCTTCTCAACTATCTGTTCATTAACCTTTCATTCACTCATCCCGATCCACTCTTTTAGATTCAAATAAAAAAACTATGGTGAGAGAAATTATCATAATTACTTTGTCACAAAACAGACAAAATTTACCTTGTCTGGATAAACAGTGATGAAAAATAGCAGTCTGAGCTGTTATAGATCAGTCAGACAGTGTTTGTTTCATGCAGTGGGAAAGAATTGAAAAAAATGTTAGATTCCCTGGACTGTGTACCATTGAATTCCTTTATGTAGATACATGATGAGAGCTGCTTAGTGCATTGACACTTTGTCCCAGCTCACTCGATGTATTGCAAGAAATCCCAAAGCCATACTCTCCATTGACCACAGCTGTAAAAGAGACACCTGAGAAACCATTGACAAGATACCTGAATCTGCAAAAAGGGTCCGGATTCACACTTTTTGGTAATCCAGGGGTGGTTCTAAACGTTCTCAGTACCCACAAACACAGATTTTATTTACATAACCTCATCCCAATGTAAAGCTAAATAGCAGAGGAGGGGTTTCACAGCCATGAAGAATATAAGCGTTAATCCAGAGTGGATCATGCATCCTATAACATACACAACATTTTTCTAGTCATCTGACAGTCCTTAAAATAAGCATTTTAGAAGAACATATAATACAGTAAAGATGGAAGGGAATAGCCCTACTTGTTTCACTTTCAGAATCAAAACAGTGACATAGCTTTTAGTAAATGTTCCTCTTTCTTTTTCTTTGAAAACAGTGAATACAAAAAATACAATGAATAGATTTGCATTGCTTCAATGGGATTAAGATGGTCAGACAGTCATAATATCAGCATCCTGTATCAATTCAACAACCAAAATAATATAAGATGTATGTTAAAAATTTAATTTTTTAACCAAATCTGCATTAAATGACTTCTAAGAAAGGTATCTTCTGCAGAGCTGACCAGGGAGCAGAAGCTGTTTTCCCTGTATTTGTCTTTCATCACCCCCCATAGACAAATAGAGCCTACTGTAGATACAGAGGTTGGAGGGGTGGGGATGGTGGAGGGGTGTTAGAGATGAATGTCAGGATTTTCTTCTGTGACTTGCAATCGCATCTGTGGTATGCTCAGCATGTTACATGGAAGCTGTGTAATTTTCTGAAAGGCAGTATGCAATCAGGAGTCAAACGCTCTCTGGCAGTAACTGCCATGAGGCCCCATGCTGGTGAGATCTCTATCAAACTAGCTAACAAAAATCAAAACAGAAGTCGACCAGGTAACTTTCCAATTCGCTGTTTTCCAGATAGGATATTTTCTCTATCAAGTTTGAACTTTCTAATAAGGTTTTAATGTGGCTGTAAATAAAAGATTTTTCTGATGTTTCTGAAGGAACGATCCTAACTGGCTCAGTACAGCTACGTTGGTAGATGTTGATTTCAGATTAAATCAAATCTTTATTTACAATACATTGATTTATTTTGTGGTGTGCCAGCTGCCAAGCATTACCAGAAATATACCCTCAAAAGATCTAAACCAAGATAAAAACAGACATTCTTATTTATGCTTTTTACTAGATCTCTTTGGCATTGAACTTTCCCTCTTGTCTCTTTGATTATCCCGTCCTTTTTTAATAATTGCCTTTTTAAAATGTCTCTTCTTTTCTTATTAATCCATCCTGTGATACAGTTGAGCTCCTAAATCATTGTGGATGCACCGATCAGGGGTCTGGTATGAGATTTAACATCATCTAGCCATATGAAAAGAGCAGAGAGATGAGTTGAAAGATAACAAGAATGCAAATATCAAATAAAGATTACACCTAAAATTTGAATAAAACAAACCCCTTACCATTCTCAAGACTTCTTTCCCACTGTATTTCAGTTTGGAGGAGTACAGATAATAATGTTCATCAGCATGTTGAGTGGCACAATGCGTAACGTCGTTGCTGATTTCCAGTTTCACTCAGCACACTCCTGCTGTGTTAATAAATCTGACCTCTACTTAATTAAAATAACAGACCATCCTCCACTGAGAAAAAAAGGAAGCAGTTTAAGAATTATTCTAACTAATCGCTAATTAAGATTTAGCACAAAAAAAAGAAAAAGAAAAAAAAAACAACCAAAAACCTGCCAGTAAAGATAGATCTGTTTTTAAGGGTATTTTATGAGGATGGACCAGATGCATGCGGGAACTCGCTCTTAAACGGAGAGAAGTTTTGGTTACTGATGATGTAGCAATACTGTTAATTCACAAAAATTTCAGAATGCATCTTTTTTTGTAAACTCAGCTAAGGTGCAGAGACAGATTATTCCATCTCCATCAGGGAGATCTTAGACTTCTTACATAGGTTGTTAGAGTAATGCAGCCTTTTCTGCAGAAAGAGTCAGAGTTGGTTTGTTAATTACTAATTTTGTAGTGTTGATCTTTTGACAACGTGAGGTGACGGAGGCCAGAAACACAATCACAACATAATCATCGTGCTGTAATAACTGCGCCTTCTCTCTGGTCTCCAATCTTGGCCCTTGCTGCCGTGAGGGCTGTAATTCTGCAGCAAGGAGTGTTAAGAGGATATCATTATCATGTGTTTTCCGAGTAAGCTGCAGATTTGGTTAAATATAGTGGGGGGGGGTTTTATTGTCGCTATTTCCTCTTTCTTTTTTCTGTTTTGCATTAAAGCTGGGTCAAGCCGACCCCTCCCAAGGCAATCCTTTTCAAACAGAGCTGCCAAAGCGCCTCCTCTGCCACAAATGCAGCTGGTATCGATGCCATGCTCAAAAACTGATTGAAAAGAGACTTACATGTTTCAAAGCAAGCTGGGAGCTGGGGGCCAGGCGAAAGCCCAAAGTATTAAAGCTGAGATAGTCACCAGTATGCTATAAAAAGGCAACATATGCCTGCAAGTCCAGCAGAGCACCAGTGATGTAGATGGAGATTCTAGAAAAACACGCACTTTGTCATTTTTTCTTGAGAACAAACACGAGCACACAACATTACACTTTCTGATGAATGTTCACAAACATTGTAAATTCACAAGACTCAAAACTGAATGAAGTCATTCTAGGGTCATTTGTCACAAAATTTAAAAACACATTTTTTTCCCCCTTCATAAGAGTGTTACATTTGACTAATGATCTGATTTCATAGCACGTGTTACTCCAGTCAGAATCCGTAGAACCTCACAGGTAATTAGCAATGAAAACATTTGTGATGGGATCACTCCATTCTTCTTTCAAATGGAACAGATTCTGAAGGACACAGCAGAGCTGGTGAAAGAGAAAAATACACTGCTGACTGAAGTTAATAAAAGATGATTTCATGAAACCCATCTTATTCTCTGATATTCAACAATTTGCTCTGGAAGTATCAATGGCAGATTTGTGAAAAGAGATTTTAATTAGCGAATGATTGAGAATTGTGTCGACTCTTTTTTTAGCTGATATCAGTATTTTATCTGAAGATGGTGAAGAAGAAAAGAAACGTTTCATCCCAAATCCCCCACAGAGAGTGTCATTGTTATAACAATATACTGTTCCTCTTTAAATCTGAGAGGAGAATGGAAATTCTGTGCTGAAGTGTGGAGCTGCTCACTGCGTTTGCATATTTATTCTGCTGTCATATTTATCCGAGCAGATCATCAGAAGAGATAAACTGAAGAGATGAGGGAATAATGGCTCTTGCTGAGAGGCGAACATATTCCTGAAAAACACCAGGAACTGGGTAAACAAAAATGTACTCTACAAAGCCATGCAATCCAGAATGAGTTGCAGTTAATGATGGTGATGAGGGCCATGATAATGATGATGAGGATGCTGTGAATAACATTTGAATGACTGGAATTTTCAAAGAGTAACGAACCAAACAAAGTCCAACTTTTTTTTTTCTCCGCCATACTGAAGCAGCTACTTCAAAGAAGTAAAGATGTGGAGACATTCTTAGATGAATTCCAAAATATGGCAGCATGGATTTGCCTTATTAGTTGGCAGCCTTTGTCTTTCAAGCGTCCAAGAATGATTTGATCATTTACTGCATAAAATAAGGGTTTTCAGACTGAATTTTTACACACGTGGTGTGTAACCGCAGAGGAGGAAAACTTGTGGGAAAACATTTGAGAAAGGAACACAGACATGTAGTACAAGAAGCCCATGTCATATTCCTGAAGCCTAAATATTGCCATATGGACGAGAAGACATTCAGAAATGTCATTTTGATTTGGAACAGATACACGTGAGCTCTCACTTGTTTTTTTATACACTCTTTCGTACACTTGTTGAAGTTGCTGACATTTCATCTCCCTGCTGCAACAGTGACAGAGTTGATAAACAACTCAGGGCATCACAGGTACCCCCTGTGTTCTGCACGTATATCTGCAAATGCATACGTGCACCCACTCAGAGAGGGCAACAGTTAATTCAACAAACATCCGAGAACAGGCGAGGAAACATGGAGGAGAAAGTCTGCTCAATGGTGCCATCTAGTGGCTCCAAGGAGGAGAGCCAGGACCAGCGTCACAAAAAAACCAGCAAGAGCTCTCCCCTGCCTCTGCTGAGGAAGTTTGGATAACAATTATCTGTTGTATTTGCTTTAATGTGATTGCTTTGTCTGCAGACTCATCTGACTGCAATTATAAAGAGTAGCATTAAAACACTAATTAATTAACTCAATTGTGGGTAGATTGATTAACTCTGAGCAAACATAAGATCGCAGCAAGCAAATGAGCTCTGGAGTGCCGATGCATCTGGGAGAGCTGCTGCAGAAGACAGTTTTGATTATCTGCAGACACATGTAGTTGCAAATCTTTTAATTAACACAAACAGATAGTGGGAGTCTGAATCAGCTGCACAACTACCCTGCTTGTTACTTGGAATCATAATTCGGTCAGTTTTTAAGGGGCGTGGATGTTTGACTGTGATTTAGAGGAAGTGCTGAAAAGGGGGCTCAATTATTCCAAAGTTTGTCGCACATGCGCGTTGCCATGCAGTGTGTGCATGTGTGGCAAAAATAAGTTTTGACATGGAAAGTCATTCTGTGTAAAAAAAAAAAAAAAAGACGATCAAATTAGCATCAAAACAAAACAGATGGTCACATAAATCATCCATTCTCATGTTGGAGTGATGCCTCTGTTGCAGAACAATGAATCACTGCCTATCAGTGCTAGAATGAAAATATAAGGGCTGTGATGAATACAAAAGGCCAGTTCTGTTGTTAAAAACAATCAAATATTGACTGCCCGAAACGACATGTACTTGTGTATTGTTTAAAATTCCCAATGATCCCAATGTGAAAAATGATTGATTTATCATTTTGATGGAAAATGATTTGTTTTGCCGCACAAACACACGCGTGCCCCTTCATCACCCATAAAAATCCAAAACTCCTGAGGCAGATTTAAAATGGAGCAGTTAGTTAAAGCTCCCTTTCTCAGAGTGCTGTCAGCATCTGCACATGCAGAAAGGCCTAATCAGAGAGATACCAGTAAAGTGCATGTAATACTTTAGAGATTTAATGCAGTTTTTAATTGGATAGAGGCCCATTATTTTTCAATACAGAAGGGGCACTGAGGCACATAAAGCTCTTGAATATTTTTGCAAATCGTGTTCAACAGCATAATGATTAACCATGGCACTAAATTTGCCTCCCAAAATGAAAAGCAAACTTCATGCAAGGCGTAATTTAATTGTTTCCCTTCACATTTTCTGCCTCCCATTGTTGGAAGCTTAACATTTTTAGAGTCTGCTTAACAGCTGCCTTGTGATGCTTGAGCTGCAACAATGTGACAGACAAATGTTTTGAAGTAGCTGCAGACTTCTGAGTGTCTTTGCAGTCAATATTTTACATAATGTCAAATCTGAAGCCTTATTAAAAGCATTTTTAGAATTAATTCAAGACTATAAATGGCTACTAAATGCATAATTCAGTTGGTGTCATAAATAACACTTGCTAAACGCAGTGCTTATTTTTACGCTTTCTTTGTTTTGCTCTGGTTTTCAGTTTTTCTATGAAACCATTTGTATTCAATAAAGTGACATTTCTTTCAAATGGCACAAACCAAAATAGTGCCTAAATTCACTTAAACGGCGCAATAAAACAAACCCTCTTAATAGATTAAGTCAAAATCCAGCTGACATGAGCATTGTTTCCTCGGTACCAACACATCATACGAGTGTTTCGAGCATTTTGTTATTGCACAATAAACATTTTTGCAGTCGCTGCTGTGTGTCACATCCCCATTCCAACCTGAGGAGAACACTGCCATCTGGGCTGCAATTAGCGGTAATGCAATCCCAGGCTGTTCAGAATCAGGCTCATTGGTCATCAATGTTTACACATAATGTTTTTGCATTATCTACAAACCAAAACATATAATAATGATGACAGTAAATTGGTCACTAGACTTATCGAAACAGTCACAATACAGCGGAGGGCATAAGAATGGAATCATAAATGACGGTCAGATATGGCTGACATTTAATTCTGGTTTTGGTATTTGAATTTAAGTCATCTGGATTTAAAGAAGAATCCTAATAGAATGTGGTGATTAATTGCCAGTAAAGGTGGAATCCTGGTCCTGGTTAGAGGTGTTTGCACAGGCTTTCCTGCAACATGATGGATAAGATAACAGCGGATGTTGTGCATGACAGCAGCTAGATTTTTTCCAGAAAATCACAAAACATAAGAGTTACAAAAAAATATATTTTTTTGTCACAGAGGAAGCTTTGGCGTAATCTAAGCTTTTTTGAGTTTGCTCACAATCAAGAGACTTTGACACCTGGATTGTTTTCCACAGTGTCCCTTGGTTCAATGAAAGAAGTTGTGTCTTCTTCAACTGAATTCAAGTTAGTTATCTGTTTCTAATCAGAACATTGATGTGATATAACTGATAGTGTTGAGATGTGAGGATCTAATTTCTTAGAAAGAGCCCTGGTGTATGATTAAATGGCTGCTGTGCTGCTACCACTTGCAGTGCCTCTCACACAAAGTTGTTGTAGCTACAGTATCATGTGCGAATTTGAGCACAAACAGTACACAAGCCTCTTGCTGCCTGAGCAGAAAAGCGCTGATAATCTGCCTGAGACTTATCTTATGTCATGTTTTAGTGCCTGCTGTGCCCTTCCAGTGGCAAAGTTTTGCCACATCTAGACTCAAAGCTTTTTCTGGAGTAAAAAGAAAAAAAAAAGAAATGACATCCAGTGTACGCTGGTTTGTGCTGCTGGTAGACGAAATTAAATGATGACAGCTTTCCTCTAAATGCAGCGGAAAAGCAACTTTCCTCTTTCAGCAACGCAGAGACTTCTGAGGAGATGCCATTGCTGCCTCATTGGTTTTTCACTCCCTCTGATTACTCCTCTCATCTTATGTAAATCCTCTTAAGTCACATGTTATTGTTTATTGCAACTGTGAAGGTTAGGTGTTCCTAAGCCCTGTGCGTGTGCTTATCTCACCAGCGCACGCATCTTTGTCTCTCCAATGCGTCTTGTTTTTGTAATACACTAATGGATGAGAAAAGTTGTCTGGACTGATGCAAAGAAGACAACCAATCCACTGCAGTAAAAATATTAATCTCTCCCAGTGGCTAACAACTCTTTATAAAAGAAAGGCAGTGGCATGCTCCAGGGATATCACAGTCTTATCAGAGGCATGCTGTTTTGTCAGGTTTTTTCTATTTTGGGGGGTTTTGTTTTTTAAAATGTAACAAACATAAGCAGCATATTTTTCCCCCTTTTTGCTGGTTTAGGTAACAAATTCACTAGCAATGCCCATGCTCCTAGAGAAGGAGCTAAAAATATAACAATTTGTTTTAGCACAGATATTTTGACTTGATATTAGAAATTCTAACAATCCCTTGTCATGTCTTTTGTATTGCCCCAAGGATAGCATGTTTGTCAGTGTAGAAAGCAATACATATATAGAGATATATAGATATACTGTACAGTATATGGATATATGTTATGATGCAGCGTTCTGGAATTTTAATTTCTGTTCTTAACCTCCATCTTAAAAGTAATCACTCCCTTCATGAAATCTGTGGTGTTATGTCCCTGCTTTTAATATATGATCTTGTATAAAGCCAAACTACAGGCTACATGTTGCGTTCTTTGTGTTGATGAGAGAAATGGAAGCAAGCACATATTCAACATGAGCAAATGAGTCCAGTGCCTAATTCTGATTGTTGGAAATTGACACTTTCCACACGTGAACTTGTCCATTTGCCATGTGTGCACGCTTGAAGTTACAGAAAACGATTGCACACGAACAGTTTGTGACCTGAAGTGGTCCCAGTCCAAATGAATATGCATTTGAGAGGTGTTGGTCATACTGTAAAATGAATTTGTTTTATTCTTGACTGTATAGTATAATTTGGACAGTCAGCACAATACTTTGCTTAAAAATGCTATTTCCATCGTAACCTGAACATATTTTGACTTTGATCATCCGCCATCAGAATCCACCATGAGTATGTGGAAATGCTCGTGGGTCAGATATTTAATTTTTCCCCACCCTCTTTGTGAAGTTGCTGTTATACTGTGTTTTCAATAAATAAGATGTTGAGTGGGGATGTCAGATGTTTTGAATTAGGGTTTATTACTGTCATACTTTCACTGCATAAAAAGCAGTCAGTGAAAGATTGTTTGCTTAGTGTGCTCCAAGAATGTGCTGAGGTGTTGGAAATACAAGCCAAAGTTGCAGGTACATGAAAAATACAATTAAAAAAAAGATGTCTGCATCTCCAATGCATTTTTCCATCGGGAACAATGTTTTACTTTTAGAATTAAAATCTCCTCTGGAGGTAGATAAACTCTGTGCTGAGTGATGATTAGTTTTACACTATGGGGGAAATCAATACATGTATAATCAATTTCTTCACTTCTCTCTGGTAACTTTCCACTAGTGAATATTTTAAAGGCTCTTTTTCTTTCTCATGGGGCTCTTTCCTCCGTCAAGGTCTCAGACAAAGTCTCCTTATATTTAGTCTCTTAATGTTTTGTCTTGAGGATTGTTTGATACAGGTGCAGGCTGGAAGACGGACTTTTATAGTTTTATAGTGAAGTTTCTGTTGTTAAGAATATTTCTGTCCACAACAAAGCTGTATAAACCGCTCTGTGACTCTTTGTGGATCATCCTGCATATCTAAATATTCAAGCCATTTACTCTACTGCTATTTTCAAAACATATTTTTAATTTTGAAAAAATCATTGCACCTAAAGGGTGACATTGAACATGTTTCAGGAAAACCTAGATGTTCAATTACAATCAATTATATTACAAAGTTTCTTCATATATGTGCACATTTTTGCCAGTTGAGGAAGACTGTGAAGACCCCTTGAAGGCAGAAAACAGCAGACCAGAGATTTGAGGAGGGCATAAAAGAATATTATATTTGAAAAAGGACTAAATAAGAAAATAAGCCAGAGAGAAAAATGCACTCAAGTTGGGAACGAAACTGATGTGAAAACTGTAGTTTCTCAGGAGGAAACAGCACTGGAAAACAGGTCAGAGCAGATCCTTAGGAATTCACATGATCAAAGAAGGCAGAGGTTACGCAATCTGGAGAAGACTGGAGTTCTTACTGCCCCTTAAAGGGGGCTGTTGATGATTCCTACTGATCAGCAGGTTTGAAGAGTCAGAAAAAGCTCCACAGAGCACCACAATGGGTGCACTGCAGCGATTTGAATCAGCTGTGTTGATACCGAGACATTTCTAAAGGAGCACCAACTGACATTAGGTACCAGAATGAGACCCTCAGACGCATTGTCAGACGTACACGCTCCTCCAGTGGCAGACGGGTACCTTCTGATGCACAACAATGCCTGCGTTGCATTCGGCTGGAGTGTGTTAACAGTCCCTGCACAATGAAGCCATCGCTGCTGTGGACTGCCCTGCTCCAGCATCTCTGGGACATCACGTCTCGTTTAATCCACAGCAACACCGGCTATCCAGAGGCTGACCCATGCAGTGACCCAGGTCTGGGAGGAGTTCCCCAATGACAACATCTGTAGTCTCATCAGGAGCATGCCCAGATGTTGGAGTGCTCAAAGACACATGGAGGCATTCTGATGCCATTTAAACACATTCCTGTATGTAATAAAGATCTAAAATGTTTTGAGATATGTTGTTTTAGTATTTTTGAGAAGTATAGATTGACTAAATAAGTGAGGTTAAAGATAGGCATCAGATGGGAGAACTGAGGTCAGTCTCAAAACTGTATAATCTTTAAATTTAACAAAACTACAGCTATAACTGATAGATGTAAAATATAAAAAAGTAACAGCAACTACCAAGAAACAAAGCAACGTGAAAATCAGGCAAATACAGAAAAGAAAGCTTGAATTCCTGGACCACAAATGACCAGCCGGGGGTATGTCCTCCCCGGGCTCCGTCTCTCCTCGCTGTCCCTCGGCTCGCTGTGTGTTTTAAGGTTTGGCTCTCCGGACGCCCATGCTGGGCCGGGTCGGTCTGACACCATCTGGCTCCTGCCAAAGTGTGCTGGAAAAACTGCACGCACCGGGACCTTCACGCACAGATCTGGCTCAACAATGCACTCCTCACTGGGGTCCGGTGTTCATAGTTGTCTGCACCCACTTGGACTCTCTGAGGCTTAATAAGTATCACCTTATGTTGTTTAGATCCTTAAAGCAGGGATTCTGACAGGTTTGACACCATTAACAGACCATAGAACACCACACTACTTAACCTATCAATATTTCTGTTGGTGTTTTTTTTATTCATTATTGCTTAAATGTTATGTTTGCGAGTGGCAGGTTTACTTGCCTATGGTTTACCTCATTTGTCATATTATGGGTGTTTTTACAAACATAAGGATTGGGAAAGGTTATAAAAACTTAAGTAAACCATAACAAGACCTAGTGGTCTATTACAAGCCACTGATATCTATTTAGACTACTTGTGTCTCACTGGGGTGAATTGTTCCCCTCACAGAATAGATAGATAGCTAAAAGTTAATGATCTGTGAAAGATGATGTCTTTCAAAGAAAAATGCTGAAGCTGATGGTTTAAAAAAAAAAGTTTGGGGTTAATAACGCTCCAGAACAATATCAGGTGGTAACTGACCCAGTCTGAAGCTAAATCAGCTCATTCTTGATAAGATATCGAAGAAGAGGAGCTTTCACATGTTCTTGAACTCTCCAAACAAAAAAAAAGTGGGGGGGGGGACTCAATGAAAAAACATAGAATAAACTAAGGACACATTCTGGGAATCTTAATAGTCACAAAATGTTTGTCAAATATTTAAAAAGTACCCCCAAAAAACAATATTTTACAACATTAAATCATATTTTCTTCATATTTTTGTTTGTATTGTGTTGGTTGATTGTCTGTTTTCAGCAATTGAGAAACCAAACAATATTCTGTACATGAATGTATCTTTCAGTGGATCCATTATGTGCAAACCGAGAGTTTTAACATCCATCATTTCAGTTCATATTGCTCTCACGGGGTGCTCAGTGAAACAGCCATGTTGAGGATAAGGACTGTTTGCTTCAGTGCAAAAGTTAATTATTAGACCCCTAATGACCCCATTGTACTCCCTAATTCCAACATTTCCCCAGACACCCTGAATCAAGCCACCATTCAAAAGCTGAAAACATTATTTGATTAATCAATGTTAACCATTCACGAGTTAATCTTTCCAGTATTTTCTTTTTGGAGAAAACAAATAAAGAATGTAAATTAATAAGTGTTTCTCATTTTAATGATTATCGGTCGTTTATAAATAGATGGTTTAAAATAAAGTTGAAAAAAGTCGGTATTATAACTTTCTATCACAGCTATGTTCAATAATCATAACCAAGAAGCCAACGGATTGTTTTTTTTATTTATTTTTTTTGTCAAAGTTGTCTGTATAAACATTCAATGATTGGTTATCTTATTTGTAAAAGATCAGCAGATTATTGAAGTGTTCAGCAAAATCGGAACTTTGACCTATGACCAGGGCGCGCGGACGCGCAACGATCAGAAGTCAGACTCCGGCTCAGTGTGCACGGAGCAGTGCGCAGCAGGGATGGCCGAGTCCGGCGGGATCCTGATCACAGGCGGCACGGTGGTCAACGAGGACCGCTCTGTGGTCAGCGACGTCTACATCCACGATGGGAAAATCGTGGAAGTTGGTGAGAACCTCCAGGTCCCGGCCGGGGCGCGCGTCATAGACGCCGCTGGGAAACTGGTAATCCCGGGAGGCATCGACACGCACACGCACATGGAGCTGGCGTTCATGGGCACCAAGGCAGTGGATGATTTTCACATCGGAACCAAGGTGCAGTATAGGGTCAGATTGCACTGTATCAGAGAAAACACACGTCAGGTGGAGGCCATCGCTCCCCCTTCTGGGTTAGATTAATGGCAATTAATGATAATGATAATAAACTACCAACCATAATGCGCGACGTTTGACGTCATTTTCCTTTTCTGCATACCTGTGTCTCCACACACGGGCGCTGACGCGTTAAAACAAGTCATCCCTCCATGGTGAGAGGCGCAGCAGTGCGTGATGGCTCCAGGTTCAGCCGGAATTACAGGAACTGCGGCGTTATGTTACACTCCAACTTTAGGCCATGATGCCAAAACATAAAGGTTGATTGGATACACAAGCAGCTTTTGAGTCCCTATTTGATCCACTCTCGATTGTGTGAGATGCAAAATTACGCATTTATCTCATTTGCAGGAACTGAACTTAAAGATTAGACTAAATGCATGCTATTGCTCCATGAAATACCTGTTGGGTGCCTCATTAAACCCACTCCAAATAAAAAATTAAACACAATTTCTCACAATAGTAAGCTTTTGGTGTGCTCGGTGGGGTGTAAGCCATCTTACTTATTTTTTCTCTCTCCTTTTTTGGTCTTTGTGGGGACTAAAAAGGTGAACTGGGGCACACATCCTCCAACACTACCTGGAAATGTAAAGTAAACATGAAACTGTGTAGCTGATCCAAATTCCTGTTTGTGATTAGAAGATTTTCTAATAGTAATGGTACTAATTGCATCTCAAATCAAGAAGTTCTTCCTTATAGTTATAAAAAATGTAAAAAATGTCTTTATTTTGATGGAGAGTTTTAAAGGGCAGTGACCAGAAGTTTGTACAAACTCCTCTGAGCCTTTATAAGTTACAGTGCATGCCCATATGAATTTGAACATGTTGTATGTGGGTGAAAGTAGATTTTTTTTCTAATAGAACTTCTTTTTTCTTACTAGTGAATACATGGTGCAGTCAGTTATTCAGGATATTCCTGGTATATTGAGCCATGTTTGTTATAAGACCCATTAACATAGTTAATAGTCATCGTTTATTCATTGTACCTGTTTATGTGACTCTATTCATCACATTTGCCTCCAACAGGCAATAATCAAATGTATATTTTCTGATTGTTTTTTCTTTTCATTCTCCTTTTATGTGAGCACGTTAATCTTTAACTTTATCTCTGTGGCAATATGTGCTTTTCTCCAGGCTGCCGTAGCCGGAGGGACCACGATGATCCTGGACTTTGTCATCCCCCAAAAGGGCAAGTCCCTTCTGGAAGCCTACGAATGTTGGCGCAAGACGGCCGACCCCAAAGTTTGCTGTGATTACTCGCTGCATGTGGCTGTCACATGGTGGGGCGACAAGGTGAAGGAGTTGGGGGGGTTATTTGTCAGTTTTGGTTGAGAAAAGAGCAGGTTTTCCCATTCTAAAAACCTTCCCCTCTCCACTGAGTTAATTGTCCACAATATTTTCTTTCTCAGGTCAAGAAAGAGATGGAGACTCTGGCCAAAGAGAAAGGAGTCAATTCTTTTAAAATGTTCATGGCCTATAAAGATGTGTTTATGCTGCAGGACTCTGAGTTATACGCTGCCTTTGCACAGTGCAAAGACATTGGTGCTATAGCTCAGGTGCATGCTGAGAACGGAGATCTGATTGCAGAGGTTTGTATGTTCAAATGTTAATACGGTCATCTATTTCTTTCTTTCCACCCTTTCTGCTCAAGGGTGTTTTTGCACAGTCCAAACAACTTTCTCACATCATTGAGCAGTCTAACAAATTATTCAAACTTTTCACTCCACTTAAGAGTACCATTTTTTTTTATTCGCATAGCAATACTTTAACTAAATTGGTTTTAAAAACTAAAGCCTCCTTTTTCTTTTTTTTAATTGAGGCAGGTTTGTTTGTGGTGCGTAAGTAATTTCTGTGTCAACAAACCACAGCCCAGAGCTAATTCTGAGCTAATGTTTTACTTTGATGGGAGCCACATTTTACTCCATGTTCTGAGTAGAACAGACACAGCAAAAATCTCTATCTGAAATTCAGAGTTGTAAATCAAAACAAACACAGGCAATGTATGGAGAGGAGGTAAAACCTTTTTTCAGTTTGAACTCTCCAAGAGTTGCAAAGGGCTTACTCAAGAGGATTTTTTATTTGGTATTTTTTGTAATAGCATGTAATTGCAGCTAAGTACCACTAAGGGGTGGCAAATACTAGAACAGTAACTCAAGGCTGTAGCATGGTGAGGAACACATGGATGCACTTGAGTGTTAAACATTGAATTGAAACATAACCATTTAGACCACAAATCCATTCAAAGCCATGCATTTTCAGTCCATTTAAACAACACTGGTAAAAGATTTCACGTGTGATATCGCTGACGTGTAGAGTGTTATATATATACACGCTTAAAGCTATTTCTTGCAAGCACACTGTGTGCTTAGTTTTTTTGTTGTAGTAATTACTTTGGAGAAATCTTAAAGCTTTATCCTGCTTTGTTTTATCTTTCCCCGCTGTGACCCCACAGGGGGCTAAGAAGATGTTGTCCTTGGGCATCACGGGGCCCGAGGGTCATGAGATGTGTCGGCCGGAGGAGGTGGAGGCTGAGGCCACTCAGCGGGCCATCACAATCGCCCACGCTGTCAACTGCCCGCTCTACGTGGTCCATGTCATGAGCAAATCTGCCGCCAAAGTGGTGTCCAATGCACGCAGGGATGGTTGGTCCGGGCTCCTGCCCCCTGCTGTTTAAATGCGGAACAGTTAAAAAATGAAGGTTGCAAAATTCTAAATGTAGTTCTGTCTTTTTCCCTTCTAAGGCCGTGTGGTTTTTGGGGAGCCAATCGCAGCTGGGTTAGGCACTGACGGTTCCCACTACTGGCACAAGGAATGGGCCCATGCCGCTGGCTTTGTCATGGGTCCTCCCCTTAGACCCGATCCCAGCACCCCGGGGTATCTTATGGACCTACTGGCAAAGTAGGTAGATTTAATACTTAATTAAGATAATTAGGAAAAAGTGCAGGAGAGTTTAGCATTCATTTGTCAGAAGCTGTTTTTTTTCAAGATTCATTAAAATAAACTTCATCAACAACCGAGTTCACAGTTGAGTCTATATGTTAACTTCATGGTAACATTCAATCAATTTTTCTACTCTTTTTTTCCCCCCCTGTTAAATGTGTTAGTGATGATCTGAGCGTGACGGGAACGGACAATTGCACCTTCTCTGTGTGCCAGAAGGCCCTGGGCAAAGACGACTTCACCAAGATCCCAAATGGAGTGAACGGTGTGGAGGACAGGATGTCTGTCATTTGGGAAAAAGGGGTGGTATGTCCATATTAAATATACAGTTCATCAGCCAGCCCTGAGTCAAAACTCCTGAAAAGCAGACATTAGCAGCCAACTGCTAATCCAAGACTCAATTTTTAAATATCTTAGAAGAACTTCAGGCAGCTGCCCAAAGATGTTCGAGCACTCTAACAAAAGTTACTGTGTGCAGCTCTTGTTATTAGGACGGCCAAATGGGATTGCTCAGCAGGGCCCAAACTTAGATTCAGTATGATCGATTTATGAGCTAAAACAAAAATATCACGGTATGGCCGCATTGGAAGTATTTCACTATCTAAAACTCTAGATTTCTAGTGATTTCTTGATTTGAATATACAATTGATCTCTAAAAAACATAGGATGATGTCATAAATGTTTTCAAATAAATGAAAAAATAGAACATATGAATTCTACCATAGATAGAAGAAATGCAAGTGAATAAGGTAATCTAATGATTAGAACAGTAGAACACAACAAGCTCAGTGTTGTTGTTTTTTAAACTTGTTTCTTCAAGTTGTAATTGACACGTTGTGCATTTATTTAATCATTACTCATCCTTTTATTTTCTATACCTGCCCTTGCTGTGAGTGGAATGGTCCAACCACCATGTGGTCCCGCTTTTTATTATTCAGTAGAATCCAAGGAATGTTTTTGGAGACATGCTCATATCTATCCCAAGTTCTAATGAATGTCATAACTGCATATCGACTCCCCTTTTCATTTACCCGTATTCACTCATATAAATGCATTTGCAGCTCTGAATAACAACACTTTCCTGGTATATATTAAAATGAAATACATGTTTCTGTGCTGGTGCTTGGGCAATAAGAAAAGGCAATAAACTCTGGCAGCTGCAAATGGCTGCAGAGTTTCCTCGCCAGAGCGGCCGCCCCAAGGCCACGGCAAAGATTTACCACACGCAACAGCACTTACAAATCACACAAGAGAAGATATTTTGGCAGTAATGAGTTGCTTTCTGCACAGTTAGGCACCGGCCTTTTGTTTACTTCTTCTGAATACTGTTGTCATCCAATGTGGTCCCCTTAATGAAAGCAAAGCCTGAGTGTGTGTGTGTGTTTGTATGTGTGTGTGTGTGTGTGTGTGTGTGGTTTTTCTCTGCTCAGCACAGCGGAAAAATGGACGAGAATCGATTTGTGGCTGTCACCAGCAGCAATGCTGCGAAAATCTTTAACATCTACCCTCAGAAAGGCCGTATTGCCAAAAACTCAGACGCTGATGTGGTCATATGGGACCCCAAGATGACGAGGTAAGGACCTCTTACACCTGCTTTTCAGCATCGAGGGAGGCCGAAACTGAGCCCTTGTGTTGGTTTTGTTTAAATTCAAGTGATTTTATAGTGACGTTATAGTCACACATTCCAACATTTCTATCAGCAATTCAAAAAAAAAAAATCAAACCTTAACTGGGTTAAAGCTTTGGTTAAACATGATAAGGCTGCAGAGTCTAAAAGTATTAACCGTACAGGCACAGATGCAGCATCTAAAACAAAAAAAAAAGAAGTGGTGTATTTTTACCTCAGTGCGCGCACACACACTCGTAAGCTGATTATGTCTGTGTCGCATCCAAAAGTCCGGATGTCATTACTTATCCACAGCTGCAAACGAAACCCGTAACACAATTTACATATGAATTTGACGCTCAGTTAAGAAGTGCAGGGATGATTAATTCTTGTCTGTTTTTGGTAATGTATTTTAGGAAAGGATTTCGACACACTTACACAAGATAGATGCAACCAGCATCAGTGTGATGATGCTAATGGCTCACTGTGAAGATCTGAGAAGTGACAAATGTTTCACACTGATGACCGTATTCAGGTTTTTTTTCAGCAAACTGCAGTAGAAACTGTTCGTGGCACAGAAAATGATCACGTAATACACAGTTTCCTTTTATTTTCCTGTTCTCCTGACTAAGTCTCAGACATAGAGCAGAGGCGCTTGTCTGTGAGGCAAATGCACAGATAAAGACACACAAGAAAGTTTGTATTCCAGAAGTAATATTGCACAGTCAGGGCTTATGTAACTAGAATGGCCATGCTTTGCTCCGTTGGTGCTGTTGGGACCCGACTGAGCCCATTTTGGGAGGTCACTAAGAACTAATGTGAATAGGAAAAGACTGCATGACACCCTGTTGTAAATTAAATTTCTAGTAACATGAAACAAGCTTATATGAAGGATCTGAGAGCAGTGGAGTTGCTTAATTCATTTAGCTACTCTCCAGCCTGTTGTCCATGGGCAAAATTTGTTTGTTTCACTGGCAGTCTTCTCTTTTTACTATGTATTCGTGTCTGCATGTTTCATAATAGCTTCATAATACATAGGCTGTGCTTCGTGCTAGACTGCTGCAGCCGTGAATTCATCTGTAAAACAGCGTAATCTGCTGCCCTGAGCACAAGTGTTGCCTCATAATATCCGGGGCAAGGGGCCACAAACAGTTGCGTAACCACAAACACTGGGGGAAGCTCTCTCAGTTTGCCTCGTTTTTCATAATTGGACTCCTTGAAGAATGAGGACACGTCTTGTTTGTGTCAGCACGCACTGGGCTTGATGTTTGACTTTCAAATACACGGGAAATGCAGCGTGCGAATGCAGGAGAGAGGGCTGCAGAAAAAAAGGGGGATTCAGTTCATTTCAAAGAAAAAGGCTGAGTCAGAATTGTTGCGCTGTTCCGCACTGATGTAGTTTTTCGCTGTTTAATTTGTTATTCATCATCAGTCTGCTCTGTGCAGGGCAATTCATTATTTTATTAGGAAGAATAATTTCATATTTCCCAGAAGGGCATCTAGAAAAAAGGTTACGCTTGAAATTACAATACCGCTGCCAGCTTCATGCAGCGTTAAACACATTACGCATGATTCTTGTTTAAAGCAATGTATGTACAGCACTCCATGCAAACAATACACACCCTGCACTGTTTGTGTTAGCTGGGGAAAGTCCAGGTATGTTCCCCCTATGTGCCATATTGTTTCTTATTTTTTGTTTTAGTGGACAAATCTTATTCAAATTTAAATGTGTAGACAGTTTTGCATCTCGGGGCTTTGCTCAATTCAATGTGTCCATCTTGAGCTGCATTTACATGGCAGCATGCATTGTTCTGCCAGATTATGCCAAAGAGTCTGTCATCATAAGAGGTTTTACTAAGTTTCTTTGGGTGGTTCATAATATTCAGGTAACCTACATTTTGACTACAGGAACTATCTCCACAAACCAGGGTGTTTTTTTGGGTTACTCTCCCCAACTAGGTTTCAAATGAGATGTTTCAGCCATAAAACCTTGCGAAATCTGTTAACAGGAATAGAACGTGCCTTCCTTTTGTAAACTCCACGCTCCAACTCAGCCATTCGTGCTATCTTCAGCGATGCCAAAACGTTGAGCGAATGAACAAATGAGGGAGAGAGAGACCTCCAATAGTGAAACAAAAGAAAATACTCAAAAGCCATACAATTTTATTCAGGACATAATTAGACATAAAAAAGCAGATATGAAGAGATTTGGAGTCACAGCTGAAGCACACTTGCTGGTTCAACTGTTCATTAGGCTGCCGTGACCAGAGCTGCTATTGGGTACTTTCAACTTAGTAAAAATGCAAAAGAATTGGGGTAGCAATAATGTTTTAAGGCATTTGTGTGGTGTAACACATTGGTCAAATTTTTCGGTCGGTCAAGATGCCTATATTGAAAGCCAGAGCTCAAAGGTTTCCTATAAAGACGAAAAATAATAATAATAATTTCCAATGTATCCAGTATTCTTCATTACAATCCATTTAATTTATTGTAGTCAGTACAAAACTGGGTTAGAGAAACTTAAACATGTGCATATAAAATGTAATTACATATAATAAAAACACTTAATTTGAAGCACCGCTGGCAGTGACTTTATGGCCTTTGCAGGGATCTGAAGAGATTAGAATTAACTGTCCATCTGTTGTTGGGATGGATGTACACTACACAATATGGTTCTTTAAGGAATAGCTGCAAGGATGAGGATATTCACACAAAAAGAATAGTTTTGTAGTATTTCAGCTAAATTGCATTTGAGTTATGCGTGGCACTGGACTTTTTGGATGAAAACACAAAAGCGTATCTTCCCTTATGTTTTATCCAGAAAGTTCATTCATCACAAAATCCAACTCCAACAGGCAGAGTTATTTTTTTCAAGTACGAAACCGGCTCTGCAGCAATCCTATGCGGCAATATTCATGCAGCAGCCTTGGATCAATGGCGCGGTGATGTAATAAGAGGCAATGAAAATGTTTAAGTGCAGTTTCATTGGCTTGCAAAAGGCTTAGGTTGTGTGTTTTTTAGAGGAGAGAGCAATGGGGGAAAAAACAAGCAAATGATACACCGTATGGATTCAATCCAGATAAGGCCAATTTGAAATGAAGTTGTCATAAAAAATGTACGTGACCAAGAGTTCTAAAATAATATTCTGACTTTGCAGGAGAATTTCAGCTAAGACGCACCACCAGGCTGTGGACTACAACATCTTCGAAGGCATGGAGTGCCACGGTGTCCCTGTGGTCACTATTTCCAGAGGCAAAGTGGTCTATGAGAACGGGCAGCTGCAGGTGTCACCGGGCCACGGCAGATTTATCCACAGACAGCCTTTTTCTGAATTTGTTTACAAAAGAATCAAGCAACGAGAGCAGGTCAGTCAGTCCCCACATTTGCTCTCACTGACACAAAATCCAACAATTTTTTTAAAAATAGCAGCTATGGCTCACTGCTGGCCTCCTTTCACTGCTCCAAATCTCTTTTTAAATAAACTCTGGCCCCCTCGCTCCTCATTCATTAGAACTTAATATTTGCCGTTCCTGTTGAATGTAAAAAACATTAGTTAAAAGAACAGATGATGGACACATGCCTAAAACCCGTTATGTACATTATCTCAAAAAAGATCACTTTTAAATATCAAATTTTGTGGAAAACTCCAGACCCCCTGTTTAATTAATGAAATCTACATATTATAGGAGTTTCCCTTTTCTCTGAAAATGACCCCATTTGGCCACTTGTGTGTGAAGTAAGGCAAGGAAGTATACCACAATGCAGATATTTCATACAACTGGAGGAGATGAGCTCAACATAAATTAAAGTAAATCCGAAAAAGAAAAAAACTTCAGATACAAAAACCATTAACAGAAACCAAACCGGTGTTCCCAGGATATATGTGTCTGTGGGTTTCAGATTCAGATGAATGGAGAAGCCCTTCAGCTCTTTCAGCTTTGCAGAAAAAGTCATCTGAGGAAGGTTTATTTTAGTACGAACACTTGGAGAACGCTCAGGAACCAGGGTTTAGAAAACACTGGCCCTTTAGAAACACTGATTTAGCCCAAAAGTACAAAAACAACACGGAAACCTGGTGCGACAGGGAGAAAAGCGGTGGTGACATCGGTGAGGATTTTTCGAAAAGAGTTGAGAAAAACCATGGAATTGAAGTACTGAGGGGAATGACTAGTGAGTGAGGGCAGCTGAGGATAATGAGCACAGATGAAAGGAGGCGAGCTGATGATCTGTACAGGACCTAAAACCTTCAACAAAAGCAGATATTAATGATTTCAAATAGGTCAGATGTGACTGTACTTTAATTGCCATTTAACATGATTTTCATTCCACCCGTCTTTCTTCTTGGCTGTACCCGCTCATCCTCAATCCCACAAAAACATTCAATGCGCTCAAATAGTTCAAATCTCAAAGGTTGTGTTGTGTTGGAGGCCTCACTGTACATAAAACTGTTCAACTGTCTTTCTGCTTGCAGGTGGGGAGACCTACAGCTGTGGACAGACAGCCCTACCGAGGCAAAGTCATTTCTTTATGAGCACCTGGCCCAGAACAGCAGGAGCCTCTGAATGCCCGGCCGTGCGTCTGCCATTGCTATAAAACAATTTTATCAAAGATAAACGTCCTCTGAGTAGTTTTTACATTTTAGAATATGTGAAAGTTCCAAAAACACACAGTGTTAAGCTTCCAAATCTCCTTTTCTCAGTACACAGACCACTAAAAACTGACAATCAAACTAAAGAAATCAAGAAATTCATATGAAAAAAAAAAAAAAGGTTTTATCTGTAGCTAAAATGCACAGAAAAGCAAAAAACGGTTTTGCCCTAATTCTCCACCACGCTTGTTGCCATTGGTAACGAGTCCCATGTCTCCCACCCTAAAGCGTGCTCCTCTTTGATGAAATATTCATGACTGTGCACTGACACGGGAGTCTTACGGGTTTCTCGACTGACCCAGACTTTCGGTTAGTGTGCACATTCGGCTGGTTTTCACATGTAGGCTCTGCCTCTGACCATGTATGGCGTGCGTCTGCTCCTTCCTGTTGGGGGGGGGGGGTGCTCTGCGGCTGTCATGCGGCGGCCTCCCATCGGGTTGGCGTGGCGGCGTGGCATTCTGCCACAGGGCCAGTGGAGGCATAGTGTGAGATTATCAGGTTTCTCACGGGTCAGTGGCGGTGTGAGTCACAGAAGGCCTACTCATCCTTCAGCCCGCCCGCTTCCTTCCTCTTGTGTCTGACAATGCAAAGGATGATGTGTAGGGGGGGGTTAATGGGAATATACAGGTTAGGCTGATTTTGTTTGATCAATGAAAAATAGCTCCCACTGCAAAAATACAAATACAAATAGATATTCCTTTTTTATTTACAAATGACCTAAATAATTATAATACTAAATTCCACTCATATACAACCACATCTGTTTACAATATGAGTGGCATAAAAAATTATTATGGTAGCTATAATCAACCCCATTAAGAGTTGGGATAATGTGTTGAATTGGGCATGGTTAAGTTAATATTCTCACCATAGTCTAATTGGAATATAATATTAAATGAATAAAAAAAGAGATGATTTAACTCAAATATAATTTTGAGTATGACTTTTTTTAAAACATATTTACAAGAAATTAGAAGGAATGTGTGCAAAATAACAGGTGGATACATTAGACGGCCCAGCTTCTTCTTTCTTTCAGCATTATGGTTTATGTAATCTGTTTTCTGTTCCTCAACTCTCTCTCTGAGACTGATTAGTGTCTCTGCACATGGTGAGGGGAAGCGACACAAGATGCTAATCACAAGCAGGGCAGCTTGCTTTTAAGTGGGGAGAAAAACCGCACTGTTCACGGCTCATGTAAGGGGAATTTTTCAACGATTACATAAGAACATTTCGATTCGCTGCATTCAGCGTCACAGCGGGGGGGTAAAACACAGGCTGCTGCGTCTGCATTGGAGGTTATCAGATCCTGTGATGTAACACAAACTGTGCACACTGCCTCTGCTGATGGTGATACTCACCTTGGCGAACACAGAAAAAAGTAGCATCCACCTCTGACAGTCCCCCTTTTCCACAATACTATCCTCTGCCTCCTTATGTAACAAACACACAGTCATATGTAGGTGAGTTCAAATTTAAGTTCTTACTGAGGCAAAGTTGACTGAATGGCTCACTATTGACTGATTGTGTGGCTTATCGTAGCTTCTGGGAGAATAATGACACAATAGAGGTAGAAGATTGCATATTGGCATTTATTCATAGCATTTGAACACGTACAATATGCATTTTTATAAACATTCATCACCATATGATTCTTTACGGTCTAGCAGAAAAAAAAGGAAGAGAATCATGTGCTTTTTTTCGTCCTGTTAACATACACACAAAGATAACATTTTAAGGCAGACGGAATAATTTAATACATTTAATACGTTTTATAATGTGCAGGTTTTGTTAGTATGTCATTTTCAACAAAAGTACTAACAGAAACTAGTCTAAGAGAAACTTAATCCATTTTAGTGTTAAATTGACATGATGAATGTCGAAATAATCTATTTATCTTTGAATTGGCAGCATATTTCTACAGTTATCTCACAAAATTATTGTTCTTAACTCTCAAAAGTCTCTGTAAAAAAGACATTAGTTGTCAGTTGAGTGTTGGTGTCAAATAAAAATGGGTTTATTTAATTGGTAAATAACACCTTTAATGCGTGGCCCCAGTGTAATCCAAGGAATGGGGTTTGAGCCACCATCCTGAGAACAACCAGAGCTAATATTGTCAGTTAAAGTGTTCTTAGTGAGTCTGTGCAGCAGAGAGAAGTGTGTCGTCACACAACACTTTGCGGATCACTGTTGGGCCGGCAGAACAACGGAAACCAGAACTGAGGCTGATGAGAGAAACATGAACAGCAAGTGAGTACACTGAGTACGTCTTACATAAACTGAATTCAGAATATACATTAAAATGCAAACCTTGATGACGAGTGATGTCAGACTGCGGCCTTTTTTCTCAACAGCAGTTTTGGATCTCTTCCTCAGGATTTTGCGGTGCAGGTACTCCACCCTGGCACTGGCCGCCGCGCTGAAGAACTGCTCACACACCAGCAGCCTGAGCTGGGAGAGTTTGGCCGCCATGAGCGTCATGAGGAGCAGCGTGAGCAGGATGGCGCTCAGCGGGAACACGGAGTCGTACAGCAGCAGCCGCGGCTCAGGCAGGCACCGCTTCTCAAACAAAGTCACGGAGTAAGAAAAGTCCGTCTGGTGGTTTTCCTCCACGAACGGAATACCAATTAAGGTCGCAATCCCCTGAAAACAGTCAGGAGTTAGGATCCATCGGCCTTGTGAGAGAAAATATCTGACAATGTCAAAAAAAACGAATAACATACTTACTTTGAAACTTATTATTAGTGGGACATGGAATGGCTTCAGTTCCGATAATCTCTTTGTAATTATATCGATTAAACAGTACAAAAGCGCGTCCACAGTAATGAATATGACCCAGGCGAAAAAGTGGGAGACCACCGGGATTCCGAATTTTGCCAGAGCTTTCCCTTCTTTGGTGCTGGGCCGCGGGGAGGTGATGGAGGTGTACAGCTTCTCTTCCTTAGGCGTGAGGGGGAGGACGTGAGGCTTTCCCTGCGCCTTCTGCTTCTCGTCAAAAAGGACGAATTTCCTGCTGATGAACCTGTTCTGGTATTTCATGTCGCTGAGGTATTTTCTCATGTGCAGGGCTATAAACACGGCGAGCACCAGGAAGCTGATAACGGGAAACGTCCAGTCGGTCACGGTGGAGACCGTCTCCACCAGGAACTGGGCGTATTTCACCGTCTCGTTCAGCCTCCGCTCGGCTTCACCGATTGTCAACTGGAACTGCTCCGATTCTAATCTGGGGGAGACCTTGAGCTGCGAGTCGAGTCTCAGCACTCCTAAATCCGTCACCCCTTTGAGCATGTTCCCTATCCACTTCAGCATCTCGATGTAGTTGCTGAACGGAGCCAGAACGGACGCTTTCTTCGCCTTCAGGTTACAAATCATGCTCCTGACCAGGCGGCTGAGGTTCTCCAGAGTGTTCCGGATGTTCCGCAGAACGACCACGCTGGTCCCGGCGGTCAGCAGCAGGTTCCGACTCTTCTTCATGAAAATGGATATTACAAACAGAGCCCCGAAGCACCTTATTCTCTTCGACAGGGAAAGGGCGACCGTCACTAAAATCCCAAAACATCCAGAAAACGCCACCGCCACAGCTGGTTGGTAGTTCAGAGTCAAGTAGAGGTAGAGGAAGAGGAGGGAGCTGAGCAGGAGGCCGAAGAAAGCACACACAGACAGGAAGGCCATCGTCCTGGTCCAGCCATCTCTTTTGCCAGTGGTGAAGACGTCCACAAGCAGAGAAATGCCAGCCTCCAAACTCTGCCTGATGTTAATCCACAGGAGCAGCATCCTGGACGTAACACAGAATTGGAAACAGAGTTTCTGGTGCAGATATTTAAATGCTCGGCAGGGCTGTTATGTCAAAATCCGTCAAAATGGTCTTCACTTTTTTAAAACACAAACCTGATGTATTATGCGTGTTGTGATGCGTTCGGTGTTTGGTCTCTTTATAGCACGTAAGCAGGACCTCCTCCTACCGCTCAAACCTCAGTCACAAGTCATATATCAGTCATGCCTATTTTTTAACCAAAAAGCAGAAGTAAACGGAGCCGCACATGAAGTCAAATTATGACAGTGTAACACACTCCACACGGTTTCCTGTGAACAGTCGCTTTAAGACTGTAATACTGAATATCCTCAAAACAGCAGGAAGGAAGAGGACCTATAGTGACCATTCATGCATCAGAGCAACGTCATTCCCAGATCTTTTCATTCTATACGTTGTAATATCCTTATAAGGAAGGGGAAGAAGAGTTGGTATCTAACAGATGAGTATCGGTGGCACAAGCTCAAGAGTAACATATGACCCTTTTTTCTTTGGATTTGCAGTTATTTACCAAAACAACACTTCACTTGTTTCAGTTTCGGGGTTTAGGGAATAAAGCTAGTTGGTCAAAGTCAGAAAATGTCATTGTGTGGGATAAAATGGATTCTTTTAACAATGCAACCCTCAATTTTGTTGAAGCTGTTTTTATAGTTCAGGTGAAATCACTTCTATTGATTATTTTTTCTTTGTGATGGCTGCTTTTTTGCTTAGCTCATCAAGAATCTGATTCACTAGGACAGCAATCCTTAGGTTGCACTTTTTCTGCAATATCCGCTCCTCTATGGTACAACACACACGTCAAACAGAATTCCCACCTGTGTGTTCGCTTAAACACATCAAGTCAAAATCAATGTTCCACAGTGCCTCTTCTGCCATCCCCGTATCTGTATTACCGGCTCAGACGTGTTGTTGCAGATCTTTTTTTACCACACCATGCTGACTCTGACCTCTTACCCGACACTGTTGCAGTGCAAAGGTTCATCAGTACCAGCCCGGAATGCAAGCGAGAAAAGGTCAAAGTGCTTTGAAAATCTCAGGTTGAAGAGAACCGCAATGTCCTTGTGACTAAACTCACAAAATCACAAAATCAGTAGTAAAATCTCTAACATGTAAATTCAAATTAAACTAAATGTATCTATAAGTTTATCTTTAAGTTTCAAAGTTAAAAGGGATTGAAATAGTTCAAAAGCAAAAATATACGTTAACCAAAAACAACATCCTTAAAAAGTCAGAAATAATACAGGAAAAAGAGTGATTAATAAGCTTAAACATTAAAGATAATAAATCTCTTCTAATTTTTGTTTTAAAAGCTGCCTATTGCTCTCATTTCCTCTAAATGGTTTTCATCATCACCACCATAAATGCACAATCTCCCTTATTAACTGACCTTGGCTGGACAACTGGAGGCAGTTTATCAGAGGATAAAACTGTATTTGGTAGTTAGGAGTCTGGTGGTGAATTATGAACCAGCTGCAGACTGGCTGAAGGTGACTGGCTGATTGCTCCGAGAAAATTTATGTACACTGAAGTTTCTCTTGAAGATGTTGAAATCTTAATGTGAACTACAGAACAGAACTGAATGCCAAGTGGGTCGTATTCAAAAATATTATTATTATATTATGATTATTCATATCAAAGGCTACACAACTGATAAGATCTGATTAACTGATTAGATCAAGTAAATGGAGACTTTTAATATGTTTGATTCTGGGCTATCGTGACCTATGACACCTGACGATATTTTTACTAAGCTGTCGTTGCTTTAAGAGAAAAGATGCGCATAGCATGCACATTTAGAGAAAAAATCTGGTCAGAATCAGAAGCCTAGAAACTTTTCCTTGGTTGGTCAAAATGTATTTATTAATTAAAAAAATTGTGTACTAACAGCGAAAGAAATTGGGTAAGAAAAAAAAGGGCCAAAGAAGCTTATTTAATGTCCTTTAATAAAGAGAGCAACATAAAATTAGAAATGGATTCAAAGTGTGACTAAGAATGTGATTGTGTGAAGGAGGCCTTCGTGAGAAAATACAGTAGTTGAGACAATGCCATTCTCTCCTGTAGCTTCTTAGAGTTTGTTGATAGTTGGTCAGGGAGCTGCAAAATGAACCTAATTTTTTTTCCATTGACATTCAGCTCTCCTGCTCAACTGCCAGAGAGCATGAATGTCGCTTAGCAGCTGGAGCTTTGGATCTGGGTTCATTTGCTTTGAGAGGAAATCTCCAGAGGTGAACTGAACTCAGTGATCAGTTGGTGGGGTGTCAGTATGAAGTAGGTGGAGATTATTGATGCTTTTGAGCAAAGAGAAGGCTCAAGAGGATAAGTCAATTATAGTACATGCATTAATGGTGCATGAGAAATAATCTGGTTTCTGAGGACCGGGGCCAGGAAGGATGTTGTACTGCTTATATACTGTGTCTTTGTTATATACTGTGACAGTGCAGTGTGTGTGTGTGTGTGTGTGTGTGTGTGTGTGTGTGTGTGTGTGTGTGTGTGTGTGTGTGTGTGTAGATTTGTAGAACCACCCGACTCTTCATCAATGTAATATCAATTTTTTTTATTTTTAATTTGAAAAATAACTTACATAAATCTCTGTACTCAACCATACTCAACCAAGACATAGCCTTGGCATTAACACATTGCACCAAAAAGAGAAAATCAAAAGGCATTCAAAAGGATAAATAACATATGTCTTTGTCATCATGAGGCATTTTTCCTGTTCCCAAAGAGTCCATGAACTGGTTTCTGGTAGATTGTTTATTCAAATCCTGACATCTAAAGGTATGTACAATGAAAATGAAGATCAAAATGAAAATATATTCTGCATTCTGTTACAGCAACAAAGTTTTTCTTAGACATTAAAATGCATCATCTGCACGTGGAAAAGGAATAATGCCTCAGTTTAAGTTCATTCAGACATACTGCAACTATAAGATTCATATACTTCCCAAACACGAGAAGCATCTATAATTACTAAAAATATAAAATAAAAAATAAACTGGTCTTGGCTTTCAAATAAATTAACAAAAATATAGTAAATTAATTTCATTTTCATTCAAAGAAACCAAAAAAAGAAAACTTTTTTCTGTGGCAATATCCCTTATTTTTTTAACCTATGGTTTGCTCATCTTCCCAGTGCCTGTAAAATGGAATCATAGCAGCACGTTTCTTGCAAGTTGGCTGCTTCTTGATTAGGTGTAGACCTCTTGCTGTACCAGTTCAGATTATTTTTGCATGTTTGTTAACAATACTGAAATAAAATATGCTTGCAATCACAACTATGTGGCCAGCCTCCATTGAATATAAAATATTTTTCTTGTTTTCTTTTTTTCATCAAAAACCCAAACGAAAACATGACCTTGGGGGGGTGGAATGTTTTTTAAAACCTCAAATAACCGGCCGTGGAAGACCAACTACTAATTTGCTGCTCAATTCAATGTGAGGGAGAAAAGTAATAAAGTTGTCATGCACTGTACAAGAAACTGCAAAAATTCCAAATATCATCTTTATCAAAACATGCTGAGTTACTGTAAGGTGTGCCCAAGACATGTTGTCGAAAATCCCTTTCAACATGCTTGTTAAAACAAATCAAATCGAAATCAAATAAAAGACATGATGGAACCATCCAGAATTGTAAAGCAACCGAATCTGGACGAGGTCAGAGGACTGATCAATGGTAGCAATGAATACTACGATGAGAAGTACCCTGGAACGAGGAAGAAAAAGAGAAACGTACAAATTTGCACATAATGTTTATCTTTATAAGGCAGGCGCCTTTTACAATGAAATAAATCATTTACATTTATTTTCATTATCACCTCTTGTCACATAAACATTTTTTTTTAATAATTCCAAAAGGTTCTTTTAAGTTTCTCTTGTCTGCACGTCTGCAAAACACAGACTCATGAATGGTCTAAAGAATGGTAAACAATGTCTTTTTTTCACAATGTTGCATTCACTCCCCTTGAAAACCATGCACTAGTGAAATTTATCTTTAAAAATAATATAAATTGTTGAAAATGGCTGATCTGTTTTATCTATTTTTCTTCATCTTTTTTTTTGCAAGTTGCAGCCTCAAGAAAATAAAGTTGCTTTTTTTTTTTTAATCAGCTAAATTTGTGCCCATGCAAATAAACTAAAAAGGAAAAAAATAGTCTTTTTCTCATTTAATTTTTATACAATATATCAACAAATAAAGAAATATGACGATTGTATATCTTTTATGGGGTTGGGATTGTTCCTGTGTATTCTGGAGTGTTGATGGTGGCCACTTCAATATTGCCCCTGATTAACTGGTCATTCACCAGAGCAGGCTGATCAGCACGTCAACCCAGAGAATGTAGAGCTTTTTGTTGTTGTTTGTTTTGGGGGGGGGCTTGTATACCACACCCAAAGCAGTGGTCTCCAAAACTGCACTTAGCAACAGCTAGGTCTTGTTGGCATGGTGTGACCAAGCATCTGACAACTCTGTCACCCCTCTTCAGACACGGATACACTGACGTTTAAAGAAAAACCAAAGATACAAATGGAAAAGAAAATCCAAATAAAATCAAAGAGACACGTTGATTTTTCATTCGAAAAAGGGCCACTGCGGAACGCGTTTATTTGGTTCCCAGTATTGGCCCCCATGGCTTCGAATTGGAAGAAAAACCTGGAACTGATCGATTTCCTCGTGCTAAGGAGTTCATTCCGGCCTCCTCCGTAACGACACCTGGCAATCCCAGCCGCCGGGTGCTTGCGACACACTTTGCCACGTGCACAATGTGCGCAACATTTTTGCTCAAAACACAGGATCACATTTGCACCCCTAGAAACAGGCTCAGAAGACACAACATCAAGCATGCAGTGTAACCGGGGCGTGTGACCTGGAACCGCAACACTGGCCGCTGCTACAACAACGCTGCTCCTCCCCGCGCTGCTATGACCGAGAGAAGCTGTCCAGCGAGGACTGGGAAGCTCTTCTGGTCAGTGGGGCCAGAGTCGGGTCCACCAGTGAGGACGGAGGGAAGAGCTTGTACCAGCCAATCACCATGTTGGACAGGTCCAGCTCGTCTAACAGTATCTGGACTGCTCCCATGAAGGATTTATGGTCCATACGTCCATAGTCACCCCATACGATGACCTGCATAATACAAATAAAGAGGTTAGTGTTAAAGTTTATTTAATTACTAGTAGACTTGGTACAAAAAAATATTTGTTTAGTTTTGTTTTTTTTACCTGTAAAACCTTCCCACCCGGACTCTCTTCAAACGGCAGTTGCTGCTGGTAAAGAGGATCCAAGGTTTTTCTTGCTACTTTAGTTTTCTTTTTGGCTATGCAGGCCCCATTTTCCAAAAGGTAGACCTTTACATATGGTGCTGGAAATAAGGAAGAGGTAAAAAGAGTGGTTACAGTTTGCCCAGCCTCTGGTCTCATCCTTATTTTCATAATACAGATATGGCCACAAAGAATAGCCTTTTCTCCCCAAAAGAAAACCAGTTTCCATCCATAAAACTTAACGAGGATGTAAAGGAGGAAGCTACTCTGTGTGGCTGGGAACAATGATTTCCTGGTATGAGAGTTAACGTTAGCCGGTCGGAGTGTTTGAATTACCTGGCAGTGCCTTGGAACCTGGTTTTCCCACAAGGCCACGGGCTCTAATGATCTCCACCTCCAGGGCTCCTTTCTTGTCCACCATGCCGATCTGGATGTCTCCTGAAGAAATAGTTCAAATGTTAAAGAAACAGAAAAGATAGATATTTTTCAAAGAGGCATATGTTCCTTCAGAATAGAATTATTCATCTCACCCATAGGTGGAGTGGCCAACGTCTGACGTCCAACCAGCTGCGCCGGGCCCAGGCCGTCCAGGAAGTCACTGAACTGCGCGTCCGAGGACAGCCGCACGCCGGGGAAGATGAGGCTGAAACATACCAGAAAAACCACGTTTAGAATCGTGTGAAACTTTAAAAAAAAAGCATCCGAACAAAAAGCTGAACAAAAGTTGTGGCGGAGTCTGATTTTGAACCGATCACTTTTTATGTGAAACAAAAAAAAACCACATCCGTGTCTCCTTACTTTCCCTCGGAGCTGTAGCTGTTCATGCTGCCGTCCGTGGACTCCCGACTGGCCTGTCGAGTCATCCGGCTCCTCATTTCCACCGCCAGGCCCGTCTCCGTGCTCCTCTGGATGGTGCTGCGCAGCTTCTTACCTCCCGCTTCTGCACACACAATAACGCACATCGCAAGAGAGGAGAGGGAGACAAAAGGGGATAGAAAGCATGAATCCATGAGACTGAACCACGCTGTGACGCGGCGCGCTGCATCCACATGAACAACCTGGGAAAACTGAATCCCAGCGCTTCCATCAGCTCGTACAGAGGAGAGCTCATAACACATATTTGGTTCATTTACGTGTACACACTGCCTTCTGATCTTATAGCAATCACAGTTTCCTCCAGACATCGCCTACTACCCTCAAATCTCTCCTTTACTGTCCAGCTCCACCGTCCTAAATGATCCAAGAAGACAGCTGCCACTCCTCATCATCCAGCACGCTGCTCATCAAGAGCCAGTGTGCATGTGGCTTCAAAGGTGGCAGAAACACACACACACCTTCACAAAATGTAGCTTGAGCAGTATATGACTTCACACAGCCTCGGATACAACAAACACAAACACACACACACACGGTATGTTTCTTTTTTTAATCTTCCTTATAGAAAAAGACATTAACATAAAAAATGAAACCATTCTGAATACTAGTGTATTGGACTATTGTATTGAACTGTATTGACTGTAGTTTATTATTGTACTCGATTATGTTGTTGTGCTCTTTATGTAAGCAGCTTCCTCTTCTCTTGTCTATAATCAAATGACTGTAGAATGAGCGATTGTGTTTTTTCTCAGAGGTCCAGCAACCACCGCAAAGCCTCCTATCCTGATAATACGCCCGTCATCAAACCATCGCTGAGCTCCAAAGGGTGCAAATTGTTGACAAACAATTGGTATCCATGGTTCTTATGTAATGATCCTATGAGGATATACAACAATTTGCCAGCTTGTATGAGTTACTGGAGTCCAGACTACAACATTCCTAATCAAATCAAAGTTCTGCCATCTTTATCCTTGTGAGTATTCAATTAGAAGCTGAAAATGACAAAGATGATCCTGTGTTTGGTCTTACACAAGCGTGCACTTGAAGTAAACACCCGTGAAGGATTTCTTTAGCCTTGAAATCTCTGCTATTCAGCTTGCCTCCGCCTCCCCTTCCCGCTCTTCCGAACGTACAAAAGGAGAAGCAGCCGCAGAGGTCAGCGCTGACGTCTGCCGCACATCTGCCAATCAGAGGCCGGTCGGATCTCATCAATGAAGAATGAATGCAAACCCTTACCAACCAGTGAATGAATTCTGTCGGTGTACACTTGATGAAAAAAAACATGCTCAAAAGACAACTTATGCAACCTGAACACAACGTTCACATTTGTAAGTTTGATCAGGACCACTAAAAACAAAACAAGAATTTATTAACTGCGAGAGCCCAAAAAATTCAAACAAATGATAGGCGTTACCAGCACTGTTCAGGAACGCATAGCCAACAGCCATGGTCTTCAGCTTACTATGTACTACCACCCTCTGTACTGTCCTGCTTTGGTTTTCATCTACAGAATACGATTTGAAACCAAAGAGGCAAATGGGATCTGATTAGACCAGCATCCATGAAGCTTCTCAGCACACTCAAAGGTTGTTTTTTTTAAAACCATGTTTCAACAAATCCAACAGTGACAGCAGGAGCAACAACAAAAGCCACATGCCTTTCACATGCTACACTGAGCACAAATGTTGAGTCCCAGTTCCCAGAGTACAACTCAACACCACTCTGTTAATAAATCATGATCACAGTCATAATAATCCAACTACCCATCTCTCAAAATGTTCTGGGTCCTCTCACCTTCAGTATAGACACAACCATGTGATAATCATTAAATCAAACTCCTCAAAGACCAACACCACCACCACCAAGACAGTTTACGCCGATAGGACGTTTGCTCTGCTGTGGTCTTACCTCCGTCCTCCTCGTCAAAGGAGTTCATACAGGGGAAGTAGACGGCCAGGGCTTCAAAGGATGCCGACAGGCTCATCTTGCTCTGGGAGCACTGCATGCGCATCCCTGGAGCTGCAGCAGAGCTGTCATGGCCCTGCCTGCCCATGTTGAAACCGGAGTCGTCCTCCCAAGCCGAGTTAATCGAATTAACAGGACGTCAGATTTGCTGCTGATTCTCTTTTTTTAAAAGCCGGTAAATTGTAGCCGGTCATCTATTTGAACGACTACAGACAGTCGAGGATGTGTGAGCTATCCTATTGCAGTGCGCTCTCCAGCATCAGCAGCTCAGGGAGAGCGTTGCTTCAGTGGTGGAGTCTTGAGCTGTCTGGGTCTGACGCTCTCGCTGCACCTCTTTCTTCAGAGGGGGAGGGGAGAGAGCTGCGTTGCGCTCGGCCAATCAGAGGGCTTTGTTGCTCAGGCGCACCTCTGCTGGATCTGCGGGCGAACAAGCTCTACCCAGTGATACTGAACCCCCCCCTAGCCCCCTCCCCAATCTGCTTCTCCCCAATTTTTTCTAAAAATTCCTCTTTTATCATCTGGTTTCTCCTTCGGGTGGCCGCTCCATTTCTTTTTCTCTGCAGTTTTTTTTTTAGCTTCCTTTGCGCTGCGTCCTCACTATGCAGCATCTTTCTCTGTCTCCCCTGTTACTCACAGCAGCCAGAGAAAACAGGCCGTCATTAGGTGTGCAAACAGTAGTGGTGCATCAAGACGGTGCTGGAGCCACATGGCAGTCACCCAGAGTTCACGTGCCACAACCTGCTCCCTACTTCCAAAACATCAGAGCTGTTTTATGCTATTTAGGAGCAACTTATTCAGCTTTTACCCGCCATTTTCATAATAAGAAGACACACAGAAGATCATATGATATTTTCCTTAATCAATCAAGCTCTTTGAATAAATGTCAGACGTAACTAAGCCTTTTTTGCAGTTTGTTTCAAATAAGCTGGACCAGCACAATTTAAAGAGTCCAGATCCAACAGACATAGCAGACAGTGTCTTTAAGTGACTTAAGTTTCTTTGCAGGTGGTCCCTGAAAGGCTGATAAATGCTCTTCTGGCTAAACATTTGGGAGGAACTCATAGTTCAAAGACATTAATGTAAACTAAACCTCATCTCCTAACTGTCACCACTAACTCATAGGCCATGAAAAATTAATAAAATGACTCTACGCTGATATAAAACATTGCCAGAGACCCAGTTGAGGGTAATCTTTGCAGGATATCTATCTGGCCAAATAGTCACAGAACAAGACAATCAGTGTTCTCTTTACAAGTATAAATATAGAACGCTCCCTGCAGTGTTACTGTGGAGGCAAAAGTTTTCCTCTGTAAGACAACCTACTTCTGCGAAGGAACTACTTTCTAAATGGCGTCCTTTTGCAGATTCCATCTAGGTCAGAGCAGACAAAAGCAACTTTTCACATTTAAAGCTAGAGGGAAAATTGTAGAGACAGTCACAGTTAAAGTGACTAAGCTCGTTGTGTAGTAAATGCTAGCCTCTTTCAGAAACTCTTACAAGAATCCTTTTGAGTTGCAAAAGCGGCATCATCTGCAAAATGTGCTGGTCTGCCAAACTGATGGAATCGTTATTATCTGTGAAATAACTTTGTATTCAGAGTTAATAAGCCAGCACATGCAAACTAAATTGCAGATAGTGCTCAGCATAAGTGCAATGTGGCTATTGCCAGCATGTTTCCATGTTGGTGATGGCCCAAATACAACCATGCAGTAAGGAAACTCACAAACACCCAGAAGGAAAGCTCCTTTGTGTGCAAATATGGGCTAAAATGAGTCCAATCTGATGTGCAGCAGTTACTGAAACGCTTAGATATAATCACTGCGGCACATTGGCATCACAGTAGGTTCACATGCTTCTGACAGACACAGCTGAATGATATTGGAATGTTGTAAATCATTTCTGTATTGTACATTTGATTTATTAACTCTTGTCTGGGGGCCTGATTATGCATTAGGTCATATGAGTCATATGAAAATGGTGATAAAGAGGAAATTAATATTATAAAAACCACTTAACTTGAGTTTTTTTTATTCTAGGGTCCCTTCTAAAATGCCTTACAAAATTAAAACTACAAGATACTGGTATAAACAGGTATGGTTAAACTAGATATTTCTGTAGAATTAAACTTCCGAGTGCTGCAATGCAGCTGAAAAATTCACAAGAACAAATGCCAATGTATTCTAATCATGTCCCATTTAGAGTTTATAGAGGATACTGTTTATGTGGCAACCTGGAAAGTAACCAATGATAGCATTCGCCCCTCTCCCAGTCTAAACCGTGGCTCGTGTACCTAGGCACACGTGCCTCTTCCTTCCAGTGACACATTCAGCACGTGCCGGCCATTTCCAGTCGGGCTCCTCTGATGCAGCTCATCCGCAGACACCTGCCCACAACAAAGTGGCACATCCACCACTGTCATCGCTTCACCTGAGGAGCAGCACTGAAGAGGCAATTACGCTTAATGACAATCTTTGTGAACGTGTGTTCAACGCAGCGCACGGGAGGAGCTAAATATGGATTTCACACATCACTTAATGGTAACAATAAAAGTTTTGAACCCCCTAACATTCGACACTGTTGACGAAACAGGATTGATAATTAAGATTAGAGCCTTTTGAGCAAACATTGCTCTGTGTGCTTTGAGAAGACTATTCAGTAGTTGTTTCAGAGATAAGTTATAATTGTGTACAGGGGGTTCATTAACAATTGAGACACTTTTTTAAAATACTTTTTCTTGGTTAAAATTGTCAACTGGCCAGGATGTACTTAATTTCATGTACATTGTCCATATAGATGACAGATTTAACCAATACTGCCTCAAAGAGACTTCTCAGGCTTCTATGACTTGAAGACAAATGTTGGTCTCTTTCTGGTTTCCCTGACACCATGACAGTGACTTCACTACTGGAAATTACAAGGACCTTAGAGGACAGGAATGTGGAGAATTGTAATGATTGCACAACAACAACAGAGGAACACAATATCCCAGAAGTCGTGCGTAAAGTCCCGCTGGCCGCTGACAGGCGGAAGATTTCGAACACCTTCCTGACTAATGAGGCTGAATCTGGCCAAGCGTCAAAGAGTTCCTCCAACCCTGCACACTGTAAACATAGTTTAATGGATGGCTTTAACCTGTAACGCATGCAGGGACTGAGACAAACAGGCAGACGCGAGCACTTAAATACACGCACCTCAGGATGGATGAGCCCCGGTGGTCAAACACACGGTCTCTTTCCTTCAGTTTACATTCTTTAGCGGCTACATGATGCCGGCCAGCCCTGCAGTCTGGATATGCAGTTTCCCACCTAACCGAAATATGTTGAGTATTACAGGAACATGTTTAAAGTGGAACTCCTCTTGTCTGATGAGAGATGGATAGCCCCTCCACCCCAACCCTGAACTGTGTGAAGTGAAAAGAAAGAAACTATTTCACTGGAAATAATAACAATAACAAAAAAGGTGTAAAATAACTTGAAAACCATAATCATTTAGAACAATGATTATTTGTTTGCACCCTTCCTTAAAAGAGTGCTCTAAATTTGTTGGCAAGGATTTTCTTATAAAGACAGTTACTGGTAACCGTATTGAATTATTAATAGTTGGACAAGACGTACTCTGCAAGAAATATGGACAGGGCCCATATCAAAAATTTAAAACTTCAAAATGATATTTTTCTAGTGTGAAAAGAACACCAGCAAACTAAATTATCAAATCACGAGAGCACAACTCGTTGAATGTATGTGTGCTGTCTGGGAATATGCTGAAAACAGAAGTTATGACAAACTGAGAATCCTCTGTGCAGCACTTGAGGAACCTGCAAATATATGTAAACAGTCTGCCCACTGGCAGCCTCCCTCTACTCTGGATGGCACACACTAAAGGTACAACAGATGGAGAGCTCGAGTAAGAGAGGAAGCGAAGCTAAACACTGCCAAGCCTTTACAAGGAAAAAATCCAAAACGAAACCGCTACAATCCAAACTGAGGTCATGCTCAAAAAAATTAGTTATCTTGCATGTGAAAAGCACAACGTCACCACAACATGACCAGACCTCATATAAAAAGAGGAAGCATATGCTTTATCTAGTTTATGAGGAGTGGAATGATCATGCTCATGCATTATGAATAGTCTCACCACACTATATATTTTCCAACAAACTGTCTCATTCAAGTTCCTCTTGGAATGAAAGATACACACTTGTTGAGAGACAGTACAGTCAGAGGAACTCCATACAGTGATTTAAGCAGCAATAACGGCAAATAATGTGGAGTAGAAGCTCAGTTTTAGTAAGAAAGTAGTGTACTGTGGTAATCACGTGCCACAGAGTTACACACCAGAAGACTCAGACACGGTCAGCAGGTTTCATTCAAACACTACCAGCTCACATCCGAATATGTGTCACCTTTATTCATGAGCTTGAACTTTTTAAAGACAGCCGAGAGGAACATGTTGCCGTTTAATCATCGATGAGGAAATATCACAGCGCTCCAAAACCAGAAACCACAGCATAAAAGAGAGGGATGCAACACTGGCCAGAAGCTGAGTCATTGTAGAGGATTCTTTTCGTCACAGTGACTAAAAAAAAGACAAAAAGCTCTATTCACATGGGGTGTATCACCATTAAACTTACACAGCAATCTAGTGTCCCAGAGGCTGAATTGTTGTTGTGCTGCTGTTCAATTTTTGTTGAATTCTATGTCTGATAATCACCATTAAACTATTCAAATAAAGGCTCCTCTGAAACACTTTCAGACAGAACAGACACCATGTGCTGCTCTACTTGTGGAAAATATGTAGCCCACCAACAATAGTAGAGACATTCCAGGTAATGAATAAACATTCCGGTAATAAGTCCAGAATTAAGAGAAGCTATTTTTAAGAATGATCCATTTTAGGAAGCCTGCATTCATTAAATGATTGCTGTTTTTTAGGTTGACCAGACCATAACTCATGACAGAGCGTACTGTGACAGAGGCACCGCATTGTAAACAATCTTAGGAACTCTCAAAAGCACTGCATTCAGACAAAGGCCAAAGTATAACACCATATACGTGCATAGATCACCACAGGACCGGTTCACTGGAAAGCTCAGGCTGATTGAAAATAATGAAAGGCCTCTTGGGAGGTGTGTAAATAATTAGGAAGTCTGAAGAAAAAAATCAATGAGGAAAAGACACAGAAGATACGCAGTTTTGGAAGCTGGATGAGGTGGTGCAAGACAGCAAATAATGTGAAAACAAAAAGTGAAAACTGTGAAGACATATTAAAAAAAGAGTGTTTTCGAAATCCTTAAATTTAAATGACCTGATGTGTTATATACCTGTGTGAAAAATACTGTAAAGATAATATTATACATCATTGTATACACTGTACTTGCATTTAAAGCCAGTGACACAAAAATCTACAAAAATGAGTAAAAAAAGAACCATAAGTAGACCGATGTCAGGGGGATGTCCAGTTTGTTATAAACACAAAGATAATCATAAATCATTGCTCATGGAGAGGATAACATTTACATACACAACTTTGGCTGCTGTGTAAACTGTTTATCAATTATGGAAGACCTCGTTTTTTTAGCGATAGGATATCAGAGCACATGTTTGTAAAAGCGCTCACTCTAACCTGATCGGCCTACATTTCAGATGTCACCCATTTAAACATCTGGCCCATTTTTAAGAAAAATTGGGTCACTTGAAGCTGAAAAATGCAGAGAAGGTGAAATCTTTTTTTAAAATCTAAAAGGTAAAACATCAGTATATTTTACTAAAAAGCTCCTGCAAGCTCTGCTTAAACCTAATAATGTATCCACAAGAACTATATTCTATTTGTTTACCGTTTCCCAGAGTCCAGTCGTTTTAGACGCGGGACTGGACAATGATCGGGGGGCATAACTGCCACGCAATGCTGGAGTCAGCAGGGAGCTGCTGTCTCTCAGCCTTAGCTGTCCCGGTTGTGTTCTGCAGCATCACCTCAGCGTGTCCACTCCGGCTCCATCACAGACTAATAAGCACCCCCTCACCACGCTGAAAAGCTGCTGAGATAGGCCCAAAACTCTGCGCCCAAAGATAAATTACCTCGGCTGGAAGCTCGAAGTTCAGCAATTTTAACACATATAGAATAGCCAAAGTAGCTTCAAAGGTTCAAAACTATATGTCACTGATATAAGTAAGGGATTAAAGAAAAAAAGAGAGGCCAGCAAGAATACCGTTCACTCTGCATTATTCTTTTGGCTTTTCGGGGAATGGTTGGATATGGCTATATTATTTCTATTTCTCTTTTACAGATCATACATGATTTTAATAAAGTTTTAAAAAACTCTGAAGATTGTGTCTAACCAACGTGGTTTGTATTAATGGCATTTTCTGTCCAATCAAAAAAGGTTCATGTTTGTCTGCATGTCCGAATAGTAATTATGTCAAATAGAGGTGAATATCTGTTTTGCACAGGGAAACACCTGTTTAATGCAGTATGCATGTAAAGTTAAATGTCTGTCTTCATGTATCTGTTACTGAAAACTGACCACCTAATGAGACGGTCAAAAATTGTTTTAAAAAAAAGGAAAAAGTTGCTTATTGATGCAAAAGTCCATGGCGTAAAATCCCCCCCCCCCCATGTTTTTTTCCTCAACATGTCACAGTTGTGCTGTGTCACTGTTGTGACAGTATCACTTTCTGAAATACATTTTGAGATTTGAAGAAGTGTATATATTTGTTTGACTTATTTTGGAGCTCAGACGTCGTAGCCATGTCACCATACTGAGCCTTTATCGTGAAACTGCAGGTTCCTGCTGTGGAGCAAAACACTGTTGCTATGACACACGATGACTTCATGTCTTTAGGCTTAATAATCATTGGGTGGTGCTGAGTTACACAGATCACTGTTGATTATGTTTCTGGGTCACCATCAGGTCTGGGAACAGGACATTTTGGGGTATAATTACAGGAACTGATTACTATGTAGATATCCTACAAACAGCTTAATAATTATGCTGGACATTGAAAGAGAAGGTGGTATTTTATTGTGACTAAAAAGATCAAATACCACAGAAAATAGATAGATGAAATGCTTACAAGACAAAAAGAGCTACCTTTCTCATATGCTCATAAGAATCACAGAAAAGAAAATGATCGTTCACATTGAAGCATGTAGCAGTATTGTAGTAATAACTACAAAGACTTTTCAGACAGCTGAGGAGAAAAATGAATGGGAGGATTTTTCGGTCAGCCTGAAAGAGATTTTGTAGTAGTATCTAAAAACACGGTAGGTAAGATTTGCTTTAAAAAGTCAAATAAGAATGTTGCATTGCAATGTAGCAAATCATGACATTATGTTGCTAAAAAAACTACAAATGTGTGATTTTGTTTCTTCCAAACACACAATTAAGCAGCAGTTCAAAAGTGTTGACATGAGCTTTGGCGTGCCACATGTGAGTTCCGGTTCTTTATGCTTGGTATAAAGCTGACAGCCATCAACCAGTTTACCCGAATGCATCTCAGACAGCTGAGGGGGAAAAAGAAATTGAGGTTGGCTTTTCAGTCAGCCTGAAAGAGATTTCTCGAGGAGTAGCGAAGTGCTTCCTCGATGACAGCGGTCAAGCTGCTGACCGGTCAGGATGCTGCTTACTATGACTGTGGAAAGACTACTTTCCAGTATCTAGGGATCCTCTCGTGCGTGCTGAAATGCCTTCCACAGCAGATGCAGAGGGAAAGGCCTTTTCAGGGGCGAGCTCTCTTCAATCACAGAGGCTGATCTTGTTGTGGCAGTTAATCAAATTTGAGCAGGCAGAGACCAGAGAGTTGATGAGATCCTCCCCAGACTTCTATAAGGGTCTCGATGTCTGGATGTTGTTGGGTTGTCTTGGTTGACACGTCTGTACAACATAGCATGACGGATTGGGATGATACAACTGGACTAACAGACCAGTGTAGTGGTTCCTCTGTTTAAAAAGGAAGACCTAAGAGTGTATTTACTCCTAAGGAGGAATAACAGTTCTCAGCCTCGTTGCGAAAGTTTTAGCTGATGTGCAGGAAAGAAGGGCCTGGCAGAAAGTCAATACTCAGACTAAGGAGGGGCATTATGATTTCAATTCTGGTTATGGGTCATGGTGGATGAACATGTATTTTATAACTTTCTACTGGAAACTTGAACTGCACTTCTGGACCTGTGCTGACTTCATTGCAGTTACAGAAATAAGGAGTTGTTTTTGTTTTAATTGACCTTCAGGATATGGTTAAAGATTTGCTAGTACATTTCTATTTAACTGAGAGGCAGCCATGCTGCCTGGCTTATCTGTCCCAACCCTCCACCAGAACTTGGTAAAACTGACCATCCTGTGAACGCATTTTAAAGTGGGAGGTGAGCCTCGCAGGATAAGGCGCAACTGAGTAGAACGGAAGGCAACTTGGAAGAGTACGCAGTGGTACACAACTAAATACAAATACTGAAAGGTACGTGTGCATAGTCTCGAGAACAAGGAACGAGGTGATATATTCGTTGCTCTAGGACTCCGAAATGGAACATCTATGTCTGTGTGTGAAGTTTGTCGAACCAGGAACGTTACGAAGATTTTTAAATATGTCAAAGTGGTGTCTGTTTGACTGCTTCCAATGGTAAACTTTAGAAAGCTCAGCTTTTCCACAGCAAGACCACCAAAACGGCGTATGGCTATCCTGTCTTTCTGTACAAGAATCTGAAATAACATCCCACATTTTAATGCCCAAAATTATCAATTTGACATCATTAACTTTTTGCTGGGTATTTAGGAAGATATATCAGTAACCCGTGAGCCAATGAGTTGGGAAAGCGCACGTGAGTGGACAAACTCATTCCACTCTCTTGCTCTTCACTGCTCACTTGCTTTTCTCTTGCCATCCTGCTACCTAAACTGATCCGAGCAGAAAATGCTAATGTTCAGAAGTGAATATTGACCCATCTTAAGGTTGAATAGGCCAGATGAAAGAGCTGCCAAGCGCTTTCAGGTGTGAGCGCACACTGAAATGAATAGACCAGAACCTGATCTGTCAGCTATAGACGTGACCACACACCACCTACAGGCTTTTTCACACGCTCTGTAATCAGGTAACAAAACACAGATTTGTCAAATAGTTTCTGGCCCGCTTTGATAACAAAATAAACAGAGACTATTAACTGGACAAGTTGGTATAAGATCTTTTTTTTGCCACCAAAGAGAATATATGATCACATTTAGCTGAATAATATGCAAACGTAACACACTCCTCTCGCCTGCAGACATTCTTAAATGCAAACGCATTCAGAATCAGACAACTGCACACGGCCACACTTTAAGGTAGTGAATACATTTCAAAAGTTTTCAAATAAGTTGCAAAAGGCGACGAAAGTTAAACTCAAAAGAAGCTCATTTCCTAGGAGAGAAAGCACAGGATATCCCAGAAGGAAAAAAAAAAACATCCCCACAAAAGCACAATGAGTGAATTTCTTTAAGTTTAAAGAAAGAAAGAAAGAAAGAAAGAAAGAAAGAAAGAAAGAAAGAAAACAAAACCAGAAAATGAGAAAACTCAACTGAGCAACATTAATGAGACAAAAAAGTGAGGCAGTTACAACAGAAAAAAGAGAGAGCTCTTTCCTGGATCTCTGTCACCTAGAGAAAAGAGAAACTGTGTAAGAAAACATCATTGTTAAGCTTTAAGGTCCAGAAAAGCCCAAAGTCTCCTTATTGATGAAAAACAAAAAAACAGGGGAGGAAAAAGAAAGAGCTGGAAAATAGCAGAATTAGTACTAAATATCCAGTTAAGAGCACCACAGAGACAAAGACGGGTGCGGATGCGTTGGATGCCCTACCTGTTTGGCTGAGCTGAGAGGTGCTCCGGCTCTTGCGTGACATGCCAACCATGGCCTGCATTTTGGCACCAATGCTGGAGCGCCTCTTCTTGTCGTCAGTGCCTACCGTGCCGACCGCCGTGTCTGACTGGCTGCCGTCCGTCTTCTCCAGGTTGCACATGTCGCCGCTGATGCTCGTGCTCTTGGTCATGTTCACCCCACCGGATGAGCCCATCTGCCTGTTTTTCATTTTGGATGCAAAGTCACTGTCAGCCACCACCATTGACAGGGGGGCAGGCAAGGAAAGAGAGAAGGAAGGACAGGTAGAGGACAGAAAAATCCAGCGGAGGGAGGGAGGGGGGGTTGAGTAAGGAGAAGTGATGGAGGAGTAAACAGGAGGAGAAGATGGAAGAGGAGAGAGGGAGGGGGAAATGACAAGGTGTGGGGTGAAAAGGAGAGAAGGACAGAGTTCAGGTATAGAAGTTCATGACTTACAGTATTGCTGAGTTTAGGGTTTTAAGAAACTACAGTACATATTCTCAAAACTGTTCACCCATTTGATATTTTTATTTTGTCTCATAAAAGCTTTAGATGTGTTTTATATGCAGCTTTTCATCATGTTCAACAGATCAATTGAAGCTTTAACTAAAGTTCCTAGTTAATCACCGTAACCTATGCTCAAATAAATCATCAACAGATATGAAGTTCATGCTACTTTCACATAGAAGTTCTTTTTCAGAAACAGTACAGCTGCTAAAGAAAAAACTAAGCTGGCATCTTCTCTGCACCTGAGTCGTGATATCCTACATCCTGTACGTCTTAGAAAATGAACGTCGCCAGTCATCAGCACGATTCTCTAAATCTAAAAAAAAAAAATTAGGCCAGTGTCCAAATTGAGGTCTTATTTTAGCTCTGCCAGTACAATTATCTTTAAGAGACAAATTACATTCTCTATCATGGGCTTTTAATGGGATCATCTCTTTGTAGCACCCTCAGGCTACTGTTCATTAATTAATTACTGACCTCCATCACATAACTGGATTATGGAGACAAATTATGGAGAGACAGGCTGTAGAGTGCATGAGGATTGATTTAATCAGTTACTTCAGTTACACTTTGAATTGGGATTTTTTGATATGTTCATATTTAGGTGTCAATTCAATGTTTCCCAAAAAGCAATTTCCCAAACTTTTTAAAGTTCCTCTACATCGAAGATCATTGCATTTCAAGTAGCCGCAACAAGATTAATTCAAGTTGAAGACAAGTCGATTTCCGCGATATCCAAAATCTACCAAACATTCATAATGTGATGACTGTGTTTCCAGGCTGTCAAGCCCCAGAGAGGCAGAGGGTAGGTCTTGCTGGACTCTTTCATGACTGTTTATCTATTCTCTCTGTAACTATGCACATGCCCTTAAACCTAGCACTAGTCGTACCCCAGCTTGCAATATAAAGCCTTTTGTTACTGCCAGTTGCCATTTGGATCTGTTACGGATCAACCTGTGATCCAATACATAAATATTGAATTCTTACTGAGGGATTATCGCCTTTGATCAGCTGATTCAACCCTGAAGCTTTGAAGAAACTTCAAGCATCTCAACTGCTGACAACACTGATGTGCTACAGGTGACATTCTAAAATATGCTCTTTCACAACCATGACAGCCAGGCTGCATTTCATCTGTTCACTGTATATCCATCATATTACATAAATGCATAAAGAAGAGGTCAGAAGGACTATACGATAGTGATGAAGTTGTCATAGCTTAACACTTTGCGGCATTCTTCTTCAAATAAAATAGCTGTTAGTTTGATAAATGTGGCGCAAATCTGTTCATCATAAGTTTATTCATCATCTTAGAGCTAATATCTTTCTAGTCTTAATTCTCAAATCCTGATTCCTGAACGAAGGCCAGAGTGAAGAATATTTTATTCTACTCGGATTACTGCAGTTGATCAGTACACAATCGTAATTCATCATTTGTATGGGCCTAGGTCGCTTTGTTGAATTATTATGTGGGAAAACTATTACCTGAACTGAACAAACATCTTCTGGTAACTTTACTTATCATTTCAAAAGCGTGTTTCTTTTTCCAAATGCATGCAAGGTCAAATTGGCTAGTTTGATGGTTGTAGAGAATTGCTTAAATATATCATGCAGGCCGAACATGAAATGTTGCTTTTAACTTGAATAAATATAATGGCATGAAGCCATTTCGCAACACCTCCCCTCCTCACAGCATCATTACTCTTCGAGCAGGTCTTGGCTCCCCGTGTAAATGTGCCTGCGTGGAAGAATGGGACTCTCCGGGGATTTCTGTTGTTCAACCTCAGCCCAAAGAACACAGTGTTCCTGATCATGCATTTTGCTCAGCGTGCATTTTCATCTAGGCCAAGATGTTCCTGTGGCCAAAAACAAAAGGTGGCAACATACTTTCTTGCAAAAGAGTTGACAGATTTAGTTGCAACGTGATGTCTTTAATAGGTAAATGTTTCTGCTGTGACTACCTCCACTGTTAAGAGTGGGTCTCTGTGAATATCCCAGTGCTAAAAAATAGTCATAACTTGGTGTGTTGCTTTAAATTGAATTTGAACCCTTTGGGTTCACAACAGTATTTGTTAAATAAAGTTAATTTACTTTTACTTTACTGGGAGGAAGAATTTCTAATTTTAGAGGAAGATTATAGTTGTTGCTCTAAAATGTAAAATTCCTCTTGATTACCTTCCACAAAAAGGCTGACCTCGTCTTAATCAGAACTGTGGATGGAGTTTCTACAGCAACTGTGCCTCACATGCAAATCAGAGTATTAGCACGCGCGCTTGTCAACGCAGCTCGAGTAATGAGACTTAAGTGAGAAAATCTGAAGAGGTCCCTTAACTATAACAGGATATAGGACTCTCCTTTGAATCACCAACAGAGTTGTGGTGACTTTTGAGTGGGCCGAGCATCAAGTAATCAACATTTCCCACTTTCCAGCAATGATGAGTTTATTGCAGGTCAAAAGTATCCAAACGGTTTTCCCTCCCCTTCACATGAGAGAGCCTGTTACCATGGCGACAGTGTTGGATCAAAGAAAAATGGAGGAGCGGAGGTGATGTGTGTGTCGGAAGTGTTGACGGACAGCTTTTTTCTCCCTGGAGAACAATGGAGACTTTGGCCTCAAGACACTGGTGTGCCTTAGTTTGTCCTCACTAAAAACACATGGCCATACGCAACTGTGAATGTTTACACTATTACCTAAATGTATAAAAGTTGAGTCAGAACTAAAAATTATTATTAAGTGGCAATCCGTTCTTCTACATCATTATCGAATGTGTGTCTATTTTCTTTACTATTGTACCTTCGTATTTAATTATATTACTTTATCAGCGCTTTTCATAATGGTTCGGTGTGATTTTTTTTAACCACTTTGGAAAACTTTATCTTAAACTTGCAATAGATGTGAAAACATATCCAGAACGTCTTTTGTCATTGTGTATATTCTTCTGCAGGTTGTTTTTCCAAGAAAACCTCAAAAATACTTTTTTTTCCCACCAATGTGGAACTGATGCTGGTTTGGTGCCAGTTTCTAATTTTGAACCAGTTCTTTCGCCTGTTTCTATTGCAGGCTGAGAAAATCTTCATGTTAGAGTAGCACCAACTCTGTTATTGAGGCTTACCATTTATTCGAAAACAACATACTGACCAAAAAAAAACTAACTAACTATTCTAACCCTTGTTCCTCTCATTTTAATGTTTTTGAACATTTTCTTATGGCTGCCCAATGTCCTTTGCAATGTTTAACATCTCTGCTTATCCTGTAGGAAATCACTCAAAATCCCATTTGCAGTTAGTAAGTACCGGTGCAGAGCAAATGCGGGTATTTTTAATCAAAAAGGTTGTTTTTTTTAATTACAAGACATGATTGGCTGGAGGCGGTCTTTTAACAGTACAGGAAATGGCTTTTTGTGAGAGGAGAACACTAAAAAGAACACGGTTTTCAAGGATGACACGAGTATTCAGAATGAATGTTGCTCTGTGACGTTTTTGTGACAGCCTGTTCACATCTCAAGTACTAAACTACTACATTAACTAATGCTGTTAAGATATTTCTATTTTTTGTACACTACTCTATCTCCCTTATCAATTTTTCTTTTTCAAACAGCAAAATTAGTATTTAACTAACATTGAATTAGAACAAACACTGAACCACAGTTCCACTTAAAGCATTGCATGACTTCTGCTTGGACTTTTTTTTCATAGCACTGCCTCATTCAACACAATCCCCATTCATTTACGTCAAACCCAACTGTGCTTTCTTTTTGGCTATAGTTACGTATACTACGACTACTCGGAGAGATAATTAGAAGCCTTAGAATGTCTCTGGCGTCCACTTTCCACTGATGGTGGAAACATATCTGGAGGAGAGAGACAGCATCCTACGTAAGCGACTACACCACAAAGATAAACACAAACAAACACAAAACAGAGTGGGAGATCCTTCCAACATAGGGCTTAATTGACCTAGCTGGTCTATGAAATGGCTAAAGGTCTCACAAGGTTTTAAGGGTTATCAGAAATCAACAATTACTTAAGAAAAATATGCATTAAGTCTAATTTTCAAACCTATGTTGTGGTGAAAAAAACCCATTTACATTCTGGTACAACTGCTTCCAACTTGCAGTTGTGATTATTGGATAAACTCTCTACCTTCATTGCATTCGCCTTCAAAAATCAGGAAAAAGATCACAGTGTAGTTTCATAATTTTATTTCAGAGGCATTCAAATCTATGTGTCTCCCTGGGAGTAGAAAATCAAAGCAGAAGGTGCTAAAATTGAACCAGCTTTGGAGGAACACTAACACTAGCCCAGCACTGGCACCCCGGTTCAAAAAGGAGTGTGCACGTCATCAATTTATACTGTAGCTGTCATGAAGGAAATAAAGTAGATTCTACTGACAGGAGGCATCTGCAGGTTAAAAGTGGGAGCTGTTCCATTCACTTTAAGTAAAGGTGAAATATTTGGTTTGGAGATTAAATTATTTTAATTTAACACTGAATAGTTCTCTAGAAAAATGATTCACTCAATAAGGAATATTAGTTACATCAACATTTTAGCGCCAATACTGAAAGTGAATTTATCCCGAGCTGTTGGTGTGGTCATGAGGGCTGAGGCCGGACACAGACAGAAGGGGTTTGGGATGATGGCGAACAGCTCGAGAGATGGAGGAGGTTTGGACTGAAAGGGTGCAGAGGAACTGAAAGACTGAGCAACACAGGCTGAAAGACAAAACACTGATGCAACATCCCAACAGTGAGCAGCACAAACAGTAAAGCAACACAGTATGCAGCCTCAGAGTGATCCAAACAGACCAAAAATGGTTTTTCAATTGAAAGCAGTGTTAAAGTAGTATTTCGACTGTACATCTGTGGTACACTAAGCATCTTTTTTAGCTCTAGAAACTTTTGCTAAAGAAATAAGCTGATCAAAGCGCGATTTACTCCTACTTGTGCATATTTATTGAATCTTTACGAGATTCCAATGTGCCTGGTTTGTCTCTCACACAGCAACTTGCCTGCATAACTATTTTTTAATCCATTCCATGTATATTCATGGTAAGGATACATTTGACTTTCTGAGACATGTAGCCTAAATGTGATAAAAGTTTGTTATTGATCTGAAATCAGTTTTTTTTTTTTTTTACTACACATGCTACTTATTACCAGCTCCCTCATACATAGATAAATGATCATGCCACACATACACACACGCGTGCGCGCTCTGGGCAAGCTTTAGATCAACTCAGCTTTTACCCTGCCTTCAGAATCTTGCATGTGAATAATGATGTGTGTGTGTCTCTTCAAACACGCAAGCGGAATGTTAAATTGTCACGAGACAGGATGACTTTTATGTTAATGTAATCTAACGAGCAGTTTTAACGTCGGTAGGAAGAACTAACGGGGATCCTGCTGTGAATGTGATTTGATAATGACAGCTTGTAAGGGCTGAACTCAAAGGTTGTTTTTTTTCCTGCTCAGAGATTCTAAATCAATTTCCTCTTGACATACTTTCTTTTTTACACGTGCTGTTCCAACAGAGTTCAGAAAGGAAAATGTACTCTCCTGGGGAGACAATGAAACAGTGCCATGCTAAGTATAGCTTTACCACTGTACAACCTAAATCTAAGTGTATTTGATTAAAAAGCACGCGCATTCGGCCACGTAGGCCACGTGTGTCAGATAACACTCAAATAGAGATTGATGGTACAAATTCTGCTTCACCTCATAAATGAGAAAATGATCAGAGGCTGAAAAGATTTTCTCTTTTTTTTTACCTTACAATTTTCACTTAAAACTGTACTTTAACTTAAACCTAATGCTGATGGGATGGGATCCTGAAGCCTATCACTATGGAGCAAAAAGGGACTCTACCATTTAAATTCTCAGCGTGGGCTCTCATGTCAGAAGCTGTGCAGATTCCCGAGCAGTGCTCTTACTCCACGTTAGTATCACTATTAGATGGAAAAGAGAGGGGACTGCACTTTTTTTATATACATATATATAAGTCTTTTATAGTGTGCAGTAGTTTTCTTCAGTTGTTGGGCTGCAGTTACAGGTTGCTGTTACCTGAGGTTAGTCTCTGATATACTCCTTTGGCGCAAGTCCTCTTCTTTTTCCAACAAATCCTCCTCACGCTCCTTGTCTCTGTCTACATTCCCTGCTGACGCTTTGCCCCCTCCCTGCAACCTCCCGCCACCCCCTTTCCCCCTATTTCCCACCTCCTCTTCCTCTCGCACCCCCCCTAACTGTTCATCCCCCTCCCTGGAATGGCTTCTGGATTGCAACTGGCTGAAGACGGAGACAGAAGCAAAAAGGAGCGGCGCATGCAAAGCAGGAAGAAAGAACAGAGCGTGAACAATGTCGACAAATGCAACGTAAATCGAACAAAAAAAAACAATGCAGCCAAGTAAACGGAAAGTAGATTTACAACAAAGCAGCATGCAAATAAGGGTGTTTTTTTTGCTTTGATCTGAGACCACATCCAAAGGGATTTGATGTGTCTAATCACTCAGCATGTTTTACCCGGAATGGACAAACCTCCCCCGGATGTGAAGAAGTAGAGTTCAACTGTTTGGCCACAGATTTTCTACAACAGAGCCAAACCAAACCTGAACTCAACTAGGAGAGGAAACTCCACACAATGCCAGAGGCTTCATTTGATTTATTGGTTTAACCAAGTGTCTGGTATTTCAAAAATAAAAAAAACGACTGGACATGTGTGAGAAGTTCACAGCTGGGGGAGATTTGTCCGTTCTTGGCGGCAGCTTGATGAAGATCAAAAAGCAACACACGGTACACAGGCATTGGACGTCAGCTTACCGGATTTTCCGATTTCCTTGCGGCCTCTCTGACTGGACAGACATGTAGCTCGTGCTGCTGAACCGAGAGGCACTGCTGGTTCTCGATACAGCGGACACGTCGCTTACATCGCTGTCCGACGACTTGGCTGACAAGTTATCGGAGCCCTGAGGATCCCTGCCTGAGCGCTGCAGAGAGGACGAAACAAACAGACACACCAAAACCAAAAAAGAAGAGTTAGTTGTTGTGTTGGCGATGCCTTATTTCGGGAAATACAAGTTCAAATTTTTTTAGTTGTTCCAAACCATAACCCCACAGATTTCATGTAGTTAAGGACAGGTTAGAAATCTTAGAGTTAGACATCCAGAATGCTGCTGCATTTTATATTCATATGTGTATGTGATGTATACAAAGTGCAGCCCAGAGATTTTTAGGTGGCAGCCAGCAAGTACAACCTTGAGTTGGGACCACACAGGGTGATAATGCACTTAAATGCAATACTGTACATAAATGGAATACATTATATCAACTATGACACATTTAAAGTGAAACTGAAACTCCACTGTTATCCCTTGCATTTCTTTTGTCAAATTTTACAACATCCTTTTGACTTTTGACTTTTTCTTTTCCATTGCTTCGACAACTGCAAATCCAAATTGTGCTTTTATGTTCAGCATATGGCTTTGTAAAGTAGTTTGAATTGCCTTTGTGGATGAAATGTGAAATTCAGAATAAACTTTCTTTGCCTTCATAAAGACCAGGTAAAAAAAAAACAGATATGGCTAATCATAAGTGATCGTCATGAGTGATGAGTGTCATTAGTTACAGTCATCACATATACCCCATTTTGCCTACATTACTACATCCTTTACCGGCTGAAACGTGCAGAGAAGGCAGATCACCTTTGACCCCTTATGCCACATGCTGTATGTACTGTACCTTCATATAGTATGAATATACAGTGGAGTATAAATACAACATGGTTTGGTCCATTCGGGAAGGGTAGATGATATAACAACCAGTGACATGTCGTTGAGGATTTGACTACTTTGCACCGTGACTTCCGTGGAAGCCAAACTGGTAAACACCAGCCTAAACATCTTTTGAACATGGAAGCGTTTACATGGTCTCGCATTTTTCAACGAAATGTTTATTGTAAGAGATTCCGAGCTGAGTGCTACAGTAACTGCTGTGTATCACACTGCTGTTTACGAGCAATAATCGCGGGGACATTGTTTTGTCAATGAGACTGGATAGTGTTCAGCAGACAAGGACATCTCACAGTCTTTGCTGTTTTTTATAGACTTGTAAAAAAAAAAAGCAGACACCACGAGCTTCCCCTAAGCAATAGTTTTCATAGCACTGACTTAAAAGGAAAGCAAACACAGGCTTTGTCTTGTACATCTTGGCCCTGACTGCAGTAAGACAGCAGGCTGAGAATGAGCTCTCTAAACATGTTCAGGATCTCGTCGGAAGAGTAGTAAACACTTGAATCTGTGAACGCTCACTGTCAAATTCCTTGGAATGATCACAAGCGTCTAAGCGCACCCACTTGACGAAGAGATAAAACCTTTGTTGTTTCTTTTTTAACAGCTGTTGACAAGTTTCCCTCTTGGTTTTGCTTTCATACCCTTCATAATATTTTTTTACCTTTGACCTATAAAGCTTCTGTCTAAACGGAATGGAAATACATTTACTGAATTTTTTTTTTTTTTTTTTTGTACCCAGCCAAGGAATAATTAAAAAAAAAAACTTCAGAGCAGTACTTCTCATCTAACACTTGATACTGAAGATATTTGAAATTTGTAACATCAGCTCTTATCCTTTTCTACCTTCAGTCAACTAAATGTGCATTTTGTTGCACTGCACTGTTTCTGGAAATATGCCTCTTTCAAGCACAATTCTTTATAAAACCATTTCCATGACTAAGATTATGTGCAGTTAGATATTAGGGTTATTTGGTAGATTATAAGAGAAATAGCTTATTTTTTCAACCTTTGGTCTGGGTTTATCCTTTTAAGTTGTTGTTGCAGTTATGTATTTATATTCTAACACTGTAAAAAACATCCGTGTGTATGTTTAACATGGTGTTACTATATGCATTCGGATATCCTTGTCTGTTTGCAATACTTGTCGTACTGTATCCTATCAGCACTGCAGTGCAGCCATGCAAACTGCGAACTGGGGCTATTTTTCTCCGGAGTGCTGAGGCATAACTCCGGCATATCGTCTAATGATATTTTTACCTTGTGGTAGTCCTGTTCCAGTCTGGAGTCAGAGCCAGCTCCTTGCTTATACTTGTTCATCTTTAGTTTCATCTCTCTGGTCCTCTCTTCCATGTCCATACCTGAGCACAGAAACGTAACCGTGTCAGACAGGTTTAGGCATCTTGGGGAGGGGGGTAACTGATGGAAGGACATACTGTTATGGGGAAAGACAAGCTTCAGCAGAGCTATGAACCATGAGCTATGACGAGGACAGAGTTCATGGGGAAAAAGCTGAATGACTGACCATACAGACAAACTCAGTAATCTAAGCTGCAAGACGTATTGAACTGCTTTCTTTTTAACCAGTTTCCCAAACGTCGGCCAATCATTTGAACAAATAATGTCCCGTTTTCATTTCAATGATCAATGAATAATTAACTTAACTTAGAGATACAAATTCCAAGCAGCCAACTTAAAACAGTATTACCACAACATCGACTCTAACAATATTTGAGACATAAACTTAAAAACAAATGTAGTTCCTTTAAAAGTAAATTAAATGCCTGAATGACAGGACTAATTTACAGTTACCTCAAACTACAGGGATTTAAAAAGATTTTGGGAGTTTTGTGAAATTACTCCCTCATCCTGATTACCCATCTTACAAGTTTCTGAATTCAGCTATTATGTAAATATTATCAACAGACACACATAAACTCCAGCCTGTAAAAGTTTAATCACAACATAAGAACTATCAACAGGTTACATCATAAAAAAGGCACACTATTAACCTTAACAATAATAATTGTAACACCTCCACCATAAACACTTTCTGATGGAACATTTAAATGTGTATTTCACCAAGAAACATTATAAAAACATACGTCTACATTGCAACCAAATGCGACTCTCTTTTTGTATCGATATTTTCACTCTCTCCAAGTAGTTGTCTCTACTTTTGTGTCACATATCAGCAATGATAGTGTGAGGATGGATGCACACCAACAAACATCATGCACATTCACAGTCTTCTTTTGCTTTGACATACATACACACATATACGCAGACAAAGATTACTGGTTGGGGAAAATGACTGGGTAGCTGAGGTTACTTTGTATTCTTGTTAGTTATCCGCTTTTCATTGAGCCCAAAAGTCATTCTTTCTGTCTTCAGGTCAAATTACAAGGCAATATATTATCTTAAGGCACGTTTTTTTTCTTTAAATCACAGTAAAATCTCTTAATTACTTAAACTGTGCAGCTTTTTTCTGTTTCACCACTGATTTAGGTCTAAAGTTTATTTCAAATAAAACAATCGTACATTAAATTGAGGGGAAACACAATAGTGCTATTCGAAAGATTCTCACAAGTGCAGAAATAATATGAAGGTGGAGTCATAGCATATGGCCGTCCAGAATTGGAGGAAATGGATCAAGGAGAGCTCATGTGGGAGTTGGTGACTGTGTTTAGTACAGGCTGAATCATCTGAGCGTCTTCTTTTTACCCTTATTGTTTCATTTGAAATAGTCTATTGAGGTAAAGTATTTAAAGGAACATTTTTGGAAGAGAGGTTATGCATAATTCTAAACAGCTGCTAGAAAGGATCAAGGGCGCTCTCAGTTTTGGGAATCAGGCTGTTTTGAGGCTGGTGTGCTGACGTTAAAAGCTTAAAGCAGAAAAACGTGTTTTTTGCCATGTAAAACATTTAATACCTTAAAATAACAATTGCAGCTAAAACAATATCGTGGATCTTTACATATTTTTTCTTTGGAATCAGTGTGGTATCATTGGTATAACAATTTGGTCCATATAATAATGTTATTGTAGAATTGATGTTTTAGAGTTGATTTTCTACATGTGATGTTCTGTAGTTAATATCCAAGAGTTGATATACTGTAGTTGATGTTATACAGTTTATAGTTTGTAGTTGATGTTCCACTGCTGATGTTGTATAATTGATATTGCGGTTGATAAATGTATCAGTAACACGAATAACCATCTGATTAAAAAGTAACTCCCCTTCAGAAATCGATAATGCAGATAATACTCAAAACATCAGGAAAAATCTGAAGTTTGAGCTATTTCCGAGGGGGAAAAAGCTTCCAGTGGTTCTGCCCTTGAATAGCTTTAACTAGCCTGTGAGGACATAATCCAAACCGAAAGCACTGACTGCTGTCAGAGGTGAAACACTAACTACTCATAAATACACGTGGCTACAAAATCCATTTAGAAAAATGTGTCCGAATGCGTGTCCATTGGTAGAATTGTCTGCTGCTGTGTATTGTCAACACCTGCTGCAAAGAAAGCACACTGATGACACCACAATCATGCGGCTGTGAACGATGAATAGACGGAATTGGTGCACGGCAAAGTAAAACCGTAGACATGAAAGAGAAGCCGGAGGCACCAACACAACAATTACCAGTGCGAAGCGCGCAAGAAAATTGAGGCAAGCAAAGTTTGAAAAGAAACAAAAGGGTGAGGTCAGGGGAGGCTGGTGGAAGGGGAGGCAAGCTAGGGAGACGTAAAGAGAATAAAAGTAGAAGAAGAGAAGAAGTGGAGTCAGGTAAAGAAGAAGGTGCAGAAGAAGAAGGGACAGACCTGAGTTCGTCCAACTTGGTGAGTCCATGTCTTCTGGGTTCACATCACAAAATGGACAGACACAGACAAAGGAGAGGAACATGGATGTGAGAGGAGGCACAAAGGGTACAGGAGGGGGAGCACCGAGTTGGAGAAAGAGAATGGAGGAGGATGACGCCATCATTGAATATGTCAGGTTTTAAGGATGGGAGTGAGGAGGGGGTGGATGGGGAGGGAGGAGTGGGGACACAGCACAACGACAATACAGCACAACAATGACAAAACAATGAGCACAAAACACAAACAAAATCAAAGAACACGCAAAACTCCACCATGGGCACACTGAGAAGTCAAAATAGAGGGAGGCCAGGAGAGGCTAAGGTGGAAGCCAAGAGTTTAGTTATTGGAAACTGCAAAAAGGAGCGGGACTGGACGGGTGGGGTTCTGTGCTTTAAAGGAAAAAAAGTGCTGCAATAGTAAAGAGATGTTAATGCACAGAACCACATAGAGACTTGAGACCTTTGCTGAGGGTAGGTGGAGAAAGAGAGAGGGAGAGAGGAGAAGAGGTAAAGGAAGAGGTGCATTTCACTTCAGCATGGGGGCAACTGTGGGGAGGCAGCCTGGAAAAACAACATAAAAGAAAGAAAAAAAAAATACACCACGAAAACTGAAAGCGCAGAGCAGCGAGGACACAAAAGAGAGATATGTCACCTAGTACATACAGCAGCAGAGTGCACAAGTGGATAATAACATACACACAATCATTTCAGGCATGTTTTTAGCCATTGCATAGAAGCCACAACTGGACCGGACAAATTTCCTTGTCGGTGGTCATGCTAACCCCGTTTTACAGCTGTTCTATTATCCTATTTTTTTTAGTCATAATCCTCCACTTTGAACCCGACAAACCAAGAGCAACAGCTGGGAGAGCAATCTCATTAGACTTCATTTTAATACCTCCTTAAACAGAATTTGCATTTAGCTCAATTAGCTCTCCATCAGGCTGACTAATGAAGTGTCACATGAATAAAAAAGACAATGGGAGATGTCTGAATCATTAGCTTTCATCTCTCTGTGGCAGCTCACGTCATTTCACCAGAGAGTCAAATGACAATCGAGAGAGACAGCCATTTTTTTTTTACTTCCACTGAATCAAGAGGGTCATCTGGATGAGAGAGTGGCGCTTCAAGATGGAAATAAATGACGGCAACAAAAATAAACAATACCCCACTGCGACAGCAGATTTTTCAGACAAACTGTTAGAATCACTGATTAATACGGCCATTACATGATAGAATACAAAAATGAAAAAGAGAATATTTCTCAACATTGACCATTTCTCATGTATTTTCCCACAACAAGGAATGTGAGCAGTAATGGGGCTCACTTTGATAAAAAGGAAAATACAAAATACAAATGCAAAACTACCAAAACATGAGATTGTGATATTTTCAGAATATTATTATATGTGCTGAAATGTGCAACAATCTCAAAAGATGCTACCATTCAATAAACAAAATGTCTGGTGGTACAATCATGAGAGAGACTACAGTTAGTAGCTTTAAGGATGCAGTAGTTTTAATTATGGATACCTCTTACTACTGCCAAATAACATATTTTCATCTATTTGTGACGGCCCTTTTTAGGGTTGTTGTTGTGGACAAAAGGCAGCAGACAACCTGAACAAGTTCCCAGTGCATCCCGAGGTTGACAGAAAAAAAGCCAGCGACGCACCCTCACACTTAGGAAGGTGTATAAAAATCCTTCGTTCGCCAAACACACGTGCCTTTGGACGGAGTGATGAAAACTCAGTCGCAATGAGAACGCGCAAACATCCCCCAGAAAAAGCCTCAGCCAGTAAGAAGGCTGAACCAAGAATGTTGTTTTACCACGAGGGGACAGAATCCCCCACCACAGCTTGACTGGGAAATATTTCATGTAAAATGATAAGAAAAATCTGTTTTAGTGATGAAATGTTAACCAGCGCCTCATAGCAAATTCAAAGACTTTTCGCACATCAATTAATAAATGAATCAAAACCTTGTGGTTACTCATAGGAGAAGAGCAAAGAAAACAGAACCCACTGCAGAAACCTAATCTCGCTTTTATGTAGAGACGTGGCATGGTAGTGGACAGCTCTAGGTAATCATGAAATGTGTGGTAAAAATTTCCCGTAACAGATGTTTTCCACAGTAGATGTTATGACAGCAATCAATCAGTGCTATCCTGATCCCACTCAGCTATAAACGCTATATAAAAACAGACCACTAAAGCTTTGACCATTCAGTACAAGAGATGAGCAGAGTCTGAAAAAAGAGGAACTGTAACTGTGGCTTTGGAAATATAACTGTGCCGGTTTTCCACTTACTGATGCTGTTGTCTAAAATAAATTACATACAAACACAATCATAAATCAGATCCTGTGGACATACCATGTCAGCTAATGAAATTACAAGTAAGTAACATAAATAAGGCATCATTTGAAAGGAAGTGAAGATTAACTTCCTTGGAAACACATCTAACCAATACAGCAAACACGGCACATAAAGACATCATGATGGCAACCTTTTAACAGACTTCCTGTCATTAGAATTCTCAACATTATTAAATCCATGTGTATACACCATAAACATATATTACTGTACAAGTATTATGTCTGAAGACATTCTGAATTTGAAATGTCTTTTTGTTTAATTTTCAGTAATTACTCCGAAGCATTTTCAATCAAATCAAAAGCCAATAAATAGCAACCAATGAATAATTCAATTGAAAATAATTGAAAATAAAGCTCACAATCAGAGGGCTGACGACTTAGTGTTGCGTTTACACATCACAGTGAGGGGGGATTTGAGATTTTCACTGTAAGTCTAAGCCAAATTCAATCACTTTTCAGTTTTAGCTTTGAAAGCACTCACAAAAACATCAGCTTCCAGCTGCACTGCAAATTCAAATCAAGCAGTCAACCATCCTGCCAAGAGTGTGTGTGTGTTGAGGGGGGTGTGCTGACCCGGACATCACACAGATTTAAATACGTCTGGTGGCTCAAATAATTTTTTATCAACATCTAACATTTATCGCAGCCTGTCCAGGTCAGGCTTTGGTGGAGTCCAGATAAGAAAGATGGAGAAGATAAGATCGTTTTGAGTTACATATGAGTTCATGAACAATAAGAAGTACCCCTTGAGGACACTACTCTACGGAGGAATACATTTACAGAAAGCAGCCGCCAATTAATCAATTGCTATCTTCTTCTATTTTCTCATTAGCTTCAGAACGACGTGTTTCTGAGGTGCTTTTGTTGTGGTGGAATGAGTTTGGCCTCAGAGTCCTAAAAATGCCAAACCCAGAACGATCAGAACCATTCATCTAATTCAAAGGGTAGAAATGACAGCCTAAGACTATTAAAGATGCTAGCTGGACTATCAAAGCAGTTTTCTATGCTGTAGGAATTCTGAATACAAACTCCCAGGCAATTTTAAACAGTTTACGCACGGACTCTAAATTAAAAACTCTTGGATTTTGGACACTACATTTGGTGGAAACAAATTACTCAATTTTAGATCAACATTCCTTTTAGTAAGTAACGCTGTGGGTTGATTACTGGCCATGGACTCATATGATTGACTAAGTTCAGCACGGTTTCAAAGTGCAGTATGCTGTTTAATTAAAATCACACCAACTCACTTGCAAACCAACAAACCTGCATCAGTGAGGGAGGGTTGTGGCTGTGAGCCTCCATCAGACAGAGAGCCATTAAGCCCTCGCTGCTGGTCCTCCCATGTCACTTCTATAGTTTTAAAAAAAACACACGGCACATACATACATATGCATACAAAGACACAAACACACACACACACTCAATTGTTTGGGCCTTTAAAAGGAACCTTTGGTGAGATCTCACACCAATGTGGCACTAGCTTCAGTTCAAAGCATTGTTTTTCTTATCAAAATCACACATTTATTTTCCCGCTAAATTTTTTTCATTCTAAAAGAATAGAAGAAAAGGTATCATGCAAGAGAAAGACTGCTTCAAGCCATTTAAGAACTGAAATGAGGGACAGTTCCCCCTCAAACATTATGAATTGTGCTCCATCTGCTGGCCAAAAAAGGTAAAAGTCCGTCAGATTCTACAAAACAAAATATTTAGCTTTGCAGCACATCTACGGCGTAGTTTAAGACATGGAACAGGCAAAATGCTACAAAATGTACTTTAGATGAGCAGTTTGTCCTTTTACGTTGTGCACAATTATCATGTCATTAGAGATTGCGGAGTTTTTGCTTTGAATGGCCTTAAAGTACAAAACAAACTGGATTTAAAGGAGAGCTTGAGCAGAGTATGTGTGCACATGTTCAATAATCCATGTCTAATTGAAATGATTGGCAATTTTACAATAGAAATGGAGAGTTCTATCTCTGCGAGGTGGAGCTGGGCAGAACTAATTAGTATTACGCTATGGCTAGATTAGGACTTTGAAGCTGTATTGGAGGCAGAGAAAGACAGACCAGCAGAAATCCCAACCACAGCAATCTGTATGTATTAACATCAGTTACAGCAACACACAGGTCTGAATTTTTATCTGTCTATATCAACTAAATAAGAATAAACCTTGCTTGGCTTTTATATTAAATGAAATGTGGGGGAAAGTAAGATTAAAATCAAGAACTCCACGAGAGTTCTAAGGCAAATAAGGACAAATTAAGTCAGAGCAGATGATCATCAAGGGCCACGTCTGCATCAAATACCACAGCAGCCGAAGCTTACACAGCAAAGTCCACACCATCACTCCATTCAAAGTACTTGCCTTTCCTTCCATTTACTGGTGGACCCTGAGGTTTTTCCTCACTGTCTCCCGCTAGCATAGAGACAGATGGAGGCTTATGAAATGAAGAGGCTCTAAGACCTTATCGTGACCATGAGTCAACTTAATATGACACTCAGACTTACCCGCTTTCGTGCACAAAAATAAGACTAGCCCAAAAGTTGCTGTTCATTACCAGTTTGAACATGAAAGATAGTAAGAAATTGTAGAGCTGTTTGGTTGATATCACAGCTAAACGTGACCTATGGGTTGTTTGGTGATGATGGCTACCATACACGGCTTAGTACAACAGTGTGGAGCGCCAGTGCAACACAGTCATAGGACAGAAGCCTGCCACATAAACAGATGGGTTTGTAGGAAGTAGAAACTGTGGGAAACTCCACTTTTTGCCAGCAGTCTCTTCGTTCATTCAGGCTTGCAGCTGAATCTGCCGTACATCAGCAAATACTGGCCGATACTCTGTTCCCAGGCAAAGAGCTCCGTACCTTTGTGCGATTAATATCTAATCATTTCAATTAACAATAAACGTATTTTCTAACATATAGAGAACATGGCAATTCAAAAATAGGTATAAAGACTGTTTAATGTTGTAGCAAACACACCTGAATGATCAGTGGAGGCGTCATGTGACCCTTACTCCTCTCTTGTTTCACCCAAAAGGATTTTTTTTTTTAATTCAGTGTTTTGTTTTTTTAAAGTTAGTGGTGAGCCAAAACTCGGAAGGGTGCATCAACATTTCAACTCCTGCGTAAAAGCAACGCACCATATAAGGAGTTCCGATCGTACACACATTCACACAAACACTTGCACCACACAAGTGAAGTTGGCTGCAACATGAGATCTGATCAATAACCCCTACCCCACCTGATCCACAGGCTGCCATTGTTCTAAAAGATATAGCAGAAGTTAAGAGAGAATGTACTGAATAGAATAGAGTAGACATCCAACAGCAATAGGAAAAGAAAGAATAGGGCAGAATAAAGAGGGAGGAGAAAAAAAGGGAGACACCAAGCACTGATGGCAAAGTCATCATCATCAATCATCAATCATAATCAAAGATGGCACCACAGGAAAGGTAGCACTGGGAGAGACCGACCATAACACAGAGGGAGAAACAGAGAGAGAGAGAGAGAGAGAGAGAGAGAGTGGGGCTGGCTGGCGGCCGCACAGACACACAAGTAACGCCTTCGTGAACTCTGACAGTGATGAAACAGTTGTGCGACTGTTTTGACAGGTTCTCCCAAACTACAGGAGCCTCACCCCATCCCTCTGTAGCCTCGTCTCGTTCGCTCCCACAGAGACCCAAATACTAGCAGGCTTCATATCTGATATCCTCTGATCCAAATACGGAAATGAAATAGTCACTGAACTCATAATAGTCGCTCTTGGAGTACATGTCACAAGTTTTCACAACACATGACGTCTGCTGGAGTGCTGAGGGAAAAGAAATAGTCCAAATGACACTTTGGAATTGTGAGCAAGTTCAAGCCTCCGGGCCTGAGGAAATTACTAAATGCACATTCAGCTTCTCCAGATAGATTCTAATCATTATTTTGTGAAGCATCTCAGCAATCCAAAGAGTTCCAAAAAATCCATGACTTGCAAAAGAAAAAAAAGAATAATAATCAACATCTACCATAAAAGCAACGAACACAGATAGGCTAGCGCTGAACATAGCAATGGTAACAGCAGACTGAATCCAGACAGACCTACGTTTAAGTATGACCCGACGACACCTCAACAGCACGTTAAACACAACTGCAACACAGGGCAGGGTCAGGACGCAGAGGGTCACCTCGGCGTCCCTGAACCCAGCCGGCTGCTATTGCAGACGGGGTTTTGGCCTTCAGAGCGAGGTGCAGCTACACCAGCACTCCTGGTCTGAAAGACTAAACCCGCACACTCAGGTACAGACCTTCACAAGGCTCTGTTCCTTCCTCTCCATCTTCTACGAGAGAAATGGAAAAGGAACCGAGGAGATATGTTATGGATGGAAGTCAAACGCATCAAGCATAAAACAAAAACAAACAAACTAAAAAGTCCTCGAACAAATGTGAAGATCTGTGGCGTGCTAATAATTCGAAAGAGTTAGCAGCTGCTATTAACTAAAGCTCTCCCTGAGACCCAAACGGTTGAGTCATCAAGTACAACATTATATCAAAACACAGGCCCGTAGATCTCTGGAAGTAAGTTTCTCCATATGCTCTAACCGTGCAATATGAATAGGAGATGTTCAGGTGACTTACTTCTGTCCTTCCCTGTGGGTGGAAGCTGTGGGAGTTGCCGTCCTCGCCTACTGGACATCGGGGTACTGGTGGGACTGGTCTGGACTGATCCACTACGAGGATGTGCCCTACACGACAAAAAAGCAGCGGACGTTCTTAATGAGACACATATTAAAAACAAGAGCAAGTGGTGAATATAGGGCCAGGCCATGTTGCCCCCAAATCACAGCACTACAGAGGCAAACACATTATCAACTAAGAGACTACTTATTTGGTCAAAAAACCGTTGTAATTACCATGTTAAAAGCTATGTGCTCAAAAGGAACATTAACTTTCTGATCTGATATAGTTATTGATGGAAAGTTTTTTATTTACACTGTCAAAGAATTAATAGAACATAAATTGTAAATATTAAGACCACACATTTCCTAAAGGCAGTTAGTGGAACTAACTGTGGGAATGGATCTTTGCATTTTGAAATTCAAACAAGTGCGTACATCGATGACATTTGGCACATGACATGAGAGTGAAGGGTTAACATCAACTGTTGGGAACTGAGCTGCAATAAAAAAAAGATGCCAGGTGGGAATCGCATGTACAGTCGACTCATCAAGCTGCGGGGAGAAAAAAGGAGTTGAATGCAGAAACAGCAGAGCAGTGCGACCATGCGTTCAGACTGTTCCGAGGGGCTTGAACTCAAAACAAAATAAATCATATCTCAAATAAAACAAAGTAAAATAAGAAACGAGGCAATCACAATAAACAGCTTCAGTTGATGTTAGTAATGAAATCAAAGTAAAATGTCGGCCCACCACTGCTATACTTCCACAAATGTATGAGCAGTGTGGGGTGGCACAAATTAAATATTAATCCCATTCAGCAAGCCTTCTACAGAGTCAGAATCATTGCGCCTGGGATATAAGGGGAAAAAAAAAGAAGAAAAAACAGCACATCCAGTAGTGCTCGAAGGGACAATACAGAAAGTGGCTGGGGGGGGGGGGGGGGTACGTGTGAGGGAGCGGTTATGGGGTGAGGTGAGGTGAGGTAGGGTAGCAGTGCACTGGCAGGGTGAAGGCAGGTGAGTGTTATACATGTGCCTCTGTCTCTGCACATAGGGAGAAATGCACTGAGTTAGTCAGGCCACGGAGGAGGGGGGGGGGGCTCGTGGGACTGGGTCTGTTTACTCTATAGAGGTTTTAGCTGTGCAAACATTTTAGAGATGTATCGCAGCTCCGGAGGCTGAAATAATTTCTAGGAAGCAGTGGTAAAAAAGGACCACTGGTTTGGATATCCCCGTTTCTCATTTGCAGAGAAATGCAACAATCAAACAACCAGTTTACTTGAGCAGGGTTCCAAACAGGTGTTTTGTTTCTCTAACGTCCCTCAACTTTTGCACTTGTTTGCTGTCCCCGTCCCTGCTTTTTCCAGAACATGTAGCAGGCCTCATATAGCAATACAATAAAACATTGAAGGGTGCTGAATCAAATATGGGCTGAACAAGATTTTCTAATGATTACTTTCTGATTTCCTTCACATCTCAACTTCACTGAAATAGGCTTTGAAAGTGGGCACTGGGCATGTTCTTAGCTCCGTTTTAGGGACAAGCGAAGAGCCATTTGGGTACACTGAGCAAATAGTTGAATAAACTTACCTAGCTACGAAAAGCTAACTAAGCAAATGCACTGCAACAACCTCGACATCAAATATAATACATTAAGCGGGATATTTGGACATTATTTTCAATATTTTCGCAAAGAGGTTTGAATTATTTCTCCCTCCAGTGTGGCTGCTGCCCGGGGAAATGACTGTACAACTAAAACTTCAGGCTGCTGTTAGGTTGGTTAGCCTCTCCAGTCTGGGTCACACCTCGTCATGGCAGGTGAGGGGGGTGCAGACCTCCCAGATGGCAGGGACGGCATCGACCTCATGAGCGAAGAGTCGTGGGGGCGTTCGGTCGAGCGCGAGCGGGATGTAAGGCGCTCTATAGTGGGCCGCTGGTCTGCAGAGCGGGACCTGTTGTGATACTCGTGTCTATCCATGGCTCCGTGGTTCCTACAGAGGTTGTTAAGAGACAGGCAGGCACTCAGTGGGACTCCAGCTGGGCAGGGACATTAGGCTGGCAGGATGGACAGTGTGGAGGGCAAATAAAATCGCTTCACCTTCAAAACCCCATGATGTGTGTGTGTTTAAGGGCCTGAAGTGTATTCTTGCTGACAGTGACCTAACCAATTACCTATTAGATATATTCCACACACTATTTTCAAAGTATATTTGATCTGCAGAAAATTGAGTCTATTATGCAAACTGAATATATGGGTCTTTCAAATTTATAAGAGAATAAAGTCAGCTGGAGAAAAAAACAGAAAACACCTACATTTCAATTAAAATAAAATATACTGGATAATATGTATAGTTGAAAATGACTTGAATTAAACTTTAAATCATCTTTGACTTGCTCAGCTTACATGGATTTCGTTACGCTGAGCGTATAACATCACAACTTTGCCCGGGATTTTCTAGCTAAATGGGCTGCTTGGTGTCATTTTGTCTGAGGAAGAGTGAAATGTGAGGAAACGGCAATGTGTGGCGTTGAATGTATTTTGGCTTGATGCATCTATTGTGTTCTTTAAAAAAAATACCCGTAAGTTATGGTTTTGGCACAGTGAGGATGAGGGAGAGTACTGCTGACCTAAAGAGCTAAAGGAAAAAAAATCAGGTGAAGTTTTTCACACACAGAAAAACACTTGACTGTACAATTTTTCTTTAACCACAGCAGACAAAAAAGAAAGGGGTGAGGGGTGTGTCATTAAAGAACAACACAAATCAAACTAGTGCAAAGGTTTTACAGATTTCTTTTTAAGATATGGAGAATTGACAAGTGGAAGGGGTTCAAGCATGCACATTGTTTGGTGCTTTTTCCGTGCTGTAACATTAACAGGGATTAAAATTCTATTTCTTTCTTGTTTCATGATAATATAATATATATCATATAAAAACAGTGACAAAAATCTTGAAAAACCATCAGTTTTTTGTCAAACGTAGGGATCACGCTGGCCTCTACAGACTAAAATTGCATGAGAAACCACCTGTAACAGGGCAAAGTGACCCCAAATATCCTAATATCTACTAATTCATGAAACCACAGGTTTCATGAATTAGTTTTGAATGGCGGAAATGGTAGTCTTTTCTGTTTTCTGGTCGTGTTAAAACTTTAGTGTTTGTTACCCCGTGGCATGAAATTTGTCCAGTAGAGGAGATGTCCTTTTTTATATCAAACAAATTGACCAAGAGTATCAGATGTAGTAGTTTATGGATGAAGAGTTTCAAAGAGGCCTTCTTCCTCAATTTTCTCAGGATGAAATAAATTAAAACAGTTAGTTTCCTTTGATTGGAAAAGTAATATTCTTCATAATAACGATGGTTTGTCCCCGTTTATTTGTTTGCCTGTATTCAGTTACTGCTCTTTGTCTTCCAGGATGCAAACAGACGCAACTTATCCATGTAAAGAGTAGATGGTACTCTTAAATATTCATGATTGGATAACTTTTGACTAATTACATACCAAGGGTATCAAGTCAAAACTTAATTTATATGCTGAGGGTGTAATTACATCAGTTCACAAAGTTCTATATTGATTGTGAAAAAAACATCAGTAAACAACAGATCCTGTACACACCCTAAAGTTAGATTTTCAGTATCGGGCTGGCAGCAGTGGTTCTCTACTGGAACACGGACTTCCTCCAGCCATTTGAAAGCAGTGTGAGTTTCTCTCATTTGTCTCTGTGTGGCCCTGTGACAGACTGGCAACCCCTCAAGGTTGTACTCCACCTCTTGCCAATGGCAGCTGGAATAGTCTCCAGCTCCCCTGTGTGAATTGGATTAAGCGGGAATAGAAAATGGCTTGATGGATGGATTGGCAGCAGAGCACCAAGTGAGCGCATCTGCGCAGCATTTGAATCACATTTCAGCTGTCCAGTCCACTGCACGCTTCACTCCGCAGCAAAAACATCTAAAACCACCTGATTTTTTGTGCCGCAAAAACAACCACATTTCCTACAGGCGATGCCGACCACCACCAATAAATAATACCTGATATGCATTTAAATATTTTTAGAGAGAAACAGAAAAAAAACTAATTTAAAAAAAAATCCCCCAGGAAATCTGAACTCTTATCTGGTGACAGGGCATGTAGAATAAGTAAATGTGCATTCAACTAACAGAGGCAATGGCAAATAAGATGAAATAATTGGTGCTTTCGTCAGTACAACAGGACTGTATTTAGACTGAAGTATTTAAGACTGTATCCCATTTATGGCTAGGTAATAGGACTTAACACCATGGCTGAGAATGACAGCTTTTAAACATGTTACAACTATCAGAGACATGAGTAAATATGGCAAATAACCTATATCACTGACAAACTTTGAATGGACTTGAAAAGTTGGAAAAAAATCTCTATATTTGCTGTGTTATGAAGCACAAAAATTCTGTAATTTCCTGTTTTTTAATAAACACGCTTATTTGAAGGTAATCCAAAATTGCAACATTCATGGGGACGGCGTGTGATGTGAATCAGTTAGTGTGAAAAATCTTATCCTAAGCCCATATGTGAGATACTTATGTTTTCACTATGTGGGAAATATATGCACCTCTACTAGATACAAAGTTTTTTCCTTAACTAGCCACTTTCCATAGTAATGATAGACTGGTGAACAGTTTCTCTGGCCATGTTGGGCCTGAAGTTGTGAAAAACTGGGCCTTTGGGGTCAGTTTTTGAAACAGCCTCCGAGAGGCCGATTCATCACTTTTCTTCTCTTGAAGAGGGGACAGATAACTTAAAAAGCATGTTCTTCCTGACAAAAGGCCTGACAGCCGAAGGCGGAGACTGGAACCATTTACAGTGCGGCATTTATCTGTATTAGGATATTCTTTCTTGACATTGGTGCATCAGGACACTGCCGAGGGTTCCTAAAAATGGATCGGTGTCAGCCGGGCTTTCTTTGAATGGGTGCTTAGAATGGAAATGCAGCCCATTCTGAAGGGACAAAAGAATCCTAAGGGCAAACACAGAATTGGCAAAGTTACTGTGTAGCCCTTAACAATATGCATCAGAGATGCAATGAATGAGTAAAAAGCAGCTGCCTCTAGCATGTAAGAAAAGACAACACTAAGGATCACACACCACATATTAACAATGTGCATGTGAAGATAAACAACATCAACAAAGGGACAGTCAAGTACTGGCCACTGTTTTACTCCATAAAAAGTATACATACAGCTGATACATCAGCAACACAAATAGCTCTGAGCCTCAACATACAGAGGAAGTTGTGTACCATTAGTGTACATTTACACAACTTCAGAGCTGTGATGACCTCTGAACAAAAACAGATATCGGATAGGATATCCTTTTCTGTCATCACAAGCATGACAACAGTTAAATTAAAGACGAACGGGGGACAACTTTGAGAGACCACAAGATGGCGGATGCACGGATGTGGCATCAGTGCATTTCAATACCTCTCATAGTCATAGTCGGAGGAGTAGGCGCCCTCTGAAAAGGCACGGGACATCCTAGTGGAACGCAGTAACCTGACTGCTTCCTCTCTGCAGATTGGGTATACGCGATGATTGCGGCTGGCAAAAAGATATCAGAACTGGTCATTCTTATCTCCACCTCAAAATGGGGACAACACAAATAGAGCAACCTGCCATGAAAGCAGCTGTTACAAACATTACTCAGAAGCTTAAGGTTAATCCAAATGCTCCTTTCTATTTTTAATGTAACCCCGTGATTATAGAGTGAACCCCCTCTGCTGGACAACACTTTCCAACCATTGAGCCCTTCATCTGTGTACAGAAGTCCCGGTCACTCTTTTGGTAGAATGTACTAAAGGCAACTTTCCTTATCCACAGTTCACATTTGCACACACAGGAGTGGATGAAGAAATTGTTCATATAATGAGAACACTGTAAAAGAGTGATATGTGTGATAGATAAATTTCATTGTATGGTGTGGAATATGCTCAACATAAGCTACTTCTTAAAAGTATGTTGTGTATGTGTTTTCAAACTTCTGCTGCAAAAATATATGCAGCCACACATCACGACAACACTCATGACACTGATATTGGACAAGTAAATATGAAATGACCTCATTAATGGATTCGCAAACAATCAAGACACTAAATTTAGCTCTACTGATTCAGCATCATTTTACCTAGTGCAGAAAAAAGGTCTGAATTTAGTAAACGACCAGTGAGAAAATACATGTCAAAGTGTCAGTGCCATGTGCTCGACAATTACACAGAAGCTTTCTTCCACAACAGAACGGATTTGTGGGTTTGGTACAACGGGAGTGTGGGGGTGGAGAGAGGAGGTGTAGAGATGGGGCTTCATGCAAGCTCAGGTACAAGTCTACCTGCTGTCCTTTTGATGGTCATCAATAGGCTGAGTATGTCTGGTTCGAGGTAGGGTGAGAAAATGGCTGCAAACACATGAGAGGGGGGAAAAAAGATAGAGATGGATCTGAGATGGCAAAGAGGAAGGACCGAGAGAAGTGGAGAGCAGAACGAAAGAGGCAGGAGACTGGAGATAGACACAATCATAGGCAGACAGATGGAGACTTGAGAGGTGAGGAAAGCAGGCGACCAGAAGATTTCTCAAAGACACAGGATGCAAAAGGGCTGAGAGAGCTCAAAGGGAAGGTTGATGTAACTGTTTTCAAAGAAGAATACAGACATGGCAGATAGGAACTGTGACAGAGTATTTCTCCTTCACTTTAACATCTAAACAGATGGAAGTAATACTGAGAGAAAAACACAATTACACTCGCCAAACAAATCTACCTGATGATTCCATAACTTCAGACATCGCTGTGACCTTGAAGATTTTGTCTTTTAAAAACAAAACAGAATCAAAAGGTGGAGAAATATGCGTCCTTAAAATGTACCAAAATTGAAATAAACTGAAGACCAAGCAATACAAATCCAGTAGGGGAATCTATTTAGTGGTTTAAGTGGACTGGGACGATGCCAAATTCACTCTAACTCATTTCCTGTGTCATTTTCAACAGTTTTCAATAAATAACCAGATATTGTTAATTAAGGCGGATGAAAAAGACACAGCAAGCACTGTCCAAGACAATTTAGGTAAGTGCATTTTTTGCATCTGACACTGATTTAGACCAAGCCTCAGAAATATCAAATAAAGTTAATTGGACGGGGGAAAGTAGCTGCGGCCTGGCACTGCCAAGGCTTTGATTGGACTCTTAGAGCTACATTTTCCAACCCTTACAGAAAATAAGTGCTGATGGAGGATGACTGACCACTTTTCCTTGACCACTTCTTCCATAACGATAGTGAAAGACAAGTCGATATTTTATGCATTACTCAGCATTAATAACATTGGCTCCAAATGTTTTCTGCATAATTTCAACCACCTGATTTCTAGAATGGAAAAAAAAGAAAGTATTGATTATTTCACTCTAGGCAATGCAGTCATATCCAGGCCTTTACTTCTCAGATACATCCATGAAGCTGCAACAGAGATTTTAACCTTCAGGACTCACACTTTTACACGGACGCTTTCAGTTGTTTTATTTTAAGCAATGAAAGATATTCTGTTATAATAATTCGAGATTGAGGGAATGAGTTTCATGAGAGAGTCTTTATCACTAAATGAAATTTAGAATATCCCTGCAGAGAGGAGGGAAAGCAAGAGAAAAAAAAAATCCAACAAATCAGTTTTGAAAATTTCAAGGCAAATGGTGAATGGTCTTCGCATTTGTATGGAGACACCTCAGCTCTCACTTGTCTATCAGAATTTGTTTATATGCCTGTGTTCACCATTAGGGTTAGGTCTGAGGTCAAAAGTCGTATCGGGGCACAAATGGACTGCACCTCACATGTTTGAATACCATGAGCTGCCCTCTACTGTTCATGAAGCATGTGGTTTCATGTCTGACTGAAAAAGTCAGAGGAGCCAGACGATAATGCTTCATATTATGTCTCAATTAAGATTTTTCGCCATGATTCTAAGCAATGTAACACTAAATTACCGTTAATTCCGGACTATAAGCCGCTACTTTTTTCCCCACACTTTGAACACTGCGGCCTATAATACGGTACGGCTGATACATGTTTTTTTAAAGGCTCCAAAAACAGTAGACCAATTAAATTTATGAGTACCGGTACTTATATGAGATACAAGAAAGTTTGGCCTGGAACAGTTAAAAGAATACAGAACAATTGGTGCATGAACATGATCACAACAAACACCTATAAAGATCAAAGAAAAGAAATACTTCATGTGCACTGATTTTACATGTCAGCCTGTTGGTTAACTCAGGTTACCTGGAGGGTGGAGGAACACTGGGAGAGCGTGACCGTGCTCGATTTATATCAGCAGACCGAGAGCAGTGGTTAGATGACATGACCTGCTCAGGGACAGACAACGTGGAGCTCTGGAAGTCTCTTCCATTTGGCCTATAGTCTGCAAAAACAAGAATGGATTAAAGGGGGTACAGAGGGGGTAACAAGATCAGCAGGGAGAGGGCACTTAATCATAAACAGATGAGTAAAAAGTTAGAGGAAACTAACTAAACTATTTAAAACTTACAGCAAATGTCACTTCGCACAGGTGATAGATTCCCTCTTTTCAAAATGCTGAGTCTCTACATTCTAAAAATGGGAACTTGCTTTTGTTAAAAGTGCAATTCATCTGCTATGTTAACTTTGGACATTAAACATGAAAATAGCCTTTTTTAAAAATCTGTAGCATTATAATGAATTTTCTCTGCTAGACTGATTAGTTCATTAGACTTGAAAGAGTTCATTAACCGATAATCAAACGTGGCTAGGAGCCATGGTTAAGGTCAATGCTTAGGACTATTAAAGCTGATTGATATGCAATAGAGTGTATAGCACATTAAAGGAAGTTAAAGAAAAGCCTGAATAAAAAGTTTCAAAACCAGGAACGGTGGGCAAAATAGGAGGGAAAGCTAAGGAAATGTGGACTTAAAAAACTCTGGCATAGTAATACAATACAAGTCTCTCTTTCATGGAAGTAGTTGGGAAAAGTAGTGATTGAATAAATCTATTTAAATATTTCAGCATGAATCCCTATTTCAAAGGGTTTGAAATGATTGTAAATAAGTTCTAATAAACTCTACCCTTTTGACTTTTTATAAAGTACGAAAAAGCTCAAAACGTATAGAAATCAAAAATGAATATAGACTTCCATGTTTTAAAATTTTGCATAGCAGACCCATCAGCTGTGTTGCAGTTTGATTAAAAACTTTCAAGCTGCATCATACATTAGTTATGCTTTGGTTAAGCACACATAAAAATAAAAAAACCTTTGCTGAAAATTAATTAACAGGATCGACTAAAAGGAAGCAGCTGCACGAGCTTCATCAATGGAACTGACAATTAAAACTAAATGAGGAAAACACTCATTCCCACTTTGACTTTCTTTTTTTATTAAATGCTAGGTGTGCTGTGAGAAAACGGGAAATGAAAATAATCCAAGTTTGCGTTGTGGGTACAGAAGAAAAACTGCTTTCTCTTTGAAAAAGGTGTGACAGAAGATGAATGCAAACGGTGCAGTTTTGGGGGCTGAGTGGGGGAGCGGGTGCTACTAGGGCTGAGCAAAGGGGTGTTCCATTCACTTTGAAGCAAATGGGATTGGCATAGTGAAGCTAAGAGGGTCTGATGAGAATTTTAAAAAGGCCAGAGGAGGATTCCCCACACGTATAGTAGCATTAGCATCTCCACCTCTGTGAAAGTGGAACTTTACTACAGTACCTGTATCTACTCTGCAATGTTTTCCTCTATGTTCTCCATATACCCCCCCTTTACAGCGGCCTATATGTTAAAAATTGATCACATCCTCAACATACATTCTGTGCTTTTCGATTGAAAGAACAAAAAGAGTACACCGCAGGCCAAAGAAAAGTGAATGTTTTTATCAAGCTGTCTTCAACGTCTACGAATAAGAGTAACTTTTTATTCAAACCCTTTTTAGCATAATTTTCCTGACATTTAATAGGATTATGCTGGCATATTGCAACTACTTCTATGTCTTTATGACTTTCTCTTCACTTCTCCTGTTGAGATGTGCAGTGTGGGAAGAACAGCAGTACAGCAGCTTGTAGTGCAGTGGAAGACTAATGCTTGGTACTATCTCACTCTGCTTCCCTATTTCGTCCTCCGAATTGGACACATAAGTGAGTTTTTAAGTTGTTCGGCTCTACGAAGCACGTGACTGGTGATGATGCTCTGTGTGTGTTCAGCCGTGGCCGTTTGTTTTTAAATACCTGTAATAACCCCAACACCGTCCTCACAATCATAGTCCGATATCTCGCTGTCACTTATCCTCTGGGACCCTTTGAGAGGGGGCGAAAGAAAAAGAGAGAGAGAGAGAGACAGGAAAGAAGGGGGTAAAAGTTATTTTGATACCCTGGTTTGTGGATTTAACCAGTTGGGCACATCGTGCTCTGCTGGGTAATCTGCACTGGTTAGAGTGAAGGCTCAAACCGACACAAAAAAATGCAGCATTTCCCTCAACTTCTCCAGACAATCAAAAAAAATAATGCAGACGTTTCCTTGTGAACTGTCCTACTGTCGCTCATTCGGTGCACAAGTGAGGAGTGATATGGCTATGCAACCCCTCTCTTCATCACCCCGATGAAGAAGAGCCTCATCACTGTACCCGCCCCCCCCCCCACCCTTATCCTACCATCTTCGCTACTCAGTCAACTTAAATCAAGCGGACATGCATGCTTTTTCAGAAATAACAAGTGCTGCTCTCTGGCAGTGCCACTCCCAATCTCTCATTTTCAGTTGACAGAGAGATCTCTTTTACGGCTCTTTCACCTCTCCCCGACGCACATGCTCGGAGAAGTGTCCTGCCGGAGGGCGTGGGGGCTGTGGCGGTGAGCGAGCCTTAATTATCTAGCAGAGGGAAGCGTGTAGAGGAGTGGTTCCCGTGTATCTCGGTGTCTGAACCAGTTCCAGGTCACAGAATGCGACAGAGGCAGGAAAAGTGCTAGATGAGCAGCTTTGATGGGCTTTTGTATGCTGATCGTTCTCCCATTTCCTGTTATTATTATTTAGTAGTGGTTGTAACAGTAAGTGATGCAGGGCCTGCAGCCCTTTTTTTTAACATATTACTGAAAAGGAGCCTCTCTGAGCTCTTCTGATTAGCTAGCAGTGGCTGCCTTTCCACCTCCTAGTTCAACTGTTACCTGCCCATGCTGTATAGGACATCAATAGTTCATCCCCAGCTTTCATCAACCTTTTTTTTAATCTCATTAGATCAATATCTTTTATCAAGATTTTCCTTAATAATTCAGGTTGTAGATATGCGATTTCCCTTTGAGGATTCATAGACTAAGATTATTTCATATTGATATGCACCACCTATGTGTTGGAAGATTAGAATAAAAAAAACTAACGTGAAGTATTGCACAGTCACTTGCAATCAGAATGTTTAGAAATCATTTAAGGTCAAGGACCACAAATACAAGCAAAGCAGAGTGGGCAAAATAGGGTTCCAAAAGCACTGTAAGCAGCTTTAAAGGGGTAAACTTCATAAAGGGCCGAATAACAAACAGAGGTAGGTGGTCAGGTGATCCCAGTTAAGACTGGAGGATAGTTTTCATTTCAAAATACGACTCTGGGATAAGGACCAAGCATGGCTATTTTAAAGATATGGTTGTGGGTAGAAGGGAGGGATTGTGAGACAGATCATAGGTGAATACAGAGAAAGAGGACTCTGTCCTAAATCTCTGTTTCCCTTGCGTGCGCATCATTTTTGCTACCCTATTTGGATTCCAAACACATGTTATAAAATTGAAATCATAAATGAAATCCATAAAGGGGCAGCAGAAAGATGCAGACATCGTGGGAACAAAGGGGTAGAATATAAAAGCACAATGATGTATCTTTGCAGAGGAGAGAAAAACACTCAGATGGTCCATAGGACAGCAATGCCTGGGAGTGCAGGGGCCTTTACCTGAGTTGTAATATGACTCTTTGTCTGTGAAAGTAGAAGTCATAAGGTTGATGTGACATGGATAACAACAAAAGAAAAAAAAAATCTACATTTGAACCTTCAATAAAGCAAAGTAGGAACAAAATTCAATATGACAAAATGTAGAGCAAAATGTATCCTTGATAAATAAAAGAAAGGGACACCTAGTAAGTAAATTTAAAAAAATGCTAAGCTGAAAATTATAGATACTTTTTTGCAATCTATTAACATAAACAACTTCTTTGGAGCATTGAATCCTGTGATTTTTTTTCTTTTGCTCAATTTCCGGACCAGAAGCCTGCATTAAGTGTGTTACTTACTCTGCAGCCGCCTTGTTGGACTCTCTCCATGGAGCTGCCTGCGCTGTGCATTCGGAGAGGCACGTGGGAGTGGAAGGGAGGACACATCGTGTGTTTGTAGCTTGTACCAGTGAGGCTCATCATCCAGAAGAGCCGTCTCCAGTTCAATAAGGATCTGCCAGAGGAAGAAGGCCATGCCACGGCCACGGGTTATAGCACGCGTGTAACATGGTTGCTATCAGAGATGGAGTTATGGCATGAAATACTCACTTGTGCCGTCACATCGCTAGAGCTATTACAGAGAATGTGAAGCCCAAACAAACCCCTTCTGTTTATATAAACTGTACAACGAAAGCCAGCCCAGGATGCTTTAACATCTATTTACGGTATTCTAAATTCTGCCACCCAATTGTATCTGCATTTCTGAATTGGGAATACCTTTACAGAGCAGAAACGCAAAGAAATAAAATTAAAACATCTGTACCATGTATGTCAGGCAACCCATGATAAATAAAACTAAACCGTGTCACTTTCCAAAAAGTCTCATCTGAAAATTTAGACTGTTTTAGACCATTTTTAAGATCATTCTTTGTCTTGGAACCATGGGCTGTGTTTTTCTGCAAGCTTTTACAAGAGGGAACCGTAACTGTTATTGTATGAATTTTCATAAGTGAAAACATAAACAAACAAGTGAAGCGACCGACAAAAGGATAGTAAACACACACATCTTAACTTAATGAACCCTCATCTGGATGAACGGACACTGCAGTGGCAGTTTATGATGTATGAGGTTGATGAGATACAAGAGTTAACAGTATTGGTAACTTAGTCCATGGCTGGAGGGGGACTGAAACATTTATCTGATTTGATAAATAATCACTTTGACTGTTAAAATGTTTGACTTCTGTGATGCACTGTCTGAGATATATCATCATGTTTACCTAACTGGGTAATAAGATATTTTGTTGGGATGTCACAAACAATGCATATTCACTTCTGCTTTAGTTGGACTTCAATGGCTTTAATCCCATCTAAGAAAACAAGCTGAGATACTCTCAGTCAGTGATCCTCTCGGATAGGGTTCGATTTTTCTTACCTCTCCCAAGAATTCGCTCTCCTCCTCCCTGACCCGGGCTTGGTCCCACAATGTGATCTCCAGCATGCGCTCTCGAAACTCCCGCCGGTGCACCGGCGAATACATAAAGGTCTGATTCCACTTGGGCTCTAAGGATTTCTTTACTGTTTTTGTTCTCCTCTTGCTTTTGTCGCTGGAGGAACAATAATTCAAACTGTTTTTATTTACAACCTTGATAGTGAAGAACCACGAGTACAACAGATCCCAAACACAACACAGCACAGGGCACAGTACCACTGCATGCTGATTATGAGTACATGACATCCTAAACTGAGTATATCCAATTCTATATCATATGGAAAAATCCAATCTCAACCAAAGAACTTGTTATATCTACATTTTCAAATCTATTTTATAGAAAACTGCACATCAACTAAACCAATAGTTGGTGTTGGAATCTTTGAATGACATCAACTAACAGAGCTGGGTTAAGTGAGCGATTAAAATAATGGCTCCTATTCTTACCTTCTGTCAGGGAGGAAGTAGATTTTGACGTAAGGGTTCCTGGGTCGGCCATCTTCCCTGGGTGGCAGGTCTTTGGCGCCCAGGATGGTGACGATTAGCTGATGGCCCACTTTGTCGTACCACAGTTTGACCTAGGGGGGCAAAGCAGAGACAACCTGCTCAGGCACAGCTCGGGACCAACGTGTGGTTTGAAAACACACTTCTCCTGCATATTCGTGCTAAGGTTGTGCGATAACGCAAAAATGGCCAAAACCCTCTTGTAGTGAATTCACTTTCTGATGTTGTGGTTGTGTTTTTTTTTCATTTCATAGTGTTGTCAGTTTCCATACATCTGTATTTATTTGATCTCACTGAGGTCAAAGGTGCTGCTAATGTTTAGCTCATGTGCGTTCATATCTGTCTTAGAATTTTCCTGTGCAGGAATTCATAGAATTCATTGAATGGAATAGTACAATTTGTCTTTAAAAATGTAACACTACAGCTGATGTGCTCTTCAGTTCATAATGTGCAAACAAACATATTTCTCTAAGATGCACATTGGGAATTAATATAGATCAATCATGCTGTTATGAAAGGTTTCAAATACGGTTCAAGCTAAAAGGGAAGTATGGACTCAAGTTAAAAGCCACTTAGAAGGAAAAAAAAGTCTCACTAAAGCCTTAAAGAAACAGGATGAAATGAGAAGTAAAACTTCTAAGTTCTTGTCCATACTTCATTAAAAATGTGATTATGAAGAGGGCCTGCACTGTTTACAACTACAAGCTATACATGCAGTAAAACAGCGGCAGAAAGAGACAGCAGGGGGCTTACAGCTAAACAAATTGTACCAAATAATGACTCAGCTTAAAAAAATTCTAGGATAATTGTGTCTTGTATTAAATTGTGTATTTTGCATAATGTGTGATTATCGCAACGTGATTATGTGAAATGCTCTCTTAATGAATTTACTTATACAAAAACTTACACCTCATCATTTCGTCTGTTGGAATTTAAAAATCACTCTTTTGTTGTCGTCTACATTCCTTATTCATATTTGAACCACATTCCCTGGTTTTGACACCACCCTTAACAATTGCCTTTTCCCAAAAACACAAATGTAAATGAGATATTCGGGAACATTACAGTTGAAAGATAACTAAATCGATAATACTGATTCACACAAAGGGAATCTTCCTCGATTCCTCGGAAATAAATAAATCATGAAAAAAGATGCCCTGTCAGTGAAGGAGAACATTTAATCTTAGTGAAGCTGTGATTTGGCAGGTACAATTTGCTTATTCGTCAGCTCTCATTGGGAGCAGATAATGCATTTGGGAATTAGATTCCCAGACAGGACGGTGAACTTGGTGTCTTTTCCCTGCAACATAAAACCACACAGCCATTAGCTGCGTTTTACTAATTAGCATTACATCAACTCATGCGTGGAGGAATTCTTCTGCATACCAATGTGTAGTTTGACTTATCTATGAATGGGGTTCGTGTTACAATGTGGCAGAAAAGTACCAAGTCCTTGGTCCTTTAAAATCTAACAGATACCAACTCCTACTATACTCTAGAGAAAAAAAAATCAAGAAATCAAGCATAAGGTTAACAGATTAAAAAAATTGAGAAAAACAAAGAAAATAGACCAAAAAGAAAAACCAGGTTGGTAATGTGAGAGTTTCTCTTAAAGTGCGTTTACATTAGTTGAACATGCACTTCTGTTCTTGAGGATAATGATGTGAACTGGTTGAAATGTGTAATAGGAGTTTTAATCATAGCAGTGACAGCAAGGAATCACACAGAAGATAATGACACAATGCACTGCACTAACAGGGAAACTTAAAGCTACCATTTCCCCCACAATGCATTTTTTAAAAGTATGCAACCAAAGAAATAAAGAATGAACAAAAAAAACAAAAAAAGAAAAAGAAAAACCCAGTCAATAATTGATGCGAAAAAACCAAACACACTTTGTGCCCTTCAGATAGGGCCCATTACCTGGACCCTAGGGGGAAAAGGCGTTGTTCGTCTACTAAGGCTTTGGCTCTGCATAAGCAAAATTAAACAGCAAAAAGGAGGGGGGAAAAAGGAAAAAAAATGCAATAAAATGAAAAATCCACAAGACAAAAAAATCACAATACACTCAAAATGACAACAAACACTTTGTAAATTCACATGAGAGGTTACTTCCTAGTTCCCTCTCTCACCTTTAACGTTTTTCTTTTCTCTGCTCTTTTAAAGGTCACCTAAGCCTTATCTGTCCTACTCTTGGTCTGCATAGGCCCGATCGGCAAGTCATTCCAGTCTACAGTTATATCTCCCATTCATCTCTGGCACTCTTTCTCTTCTACTTAAAAGGCTGCATCACAGTGACGTTAAACAGAGCTGTTAACTATAAAACCGCCAACTGAAGACTGCTTTCGTATGTATTGAAATCAGTCATCAATCTTCAGGCACTGAAACTCATCCGTGACTCATGTAAGAGCTGGATTAGCTTTTTTTTTTTTTTTACTTTTTTCTAACCCGACTTCAGTCAAACCCAACCAATTCTCATAAATATGGGAGAAAAACGCATGCATTAGAGGTGTTACCCCTCTGCTAAAGACGTTTCCCATTTTGATCCTGAATTTAACCGTTGATTTATCTTTCTGCCTTAACACAGCCCTTTAACCATTTACCCCAGGAGGGTTTTCAGACTTGATAATGGACAACATGCAACGTAACTCGATCTACAGTTCTTTGCTGGGTTGGCAAAGTGCCAGTTAAACAGTCTCAGTGGTAAACGCAGAGCAAAGAAGATCTAGCATGTATAGGGACTTAAATTCTAATAATTTCTATCGATATTATCATAGTTTTTGCTGCTGATATATATCCCCAGATCTCAACCGTGGTTAAATTGTTCTCAGATTCAAACAAATTGGTCCCTCAGAGCTTTTATCTGTTTATCAGGTTGCGGTTACTTACTGAGAGCTGTCCTGACAGGTACTGGGGGGCGTCCCTCAGCATACTGGGACTCATGGGAGACGTGACAGAGATTGAGGGGCGATCCATCTTCTGAGACTCAAAAGAACTCGAACCTGACAGATCACAGTCACACATTAAGGTAAGCTATGGCTCATGGTTTTGATTTCAACTTTCAATAAAATAAAAAAAAATAAAACAAGGCGTGAGAAATCTTGAAATGTTTTTAGGTCGATCAACAGGATAAAATAACTAAAAAATGAAAGCAATTACTCACTTGACTCCAGTTGTGCATGTGTGCTATCCGGTATTCTTGGAATATCTCTGAAAAAGAAAAAAAAGATGAAAAAGAGAGTAAAGAAAACAGGGTGGCAAAGACAAGAAGAGGAATGGAGTGGATCAATTGGAGCTAACGCTGAATACACAGTGTTTTAATGACTGTAAGCATCACATTAGTCTTCATTCTTCTAACAGCGTCCTCAGCACCGGTCTTGATATAGCATCAACTCTTTTTAATGTAAGCTTTCAAAGTTTCCATTCCGTAAAAAATAAAAAAAATAGTTATTCTGAGTCAAAGAAGAAACATAACCAACTAAGACAAACTATCTTTCCTTGGCAGTTATAAACATACATGATGTCTAAGGACAAACATATTAAATTGAACTTAAGTGCCTGAGATGAAAGGACAAATCCTATAAAAATCTATAAAGAACAGATCCTACTAGGCAAAAGTTCATTTCTCGATGCTTAGTTGTTTGATGTGTTGACTATCTATCAAGCGCTGCTGATAGATATATTATAGATATTTGTTTCTTTTTAGGGTCAAAATAGCATTTCCCAAATTGAATTTCACTACAAATAAGTGTGGGTAATAGACAGGTCATTGTCCCGGTCTCACCTATTACTAATGAATAAATCAATCCTTCCATTAGATATATGACGCAAGTTCTATGTCAGGGCTAGTGTTTGTCAGCAACAGCCTCTCACAGGTCTTTCCCACCAGAATAGTTGACTGAGCTCTCACCCTATAGGCCGTGAGACCACCAGCTCCACCTGCGGCTCAGGCTTAGATTCTAAAATGATATTGTAAACTTCTTTAAACGTGGCTCCTTGTAAAAGCCTCCCATTCCACTCCAACACTTGGTCACCTGCAGAAACACAACGTGAGATATTGGGATATTTCATGAGAGCGTTAAAAGTGGAGGATAAACACAGCACAGCTGGAAAAGCGACGTTGGATTCCAGCAAATCCGTTTGTCCGATTGCCAGCTAAAGTGCAAATGTTTCAAGTACCTGGTCTGAGGTGTCCGACAGTGTCTGCTAGACTTCCTTTCCTCACTTTGGTGATGAAAGCACAAAGTCTGCCAGATTCTGTCATCTTGCCTCCCACCACCTGTCAAAGCAGAGAGAGTTAAGCATGGTAACGATCTGTGAAAACCAAAGCTGAAGTGTGCCATAAGAACCGCAGACTTGATACACTGCAAAAACAGATGCAACATAAGCAACACAGCTCGCATACATGTAATAAAGAGGACATTCTTTTCTCCTTTTTCAAATTGCCCTTTTGATCTCAAGCTTCAGCTTGTGCCTGAAGATATGAGTCCTGAATAAAAACCATTACACGGAGAGGTTCCATGGAAAAAAGGGAGCATATGTCTTTCTTTTTTCTTTTTTTTTTAAAGAAAAAAAATTACTAAGGTTCCACGGCTCCGCTTTTCGTCCTCAGGGGCATACTCTGGTGTGACCGTGTGGTTCTGTAACAGTGCACAGCCACGGGCTACGGCTGTACTGTACAGTCCTGAGCTGCTCTACTCCACTGCGCTCAGCTTACATTGGCATCATACAAATAAAAATCCCTCTTAATGGCAGCTGAATGCTAACATACAAAGGAGCTTAGAGAGGTTCTGCTAAATGAAATGGCTTTATGTAACAGGCAGGAGCCAGAGAGTGTGGCTTGCAGAGGAGATGAGAGAGAGAGATGGACAGTGAGGGCGAGGCTGGCAGCCTGACTGATGGACCGACCGGTCGGATTGCCGAGCTGGTTGGCTGCGGCTGCTGAGCGGACAGAAAATGCACAGAAGCATTGAGCAGACACAAACATGCCATTTCAGGAGGCTCATTCAATCAGTAATGATTTTTCCCCCCATCTCGCTGCTCTTAGCTCTCTCTCCTCGTGGCAGGCTTTATGCAGTGGTGCAAAGGGAAGCAAAACGTTTACAGCGAGGGAGAAAAAAAAATGCTCTGCTTCAGCAAGGTTGTGACTATGGTGGGAGAACAAAATGACTTCAATTTTTTAATAGAATTAGAGTGACATACTGTAGTAGTAGGCTGCACTGCTCGAAAAAGAAGGAGGCACAACAAGCACAGAATGTAAAGCTTTAATTGAATATGAAGGTAGAACGCAGAAACACCAAGGACTGTCATGACTTCATTTCTTTTGACCAGCTGATTGGAGCTCATTAATACGTTTGAGCTGCATATTAACACTGATAATTCAAATTAATGAAAACTATAATCCAAGTCCATTGGTGCCTACCCCTGCTATAATGAAGTCATTATTGAAAATTTGTATTAGAATGCGCACAATAATGATAAACAAAAAATAAATTCCGCTAATTACGACATTATTGACTTTAAAGCTGAAAGTTGAAAGTAGCAGCGTGTGCTTAACTTTGAAAATCCACCAAAAAATTCCTCGATAAGATGGTGATTTGAAGTCTTTCATCAAAAAGACCGTTTCGATGTGAAACAGTTCAATGTGGCTGTTTAAAATGCTATTCTGGGACAGCGTGGGTGAATATTCAGCTAGCAAGTGCATCATTGTGTGTCTCGCACCCAGAGATAGTTCCAGAGTGTCAGAAGCATCAGGAGCTTACCTTCAGACCAAGCAGAGCTCCTGAGTCTCGAGGCACACTTCCATCCTTCATGCGCTTGTTGAGCAAGATGCGGCCTATTAGGCGATCCCCATCTTTGGATGGCTGCCATGTAACTGGGTGCTACAAGGTCAGAGCAACAATACACCTTTTGTTTAGCCACTTATCCACTCTAACTTGATCAGTTCAGACCAAAGCAAACAACTGTCTGTGGTGAAGAGGGGAGGTAATAATTTACTTAGGAAAGTATAGTTCACACAAACTCTGCTGATTTGTAAAGAATGCTTTGATGTTAAAATGGCAGACGACTCACTTTTAATATTCAATTCTACCCTGGGGGGGAGCCAAAAGTCAAAAGGCACCCTTTTATTTCTGACACAAAATGGAAAATGACATATCTTAATACCCTTAGCAAGTAATGGGTGAGGGGGGCTTTTGTTAGGTCATGTCCTGAACATGGCCACTAACTTAAAAATGCCATAATGGATCAAGGGCAGGTATTAAAAAAAACAAAGCAACGTGATCACATAGCATACTAAAGAAGACCAGAAATGCCAAATTGATTACTGCAATCACATTTACAATATCTATGGTGGTTCACAAGCAACATCTAGGAACAATGCCTTTGATGCACAGCTATCTGACACGTTCAAAGTGCTGTTCCTGGTGCTGAACACATTAAGTGGCTGTTCATCACAGGCAACAGCCATTTCTGAGACAGGTCTGGTGTTCTTTGATATGCTACGTGGCCACCTTCTCACGTGAAACACTTGCCTTCGATCCAATATGGCGGCTTTCGAGATGGCGGCCATTTTTTGGGCATAGCTCGTAAGATACCAATTACTTGCAGGGATATTCAGACATGTAATTTTCCCTTTAGTTATATTAATAAAAGGCTGTCTTGTGACTTGAGTCACCCTGTACAATATGTACTATTGTGGGTTTACTAGTGTTACTAGTCGGATAAATGTGTCTATGAAGAGTAGAGCATTTTAACATCAAAATATAGTTCATCAGGAAAGACTAAGAAACCACTTCCAGAGCTTGTGTAAACCCGCCGGTGTGAGGGGTGGAGTGTGCTTCATGCAGCATCACATGCAAAGTATAAGCAAGCAGCCCCAACACTCCTCCTCAGACCAGCTCTTCAAATGGGAGCAGGAAGACCAGAGTCTCACTCCGATGCTTCACTGTGGACAAACACACAACCACCATCGAGTGGAGGAGTGAAGGGGAAGCAGACAGTAAAAAAAATCAAATTAAATAAATAAAAAGTGGGGAGGCTGAAAGGCAACAAAGACAACAACACGCGACCAAATGCTAAATATCATTTGGTGACAGATTAGAAAATCAAAAAGGGTGAAACACAGAAATTATAGAGTACAGCCATGAGACACAGACAGGGTGAAATCACAAACAAAAAGAAGGGACGGAAAGGGAAAAAAGAAAAAACAAATGTTTTCGACTTTTGTGCAAAACAAGTCCAATCTGTTCTGTGTTGTGTGCTGTTGGGATTTGGCTGTAGAAATGATAAGGAGGTTGGGCAGGTTCTGTCTGGACTGGATGCTGTGGGTGGGGTGGGGTGGGGGGGGTGGGGAGGGCATTAGAGTGAGGGGGACGGGTCTGAGTAAAGGTGTTCCTATTGTGCTAGTCAGGACTGCTGCAGAGCAAGAACACAATATACGAAGGAGATACGAGCATGCAACTAGGAGAGACCCACATTCCTGTGTGCCATAACAAACAAAGAGGTTGTGTGTCGATGCTCTTTTTTTTAACAACTACTTTCAGATGTGTGGCTTCTGTTGGGGGAGCAAAACAGCAAGTACAGATAGCAAGCAAAGAGTGTTCCCAAAAAGACCTTTTCAGCAACACCGAGCAAGGTGGAGCCAAAAGTAACTGAACAAAAAGAAACCAAATCGCAAGAGAAATCAATTTATACAACTTAAAAAAAAAAAAAAATCTTTTTACACTTAGTGACAGAAAGCAAACAGAGACTGAATGGGTAGGTCATAAATAATAATAATCATAAAATGCAGGCTAGATTGTCTCAGTACCTTCTCACTATGGCTATGCTCCTCGTTTAGGGTAGTGCTACTGCACGTATCAACTCCCGAGTCTTTAACCTGTGGTTCACACCATGCCAAGTCCTCTTCAAATGAGTGTCCCCCAAAGCGCACCATTTTCTTTTGCCTCTCAGATAAGGTGTGTGTCGGCTCGGACATAAATGCCTGCTCAATTGTTTTTCTTTTTCCCCTTTGACTGTCCCCTACAGGTGTGGGATAAAAACAGAAAGAAAAACAGAAAAAACAACATGCAAAGGTGTAAATAAAACAAAGGAACCATGAAATGACAACAGACTCTGGGAGACTGGGGGATGGGGGGAGGAGAGAGACAGAGAGAGGGAGAGAGAGATGGAGTTAAAGGGCAAAAGGTAGGGAGGGGGAGGGGGGTCAGGGCAGGGCTCCACATGTCTCACCAAAGACATTGGGGAAGCCTCGCTGCTATGCCATGATGCATGGTCCCACCAATGGCCATCCAAATCTCCTGTAAGGTGGGGGAGGAAGCGGGAGGGCGCACATACACGAGAGAGGACAGCGAGAGGGACAAGTGAGGACACCACAAACCACACGTACACGCCCCCTCATAATACATAGACAGCACGGGACAGGACATCCAGATTATCATTTATGCACACTCACACACGCTCTCACACACTGGCCAAACTCAAAAGGTGATCACTCTAAAAAAAAAATCCCTGTGGAGAAAGAAAAGACGCAGCTCAGGCAGCAGTATGAGACGGATCATTTCTGCTTTCACAACGCCAACAGGACACCCGAGAAAGGAAGGACAGCCGGTTCCACCTATATCAAGAATTCTGGGCATTCTTGAAATTGAAATTTGAAATTAAACATAGAAGGAAAAAAAAGAGAGAATCTATTCTTATCCTTCATTGGAACATTGTGAACATCGTTTTGGGGGGAGTTCCCAACCACATCAATCATCATTTTTTAATCACGGCAGATTGTTTTTGACTTGGGTTATCTTAGGTGGCTTTACAATGCCAAAATCATAATGATTAGGATCACGATCTAATCTGATAATGCATATTTTAATACATATTGGTCTTAATTACAAGTGACAATAAATGGGCACCGGAGCCAAATATCCATTTCCAAGGAGTAGGCAACCATTTGGCTTTTCTGTAAAGAAATGTCTGATCTTATTTTACAGCAGTTCCGTCTGTAGGACAAAGCAGGGATGATCTCTGATGTGTTTAACTACGCATTGCAACTGCAACACAGCCTTAACTAACCATTATCTAAAGTGCACCACCGAGTGCTTTTAAAGATGAGACTGATTGCTACAAGTACAGTCTGAGCTAGACAGACAAGTGCCTACAGCCCTGACATTTCAGCGGAATTATATACACATAAATATATGTATTCAAGAGATAAGATAAACCTGGAGAGTATGATATGCAGCAACCCCGTGTCTCACCCTATATGTCATTGTTGTAAAATGATTTCTAGATTAACTAAGGAGCTTCATATTCCAAGCTAGTTCGAGGACGCACAAGCAATCCTACCTTTGCAGACCATCCAAACAGATTTAGTCCAAGGTGTGAATGATAGTTGTGGCCATCTTTCTTATCTTGGAGATGACCTGAGCTCCGAGAGGCATTGCTGACCTGTGTAAATCTATGATCTTATACTTCTAGTCTCCTCTGAGCTTCTCGGACTTTCCTGTTGTGTCGGTGTTTTTTTATCCATTTCGATGTTGGCAGAAAGAAACTACAGTCATCGTGAGGACTAACCGGATGTAAAGTAGCCTTGGTTTTTAAGACATACGTTGTACAATATCTATCTAGAACTGTTTAAAGTGCATCATGGACTCAGGGCTTCAGGCATTGGTAAAGTTATGTCAAAACTCTCCACTTGTACAGTCCTTGGGTCTTATAGAGTACATCACATTTCCCACACTTCACTTCATCTGCAAAGAGCTGTAGAATCTAATGGATCCATACAGGGGCAGGCCTCCTTCAAGCACCATCTGGCTACATATTCGCACACAGAACTGAGGGAACTCTGACCTCAATAAAAAATAGACAGCATCTGGTTTTTCGGGGGGGGGGGGGGGGTAGGGGTGCAATAAGTGGCTAACATATAAAAGGCTAAAGATGCATGGGGAAAAAAGGATATCCAAGGAGGAATACTGCTGTGTAAAGATAGCATCTCTGTGGATAAACACGGTCAGATGGGCCAGGGACTGATCCATCCCCACTTAATGGTGGATCTGTTTTTATTCCAGAGCTATCTTAGCCTGTTTTTGGTTGCGGGCTATCCAATAATTATCTGATAGTCAAAACTTTCTTAATATTGTGCTACGGGAACCAGAAGTAGACTGTAAAAGCGCATCATTAGATGGCAGACAACTTCTCAGAGTGAATCAGAGCTTCCCTTCAGTGCCCTCTTTTTTTTTATTCCATATGTACAGATGTTGTTACAGAACCTTTGGCTGCATCATTCTTTATGTAATCTTAATAATAAATACAAATAGAATTCAAATGAAAAATCCTAATTCACTAATCTCATTGGATCATTTTTTAAATGGTGGGTTTAAGCTTAATTACTGTTCCTTTTTGATGTTTTGACATTACCCTGCAAATCTGTTTTAGTAAAAATAATAATTAAAAAAAGACTTTTCAACAACATTTTCCACTCATTTAAATATAAAAGAAAACACACTCCTACCCCCCATCTCCCTCTCCCACTGCTATCACTGTCAGCCTGTCAGTCTGAGGGAGCGACTGAAAATGTTTTTTTGCATTTAAATATGTTCTTTGATAAAAAAAAAAAACAGCATGGATGTCCCCCAACCAACAGCTGAGGGCGGTGATTAACCCCTTTTGCCCTCGAGCTGGTCGTCTACAGGCAGCACAACATCAGAGCCCAGTCTGGAGCGTTGCACGGCCCCCTCTTCACAACTCTCTTGCCTAATTTGGTCATGATATTCCAGTGAGTACAGATCAGAAAGATGAGCTAGCTTGCCTTGTTCATTGCCATAGACTGACACAAGCTTTGCATATATCCATCTTTAAATATATTAAATGGAGATGCATCAAGGTTTACATTAGTGGCATCTCTCTGTCTCAGATTTTTCTTTTCCTTCGACGACATCTTTCTTCCATGTTTAATTCCTCAACCTTCACTGACTCTCTCTTCAGTCTACCTCAATGCTTGTCAAAAAAGAGAGCAAATGCCTCAATGCCGGCGCTGAAGCGTGTGCAAACGCTCGCCTTCCCAGAAACCCTTTATTAGCCGCGGCACGCCACAACTGGGCGCCGATCCCCAGAAAGGCACTGCGTGGTTTTTCAGAAAGCAGGAAACTCATCACGGCCATAAATTATGAGCATCAGCACTCCGGGCCCAGCCCCGCTGTTTCGCTCCGATTCCGAGGCCCCGCAAAGTGCTGATTCAGGTCGAAAGGCAGAGTGCAAGCGATGGCGAGGTTCACTACCAGCAGGCTCTCCATCACTCTGACGGCTCAATAAAAACCAGTGTAAACTATTAATTGGATCATTAATTATTGATGCTGTTTTTACTACAATTCAAGGAGTGAGAGCAGAAAAGAGGCAGGGGTGAAACATTGTGTATGTTTGAATATAATCAACACGCTGCGAAGGTGATACAACATCATGTTAGGATCATGATAAACACATATAGACGGGGAATTAAAAGGCCAGAAAACATCCAAACTTGCTCAAAAAGCTGCAATATTAAGCGATATCAGTGTAAGAAAACAAATACAACAAATCCAGCAGGGTTTAAAAACTGACCCCATAAGCTATTAATGAGGATGTAACTCAGGTTGTCAGTACACAATGTCCACCTGTCTGCTGCAGTTAGCCAGCTATCTTCTCCTTTTCTCAGTGTTCGGCACTATGATGAGGCTGCACGTCAGGGGAATCGATACCGAGGAAAAAACTGGGAGAGCACCATCGCATTAAATCAGTCTCCAGTCCTCATGGATACAGGTCAAGCCCATTACAGCAGGCACACCCTTTCCCCTCCAGACTCCTCCCTCTCTTGACAACCCCATTCTCATCCCATCAAGCCCTTTTTTTTTTCTTTCCGCAGAGTCCGCCTCGAGGCATGAGGGATCTCAGAGCATGGCCATACACGCTTGGCCTGCTGCTGGACACCCAAGCTCGGTGTCCAGACAAGCCGGATGCACAAACCCCACGGTGCCGCTTGCATATTGCATGACCTAAAAGTGCTTCTTTTTGACCACTCTGCGGCTGTGGTCTGATGGTTCAGTTACAAACTATGCTCTTTGCCCCCATGGCCCCACCAGTCAAACATTTAGAAACACTCGCTCGTGCATCGCTGGTAGTCAGTCTGTTAAAGTAGTGCAAAGAAGCACACCTGTGCATGCAGGTTAGGTGTTTAACACGCATAAAACAAGAACTTCCTCTAAGTGGAATTAAAATACAATTTAAAAATGTCTGCCATGAAAAGCATCTGTAGCCTACCATATGTTGTGGTTGAATCAAGCCTTTGCTGTCCTGGTACTGACAGTAAATATCTGACATACTGTGCATCAGTTACAAATAGAAAAAGAAGAATTAAACTGTAGCCCAAAGATGTGGATGCGGATAATCAGTGTCAGTCTTTTCTGGAGAATTCTAAATATCACACTTCCATTGTTCTATTTTATCTTTAATTGTTACTGTCCTGACAGTGCTGAAAGCTTGTCTCCACCATGCAGTCTGCCTACAAATCGAGTTTGAACTGCTTTTCAGTTTCTGATGCAGTTAGATGCACGTTAATCACGATTCTGATGTAAATAATATGGTTAAACTTTTTCAGCAATTTAAAAGATTTTCCGCCTAAAAATCATAAGCTATAATAGAGCCGCAGAAACTCCACAAAATAATCAGCTCCTGAGGATGGTCAATACCATATATGGAAAACTATACTTATTCAGCTCAGCAGATGAACTCTTCTCTTTGTTTCTCTTCTCTCTCCTACATATCTGTGTGGGATGCAGACAGACACAAACAGAAACAATGACCCCTCAAAAATACCCTTTTTTCCTTCCACGGCTACCTGAAAATGTGGAAACTCCCACATCAATAATGTATCGCTGGTGCCGAGCTGCTTCCCTCACTGTGGAGAACAGTTACATAACAAAGCCGGCCGAATGAGGTGTGCTCTCCTTTACAATCCAAAATCGGGGCTGGTGGCGGGCGGGCGCTTGGCTCGAGTCGCGTGGACAAAAGTCCGACCGCGGTGCTCCTCCTCCCTTTTCTTCTCTGTTTGCCGCTCTCAACGTTTTTTCAGGTAAAAGGGGGGTCTCAATTACAGGTTTGACAACAAAATCAATTTGCAATTAAGACAACGTCAACCAGGTGGAGCGGTCACAAAGTTAACAGCCTATCCAATTGATTTCTGCCTTGATTCTATGCAAAAATAGCATTCGGTCACTCTGTCTATTTGCCCCTTTGTTACGTGTCGATTTTCTTTCCTTTTTAATGTTTTTTTAATTTCTTATTGTGAAGCAGAGGGACAAGAATAGCTGTAACCAAATACCTCACTTCAGTCATGTCAGCTGTAACTATTCTTTTTTTAGACTGAGCTCCAAAATGATGGTTTAGTATTTACACTAAGATTCATTTAACATTTGCTTACCCTTTCCACCATTTTAAATACTGCTCGTCTATGGGTGAATAAGTTATGAGACCTCTCCTTTTATACCGTGTAACCTAATAATGACCTCACCTAAGTGGTGTGATTCATAGTGCTATTGCTGTTCCATCAGGATTTACAGCACGGTAGCAGAATAGTACATAACTAGCGATGCAGAGTAAAAATAGTGAGGTAAAAGCTTATAGAGAAGGCCACTAGGCTCCAGGAGAAGATGGAGATCTACTCATTTACCTTTGGTTATTTATAAGCATCAGAGATATCAGCAAGTGCAGCTGTTATTAATAATCCATCTCACATTGTTTTACGGCATGCCCACAACCCAGGAGCTTCACAAGGCAACACTGTTTCATCTGTACGGACCCATCGCCTCAAACAGCTGTGAAAGGACCAAATACCGGCATAGGACAGCAGCAAAAAGAAGAGAATGTTGAGAGCAGTGGTGAAAGACTCACTTAAAGCCAGAAACATAAACACACACATCCACACCACATTTCTCGCAGACCAACATACAAGTCTCCTCCTCCTCAAAGGCACAGGAGCTGTTAAGGTGGATTCATTAATACAAGGAAAATCCAGCAGTGCTTTGCAAAAAAGAAGAGATGGCTCATCATTATCAGTTCTTTTTAAAGATGTTTTTCTGTAATATTAGGATTGTTTATATTCAAAGATTAGATTCAATCTTAGATTCAAAACAAGTCTGTTTGTTTTTTTGTCACAATTTACTGTACTTTGCTGTTGAAAGTTGTAAAGGCACTCATGCTTCATGAAATTCAGCATAAATCTTTAACAAACTGAATTAAATCATTAATGTTTTTTTGGAAACTGAAAATAATAAGCCATACACATAAATTACACATATTTACCACACTAACACACGCAGACGTATCTAAAAAAACGTATATCTACATATATAAACATACATGTACATATGTATATATATATATGTGTTATACAGTATCATTCAAAGCATCAAGAATCAGTCAATACAAAACAATGACATGATTACAACTAAATGTCAACTTCCTGTAAAAATGTCCTAAAATTATAGAAGCATGGCTTTAAAACTGCAAAAAGACATCTGAATGGTTTGTATTTGTATGACACAGACTAATAAACACATCTGTGAACAGTGAAAGCAGGCTCCTACCTTTTTCACTGACTGACTCACTCTCTATTTCCACATCCTCGCAGCTTGTGTACTCTGGGGTGGTGGCCAGCTCCTCCTCTGAGCTGCTCAGTGACACCTGCCTCATCTTCCCTCCCTTTTTGGTTTTGTGGGGTTTGGGGGGTGGGGGCCGCACTGACTCGGACTGGTCAGAGCTTAGAGAGTCATTCCTTAGCATACTCTCCATTTTCTCCCTCTTGGTCTTGCGTACGGCAGAATTGGGGTCCAAGTGGTGTTGCTGCCTCCTCATTGGATCGCCACCTACCCCCATGTCTCCTCGTCGCAGGTCCCCTGTCCGGTCGCCCAGCACAGGGCTGCGGTGTGGCGTCGGAGGGCTGTGATTGGAGGTTCTGTGGCTTAGGCCGGGGCCCATAGGGCCTGGGGAAGAGCGGTCAACAGAGTACGAGCGGTGTCCCCCCATAGGCGGCCGGCGCTCGGTGAGGTGCTGACGGGACAGCCGGATGGGGCCGGGGTCGTCCTGCTCCGTGTAGGCCAGGGATACATCGCTATGGCGACGCTCGTGCCTCAGCCGGCCGACCTCGGCGTGCATCCTCATTTGCTCCTCGTAAGGCTGAGGCTTGACGGGGTAGCGGGCCAGGTTGGGGTCGCTGCGGTACCGCGTCTGGAACTCCTCCTGCCGCTGCCGCTGGAGGTCATACTCACTGGGCGGTCCGTCTAGCTCTTGGTCGAGGGGGTATTCCTGGGAGTGCCAGCGCCCGGGGCCCCGCCGGTCCCGGTAGCCCATTTGCACGGAGTCCACATCTGGATACATCTGCGGGCCCCGTGGCGCCCGCCGAGGGTCCCTATCCCCATAGTCGGACGGTGATCTGGGCATGCTGCCGTCTGTCGGGGCATACTGCGGGTGCTCGCCCCCCTCCCTTTGGTCGTATGCTTGGTTTGGATCCCTGGATGCAGATGGGCTTCGTTTCCTATCGGTCAAAGAACAGGGAACAAAATAAAAGGAGATCAGTGCTCAGTTTAGTTGTAACCGAGTGGTTTCCTCTGTATTGTATGCAATAAAAGAAAAGATTAGGTCAGTTGCTAATGAAAACACCAAATCTTGAATAAAGTAGATTTATATGTCAATATTGTTAATGTTTCATCATTTTCTAAGTGTTCTATGACCTAAGTCATAGAACAGTCTCAACCAGACCTAATATTTAAAGTTTAAGTGTTTTACAGACTACCTTAAATTCTTATACTGCTGGTGTCAGATTAATGTGTTTATGTAAGTGCTTAAATAAGATAATAAATCATAAGATAAACAGGCAATAGTACCACAACTTCACTCGATCTGACAATACACTGTTTCCCCTTTGAGTATGTGTGTCTGTGTGTGTAGCGAGCGAAGCTCTGATCTCTATGGAAATAGTGTGTTGATAATTGATTCGGACAGTCACTGATTGTATTTGTTTTCACAGTAGAATGAATGTGGGGGGGGGGGGTGTAAAGAAACAACAACCTGTCTGGGTTCTGTCAGAACGGATGAAAATCAGAAGATGTCAGCCATGCATTTCTCTTGATACTTTAGGCAAGGCAAGACAAATGTATTTGTATAGCTCAATTCATGTGCAAGACCATAAAAGTCTCGTAAAGCTTTGCATGAAAGATTGTAGAAAATTTCAGAAAAAACTGATGGTTTAAAATGCAAAAATTTAAAATAAGTTCAACAAAGTAAAACAGGTTAAAAGCATAGATTAAATCATTTAAGAGTGAAGAGTACAGATAAAATACCTTCAGTTTTCATATGCACAGCTAAATAGGACTATTTTGAGCCTGCATTTAAATATTGTCAGAGTTGAGGCCTGTCTTACTTTTCCAGGAAGACTTTAGGAGCATAAAAGTGAAAGGGCAGCTTCACCTTGTTTGGTCCTAACTCTGGGAACCAGCAGGAGACCACTAACTGAGGCTAGTTCATCTGCCTCTAACATGTCAGAGATGTACTTTGGCCAGAGACCATGACGAGACTTGTACACAAGCAGAGCTTTTTTAAAGTCTGTTCTCTGAGCGACAGGAAGCTAGAGCAGAGACCTGAGCACTGGACTAAGGTCTGGTCTTTTTTCCTGGTTCTGGTCAGAACTGGAGCAGCAGTGTTCTGGATGTTCTCATGTCTCGTTTAGATCCCAGTTTGTCTTTCTAAGTCTATTTAGACACTATTCTTCTGATTCTGGCAGTGTTTTTTTAGATAGTAAAAGGCTTCCGATGTTCAGGTGTAAGTCCCGTATTAGCCTTAGATTTTTTACCTGCTTATTAGGTTTTAGAAAGAGAGTCTGAAGGTGATTGATGACAATTTCTTTCTTTCTGTGGACCACAGACTATTATTCATGTTTAACTGGAGGAAATTGTTTAGCATCCACAAACAGGCCTGAGTTCTCCTGCTGTCAGTGACACGTAGATCCGACAGTCGTCTGCATAGTTGTGGTGGGACACATTATGGCTGTGTATTAGCTGCCGCTCATGATGGAAATGTGTTATTACGGTCACAACTTGAAAAGTTAACACTACACTAAACATCCGTCCATTTTCTTTACCGCTTATTTCCCAATGGGGTTGCAGGAGGGCTGGAGCCTATCCCAATATACAAAGTGTAGGAAGCCAGTCCAATACAAAAAATACCTTTCATTGATTGAATCATAATAGCGTGCTATACAACCTCATCTTGATTAGGGTCAATGAGGAATCTTGTAATTCAATGCAGGAAAAGAAGCAAACTACATATATTGGAAATTTTCAAATATTGTTCCAGTCACCAGCCTCCCTTTGTTAAACTCGACAATCATTGTATCATTGTCGGATTGCTAGAAAGGGAAAATACTAGAAAAAAAGTGGTTGAAAAATCTCGAGGGGGCTAACTAAGCGTTAATGCATTTATTCCTTTGTTCAAAATTAATTGAAGCTAAAATTCATATGCCACTTTTCTCCTACATTTCCTTCATTCCCACCAGCCCAAAGTAATAATGAGATTTCGGTGAGGGGAAAAGCTCTGTGAGGCATCCCCTTAATTTTGTACATGACAACTTTCCATATATTTTCAAAGGGCTTCATAAATCACTGCTGCCAGCCTGGCTCACTGGCCAAGGTAAGGACTCCTTGCGTGTGATTGGCTGATTCGCCGAAGAGAACAAAGGAGGTTTGGCCCTCGCCGATTGCATGGCAGCTCATCTGGGGGAGTCTGGCAATAATGAATGTGCGATCCAATTTATAGAAGCACTGTCGAGAGACACGTGGGGAAAATGTGTTGTTTTTAAAGTTCTGTATTGAATTCCTATGTCCAACACTAAATAATAACACTAAAGAGATTTGCCAGCGCCAAGGGTGGGGGGGTGGGGGGGGGTTGTGTGATGAACGATGGCTGTGCACGAGTTCACGAACTGCTGTACGTTTAAAATATGGGCTGTTAGAAAGGGGCAAAAGTTGAGCAATTACACAGGGCATGCTGTGCATTCCACAACATCAGTACACAAAAGCCAGCTTCCCTCAGGAGCAGGAGATGAGGACGGTTGTATACACAAAAAAAGAAAAGAAATTAAAAGAAAGAAAAGAGCCACGCAAACTATACATTAGAATATAGTCACTGTAGACGTTCCTACATGGAACAGAATGCGTTATAAACTATGACAGGTAAAATTGAAAGTAAAGAAGAGTGGGTTTCATAATATGTAAAACGCTTTTTTTCATGCACGAGAAGAAAGAAACAGTCAAAAAGATTTTAAGATAGCCCTAAAAAAATTATATGATTTTCCCAAAAGCCACATTAAAACGTAAGAGTAAAAGACAAACTGTCCAATAGCGGAAGTGTGGCCACTTTAATGTGAAAGTAACTGAGGCACAGTCCAGATACACTGAATCATACTCTGAATCACAATTTTCTGATTTATTTGAATCAGCTGCGCAAAAATATGGATGGATGCCAATACCTAATGACTATTATCCGGCTCTGGAGCCTCATGTTTTGCAGACGGACCATCTGTATCTTCCCTTTTGATCGCAGGCCCAAGTTTAAGACTGTTAAGATCATCAGATTTTGCCAATTTTCCTTTCCTGCTTGATAGAGTTTCTCTCCATAACCTTTCATTTCTTTCTGATCATTATTTCTTAATCTAAGTTTCGCTTCAACCAAAATGAGGAACGAGGACATGTTGCCTTTAGGGCGCCTCTTCATAAGAAATTATCGGATTACAGCGACTTTAGTAACATCATTTCAAAGACAGGTCCCGAACACTTGATACCTAAATGATTCGGTTTTTTAAATTGTGAGTAGGAAAAGGAAGAGGGCAAAGAAGAAGCCGGGACAGTAAGCGTTAACCTCTACACATGAGGGAGGATGGAACAAGCAGGCACTTATATAGATACTCTATTTAAATAAGAGACACATTAAACAAAGACACTCCCAGCACGCGCACACACACACAACACCTCTCCTTTCTGCTTTGCATCAAAACAAACGCTTCCTTCCGACAAAGCTGTACAAAACAGCGAGGGTTGCTTCATTATATTCATGAGATGTTCCCTGCTCACTAACTGAGAGGCGCTTCATTCACAAAGTCAAAAGGAAAGTGGAGCAGGCGTCACGTGCTGGAGTAAGGGGCTGGCGCTGGGACTTGGAGCGGGAGACAGACGGGGAAACGTGACGCGCATGAGAAAACATCCCTCTATGCCGCGATGTGCTGGGCTGTGCCTTTGTGGCCATGTGTTTCTCGTGTGCGTATTGTAGTGGCGTTGAAAATGTCCCCAGGGCTTTGGGGCTGACGTCCCCCACCCCCTCTGCTGAGACGTCTTGAAAAGCCAACGCCGAGAAACGCAATATGGCGCGCGGCACGGCCGCGTATCAGTGACACCGGACGTTAACCGACCGGCGTGTGACATCCCCCTAACTTGTTTTGACACGAGGATCGCATTTTCCCTGCTCCCGTTTAGCCTTGTGCGTCCTCCCTGTCCAAACAGAGGAGTGCCCGGGGCAACTTGTGAGCCTGGCTAACAACTCTGCTCCTCTCCCCTCCGTCGGCATCTGCATCGTGATGCTAATGCCTCTCTGTGTGTACCACGAGGCAGTGGCGCAGCACAAATCATTTGTGCCGAGCACTGTTTCCCCCCCCTTAGTCGCTCCGGCCGCAGCAGCCACTGTAATGGCCCCCCCCAAACGCGGTGGAGCTCTGAGCCATCCACGGCCCTGCCAGGACACACCCGGCTGACTTTAGATGTGCATTCCATCTTCTGTGACAATAGGAAATCTAATAGGAAAAGGAGATGGGATCCACAATATGAGAGGGGGGAGAATTAAAGAGAGCACCCGAGGAATAAAGAAGGCCACCTTCCAGTTACCCGCTTCCTGTTACTCGATGTGAAGCGGGTTTGTCAGGCTGGAACGAGAGCAGGAGGGGATGGGACGGATGCATAGGTCCTCCAGATGTGGCCTGGATAGCCATAGCATGGTTATCTATCAAACCCTCTGCCTAGGCAGAGTATCATTCAGTAGCACAAGGACAGAGATGACATTAAAATCCAACTCCAGGAAGGTGACTGTAGCTCTTCCCTCTGCTATTTGACCCGCTAAACACGGAATGATATAACCCACAGACAAAGAAGTCAACTTTTGTTACTCAGATTTAAACATCGGCATTGGCGCGGCTTCAGATTTAAAACACCTACGGGGTTGTAAAGGTGATTCCAGTTATCCCCCCCACCACCACCATCCAACTACACAGTCCTTATCAAAAGCAGCATAATGTATCAAATCCGAGGCTCACCGAAATCGTGGGATTATGCGGGCTGGAAAGATTAAAAAGTGCGACCCAAAAAGATTAGATGTGACCTGACACGCTCGCCATGATAAAACCTTTATATGTTTTGTGTTTTGTTTTTAAAAAAAAAAAACAGTGGTTAAAAATCCACGTTACACCCCGTCCTAATGAGAAGGGAGGCTGCCCCAGTCTGCCTCCAGAGACGCGTTACTTCCCTGACCTACTGTTGGCAAAACACCCACAGTCAGAACCCCGTTAGAGATTGTGCCGTCTCTGTCTCTGCTTCGTTTGTGGATCCCTGGTATGTGTGTGTGATGAATGGACGCGGATCAAGCGGAAAACGCTGGTGGTCATACATCAGAAACATCTGATGCAGTTTGATGATCAAATCTCCAACACACAGGCTGGCGATCGAATTACTGTACAGTGGAAAGATCTCAGCCGTTTAGACTCCAAAGCTACGAAATGCTGCCAATGATCTCTGTGCTGTCCTGTTCATGCATAATATAGAATAAAAAGAAGGTCGTTTCTTAATACTAGGATTGTGGTTCTTATTCACAATATATGATGCCATTTAAATGTAGATAAATAGTAATAATAACACAAAACTAACATTTTAAACGTTTTTAAAAAAAAATGTGTAAAAAAACATGAATGTAACACACTGTATGTAAGTGTAATTATATTATATTTGTTATCTGGAGAGTTTACAGCAAATATCCACTGTTTTTTCCCTTACAATAATGCATTAAAATCCTTTCTTGACTGTCAAACTTAATCTAATTTTTCCTTCCAGTGTGATATCGTCCATTTTTGTTTTCTATTTGTGTCCGCTCAAAGTTATTGTCGCAACAAAAAAACAAACAAAAAAAAGAGACTTTTACAATCCCAAGGCAAAAAGAAACGAATAAAAAAAAGTGTGGCCTTTCCTCTGTAGCCGTAGGTTTATGGTGCATTTCAACCAAAGAAATGCCACATGCACAAAGATCAATAATTTAGTGTCACGACCCCTTCAGGGATGCTGCTGGTTTCGTGCTCTCAGCTGTAAATGTTGGTGTGCAGACCAACAGCCTGCCTCCATCACTACAGCTTCCTCATTCAGCACATGAGCTGAGCTTTTCATTTTTCCGGGAGAGGCTGAGGACAGGAGTGCTATGAAATCTACTGCTTTCTCACAAAAGCTTTTAAAACGCTGGCGTGATAATTATGCTTCATTAAATGCATCAAACTCAACTACTACTAATAGAAACGGTTTGGGAGCATGGCTTTTTTTTCCCACATTCTGCGAGGCAAACTGCTTTTAACGAGGCAAATGGAAGGCAGCAACCAACCTGAATCAGCACAACCGGCGATTTTCTTTTTTTTTTTTTTTGGAACGTCGTTCAGATCTCTGAGGCTGCTCCACACGTTCTATGCACAATCCATTTGCAAAAACATATCCCCTCCGTTCCCAAAGCAGCTAATGGCTGCGCGGTCTTGCAGTCTACAGCACGGTGCGGATGTCTTTTCAATCCACTCTCCCTACAATGCTGGAAAAGATGCCGCTTTCGTTTCTCGGGGGTTACGGATGACGCGTTCGCAGGTGCAGATCACGTCCGGCGGCGGCATTCTCTGGACAGAGCGTGTGACACACCGGCTCTGCCTCCTCTGCCTCTGCCGCTGCTGAAGAGGCGCGTTAAATAAGAGAGTCAAAAGCAATCAAGGTGAAAATGCAACGCTGCCCCCGTGGGGACGGTGCCACCTCTACTTCGCCTTTTAACGGAGAGAAGTCAAATGAGAACAAATGAGCGGGTGTGGCGGAGCCCTCCTCTTAGAAGGAGTCTGTCCCACTCAGGATGGAGAAGCAAACTAGAACAGTTGCAATGAAATAGAAAAAAAAAATAGGGCAACAGAAGAAGAAACAGACCAAAACTCAGAGCATCCAGAGCAAATAAGAGCAAAAACTTTTCTAATAATCCATTTTAAAATGCGGCGTGGCCTCACTTTCCTTTAGAAGTCTGACTCAGCCAGTTGCCCTGAAACTGGGACGACCTTTTTGGTAAGATAAGCGCGTCCGATCTCTGAGGTTGGCGGCAGACGGAGAAGCAGTGTGTGGTGACCAGTTGAATTCCAATGTCCAAAATGATGGCGGGGGCAGCGAGAACGAAACGTGTTTGTGGCCGACAGTCTGCTCCGTGTAAAGCAAGCCGACAAACTGCTGGATTAGGATAAATGGCATGGTTTTATGACACTGTTGCAATGGCTTCTGGGGGCTTGTGAGAGAGAGAGAGATGCGATTTTTGCGATTTAACGGCAGCGTCATGTGATCGCTACAACTGGCTGGAGATGGAGCAGCGACCCTGTTCTACCACCGGCCGCTCAGTCCTCCGCCCAGGGAAGGATTACATTCCTTGCCTGATTACTATCTATCACAAAATCACAAGCAGATTAAGAGTTCTCACCTAAGCTCAGTCTGGGATCCTATGATCCTTAAACTGAACAAATTACATGGTTTATATACTTTTTTTAATCCACAAGAGGGATTTTAAGGCATCAAATCAAACAAAAAAAAAACAAGGCAGAGATGGAGAAAGGGAGATTTTTCAGAGCTGTGGATGGACATAGGATGGCGGCATCTGGCATGTTTTTCACATTGGTGGCCAAATTTCCTTCACATTCTCATGTCGCTTCTCACATCTTGACTCCTCAGACCTAGGAAGCATTGCTGTGCACTGCTGGGAATGGCGTCTGTGACAGCTGACTGATAGGACCAATGACCAAGGGTGCAAGCTATAGGGAATGGACTATTGACCCAGTGTTTCATAGGACAGAGGGTATGTTAAAGTATGTGACTGTGCGTGTATCCAAAGCCAATTCAGTGAGCGAATGTATCCACTCCTGTATTTCTACCAGACAACGTCCCACAGCACTCCTTCTTTTCAGTCCCGGTCAGACCTCCCCTTTGTTTTGACGAGCTATGAAAAGCGAAAACAACAGGATAGGGAAGCTGAACATCAATTAGTTCAGATTAAGGCTGCTGCCGACCGGTGAGCGGACTCACTGCCGTGTCCCCTTTTTCTGGCACGCCGCACGCTGAAACGCCGTGTGGTTCACACGTTAGATCTTCTGCACCGCATAGCATGTCAGGTTTCCTTTTTAAGAAGAAGCACTGCTAGTAGCGACTCTATGTAGGCCAAGCCCCAGCTGAATATGCCATTAAGATTAGCTACCAGTCAGGACTGTTACAGGGCTGCTTGCTCCGCCTGCCTCTACAGAGAGAGGAAGCAGAGTCTGCGCGCTTTGTTTTCTTTCTCTTTTTTTTTTTATCACATTACCGGCAAGCATAAAAATAAAAATGCCTATCACAGCTGGAATTTAAAACAATCACAGCCAGACTGGGGAGCTTTTTGAGCAATGCAGAGATGCCATCTTTGTTTACCTTCTTCAACTGAGTGAGCACAGCTACAGTCTAAATTTTGGGTCCTCGACCAGATACTAAGTCACGGCTTATTAGCTTGTTTTTAATGGATGTTTATCTGCTTGTTTTTACTTCTGTACGTTTCTTTCAGATGCATCTCAATGTTCAACTTCTAACTGTTAAACGGTTATAAAAGCATGAAGAGAGGCCGTGTCTTTACTCTTTTCACACGTCTTGCAAATGAAAGGCAATAAAACAGCTGAGGTATCTGGTTAAAGCTTTTCAGTACATCGCCATCCTGCATCAGAGATAAGCGTTTCGCAAACAACTGCTTTTCTGCACCTGCAACTGGAAACATACAGATGGCCGGGATGGAATATTGACACATGCTGGGGCACACTGCCACGTCAGCAAGGCGAAATATTAGAACAGAGGAAGTCTAAAAAAATAAATCACACACAGCTTGCTGGGTTAGCTTTGAAAGTTTTTTTTTTAGGGGAAAATGTTAAAGTAGCACTGATCTGTGCTCATACTGCCTCCTGCCATGTTGTTGCATATTAACTGCTCAGTGTTTGTCAGTAACTGTTCATTACATAATGTGCTCTGTGTAGACGAGTGATCAAGATTTATTATGGTATTTACTCGCATTCTATTGTAACCTAATATTAGAGTTTTCCTCTGCAATGGGAAAGTCTCCCCATCTCGATCTCTCTCGGTCCGACACACTATTCCGTGCGCGTACGCGCGGGCTCCACGCGTGCATTTCCCTGTCGTTCTGCTAAGTATGCATTTTTCATTCCAGTGAGCAAACTCCATTTGAAATCAAAGGCGGTGACTCTGCTCGGCTGTCTGGCAACACAGAAAGTGAGGAGGTAATGAAAAAAAAAAAAAAAAAAAAGCTGAGGGGGTGAGTCAGAGGATGCTTCAATAATCTCCGTTACCCAAAATAACATCTGTGGATGGACCGATGTATCTCCGAAAACTGACAGCGGTTCAAGCTGATCTGGACTCGGCTCAGCTTTTCTTTGCATGGCTCTCCACCTGCACCCCACCACATGCACTCATGCACGACCACGTTCACATCGCATTAAGAAAATGAATTGCAGTTAATCTGTGTTAGTTAGAGGATGGTGTGCTAGGGTGTGTTCACAAAGCTGGTGCTGCGTTTTTGGTTATTGTCCGACCTCTGACGACAAAAAGTATGTGGGGTCCCACTAAACGGTTTTAAAATAAGGACTGCAGACTGCATATGCAGTACTTTGTCCATGTAACGCATACCATTATCCCCCCCATCGCTGCTAGTGCTCCCTGTAAACAAATACAGGCAGAGAATGAGAATCGCCCTAGTCATTCAGCAGCAAAACCACTCAACTCATTTGACACTCTCAAATTGCACCTGATTGGTCTTGAGCTCAGCATTCTTCTGTTAAAAAAAAATGACGCTGCAATCCCTACAAACAAAACTACAGCCGAACGAGAAGGCAATGAAAGTCAGCATTCAAACTGATATGGTATGCCTCCATTAAAGATTTAAATGCCTGCTAACGGACAAACAAGTAATACAAGGACACAAAATTGAACTTGTTTTGCTAATTTGATCTTAATCCCCACCAAAATTCAATAGCTTCTGTTTTTGACTACGATCCAGCAGTTAAGTTTTAACAGTAAGGACCAGTAGGCTTTTTTTCTATTGGTGACAGCAAAACAGCGACCAGATTAACCCTTTTCCATCATTCATTCTGCTGGGATTTGTGATGGTAACCCAAAAACAAACCCTCAAAATGATCATTTTATAATATCTAACCGATGGTAAAGATCCATGCGTCAATAGCAGGGCCAAATCGGAGTATAGGAGTATTAGGTGGGTCTCTATAATATTATCTGAAGGCAGAGCGTTTTGCTCTCTGGAACATCTGAGGCAACCAATTACAGATCAGCTTGAGGCCATCCATTTGAAAAAAAAATCCCTCACTTATAGACATACTTGTAGATATACAAGTATATTGCAAAAGATAATCCATTTATGTCTGACACGTTTCATCTTTAGTGAGTTACTGACCCTGAAAGGCAGCAGAATACTTTGAATGTGGAAAGAAGCAGATATCATGAGGGGCAGGTGGGTCCGGAGATGATTTAAAAGTTTAAAAAGATTATAGCCCTCCTCCAAAAAATTCATACACAAGTCAAAGTAGGAATGTCTCGTGGAAGTTTACCAAGGTCACCTCAGTACCAGGAAGTACCTTTGATGTCGCCCAGGCAAATATAACAAAAGTGAATACTGCTTTCCCAACCTAAAGTCTCATTGGCCAAGACAGCACGGTTAGACCCCAGAGTAAACTCTCCATGCATGTAAAGTAGGTTAGCTTCTTTTTAAGAACCACCAAGTGATACCTTCATTTTAAAGATTCAAACATTCTGAGGAGGAAACACACCGACAAAGAGACAACTCAAATCAGCAACGATGAAATGGCCGTTTTACACATCTACTGAGACGAATAAACGTATTAGTTTTGTACAAAAACGAGCCATATAACTAAACAAAACAAAAAAAATAAGCGCAGAACAGCAGCAAATCATAGGAAGAAGTGTACAATAGGTTCCACTGGAGCAATGATACGAGATACTCCACCTCATTTCCTCAACCCTCTTCTGGACCCGTCTGCAACGTTAAAAGATTTAATTTTCCATCGGTTGTTGAATACATTGTTTATTTCAGCATATTTTTAATTAACAAATTTCTGTTTCTCCATTCAAGACTGGCTCCCTTTACCCCCCCCCAAAGTCTGCCTCTGCTGATTGCTTGGTTTCAAACACATCAGATGCTGCCTGAAGGCAGACAGGAAGCCGTGCGGAACGGCAACAGTGCACCTTCAAACCCACTCTCTGAAACCTTTTTCTTGCCGAAAAGAAGACACAAACACACGTCTACATAGCCAGGGCCCATCATCAGAAGTTCCTCTTTAAAGGGAAAAAAAAAACTAACTTTGCGGTGAAATCTCAAACTTCTCTTCATCTGGTTTAAAGACCTTTCACCGACATTCAAAGGTTGAGTCAAAGTCATCTCTAAATTGAGGAATCCGTGGTCAGATTTTTGTGCAGGAGGGGTCCAGACGAAACCTTTTGTGAGGCTAATTGTAATTGGATAAGACAGCATCTCTAAAAAAAAAAAAAAAGGCCCGCGGCCGAAGAGCTGAACCAGCCAGATGCCGCATTCTGGGGAGGTGTATGACTGTTAACTTCAGCTCGGTGCCAATATTGTGAAACTAAACTCACCGTTTCACCTTCTAAACCGGTCAGATCACTTTTGACAAAACCGCACTTTGTAGATTTACGAATCCACATATAACTGGAAGCAGGAGTCCAATCGTATAGAATTTATTATTTGCATTTAGGGTAACTGTAGAAATTGGAAGCTTGGATGAAAGTAATTACTTGGATATTTAAATTAATGGAAGCAAGCCTAGCAAGTGAAAAAAGAAAGAAAAATGCTCAGTTATCTTTTTTCTCCTGGCCCAATCCACCCCTGGAGATCACATCAACTCCTATCCCAAAACCTAATGAACTAGTAAACACTGGGAGTTGCATGAATATTACATAGGGTTTCATTAAAACCAGCGAGCAGACTCCAAAAATAATAAAGGGGGAGAAATGGAAATAGAGGAAGAACTTTAGTTTGGTTCAGCATCCGCCTGCCAGAGAAGGAGGCTTTGATCGCTCCTTTGTTGGGTTCACCCCTATGCTGTGTGGCAAGAGAAGCCCAGGGAGAGTGGAAAGCCCTGTCAGGGCAGGCTAACACCTAACACACTAAGCTAATTAAACATAAGCAACAAGATATAGAAGAAGCCCACGTGGTGCAGAGTTTGTAAACTATGGAAATAGTCTGATTGAGCTGGTGAAATACAGTCAGGGGGTTGCAAAAGAGGATGACAATAGCAGTGGACTGCATATATGCTGATGGGGAGATTAATATTTCTCGCTACAGCTTCATCACATGGCTTCTTTGGGTGCGTCTTTGGCCATTAAATGACATTAAATGACCAAAGATACACATAGCATCCCGTCCCCTGTTCACAAAACCAGTCATGTTTTGTGGCTGTTGTGCACTGGGTAAATATGGAGTGAAACTGTTAGCAGGAGAATAACTAAATACTGAAATAAATCACTTAAAAGTAACTCTAAAAGCCTAAGCATTAAGTTTAAATTTGGATTCTAGTGGAACACTTGGCACTAAAAGACTACTTCTGGTGAATCTCGTGTTCTAAGCTTGTCAACTCAGCAAACTGTCAACCCTATTGTATTTTTTTTCTCTCCTGTAAGTTAAAGAACACATAGATTAAATGAGAAGTCAACACCATTGCAAGTCATGTGCACCTTCAAACTGGATTTAAAATCTGTCAAAATGAAAAAGGTTTTAAACTTCCATCTCTTAAAGGGTTTAGCTATGTCCTGAGAAAGCTTTAAGTCAATGAATTATCTCAAATTGGTTCAGAAAGACGAGCATGAGATGTTTGCTCACTCGTAGCAAATGGACTCCATTTCTCTCAATAATAGGGCCTTAACAAAGAAAGTCCACCCACTCGTCTACAGGTCTGACCTTACAGGCCTCGTAAATCAACAAATCCGACGTAACACAAGAATGACGACATTTTATAGGGACAGATAGCCTCAGGTCTCAGCTCACAGTTCCTATGACCACCAAGGCCAAACGAGGAAGGAAAATGCACTCATATACAAACTCTGGAATGTCATAAACACTCATCAATAAAATAAACACCACTGAAATAGCTGGGGTTCGGCTTTCACAGCAAAACTTTGGGACGACCATTCAAAATGCTCATCATCCAATTGCTTTATCTAGCTCACAATTCTCTCAAATATGTATTTCATATTCATATCATATTTCATATGATCCAGTGTACAAGAATGCTGAGGGGGGCTTTTTTTAATTCATTTTGTTCACTTCTTCTGGTGTAGTCGTTCACGAGGAGAATAGGACCTTGTGATGACATGCTAACGTCACTCATTTGTCAGAGCAGTGCTCTTGGGGCTGAATTCTTCAACTTCTCTCCGTCTAGTATGTTTCAGGCGATTGTGATTCATTATCGAAGCAGAAATCCATCCTCAAGAAAGATTTCTATATTGTCAGTCTGTTAAGCAGCTAAAATTCATTTGAAAGAAAAAGGTTTTGAGTTTTCTTTGGACTCTTCTTTGGAACGGAATCCAAAGCGTGCTTTGAAACACAACAAAAATACACACTCTCTATGCCTCTGAAGAGAATCTACCAGTTGAAGTTGATTGTGATTACTTGTGAAAGGTTAGGGGCATTTGTAAGTTCAGAAAAAATAAACTATTAGAACATTTTTCGTCGCGTTAAATTAATAAATTACCTTTTGTTGCCAAAATCGTTTAAACGTATCTACTTGAATTTGTGCACCAAGCTGTTGTCTTTACATGGGAATGCTTAAAAAACAGCTGAGTCGCTTGTAAGAAAACTTATTTCCCGTACCAACAGTAAACCATGACAGCAAAAGCTATCTAATTTATCATCTATGTAAACATCCAGTGGGTACTGACACCGTCAGTAGCTACTATTCAAGTGGCCTTTTTCTCTGCATTTTCTCTCTTCTCTCTCGGCAATCTGAAAGAAGATGACATCAGCAGCACTGAGAAAAAGGCCTTGTGAAGAGAAAAATTGACATTCAAGGGACTGGGAGTTAAACACCTACAAGTGGGCTTGCGAAGATGCCTGGCCGAAACACACAGCAAAGTGCTGACCGGCACGTTCACTCAGCAGCCTTCTCTTGATGCCATCAGCAAATGGGAGGAGATTGTTAAGCACCAGGCTTTAATGACCATAAGGAAACGTTCCGGCCAGAAGAAACTGTAACTGGTGGACTTTGTGCTGCTGAGACGATGTTTATCTGGCTATATCGCCCTCAGACAGCCCCCGGTTTTCTCTCTCTCTCGCTGCTTCTTTCTGGGGCTCTGACTCTGGTCTGATGCTTTGATATGATTTGACGAGAGCGGAGAGGAGTCGAGCATATCAATTCAGCCTTTACTGCTGTCTCCATCCGTCCAACTTTCTCTTCCTCCTCTACCTCTGCGTGGCCTTGCCTTCTCTCTTTTTTTCTCTCAGACGCTCTTCCGATGCAATCATAATAACACCCCTCTTAGACACCTAGGCAATAAAGCGGGGGGGGGGGAGGGGGGGGGGGGGCTCCCTCCTTCCTGTGCTCATCTCCCTTGGTGGGACAAAACCAATAAAAGGGCCAGTTTAATTACAGCTGCCGAGTTTTGCCAACAGCCAGGTGTAACGCCATGGGGCCGGGAAGGGGGCTGGTGGGACTGAGCGTGGGCCGGCTAATGGGGAAGAGGCGCCGGTTGAAGAAATAACCAATACCCTCAAATTTCAAGATGTTACGCCGCTCCAGAGCCGCTTCAACGTGTGGCCAAAAAGATGGCAGAGCGTGAGCGGAAACGCGGAGAAAGTGATGCCCTCTGCAAGTTCGCGGCCCCCAAATGTGCACTAAGCTGATTGAAACAATGCTAAAAAAAAAAAAAAAATGGTAAAAAAATTAAACAAAAAATGATAAAGTGAAGGAAAGAATGAGATACCGGGGTGGATGTGCGCTCAGATCAACACAAGTGTCAAAAACTGAGAGGAGACAGAGCGCGAGGAAGTATCCGTGTCCCTGTCACATCCTTCCTGTTTCTCTTCAGACTCTGCTTTTGGTCTGCTCTCCCCCCAGCTCTGTCACAGGAACCTGGATCCAAGGCGCTGGAGGCTCAGAGTCCCGGATCCTGTGCTCTTCTGTGTCTACCTCGCTGACACCCGGGCGCACCATCCGCCTCCTGGTGCTTTTGTTCTTTTTTTTTTCTTACCGATTTCGCTCTCCTGATTTCATCTACAGAAAAACTCTGAGGCTCACCCCATGCCCACAAAACCCTGTTACCAATACAGACTGGTAAGATGAGGCAAAAAAGTTTTTTTTTTTTTTTAAACGCCTCATGAATCCAACACGTGACAAAAAGCCTTACATGCCGAACATTCTCATTCTCTTTCAAAGGAGTGAACAATGCGAGTGAGAATAGCTTAGTGCTGTGTGTTTCTCTTCCATTGCTTGTTTTTTTCCCTAGACTTCTTTATAAGAAACTTAAATGCCCAGATCTTATCAGCTCTGAAAGGGCAGATCCAGCCATCCCAGAACCTTGACGATCTCCTGCTTTGCTTTGTGAGTCACTTCTGCTAGCATTGAGGCGGGGATTTAAACACTACACCTTTTGAAACTCCGTTGTTTCAGGGGGGGTGTGGGGAGACGGGGTGTAAAGGGGATACTAGCTTAAATAGGCTGATTTTCCTCCAACGTATGACCTCATGCATCGTACCAAATACTCATAAACGCGCACACGAGGATTTAACTGCGACCACACTGGATGCGAAAACCATTTGGGCCTTCTAAGAACAGGTCCCCGCACCCCATTAGGACCTCTGCTGACGCACGCATGCATAATACATGGAGGCTGGATCTAAAAGCACGCAACCCATTAAGAGGTCTCTGCCCGAGCCAGGGAGAAGAAACGGAGAGTCGAAGAGAGAAAGAGTCACAGGATAACACAACAGCAGCCCCGCTCGAACGGAACCATCCAGCTACTGACATACGGCCGGTGTCCCGATATGACACCGTTTCTAGACCCCAAAAATCAGTGAACCGGCCACAGAGCTGGAAAAGTTGAGCTGTGAACATTTTTAAAGAACACACTGGCATTCCCCAGTCTGTAAAATCGAAATCGAATCGTATAGATTACAGACCAGGACCTGCGTCGGAGTACCACTCTGAAGCAGTTTAAGGTGAAGGAAGGGTTTTACGGGAGGGGGGAGGAGGAGGAGGAGGAAGAGGGGGGGGTGTAGTGATGGAAAATAAGTTCAATCTAATCAGTCAGATGTGATGATTGCTGGATTACAGTTTCCAGGCACAGAGCCCCCCTGTTCCGCCCTTCCAGGGGCTGAGTGTTCTGGCCATGTAATGTGAGGTGGCAGAGAGCCCAGCAATGCTGTAAATTATTTCTGACAGTAGGGTGGAGGGGGGGGGCAAGAGGGAAAAGGCTCGCAGTCCCCAGAGGTGGACAGCGGACGGGGGGGCGATACGGGGGGGGGGGGGGGGCTTTCGCGCGTCCATAGTAAGAGGGGGGAAAAGAGGTCTATGTTCTTTGGAGAGCATGCCAACGGAGTCTGTTCCTGTTTGCACACTGGAAGCCCTTCTGCAATCTGCATAATGAGCTGAGCAGCTATAGTTGGCCAGATGACCAGACGCCTCTCTGTGGGGGAACAGAACATTTAGCAGACTAATCATAATATGCTCTAACGCATCCGGGCAAGAACAAAAACTAACTCACTCTCTCTCTCTCTCTCAGAAACATACCAGTACCCCACTTCAACTTTTTGTATCTCAAATTTTTTTTTGCCGTTTCAGCTGACTTGCTTGCTGATTTGGAGCTAGAACTGCGGTGAAATGGGCCACATCCCCCCCAGCTGAAATGATGAGTGCTCTCCTATAGCTTCAAAACTGACAGCTTTTGCGGGCACATGGCATGCACGTATGGCATTCTTTTGGGGAGGGGGTGTGAGTGGGGGGACCGTAAAGAGTGCGTGGTTTGGGGGGTTGGATCACGAGTACTGCGTCCACTCCTTTCCAGCTCCGGGGCTTTTGGATAGGTGCACCCCCCCACCTCCCCTTGTGTTGTCAACTGTGAGGGGTGGGGGGGGGTCACACACGCTACCGCAGCGTTGCGTTGGGGCGCGCGCGCACGCGCACAACACTCTATATGTATCGTTGTAGCTGGACGCTTTTTTTTCTCTTTTTCTTTTTTTTTAAAGTACCCCTTCGAGCTCCCCCCCCTTATCCAATCCAAAACCAGCACTCTCTGCGCGCACGTGCGGGTGAAAGGCAGCCTACCGCGGCAGGATGGCTCCCAGCATCCATGCCGGGGGGAGAAATCTGCAGCAGAAGCAGCAGCAATAGCAGCAGATACTCCACTCTGGGTTGCTTTTTACGCAGGCTGGCTGCGATCGATAAACGCAGCAACCCCCCACCCCCTACTCCCCTCTTCCTCCCTCCTCTTCCCCCCCCCCCCCCCAAATAGCGACTCGTTTGACATACCGACGGGGAAAGCCCTTCCTCATAAATCTGGGCATTTCTTCGGAAAGGAATCACTCACCCGATGCTGCTGAGCGCCTGCTCCAGGAGCTCGGTCTGCAGGATGTTCTGCGGCCCGGCGAAGGCTCCGTTGAAATGGGAGAAAACCGAGCTACAGAACTGACGCAATGTCTCAAACTGCATTTTTTTTTCTCTCCCCTCCTTCCTTCCTTCCCCCCCTCTCTCCGTTTTTCTTTTATCCTCCGTGAGTGATCACCCCTTTTTTTTTTTTTTTTTTTTTACCACCACCGACACATCCCCGGAGCCCGCGTTCTCTCCGGACGCCCCCCTCCGCGCGCCGTTATCTCTGGTCGGGGCGCGTTACGCACGGAAGCGGAGCCGGTCAAGTTCCATGTTCCTCCCGCCGCTCCCGCTGGAAAAGAGTCCTCAAAAGAGACGCATTCCGTCCGGGATCTGTGGCTCATAATGCTTCAGACTTCAGGGGACGAGGGTGGGAAAAAAAAAAATAGATAGTGGCCGTCCCCGGTTTTGGAGAAAAATAAATAAATAAAGACAAAAAAAAAACGCCGGGAAAAAAAAGGGAAAAAAAGGGGGCACTGTTTTCGCTGCGGCCAGAAATCTCATCCCGCCTGTGTGGAAAGAGGAGGAGATAGGAGAGGGGAAGGAGAGCATCCCTCACCGGCGCATCAGCTGCTTCCGCGCATTCAACTCACATTTCCCCGAGGCGACGCGCAAACGCAGCCAGTCCCACTCACACACACACACACACACACACACACACGCGGCGAGGCTACGCAATCGTGCGCATTTCTTTTGCCATATCTCTCGATTCTTTCTCGTGCACTCAATCAGATGAGCGCAGCGGCAGCAGCAGCAGCAGGACACACAAACCGTGCAAGAAACACACACACACACTCACACACACACAAGGCGTACAGCTCAAAGCGTTGGTAAAACAGTAACAAAGGGCTTCTGTCTCTAAAATTGGGGTACACGTTGGAACGTTTTCTCTTTTTTTCCCATCAAGCCATTTATTCTATATACCACATATTTTGAATATAAGTTTTCATAGATAGATAGATAGATAGATAGATAGATAGATAGATAGATAGATA
>CAJRST010038888.1:17389122-17415230 GCA_907169785.1 Menidia menidia | reverse complement strand
GGGGGGGGGGGAGGGAGGTGAAACTGCTCCGACCTTCAGCACCGGGGACAGCTCCAAGTCCACAACAGGCTGCGTGCCGGACAGCAGCCGCAGAAAGCACCGTGAAGGTTACACCGGGGATCGAGCGACCACATCCGATCAGAGGGGGGGCAGGGGGGGGCGAAGGGGGGGGGGGGACCCTAACAAAAAAAAGCCAAGTCGTTGAAAAAAAAAGCAAAAAACAACAACAACCCAAAAGCTCAGTCGATGGGTCCCACACTTTCCGGGGACAGGAATAAATAAGGCGTCCAATCACGTCGCGTCTCTCGCCGCTGCGTTAGTCCGTCCGGCACGCGGAGAGAGCACGAGCTCTGCCGGAGCCCATGCACAGCTCATCTCGTGCGAAACCAGTCCCCGGCTCGGCTCGCTCAGTCCCACAGTCACAGAAAGGCGCTGCGCCTCTGTGGAGTACCCGCTGCATCCATCGCGTCATCTCCCTCCCTCTCCCTCCCTCTCTCTCCCTCTCCCTCTCTCTATCCCTCTCCCTCTCCCTCTCTCTCTGTCGGCCTCTCTCTGTGTGATGTGAATTTCTATTGAACGATAAAAAACATCTAAAATGCCATGTTGTAACTATGTATTCTTTCACCGTATTGGCCCAGAAATGCACAATCCCAGATATCCCCACATGTACAGTACTGTAGGTCAGAAAATGGACACGTTTGATATATTCTAAATGTTAGCAGGAGAGTGTAAATTGCTTGATGTAGTCTTTTTTTATACCCTTTTCCTTGTAAATGACTTTCACACCATGAGCCATATAGAGTGTAATAACTCTAAAAAACGTAGAAAATGTTGCCAATACCAAGCTTCCAAATTATTACCCATAAGATTTTCTTTCTATCACTTTATTAAACAGAACCTTAGCATTTTGTCTTCTTAAAGGAAAATGCTGAGGATGAAGCCCCGGCACACTCTTTGTAGATATATGAGAAATGTACATTTGTTTGTCTTTCTGCAAAAATAAATAAATCTCAATATACCAGAGATCATCTCCTTAAAGAATACTTTCTCTCTTTTCTAAATGTATAATTTTAAAGGAAGATGTGTTTGCACATGCTACAGGGAGACACACACATGGGAAATATAAAGAATGTGGTTCATGAAACTATCTCCATATTTAAAAAAGTTAGACATGTGCAAACCAACTCGTTTTTGAAAGATGCCATTTTATTTATCGAAATCAAAAAAAATAATTTTCTAAGTTGAAAGACGGCCCGATGAACTATAAAAGGATCCCCCCCTCCAACGAGCTGTTGCCATAATCACAATCCTCAGGCTTTTTTTTTAAGCCACTTCTCAGAAAATCATTGGGAGTTCCAGACCAAGCATCGATTCTGGAGACTTCACTGACTTATAGTTTATCCATATCCTTTCATATCTTTACCCCTAAAAGTCAGTCTTTGTTCGGCAAGTAGGTCCTCCACCATGCGAGCTAACTCAGACATGTGATCAGGCCGTGATTATAAACAGTTTTGCTACATCATGATAGACAGCTGAACACAATTCCGGAGCCGAACCCTCCGTCCTGCCAACCCTGAATCCTTTCCCAGCTGTTTAACTCTCAGCCACTGCGCAGTGTATCGTATGCCAGAGTGGCATAGATCTGCTGGCTGCCCCAGACACGGAGACTTGTAAATATTCAATGGTGTTTCACAGAACAAGATCTCTCTCGCCACTGCTGTCACCATCTGTGAAAGAGGGAAAGAGTAGACGGATGGAAAAGGGGCAGATTTCACCACTGCCGCCGCCTATTTCACTGACACCCAAGCTTTTTAGACGGGACGCCTTTCTGCTCGTTGGAGAGTAAACATAGGCTTACATCTATCTGCAAAATGGGCCTTTCTAATGCAACAGTTCCTGGTGGCTAATGTTCAAACTTTAACGCCCATCTATCTCCCAAATAACCAATTGTCTGTCTTTCTGTGAATAATGCACAGTTAGTATGAAGCAGGCCCAAAAATCCTTTACTCACACCAAGATACCCTTATCAGCTCAGTAGTTTTTTTTTTTATGCCAAGTCTCTGCCGTATATAGGTCGATTGATAGACAGAACCCAATCAGAGGCCCTTGCCCACCTCCACCTGCTGACACCGTCACTTATAAGCACCATCTGTACGACATAGTAACCGATGTCCCTGCTATTAACTGCCATGGAACAAAAGAAACCAGTAAAAATGGGGCCTTGGCATTGAGAGGACCTACAGGACAGAGCTTTGATCCTGTGTTTCTGCTCCTGTGGAGTTTAGGTTTGTGTGATCTGGCCTGTGCACTATAACAGGCTAATGTTAAAAAAAACTGTTACCGGTAGTCAATAAGCTAACATGAAGAGCAATACTTGAACACTGAACTGCACTTGTCAAGCTTTTTCTAGCTGTGTCTATGATGTTGCGTTCTAATTATTTTTGGCAGGATTATAGATTTCTACTAAAGGGGTTCAAACAATGCAATTAGTCATAGTGTTTTATACTCCACACTGGATCTCATGTAAGTCTGATAGGTAGGCACAAAGGTGATAACTTAAATCATTTCAAGTGCCTATAAGACATCATGCCAACCTCTGTCAGAAAACAGCCTACTCAGAAAAATCATTTATTTGATCTACCGATACCAATCCAGAAAAAAGCTCAACACTTCTACTCGCCTACACACTTAAAGTCAAGTCGTCGACAGGAGACACAAAACATTCTTAAATAGAATAAGCAAAAAAGGAGCAAATAACTAGATGTTTTATATTTTACATGATACAGCTGGATGTTTTTTTCCCCCTCAGAGTCAAAGCTTTCTGCCAGACGCACTGTCAGACACACACAAGAGTCACAAAGGATGCCTAGCGATTCTATTTTGAAAAGAAAACAGAAGTTAACGAAATGTGCAAAATCAGAGAGGCGTCGGGTTATCACAGAGCTTTGTTTAAATCTCTTGAAACATTTTCTGAACTATTTACAACGACAAAAAATCCCTTTTCCATTGTAAAGGTACCACTATTGACCATGTGTTTACTTGTTTTTTAACTGCTTTCAGTTAAGTCAGAGTAGCTCCCATTATAACATGATAGACTCACAGATTAAGCTGAATTTTAAGACAAGTTGTCTTGTTTGGTTCACGTCTAGGCTGCTGTATGCGCTTATGCACGTAGAATTTTATGGACGATGTTTGCGTTTAGACAGAGGATACACATAAAAAGGTTTTGCTGACCACTTTGTCCTCCTGTTGCAATTCCATGAGAGCAGGAATGCAGCGGAGAGGAAGGAAAAGGGAGACAGATGGGAGGGGAGTGGGAAAAGAGTAGGAAAGACAGGGGAGAAACACAGAGTGAGTGGCGTTAAACAGCTCCCGGTAGCAACTGGGTTGTATTAAATCAAATAGAAAACAGTCATTATTCAAATTCAAGCTGCCTAATACTAAAAGCTCTGGCTTAGCATGTGAAGAGGATTGGACAGAGGTTAGTTATGCACCGGAGTGCAGCGTTACACAAAAAGCAGCATCATGTTCCTCTAGCGGAGGAGTAAAGGACAAACAGCGCCTCCAAGTGGTGAAACAGGACACATGTACATTTTAAAACATGAGGGAGAACTACAACAAACAGCTGGCTGAACTCACACCCACTGAATTACAAAGGAGACTGGGGAGGGGTTTATTTGTATATAAGACATAGGTGTGTGTCGGCAAAGGTGAGTCAGCCATTTTTAGAAATACTGAATAACCAGCGTTACCTTATTTGACCGCAGAGACACTCGTCCTCCGCACCTAGCACAGAATTTTGTTTGGCAATATGAACAGAGGTGACCACAGCCGTCGGCAAACTTGGTTTTGTGGCATATCCCACAGGTCGGGGCTTCGCTCTTCTGCTCCTGGACTGGCTTAGTCTCCTCTCCCATCTTCTTAACCTGGTCCTTATACGATTCAAACTGCTGGTGTAGCTTCCTGCAAGTGAATGAGAAAGATGGAGGTTATGATGGTGTAGTGCTTATCTACATATTGATGGATTTGAATACAAAGTAAAAGCGCACACAGAAATTTTAAAAAGCTCATTTTGAGTTAACTTCCCTTTTTTTTAGCCCTTTTTTTAATACATACTGTATTCAGATAGTACCGTTTCACCCCAGATGTTTCAGGGAGCATGACCTATGGTTGCTGTTCAATCAGCTTTGACATGAAGGAAACTTTACTTAGTATTTCTTTCCCTGTTAAAGCACAACGGGCAAAAAAAAAGTATGCATTTGTGGCAGCAGTCATAACAGATTTTCAGCTGGAGAATTATCCTTAAAGTATGAACCGTGGCTTTGGACTTTTTCTTTAAACCACACTTGCACATTAAGCCTCTGCCTTAAGCTGACTAAGTGATAGAACCGATGTGTGCATTGAGTCGGATTTTTTTACATTTTTTTTTCCTATTTTAACAGAAAAGCAGACACCGTGACCTCAGAAGCTTCAAATCTATGCTCCTCCGTTAATAGCGCACCTCTTAAAACACAGGGTTTGGGGGGGAGGGTGGGTATCGAATTTGCTTTGCAAGTTTAAGAACATCACTTAATTCCACTTTCTCAGGTTCCCTGCGTTTAATGAATCATTTGCACCTGTGTTTCTATATCAGGACACTTGTAAGGGGAGACGGAGAGCAGCCTTGAGGTATACTGTTAGATAATACCATCAACAATACACACGATTCTTAGCTTGATGTTTCAACGAGAGGTAATCGTTCGCTGTCACGGGTGGCGGAGCCCACCTTCTAGTAAACTTTTTTTTTTAGATTTTTCTCAACTGAGCTACTGACTGTGACCTCCAGATGTCCTCAGAGCGGTGTAGTGCTCATGATCTGGTACAGTAGCTACCTAACTCCCAACAAGTTCACAGAGACGACTATATAAAACGCCCCAAAAAAAGAAAAGCACGGGCTCTTCACATGCATTTTGTATGACACATGTCAATTGAGCGTCTCCTTGGAAACTAAACACTGGGCTGACTTCATAATATGGCGATTAGAATTGGTTTCGGCCCACATATCTCCTGCAACATTCATTAGCTCTTGTGAATTATTGAGCAGAGCTATCCTTTTACCACAAACAGCACTGCGTTTGAGATAAACGCGCTTCCTTTTCCCACAAACAAGCTCTTTAGAGCCCAAATGTAACGGCCAAACACTACCTGAAGACTCAGTCTGCCTAGTCTGTGAGTGTGTGTGTGGGTGTGTGTGAGAGTCTGGCATCAGAACGTCAGACAGAGTACACACTGACGTGCTTGAAGTTGTATCCATGGAGGGATTAAACTGCTAATTATGTCACAGCCTTTGTGTGTTTATCAAGCAGAGATTAGGCTGGTATGTAGCTTTGTTTAACAGATTTGTTCTAAATCACATTTACTGAGAGTACCTGATAACAAACTGATATAGATTATGATATGCAGGCTGAAGCAACTGTCAGGATCAAGTACATATATGCTTTCCCTTAATCCCCTTTCGCGTTGCATTGCATTTCTAGAAACATGCTCTGGATCCTGGAACACTGCATGGACTGGGGTCTGCCCCAAAAACTCACTGCGAAGAAAAATCTGATGAAAATGCTAACTATGACCACCTTTCCCTGCCTTCCTCTTTGACAAGCTACTTCTTTTAAAAATAACTAAACTCAATCTTCAAAAATGACAGGTTTGACTAAGTCTGGATTCATTCTTAGCTGCAGACTAGGCAGATAGCAACAGGTAAAGAGACAGATGTGTTGAATTATTAACAACAACAAAAAAAGAGCAAGTAAAAAAAAAAAAGAAAGACATATAAATAGATGATGTTGGCGGCAGGCAGCTGGTACGCTGTGTCCAGTCTGAAGGGGCTGCTTATTGTGTCAAACACGGTCAAATGTAGGTGACACTGCTGATGAGTAATCATACGCTACTCATTGTCCGATTCCATGCTAGCGTATCGGAGCTCTCTTACCTGTGGGCCAGCAGCTACACACAGGCAGAAACCCGAGCCGCCCTCTTGGACATATGACAGATTCAAATGCAAAGGTGAACACCACGATCTCTACAAGCCTCTGGATTCTTCTTATCTCGCGACTTATCTGAACTCAGTGTCTCACTCCTCTGTAACCCTTTAAATATTATGTTAAGACGGAGAAGTAAATACAGCTAAGATCAAATCAGCACATCACTGCTACTGACCTAAAATGCTTTCAATTGAAACACACGCATTCATATACACACACACATAATATATGAATGATCAATATGTCAAAAATAAACTGAAGCAGTTTTCAAATGTTTCAATGCTCTTCTCTATTCTGATACCATGAGAGCTGGATATATCATGCTAATGGAATATTATTTAAGATATACAGTATTACTTTGGTATCACTTTTGCTGTTAACCCTAGATTTAGGTGGGAAAACATGGAAAAAATTATGTGCTATGTATGATCATCTATTTTAAGCCATACAAGGGACGATATCCGAGAGGTACTCTGAGATAGGATCTGCCCACCACTACCCACATAGGGAGTATAGAAAAATGGGTGGATGGATGACTGGAATATTAACATAACAAAAGATGACAAAATATTAAACCAGTAAATGGTTTAAATCAGACATTGATTTAAAAAGAAAGAATGATAATCAAATATCTTACTAGATTTTATCAAAGCAACCAACTTTTCAGTTTTTGCTTAGAATTAAGGTTTTCAGTGGCGTATAGCGCATTTACAAATTCAATTTCAAACCAGCAGTTCATGAACCTACTAAAGTTACTCATTTAGCTGACTCCTTTCTTTCTCGTCTTTTCCTCCAAGGATCAAGTCTTCTTGATTTTTTTTGTTAATTGCTTACCTGGCTTCTAAAGAACACCTGATTATGCAGCTTTTGTGGGGGACTTGAGTCTCTTCAACACCGACAAAATGTTACTAAAATGCCATTTTCTAGCAGTTTCACGCCACATGATAAATCAATAGACCACCATAAACCTCAGACCAGACTCTTTGACGGAACTAAAAACCAGGACAGCTTGAAGAACAATCTGCAAAAGTCGGCACTGTCCATGGCTCCATCCGGAAAATTCATATTTGAATTGATTAAATCTGTGTGTACTGACATTGTTGTAGGTTTAAGGCTATTACACTGTAGTGAAATAAGGACAAATAACTTTTCTAAATTAAATAAGCTCATAAGATTAACTCACTGAGTCATCCTAAGAGTCCAACAACTGAAGAAAAAGTAACTAAATAAACAAACAGCATCCATAGTTTTCTTTCTCTGTTTCCTGTTTTTCAGCATTTTTTTTAAACAACACTGCCCAAATAGCCCATAAAAAATTACCAAAAGATACAGTAACGGCAAAGAAAAGCTACACCCAAAAATTTGATGTGCCAGGACATAAGACAAAACAAAAAAAATCTCTGGAAAAATTTGGGGTTATCGATATTAAAGCACAAATAACACTGTGTCATCATTCATACAACAAAAGAGACAAAACACTTGCTACCGATGAAAATCTGAGCACTCCTTTATGTTTTCTATAGAAATTAAAAGGGAAAGTAGCAGCTGGGAGCTGATCGAATGCACTTCAATAATCTTTGGCAGGAAGCCGCCTCTATTAAAGTAGACTTTTTCAAAGTTTGCTGGTCTGGGGTATTCAGGTGTATCACAGTTCCAAGCAATGCTCCAAGCACAACATCTGTTCCTGCACATCCAGGGAAGGGTTACCAAAACACTAACCATTACCAACAGGGCCATTACTCATTCTACCGAAAAGCAAGGAAATAAGTGAGAAAAACATTGAAGACAGCTAATTAATAATCTTTCCCGGGAGCTGGCAGCTTGGCCCAAGGCCCTCAAACTGTGAGATAACCATGCAAACCTGCTCCGACTCAACAGACCTCACTCACTGAGCAGATACATCTTGTTCGCAAGGGCTGCCACGGGGGGGAAGATTATCTCCCTCCCAAAACAATATGCCAACACTTCATAGATTTTGCGAAGCCGCATCTGACCAAACCACATGACTTCTGGAGAAATGTCTTTTAAATAGAGCGGACCAAAATGGAGGTGTTTGTTGCAAACCAACCCCAGCTTCTCATCTCAAACACCTCGTTCAAACTGTGACGCACCTCGGTGGAGAGATACGCATTCTGAAATCTGTAAGCTAGCCAACTATTTTTATGACAATTGTGAAGCTATCCGTCCGACAGATTCGTTTAGTTCAATTATTGGAATCAAATTCAAATTTCATGGCTAAAAAAGAAAATATGTTGAAGAAAAGAAAATCCAGGCTCTCACTAAATTGAGATGATGTGGCAGAATTAAGAGAGCTGGGCAAGTTGTCAATGCATTGAAGAAACCTTCCCAAATTTAAGTTGGTCCAGTGAAAGGTGGTGCTACAAAGCTACAGAATCTCAGGCTTTCTTAGGTTCTCAAAATCTGCTTCGAAATTTTGACTTGGCTTTCAGTATAAAACTAGATTAGGTAATGACAACGATAATAAGTTTTCATATCTCAAACATTGTTTATCTGAGGTTGTATTGAAGACCTTATTACATTTGAATTGAGTGTATTTTCCACTTTTTTCACATCCCTGCAGTTACTAAAACGGAGTGCCCCATTGTTCAAATTCATTTGTGTTGTTCTTTTGCATTGTCTGGTCACAGTAACAACAACTTAACATTGTTAAAAGAGTCTTTTTTGAGCCAAAAATACAAATTTTTATTCTTTTTCTTTCTTTTTTTACAAAAAATAATACCATACCTTAAATAATGACTAGTAAATATCTCAATATTATCCCACCTTTCATGCCACAAATGTGCAATTTTGGCTGCATACCAAGTAATGCAGTCAAAGGAAGGGCTTGGTGATATAAAGACATATGACAATAGTCTCCGTTTGCCTTTTCTGTCCCGCGAAAATTAACTATACATCATTTACAGCATTGAAATTATTATTGTGTAGTACTTCATTTAGTCAAACATGCTGTGCAGTCTATTGTTTGGGTCATCACAATATATTTGTTCCTGATGGGAGGAGATCAGAATGAGTCTGCGCTGGTACTTACGTGTCTGGCTCTGGCTCCTTGTCATTTTGGGACTTTTGCTGGGGCTGGAGAACGTTATTTACCAGCTCAGTAATGCCACTAAAGGGAAACCACCTGTTTAAACAAGCAAAATTTGTCTGAAACATCTTAATGAGTCACTGTGGCAGAGACCAATTCGGCCTTGAGGTGCCATTTGGAAAGCGGGGGTCGGTTTCAAGGAGTGAAAAATAGCAATAACATTCACTACAACCAGAGCAGAGAGGGGAGAGGGCCAGGGTATGGGCAGAGTTGCAATTACTGGAGCACTGACAACAAGAGACGGTGTCGAAAATACAGCCAGGAAGATAGACAGAGGACATTAAAATGAGATCGACAGACTGAAAGAAGGCAGAGGGACAGTAAAAGCTGGAAAGCTCTGCAGCCAGTGAAAATGAAAGCTGCATTAAATGCTCAGATAAGGGTAAAAGGAATACAACTGATTCCAGCTTGTTGGTGAAGTGGGCGTCGAGTTGTCGGACTAGGTAGCTCTACAAGCAGATTCAGTATAAATTATATTATATCAAAGAAAAGGTCAGGACAGGTTAAAAAAATCCACATTTGTAATCATAGTATGAGGCCGCGCAAGCCAATAGGAGTGCAGATGATAGACTAGATGAAGATGTGAAGCCAGTTGAAATCCAGGAAAAAGGGAAATGTTCAGGAGTCTGGCAATTTAAGAAAAGTAAATGCCGGTATAAAGGTTAAGCCAATGCCATTAATGTCACGGAAGTCAACCGTTTAGTGCCTCTAAAATTGACCATTAGGAGAACAGGTCAACTCACTTAGGGATGTCAAAAATAATGACTGAAAATTTTCTGGGCTACCACTATCCTGTAATCAAGTGGTCACGTGAGCCAAAACAGATTTTCCTTGACATTAATGCCATTTTCATTCATTTAATACCCAGACAAAGAGGAGAAAGCCACATAAAGCACACTGCACTGCCTGCCAGGAAGAAGTGTCAAAGCCTAGAGCACTCTGGGTAATGCAGTTTACTTACTGTGCTGGCTGAGGCTTTGGTTCTTCTTTGATCCTAAAACATAAAAAAAAAAAAAAAAAGGCGTGCACAGCTCAGTGCATACAGAACACAAATAAATGATGAAAACAATCTAAGAGACAGTGATGATGTCACAAAGATGTGCATGACATTAACTGTTTTATAGTGATTGAATGCAAACAACAATAGTCATAATGGTGGTGAGTTTTAAATAAAAGATTAAGGAAATAAAAACATTAACAGAGTAAGTTCAAAGATGGACAGTGGCAGTTTTTCAAAGACTATATTTAAAAATGACATGAGATAGATCTTTAGCTTATCCCAGCGCCGGCCTGATGCCAAATGCTAGCCAGTCTCCCTATCTGAAGCTATTACAGGCCTGACAAATACCTTTGACAGTCAACTCATAATTGTGTCCCTTAAACACAAACAAGAGGGGGAAAGTACACGAGTGTAGATGAAACAGCAAACCATGTAGGAAGATACCTGATTATTTCGCCAAACCATCTCTAGAAAGCACCAAAAACTGGGGTTGAAAGTAACTCTGTATTCACTCCTCACGACGCTAATAGCGTTAGCCGTTAGCAATACAAGCTAATTTACGGTGACGGGTAGCTTTGCATTTAATGCTAAACCAACAGTGATATGTGGTCACAATAAAGCCTAAATACCTTACCTTGACTAGTTGCAGACCTTCATTAAACATTTAACCCCAATGTGAAAACTTAGTCCAATTTTTCACTTGGTGTTAGCACCTGTTGTAGAATATTAAGGTAAACCATTTTCCATACCCATTTTAACATTTCAGTTTCTCATAGCATCAAAGTATGCACACACTTCCATATCAACAATGTCTTAGAGGCTTTTTGCTAGCAGCACACATGCAACATATTTAGATTAATTAGGTATAATTTAAAAAAAACTTAAGTAACCATAGCCCTCAATGTCATCCTATTTAAACTAACCAGAAAGTTGAAAATTCTTGTTTAAAATGCCTTGGAGTTTGAGACCACAGATAAACCAGGTTTCATGAATATCCAAATGTTGAACTGATGTGGTAAAGGTTAGGAAAACAGAACTTCTTATAAACATCTTTCTTTTCACCCCAAATTTTACCTTGTCAAATTGTTTTTTTATTGAAACACAGTAATGTGTCAATTTTGAACTAAATCAAGAGCCTTCATATAAACTTCGACTATGAAACTTAGAGTATCGTATAAAGTTAAATATACCCAGTCATATAAACAATGACAGTTAAAGTTGAGCTGTATTTGCATTTATTCTCAAATATCAGGGCACACTTTGATTGCATTATCTTCCAACAAATATCTGTCTCGATGAATGGACATTTTGGGTAAGACTCACAACTAGCATGCATTTTAGGAGATAATCAGTAGATCAAATAATTTAACACTATTGACAATAAACATTTATTATACTCACGAGTATTAAAATAAACTGTCCCTAATCCTTACCCCAACACACACAGGGTAATGCCCTTCTCTTGCATATGTGCTCAATTGAACACTATCCACTTATCATCGCTCTTCTGTTTGAAAATGTCTTTAAGATAAACAGAGCTGCAGCTGAGAAACTCTCACAAGACATTCACCCACCTGATCACCACTTATTTTACAGTTGGCTTTACGTAGCTGTGTGAAATGGAATGTGTTAATTAGATTTTGTCAGTTTTTCACCAAGACACAGCAACAATGCTAAATCCCCCTAACTATTTAGCCAATCTGCTCGACTTAAAATAGTTCTTCTATCATTCAGAGATGCTCTTAATTTAATTAAATAGGATTTATAGTCGTGGCATTTAAACTCCTACTTTTTAAAATCCCACCTGAAAAAAACATGTAATTTTAGTTTTGAATTTAATCTCAGATTGACTACCACCACATATTTTAAGTTGTAATGTCTTGTGTTAATATATTTCTATTCCATTTGTTTTCTTTTCTTTTTTCATGCTTTTAAAAATATTTTTGTTAAGCTGGTTGTTGTTCTGTGCGCCATAGAAAAGTCGATTAGACATAGCTGACATACATTTGGGACATTTGATAGGAGTAGCGTTTCTCAATTTTAGATGTCCCATCTCATAACCCCAGACTCTCCTAAAAGATAAAACAATTTACAATCGTTTTTTTATCAGCAGTCCTTTTTTATCACCTTATGGCTGTGAAAACTGTGGGCAAACTCAGAAACATACGAATACAAAAGCCATCAACTTACGCAGAGGTTTGCCCTGGAGATCATGTTCTAATGCTGCAACAGAGGAGTCTCTAAGAAAGCCTCTATAACAATAAACCACGATTAGCAAGCGCTATTCCAGAACTTGTATCTTACTCGGACAAACGGATTTCTCATACGAATGAATGAATTTGTCACAATCACTAATAACAGAGAAGATTCATTAAATATTTAAAGCACATATAAAGTAACATTCAATTCTTAGACTTCACACTAATCCCAGTATGTACTCTTCTACCCCCAAACAAACACCGAAGCAAATCTCACGGCAAGTATCAGAGACTCTTTTAGCAAGAGGAACAGCACAACAAAGTGAGAAATCTGCCCGTGTGATCTGTGTCAGATGGGTGTGAGAACACACGAGAAAAGATATAGTCCTGTGTACCCATCAGTCTCGCTGGTCTGTTTCCCGATGAGCCAGTCCATATTTATCCTCTCACTGAGTTCTGCCGATGACCTGCAGCGCCGTTCTTTATTGATCCCATCAGCCTCGTCTCTGTGGTCGCATTACAAGCCTCATATTTATCTGATCGAGCCTGCTGCCTTGCCTGCCTGGACAGCTGCCGGGCAGAATGTTTGTGTGTGAGCATACGGCCGCGCATAAGTGTGTGTGGGTGTGTGTGTGTGTGTGTGTGTGTGCTTCCATATCCACACATCCTTGTGTGTGCTGGACTCATATGTGTGATGCCTGTGCAAAGTGAGGGAGGGAGGGAGGGAGTACGCTGTGTATTATTTGACACGGGGCAGTTAAATGAGTGAGTGTAAAATGTCACAAGTGACGTATTCCATATCCTGGCTGCTAAGGAGACCTGCAGGGCACATATGGTCTCTGTTTTCCATCTCTTTTAGACCGCACTCCCATATCCCATGTACCCACATTATGCAAAATACAGAGAGAAACGTAACACCAATAGATGTTCAAAATGGGGTTGTGTTGCACTGTAACATAAAAACCTGCTTTATTGCTCTGTCTTTGAGTTTCTGCCCTCATATGTCAGTGGCTTTTTAAACAGGGGTCCAACAGTTACTAACCCGACACTGCTCTCTAGTGGAGAGACGTGCTGCACAGATTTCTAGAAGTTACTTTCTTTTATTGAGGAGATTCATTTCAATACACTTTTGCCATTTTAGTCACCAAGCACTGTCAGATCTGAAAATGGGGTGAAGAGGTACTGGAGTGTGTTAGGACCGTCCAAAGTTGAAGCAAGAAAGTTATTTATCAATTGGTCTTTTGGGTCAAAACGCTTCTGACCAAAAATAGTTCACAGTTCGATGGTAAAATGATGCCAAAGACAAAATATTCAGTCATTCGTTAAAGTTAGGCCACTGTTATGCCACACATAGATGAAAGCTTTTACTGTAAAAATATATTACACTAGAATTACTAGGTGATTGCCCACATCATTGATATTTAGAAATATCCAGCCGTACTTAACCCAATATGGCATCCAGCTCCTGGTGCAGTCTATGGTTATTTCATTGACTATTGCAACGCTCTCCCGATTGGTCTGCCAAAATTGTACTGTAAAACGTCTCCAAATGATCCATCTCAGGTCTCCAATCAAACCTTAGGGTTAGAGTTAGGATCCGACATCAGCCCTCCATTCCTTGATCTTCACTGGCTACCCCTTTGCCTCCCACATCAAATTCAAGTCCCTGATGCTGGCCTACAAAGTGCTTAAGGGTACGGCTCCCGTCAACTTGAACCCTCTCGCAAAGGCTTATGTCACATCTCGGTCACTCCGGTCATCAATGGACTGTCGTCTAGCAGTGCCTGCACCACGCTTAAGACAATCCAAGCTCTCTTTATGTGTCGTTCCACAATCGTGGAATGACCTACCAAGCGCTGCAAGAACAAGGGTGTCCCTGTCTATCTTCAAGAAACTCTTGAAGACCGAGCTCTTCAAAGAGTATCTCCTATCCTCTTACCTCTCTTACCCTATACCTCCCCACCCCCTCTACCACTCTTCCTGTTCTTCCTTCTGTGTCTACACTGTCACCACCGTTACCTCTGATAGAGTCTGACCAGTCATTTCCCTCTATGTAGATTATTGTCAGGTTGATGCTAACTGTAATGTTGTATGTGGACTGTAAGTCTCTTTGGATTAAAGCATCTGCTGGATGCATGACCATAAACCGGACTAGCAGTGGTGAGGACCGGAGCGCTTTTGCTGGCGAACTTTCAACACATACCTTGCTATGAACCTAGCTCTCCCTGATTAGCCGATAAAAATGTGGGTCGGCAAAAGCCACTGCAGACGACCTGCCCGGTAGAAAACAGCAGTCAAGAAACTTATTCAACCGAGACTCATTCAGAAAGGATAAGTCCTGACAGTTTTTTTTAAACGGAGAGTCGGACGCAGACTCCTCTTGGCATGTTGGAAATCTTTGACAAGGCTGAGCAGTGACCCTGAAGGATTTCTGCGCCCACTGCAGACCAAGTGATTGCTGGATCATAAGGGAGTCATTTGCCTCATTGGGTAAATACCAGTAACATACACAAGTAACACCATTTCAAACAGGAGAAGAAGTTAATGTCTGTCTAAATATCACTCAGAGGGAGGTTATCATCAGGGGAAACCCCTGTGTGAGACTACAGTCCTCCGGTCTCTTGGAAGCAATTAATTCTCTGTTATTTCAATTAAATATTGATAATAATTTATAATCTTTAATGTTTTCATCTTATTTTATTTTGATTTTTTCAACGTTTTTATTTCACCTTTCAAGTAACAACAGTATGTTAAAGAATTCACAGTTGCTATTTAAAGCCATCTGTAAGCAAAAAGGTTTTAGATGTTTTAGAGGGGCTTGTGTGTCAAAGCAGGGGTCAAAATATGATACAGAATCAATTGCCACTTTTATTCAAATTCTATTCGTATTTTGAATTCAAATATGCACTGCTTACATCAATCAGTCTCAACCTTTTACGTCACCGTAAAGAGTCCAAATGACGGTATTGTAATTCTGGTATTGTACAACATCTACTGTACATGCCAGGAAAATTCAAAAAGGGTAGGGCGCACTAAGAATAGAAACCCATTTAAAGATCCACCATTACTTTCTGAGACACCTGTCCATTCAGCCTCTCCAATAAATCCCTGAAGAAGCACGACTTAACATTTCTCTCTACTTCAGAGAGGTAAGAGCAGGGAACAGGGTGTTGATAACTTCCTCGGGAATGGGGCGCTGGCATACCGCGATAGGCAGGGCGGCAATGACGGCAGGAGGGCAAACGCTTTGGTGTGTAGGGGTGGGCCAGTTACCACAGCTGGGTCTTAGAGAGGAAAGATAGGATTGAATTCTCAAGGCACACTCATCAGAGGAGGTAATCTAACGGTACACTAGCCAGACCTCCTGACCAAGAACTAATATTCAGATTATCAAACAGAAGTTGGCGACAGCAGGTTTTTCTGAGCAGGAAGTGGCTAATCTGCTGCCAAATATAACTAGAATCCATCTGTTTCTTTAGATTACCTGCCAGGATTCAATTGAGCTTCCCCATATCTCCCCTCCTGAGAGATTTCCAAATGGCAAAGAGTCAGCTAATCACCCTGCAGCCCCCACATTCACAAGTGTATTTCTATGCAAATGCGAACAGGAAGTGTACAATACTTATTTTACAGCCACTTCTCATACAAGGGAACATGTACAGTGTGGCTGTAATGAGATAATGAGCAGCATTTAGTCAGTGACACACTGTTTGTAATTTTACCCATACGTGCTTCTTTATCTTAGTTATTGTGTACCAGCCTGTGCATCTGTTTATGTGGCTGCTCATCTGCTTTTCCTGTAAGCCAATTTGATTTATTTCAATTCATACACACATGTACATTTAGTTTTATATATGCACTTTTATTTATTTTTTTGATCAGCACTTTATTAACAGATGGTACTCGGCTATAAAAGTGTCCCAGCTCCTCCAATGCATAGCACAACAACTTGATTGGCAAAAATCCAAACCTTAAATTTAGGATTAAAATAGAAGATGGCTAAATCTAATAATAATAATCATTTCTAAAATAATTTCTCAATTTAGAATCGCACTTCCGACTGACCTCAGAACTGCCTAATCTTTGTGATGATTATGGCAAGACTCCGGAGTTAAGAAATTTCAGTGGAAAAAGGCAGAGGACGCAGACGGTGAGTTATACACACCTCTTTATATTAAAAACACAACAACATGGGGATGTTTCTAGTTGGACTGGCCTGCCAGGAGTCCAGATCTGTCTTCAGTTGTAAATGTTTGGTACCCAATATGGAGGAGATTAGACGGTTTTAAAGAAAGGCAAGCAAATTAAACCTTAATTTCAACAAAGAACAGATTCAAGTTTCTTGTATGAATTCAACCAAAAGCATCTTCATTCAAAAATAAATTAAAACTCTCAGGTGTGGGGTTCTTTTGTAAATATATATATTAAATTAAAACTCAAATAAAATTCCGCTAATAGAAAAGGATGTGTTTTCACCTTTCAGAAAACTATACTATCCAAAGCACACCCTGTTAAAGTCCTGAATGTCCTATAGGATTTTTAAAAAAAAACAAAAAAAAACATTAAATCATTTCTAGCATTGAGCAATCAGTAAACTGTACTGAGACTGCAGTCAAGTGTCTCTCACTGAGAGCTAGATTGATAATAGCCACAACATAGCAAACAATAGAGCGGTAACAGATACCCTGTCTATTGTTGGCCTAGCCTGCTCTACTCTTTCCTGTCCCAACTCACTGCTCGGCATGCCAGTATTAGCTCCCACAACTTAACTGCATGCACAACATCCAGTTAAACAAGTACAAGGAAGGGCAATCTGACGTGACCTCACAGTGCCCGAGCTACACCTAAAATGTCACTAAAGTAGACTCGTGATGTTTGGGATCTAGCTATTAAAAGCAGAGTTTGGAACACAATGCCTAGAGTGCGTGTAATCCGACGGTCAGCACATCCATCTACATCAGCAGATGTGTGGCCACAATACTGTACAAATGAAATCGACTTGAACTTGATTGCTCCCAACATCTGTCTGATGGTGGAATGGTTGACTTTGGCTTTTGTAAAAATCCTCAATCAAAGGATTCCCCTTGCATTAAGTCGCTTCTCAGCGCAAAATTAAAGCCAACCAGCTAACCAAACATCCCAGCAGACGGTCCTACGGGGATAAGGGGAACACCTTTTGCTCACTTTTAAAAAGCAGCTACCGGGAAAGATCGTTCTCACCTGAAAGTCCCTGCTCGTCCCGTTTTATTTCAAGAGCTAGTTCTTTCTTCACTAAAGGGGCCTCGAGTATGTTTGTGCCGATGTGTGAGTGTGTGTGTGTGTGTGTGTCCTTCCCCACTGTCCTCCTGCCACATTCCTCTACTACACATCCAGGCCATCACATCATTGTCATGGCGATGGTGGCAGTATCTCAGAGGGATGAGTGATATTAAGAGATTAGAGGGAGATCCTCTATCAGACTTCAGCTGAGGAGCCCAATCCCAGGATATAAAAAAAAAAAACAACTCTCTTGATCAGTGCCAGTTGATGGGGATGAAAAAAAGGCCCTGCTGCTTTCATGTTCATTGTGCACACAACTAAACTACCCGAACAAAGCCACCATGCATCCACATTCATCCACATGCATCCTGAGTCTTGAATATTGCATTTAAAGCACACATAAAGCCACCTACAGCCCTGGGCAGAGTGAGCAGCAGTCTGCGTACTGCACAGCTCCTGTAGGTTCCACAGTGGCGTTCAAACAGCGCAGTGGGTTTATATAAGGGCCATGACTGCATTAGTGACATCACAATAGAGGTTGCTCTTTATCCTCCCCTCCTCACATCAGATGGCCGCCTCTAATCTACCAACAGTAGCATTCTCATCGACTGTACATGGGAGGCAGTGGGATGTTTACTATCCAGCTTCCTGATCCTTAAAAAAAAAAAAGAAGTTTTTTACAAAGAATTTTCAGACAGAATCAAACCCATCCATGATTTTGTCTCTAGCTCTAAAGTTTTCCATCGGGATCGCTGGAAATGATATTATGACGTAATAAATGTAAGGCCAGAGTAGAGTAAATCTTTCACTGAGTTTACAACGTCTGCGTGAACGCGGTGGACGAATGCATGTGTTTATAGAAAGCGCCGGATCGTTTGAGATTTAGGCCAAACAAAGGCGTATTTGATGAGCCGGCTCAGAAGCACATCCACGGCTGAGTCACTGGCTTGCACCTGCTCCAACCAGCTGAGTCTTGAATGAGGGGAACATGAACAAACACACACGCGCACACAGGGGAAGGAGAGATTAGAGCGCCTTGTGTAAACTACCGCTAGTAAATATATCAGCTCAGACCCTGAGAGCAACACATGGGATGAGAAAAGTAAAGAATTTTGTTTTGAAAAGATCACTTTCTTCGATTTTGATTCTCTATCTTTTTCGGTTAGTTGGAGTTATCGTTGCCTGTCTCAAAATTTTGGACCGAAAGGGAAAAGATTTTCATATTAAACATCTTATAAAGGCTCGGTAACATTAAAATGAGAATATGTTGGCTAAAATGAATTTGGAATGCAAAATGCTCCATTTTGGCATTGGTAAAGTTTTCCATAAAGTACTATAATAAGAACCTTATCAGCTTGTTGCTACATAAGAGAAGCATATATTTGTTCTAATGACGTCACACATATCAACACAAATATCAATTTAACCAGGTGACTTGGTTAGCTTTTACCTTTCACAGGCTTCTGGGGGAACTTGCCACTGGACTGGCTAAGTCAAGTCTTCAACAATATGGTTCTGATAACTAAAATGATCAGAATAAGCTCATATTAAACAGCCAGGAAAAAGGGTAATGGACATTTGTGTAATCAAAGACTGACAGTGGGTTTTAAATTTGGGATTATATACATATAACAAAATTATAAAAGAATGAACAGCTCTAAAGCCTATACACCACATACAGAAAATGACATTAGCATAAAATACTGGAACCAGGGATAAATTAGCTTTATTTGCCATAACAATTCCTATTTGTGCAACGACAGAACGCAAACTGTTACAGTTCAAGTAATGCATTGTTTAATGGGGTCAAATCAGTTATCAAAATGACTTAACTTCTAAACATTAAGAAAAATCTCACTAGTGCTAAACCAACTAGACTTTTTTGGTCATCTATTTAAGATGTGCAGTTGTTCGCAAGGCTCTCTGCATTTATTTCTGTGTCCAGAAATGGCCACAGGTCTTCTTATTTTTTGGGATACCGAGCAGCTTGCCAGCCACAGCAGAAAGCTGTGTATATCCACTATTAATAGTCTCACTAACAGCGTGAGAGTTTTTAATCTCTGAATGGAGTCAGCATGAGATAACCTGGTGCCATGATCCAACTGAGTAGCAGCCTCTCCTTTTATCCACCTATGTCTCTCTGCCCAGTTTTCCCACCTCTGTGCTTCACTCACATCACCACCATTCCATCTACACAGATTATCTACTGTATATATGATAGACACAACCACAAACAGAACAGATAGAGAAGTCTACTTTTGGACATTGTCTCCGATCTTTCAGTAAAAAAAAAAAAAAGTTGGAGAATTGGGTCACAACTTTGGGATATTTTCTTAATTATGCATAATGCTGAGTCCACACTGAGTAAGTATGTTGTGCTGAGTCTCAAATGTATCAACACTGGTTTCACTCCATCACCATTTTGACTTTTGTCATTTCCACCGCTGAGACAATGCTTGAACAACCTGGACCCACAAGATTGCGCCTTTTCTATCAAATCTTGGGCCAAGACCGATGTACTTCAATATAAAAATGGAACTTTGTACTGTAACATACACCACCTTTTTATAATCAAAAGTCAAATGTTTGCCTGCGTGTTTCACGTTTTACAGCCAGGGGCAGGAAAGTCCCGTCAAATTTGCAAACAAAAGCCCAGAAGACAATCAAACCCGTGCTGACAAATGCAGATGCTATTTAAAACTAAGTCCTCGGAGACAACGGGGCCCGCGTGTACTGTGTGGCGCTGGGCCTCACAGAATAGCAGCTTGTGGGAGATGGAAGGCCGATTGCTTTGTCAATGGGAACTGAGGTTGTCATATCAGCAAAGAGACCTGATAGGATCACAGACGTCAGAGTCTCTCCTCTCATTTTCATGGTGATGTCCTCTTCTCTTTTCCTGTCCCCTCTCCTCCTTTTACCAACCCATCCCTTCTCATTTTGTTATCAACAGAAAATTTCTTTCCTTAGACACTAACGTCCCTCTATAAGAGTAGCAACCTCTCTCTTTTTGAACAGTAAAGTACAGAAAAGAAGCTTATAGAGAGAAAGAAATTCTCCACAGGATTCTCCTAAACTTACCCTTTTTGTTCAAAGCAAAACTACCAGTTGAGACTTTGGTTTACCTGAACAGACCAACAAAAAAACAATATCACAAAGCTCTATTAATACAGAAGATTACACTATAAATAGTGTTGTTAAAGAGTGACCAAGAGCACAAATACTTAAATGAAAGCCCATATTTCTGACCTTCTTTCAGGAGGGCTCCAATATAAAGAAAATACTAAGAAAATGTCAAAAACAATTTTGAGTTAAATTATCTTCTTTCAATATCACTTTTGTCTCAGGAAGTGTTGTTCACTCCAAAACAGAGTCCATGGACCAACTGTCATGTTTGTAGCTTTTTCTGTTTTTGTAAATGGGATGATTTGTTCACATTAAGTAATATATAATGAAATGTGAACTTTACCCTTTAAATAATGTTACAAAAGTTCCAACCTGAGCTAAAACGAGCTCAAATTCAGACACTCTCAGCCAGCAGGAGAAGCACAGGGCGTAAAGCAAACAAAAATGCAAATGTATGAAGGGAAAAAAGAACGTGCAACCACCAAGTCAGCTGCAGCAGCTGCACAGGTATTTATAAAAAAGGTATTTTAAGCTGTATACAGTCTTTTGCTGCTCATCACACAAAGCGGGATCTCAGATCTACCGGAGCCAGAGCAGAAAACCAAAACACAGTTTTACTCTAAGATAGCTTGATAATGGATTTATTTGCAGTCCATTTTTCTCCATAAAGACAGGACAACATATTCTCTTCCATGTCCTGTTTCCCTCTCTCTCTCTCTCTGTTTCCCTTGGGGACATTGGTGGGGGATGGGAGACAGTCATGACAGAATCTTTTCTTTGCATAGGATGGCGAGTGAGCAGCATGAGTGAGTGAGCCAATGGAACAAGGAAAAGGCAGAGAGAAAGATCATGTGCGTGAGGGTGTACAGTATACTGTCCGGTGGGAAGCAGCTGAGCGTTCCCTCGCCTCACTTCATCACCCTCTCTCTCATTTCGGTGCGATAAATAGCTACGTTGCCTTTACGTTGGGTTTACAGTGCGTTTTTTCTGTGTCAATATCCGGGTTATGGTATTTTTTGCCCACTTGGCGCTGCTCGCTCAGTTCTCTAGAGGAGCATTAACGTGTGCACGAGGACCAGAACACATCAGACCACCAGTGCTCCTGTACGTGTGTGGCAGAGGTCCTGCAGCCTCCAGGGAAACGGGGCCTCTCTGGAACACTAACCCCAGCTGGTATGCCGAGCTCTGAGGCACAATCAGATAAATGACCGGGACTGGGAGCGTGAGGTGTGTGTGTGTGTGTGTGTGTGTGTGTGGTGAGGGACGGGATGGGCGAGTGAGTGGAAAAAGGAAATGGGATGTGATCGATCCCGGCTAATTCTAGGTCATTGCACTTCACGTTGAAGAGCACCGGCCACTATCACTAACACGCGTGTTGACCAGGAGAATGATTGTTGCTGGAGAGTAATGGAACGATTAAAGTTCGCAGTCAGAAAACTGTTCAGGAACTGTTCAAACTGAAATCACCGGGATAAGATTGACAATCTTGAGTCATGTGACTCAAATTAATACCCGTCCAACATCAATTCAATTAAAAGAGAGGTTCATCCCAGCATGTGGAATAAAGACACCTGGTGTGTGCTCTACCCCCCCACCACCACCACACGCTGACACTTGGTCAGGGGCCCCGCTCCTTTGGTTTTGAGTGGGCAGGGTGCCACCTAAGCATCATTTCAGAAAGTGTGATGCTTAATGAGCTGAAAGTTCAACGGTCACAGGCTGCATGGCCTCGCAAATGTGGAGAATAGCAGCAATAAAATGCGTCTTATTGTGCACATGAATGGCAAACTGTGACATCTTTCTACTAACCTAACCCAAGTACGTTAAAGGAATAAGGACTAGCAGTGGACCGGCACATTAAATAAAGCTAAAGATGAGGAGGTGAACAGCAGTCTAAAGGTCAGTAAAACTCTCGATTGGTAGCTGGGTGACCGTCCACATCCACGCTATTTACTTCCACAAGAGCACGTTTATTTAAATGTATCATTTGACTCTTCTTCACCTCAATTATGAATAACTGAATACTATTATCAACAATAATGATACTGTTGCCATTTCAATTTTGAAACATTTTAAAACTTTTATACTCAGCAGACAAGCAAAACTTATTTTTTGACTAACTTAAAAAACATATTAACTTATTAGTTCTTGACAGTATCTTGATGTTTTTTTTTTATTTAAACAAAGTCATTTTGATGGCTAGAAATATTACATTTTTTGTGTTCCGTAGGACAAAAATGATCTTGGATGGGGGCTCTGTGCCCCCTAATATAGGTTGAATTCATGGAAACAAGAAAATCTCTAGAATAGGCATCTTTTTTCATAGCAATTTATATGGGAAGGAGCCCAAATGAACAAAAAAAGAGGGAAACGCCCTCCATCTTCAGACTACTTGTGTCTGCGTGGCAGCCTCTATAATCAGAGAGAATTATAGAAGATCCCTCAGCAAATGACAAGATCCCCCCGGATCCCTGAGATGAGCACTATCATGAGAGCGAAGGGGAGCTAGAATATTTATAAGAACAAAGTTATTCTGTCTTCTCTCCCTGGAAAGAGAGATAAATATTTAAGATTTTGTAAATGTCACCTATAGAAGCCTGAGTTCTTATCAGCGAACGTCCACCAAGCCCAACTAAGCCCCAATGAAAGAGCGAGGAAAAGAAGAACAACCCCTGGCTTTCTAGGGGTCACCCCACAGGTATTTGAGGCCTGGTTGTAGGACACTCTTGGTGGGGAGGTTTCCCAAGGCTATCATTAACTATGATACACCAGCCTTTGCTGAAGCGGGGAAAGCTAGGCTAACAGATAGATCAAGAGGATTGTTTCGAATGGAGCCAATGCTCTAAGTGTAGAGAGGCTCTCTTTAAACAGGAAGTTACTGTTTCTCTACATGCAAACACACACACACACACGTTAGAGTTAGAGCCAGCCGGCTAATTACAGGCCAGTCAGCAGTGCTGGATTTCCATCCACGCTTTCTGTAGCACCTCCAGTCAGATGACAGCAAGTTGGCAAGCCTTGCAGCTGGAGGCTTCTCTCTCTCTCTCTCTCTCCCTCCCTCTCGTTCTCTGCTGCATCCCTCCATCCTCCCAGGATTCCCTCCTGTTGGGTTACACACTTCCACTTTTTCGAGCCGGCCAAACTGCTGCTAAGGGACGGGAGCGTGACCGTGTCACGGGAGGTGCGCGAGCTATAGGGCTGGGACGCTGCAGCGTGGGGGGGGGGTTTGACTCTGACACTGCTGGAAATGCTGGGAACTATCCGATGACAAGTTAATCCGCAGCAGTTGTACCTATTCCAGGGCTGGAGCATATTAATGCTGCTTCAGGATGTGTTATTCCCGGGTGATTCATAGGTATAGAAAGCGGGGATTTACTGTTTCGATGACTCATGGTGAGTCACCGAGGATGTAAAGAGAGAGCATACTATAATGTGGCGCTGTGTGAAAAATTAAAGGCACTTTAAGTCTTGCCCTTGTGCTCCCAGAACAAAAAGGGGGAACAAAAAAGCCCTTCAACCACCTTTTGTCGGGATAAACCCCTTGGTGGTCAAGGCCTGGATCCCGAAAACATGCCTTAATCCGTGTGCAAATAATGTGCAGATAGGCCTCCTCACATGCTGAATCCATTCAGCTTGTTAGGCTTAATGGTCACCCAACACCGGGTCTGACGGTCAGTCGGTCATGGCTGTGCCAAATAGCAGATTCTTTTGTCCCCGGTCTGCCATGGCGAAGTTTTACATAGCAGCTGAGCTAAGAGAGACTATAACTGACAATCCCATTCAACCCCAAGAGAAAGAGAGAACGGGGGGATGAAACGAGAGGAGAGGGGGGGAGAGAGAGTTAGTGAAAAGGGGGGAAGGAAGGCAGAAAAGGTCTGGATGAATCACGCTGCACACACCGCAGCGGCCGAGGTAGCCGTGTCTTGGAGTCCATGAGTCATGTTTATCAGGCAGCTGCACGAGGCAGGGGCAGCACACCTTTATCTCTGTTAGGACTGTTGCCTTGGGACTAATATTTACGAGGAGATGGAAAGAAAAACAGCTCGAATGCCTCTATGAAACCTCCCAGAAATGGCGAGCCATCATTTCCCATTCGATCGCACAGCCCGGATACTATCTGAAGCCACATCTTTTCACAGCTGAAAGAGTTCCAAATACTCTAGCTGCATTCAAATACATCCAAATGCATTTGCTTCTAAGTTGTGAGAGAACAAGCCATGTGCAGACCTTCATCTGAGAGTGAAAACCACAAGAAAATCAACAGGATGGAAACATTTAAGGCCACCACTCTGAAATCCCTCTCTCTTGATTTGCTTGACTTCAACAATAACCTCAAAGAACATTTGTTTTTACACCGGCAATTCACAGGCCGAGACAAATGATCGTAATATCCAATCATTGACTACATTTACGACCCACGGTGTGAAAAGTTAAAAGCCGCGAGAGCGGAAACACTCCGGTCCACCTTAAAAAGTAAAACCTCACAGTGGACAGCTCCGTGGTGCTGAAACAGCTCCCAGCGACATCTGTACAGAAGAGCAGCGCGGAGTGGGGGTGGGGAGGTGGTGGGGGGGATAGTGGGGGTAGTGGTAGGGGGGGGGCAACGCAAGCTCTACCGGGGTTTAAACGTTGAAATCACACGCGCCCCCCGCCACAAAGGACACCTTAAATGATCCTCGCGGTGTCACGTTGTGTAATCTCGGTGACGTTTCGCGGGGAAAGGTTGAGCGATTTTTAGCGTGCTTTTTTTTTTTTACGTGAAAATGGCGGCCGTCGCCGAAACCCAGCCCACCCGGTGGCAAGACCACGTCCGATAAACAAAGTGCCGGGGAAACAGTGTAAGCCGGGTAAAAAAAAAAACGACAGCTCTGACTCAAAACCGGGTCGCCTCTAAGGTGGGAGTCGAAAGAAGTCACGGGAGGGGGGGGAGGGGGGGGGGGGGGCCGGGCTCACCCCGGGGCCCGCCCCGAGTGGGCGAGCCTCAAAGAGCACCAGGTTAGTTGTCACGAGGCCACATGACCCTCTAGTACTACTCCACTCAGACAGTTGACAGCTCCGAATCCTTTTTTGGTTTGTTTGTTTGTTTCCTTTCCCCCCCCTTTCCTGAGCCCTACCAAAAAAATATGAATAAACGAAGCCCTCTCCCCCCGTTATCGCGAGCGTTTCTTACTTTAACATGGACTGCTCTTTCGCCTCCTCCTTCTTCTGTCGGTCCATGACGCCGAGGATGATTTTCCTCTCCTCCTCGGTGAGGTGGCTGAGGTCCGGCATGTCCGGCATGGCGCCGGCCGCCGAGGGAGGAGCGGCGGCGGCGGCAGCGGGACCAGGGCCGCCCCGGGGCCCGTGTGGAGCAGACATCTTCTACACACAGTGGCTGGAAGAAAAGGGGGAAGACAAAATAA
>CAJRST010038888.1:17346506-17389022 GCA_907169785.1 Menidia menidia | reverse complement strand
TTTTTTTTTTTTTTTTTTTTTTTTTTTTTTAAACTGACAACCGGGTTCTGAAGTGGGCTTACACACGGCATGACGCCCCGGCTAGCAGCATCGTGCACGTTTACCACCCCTGCTGCAGAGAAACGGGCGTCAAAAGATGCATCCCGGGCTTCCTCCTCGGCTATTAAAAGCGCGTGGCGAGGCGATCAGACTACGCTGCAGCCCCCCCCCCCCCAAAAAAAATGACAGCTGGCTGCTGATTCGCGATGCCAAAACGCCAAAAAAAACCGCGAGAGAGAGAGAGAGAGAGAGAGAAAAAGTACACATCAACGTTTGTGTGAGAGAAAGCACTGCAGGTCTGGACAGAACCACAGATTGGAGGTTTACACCGGTGCAGATATTCCAAACACAAGGCTCCATCCATCCGGAGATAGGAAAGGGAAAAAAGAAAAAAGTTGGAAACAAAGATGATGGGGATTTAAAGAAAAAAAACAACTCTTGCCTTTTATTTTGCAGTCATGTTAAATCCTGGCTAACCCATCGCTGCCATCCTTTAGAGGGGTTTCGCTCGCATGCTGGAATCAAAAGATGCCCGCTCCCTGGTCCTGGTTCGGTTTCGTTCGGGAGTCCTCGGCCCTCCTCGGTCACTCCGTTTAGCTCGCCTCTCTCCAGCGGTGGCAATTCTTGGAGATTTCTTAAATGCACAAAAATGGATGCGATGACAGAGAGAGGGAGTGTGATGGAGAGAGAGGAAGGGTGGGGGGGGAGGAGGAGAGGGGTGGGGGGTAAAAAAAAAACAGAAAGGAAAAGGAGGAGCGATGGAACCACGTAGAATAAGCTGAGAGGACGCGCAGGGTGCTCACTGACAGCCGGCAGACAGCCGCCAAAACGCGGAGTGGAGGCGCAGCTGGAGCCGGGAGCGGCCCGCGTGCGTGTTTCATAACCCGGTCGCGCGCGCCACGCGCGGGGCCAAAGTGGAGCGGGAGGGTAAATACATAAATACAGAGGAGGACTGGTGACGATGACTGGAAGGGCAGGTGTCGGCCGGTTGGGTGCTCCCACATGCGCTCTGCGCACGCGCAGAAGCCCCCCTGCTGCCTGCCTCACCTCAGGTTGTTTTGTTTTGGTACATGGTTTTAAAGAAAATAAATAAATAAAGAGAAAACTAAATTATACAATTGGGAGTCAGCTGTGTTGGTCACCTCTCCTGGAAAACAGGGAGCTTGACACTACTTTTAAGATACAAAAATACAAACATTGATATTTTCTTCTGTAAAATCAAATGGAATATTTTTTATATGACAATATTGTGATCTTAATGGCAGTGAAAAGTGACCAAACATCCCATCTCTTGATGTGTTATTGCTATAGAAAAGAAAGCCCTGGCTCCCAGGGTGCCTTGTGGGTAGTATAACAGATGGCAATAGATAGAGCCTCTTCCATATTGGTTCTCTGTAAATTAGCACCAGTTTGGAGATATGCGAAAGGCCAAAGGCCAAGAGGAGCTTGTTGTGTTTTAAATTTGACTGATGCGTTTTCACAGCAAAATCTAAACATCTTTAAAAGGTTTATTAGAAATTCACCACGTTCATATGACATGAGATTGTACAGAAATGAGAAGGAAAAAAATGGATATGTCATAGGTCGAGTAATTCTCCAACGATGCTCATAAAGCCCATCCTAAAAGGATCTCAGACCCTGACCTCAATGCAAACCCACTAGCATCACTTTTCAAAAGCCGTCTCTCATGCAACACTGTGACTTTTCCTCCAGAGTTCAAGATTTCTTTGAGCTTCATTCATGGAATAAAAATTGATCGACCACTTGAAGAGATGCTGTTAAATACCCACACAATGAATGTTCCGTTTTTCTGATTGGATCAAAAGAAACTTTATTTTCTAAGCTGAAAAGAAAAAAGAAAAAAAAAAGCCCCACTGATGCTCAAATGTAAGTGTCAGTAGTTGTTCGTCTGAATGGATTTACAGATGCAGGGCTTGTAGTTATAATTAAACAGGACTGCTCTCTTGTCCTTTCCCAAACTTTTAGGACTGAGTCGGCCTGAACAGTTCCCCATGTGGGTGTGATCTTTGTCTCCACCTCCATCACTTCATCAGCAATCTCCAGGTCCACTAATCCTTCCCTCCAGCTGGTCTATGTCACCACGGTGACGACGTGCTTTTCCTTCTCAGACACCACGGGCACGCTTCCCGGTTTGCTGTGCTTGCGGATGTTCGTCTCCCTGAAAAACAAAAAGAGGGGAAAGAAGAAGAAGAAGAAAAAAAAGCGGTGAATGCCTGACATATTGTGGATGTTGTTGCTTAGTGGGAAAGAAGAGCCACAGACAGAGGATGATTCACTGGGGAAAAACTGGGACAATCGATTCAACAAACAAAGCTGTAAACGAGTATGTGATGCCGACTGAGAGCACGTCATAGCAGTCCTATCTGAGACTGTTTCCATCAGGATGGTGTGGACACTTAGGTCAAAGGTCAAATCTTTCCTGGCACTAATTAAAAAAAAAAAAAAAAGGTACTGGCTTTGCCTTGATCACACAGATAGATGTATAGATGGATAGATACATGTATAGTTGGATAGATAGATGTATAGATAGATGTATAGATAGATGTATAGATAGATAGATAGATAGATAGATAGATAGATAGATAGATAGATAGAACGCACTTTCTGCGGCGAGCTTCCTTCATGACCCTCAGCTCTTTGCTCTGGTGGTAGATGCTCTTGGGCAGATGTCGGTGGCGAGCTATGCGCCTGATTTGTGGGTGGTGCTGGTATTTCTCCTTCAGCTTCTGGTTGTAGTTGATGGCCTCCCTCTCTCTGTGGGCAAGCTTCGACACACCAGGAGGAAGATATGTTAGAGGATGACAGCAATGAAATTGTTTTTTGCTTTTTTTTTTTTTAATTCAGTTAAGCCAAAAATGACGTTTCCATTTAAAAAAAAATGTTTTGTTTACTCTGGCAAAAGATTCTGATACAGATGAGAACTGAAGATGACAAAGCATCTTTAGGTGCTTAGAGGTAAAGTGGAATGGGTGACTGAAGTCCCACCTTTGGATACCCAGGCAGTGATTTCTTACCAGCCGTTTAGAAAAAGAGTGGCAAGTCTGTCACAACATCCAGCCTCCGGTCTGAATGTGGACTCATCTGAGTTCATACAGGTCACGTGAGTGGACACGGTTATTTCTCTGGCGGGGACGACGACCCCCACCAGAGAGGATGGCTTGTTTGTTGCTGCTTTGGTTGCCAGAGCAACCGAAGAGTTCCTGATCTAGGGTGTTGCTGTGTTTCCAGGCGCTGAAGTCCTAAAAACGGCCCACACTGGCCTTTTTTTTGTTCTTTAAACGTGGCCTCTCGACTCTGAAAATCTGTTGGCCTGAGGGTGGTATTTGGTTAATTGATGATTACTCTGGTACGCGGCCTTCCATCATAAAACGTCCAACGCTACAGTAAGCAGTAACGTGCTCGTTCAAAAAGAAATCAATGTCTGTTAAAAGTGAAGACTTTAGCTCGACAACACTCCCCCCCCACCCCTGATTGGCCCCACCCCTTCGCAGTCCCGCTCGTAAAGTCCACCTTCTGGCCCGGCTGGCCTTGGCTGGAGCCGCTCTCCTGGTGAGCTCTTATTCTAATTGAAAGCAACGATTTCTCTCAGATTCAATTTGTTGGGGAAGAGTTGCTAGATGCTGAGCCTGTTGTACTATACTACCTCTCCTGGAAAGTTACACCACACACACACACACTCACACACACACACACACACACACACACACACAGACAGCCAGACTCCTAAACACTGCTTACATAATATCAACACAGCATACCACTATTGAGAAGAGCTATTGATAAAACATCACACATGTCAGATAATGGCCATAAACAGTGGTTTTCATTCCGTTCCTTTTTGTAGAACGTTTAAAACCTTCTAAATTACCTTTCTCCGATCAGAATCACCTGCCAACCTGTGGGCACTTGCTTTATGCAAGTAAAGCAAGACAGCTTACATCCTTTAGGCCTCAATTGGAAGATTAAATGGCTTGATCGTTTTGGCTTTGAGGTGCATGACCAACCGTTTTTATGATCAGTCCATTTCAATCTTTTGCTCCAAACAAAGCCAGTAACAGAAAAATGAATTAAACCTCAGAAAAGCATTACACATCAGCGTTTCTCTCATTTATGATACAATCACATCTGCCACTAAGGAAAGTGTGCAAAATGTTCTGCAAAAAATATTTAAAAAACGACAAAAAAATAAAAACTAAAAACACAAAAACTTTAAGCACCGGATGATTATGTAATTCATAATCAGACAACACAGACACTGGTGGGTATTTAATTAAATAAATAAATTGATGGATAAAGTAGTAATTGATTGATAAAAAGTATCAAAAGTAAATGCATAAAAAGTAAATAAATAAATTAAACTGAAGTTCAACTTAACTCATTGACTGCCAGCCATTTTCAGAACAGAGAGTCGCTCACTGCCAGAGTTTTTTGAGAATTTTGACTGATTTTTCAAGAGCCACAGAATAGTTTTTGCTATGACTATGTTAACACCGAACACACCAAAAGAAAGAGTAGACTCTCTTCTTTCATCAGGAAAAAAGATTTTGTTTCTACCTTATTCCGTTCTTCTTCGACGTGCGTCTCACCGGCGCCATTTCTCCCATAGCGAACCATTGCGTTTGTTTTTATTTGCTTACAATCTATGCTAATCTCCCATCAAAAGTGGCACAGCTACCTATAGGGTCAATTTGTTAGTCCATACTCTGTCTAGAAGCCCATATTTACGGAAAAACTTTCGCCGATCGTCCCCCAAGCCACTCGCATTGAAAAACATAAAAGACGTCTATAGACGTCTTTGGCAGTCAGCGGTTGGATTTGAAAAGACGTCTATAGACGTCTTTGGCAGCGAATGAGTTAAATGGATGAATCCATGAGTAAAAAAAAATTTTTTAAATAAAATTAAAAATTCTCCTTGCGACTTTATTAAATAGGTGAGCAAAGCTGTAATCTGATTCTTTCGGAAGGCCAACTGAAAACGAGTCTTAGAGTAAATTACCAAGAAGTTCAAACATAAACTGGATTTATAAGCGGCTGTTAAGGAAGCCTTGTTTAAAAATGAATAAAGTAGTTGACAGAGGAGTCCCCATCAGTCCAGCATGGAGCCTTCAGGCACAGACAAAGCCTTGATTCAGCGTTTCTTGATAATTAAAGACCTTCTCGGTACAGCGTGATTGTTAATGCTTCATTATGTTCAGAGTGGCCTCCGTTTAAGAGATTGGCCGATTTAAAATGCTGATAGGAGCAGCCCCTGTCTGATCTCTTTAAGTGCAACGCTTGCGAATAAATCTTTTCTCACACAGTGACAGTCAAACGAGTGCCAAAAGCGGGCCATTTCCACTCCGGAGCTGCATTAGGAGAATAAGTGAGAGTGAATCCGATTAGGAGTGAGAGGTGGCTGCTGGAGATGGCACAAAAGATGCCACTGAACTTTATGATTCAGCCATAACTGCCGTTCGAGGCTCTGGAGCACTTCCCAGGGTTTCATAAAGAGATTTATGTGACATTATGAAGCAATGTCACGACCTCTGCTGCTGTGTGTTTCTAATCAAATCACCGGTGGAACTCACTGAGGATATCAAAGAGAAAACAGATGCTTTTTTTGGAGGGGGGTGATTTGTCGAACCACTGCAGGACGGGTTTTGGGTCTTTAAGACCTGCCAATTGATACATTGTACTTATTGAAAGTGATTCTATCTTAAGTCAGCATCCATGAGAGCATTTGGCAACACTGGCTCCTGGCAGAGTTACCCCACCGTTAAACTGCTAAAGTGGGCTCAGAGCCAAAGATGTGCTGGAGAAAATGCAACCCACTCATAATAAGCGATTAGGTAATAAAACAGAGGAAAATACCTGAGAGGCACGCTGTCACAGACCACTATGTAGGCATTATGATGAGGGCTGGCTACAAGCAGCCAGCTGCCTGTAGCACAACAGTATGAGAGCTGGAAAAAAGAAATCAGGGGGGGAAAAAAAACTGACTGGAGGACTCACCACTCCCAGTTTCTCTGCTGCTTTGGCTTTCCACAGACGGATATTCATTTCATCCGAGCCGCTCAGGATGTACTTGTTGTCTGCTGACCACTTCACACAGATGACGTGCTGCATGCGTTTAGTGTGGTACACCTCCCTGAATTGAAATGGAAAAAAAACAAACAAACAAAAAGTCCAGATGTGCTGGAAGACATTTTACATCAATGGAGTTTACTCAGGCCCACTTAGCGAAAGAATACAAAGATATTTGTGGATTTAATTTGGCACGGCTAGGAAATATGAGGAATAATAATAAAAGTATATTGTGAAGAACAGAGGGGGAGATTTGACAATTTATTTTAAAATCATTCAACTACTTTGTTCTGAAGCGGTCCAGACAATAAAAAACTGTTTACTGTGAGGACTCTGCCAGCAAACTGAACTGAATATTTATAACCATCCATTTACTGTTATGGTTATAGTTATTGTTCTTGGCACTGATGACCAAGTTCAAATAAACATCAGGTTTTTCTCAACAACAACTAAGCTGTTGCTGTAATATAATCAAACCTTAATTCAGCGTAGGGTTGCCGGGGGTGGCTGGAGCCTATCCCAGCTATTACGGGGCAAACGCTGATGCTCATACCGTCGTACAAGTTTAACTCGAAAACGGCGACTGACCTGCTGTGTCCAACATCTTTGGGGAAGATGCGAATGGTCTTGTCAAAACTGGCAGACACAAACTCCAGCCCAGTGGGAGAGTAGTCGACATCCAATACTGCCGAGACGTGGTCCATGTGTACGAGGATGGGCCTCTCAAGGTACCTCATGTCATATGTGTACAAACTGGAGAAATAAACAAAAAGATACATTAATCTCGTCGTGAACCGGTTTCTTAATAGAGCTAGTTATATCATTGAATAAACAAACAAAAACAACCAAAGGTAACTTGGCTGGGTTACTTTTCAGAAAGGATTTATTTATTTCATCATGTATTTCCCTGAGAGGGTATACAATATGACGACATCTGATTAGTCTGATGACTGAATCTGATATCTCAATCTTAAACTTACTTATAGTCTTCATTTGCACATGTAAAGTAATAAGCTTCCATGGGATTCCAGCATAATGTGTTGCTCCTCATTGTCATAATAACCTGAAGAGGAAATACAAGTCATTGATCATCATTTTCAAATGAAGAAAAGAAAAAGAACAGAAAATCTATATATTTATGCATAAACTGTAAGGTGAAGCACACCTTTTTAAGAGGGGCTGACTCTCTCATGTCATATAGAACTATACTTCTGTCAGAGGCACAGCTTCCGAGAAGTTCCGTCTGAGGAGACAGAAAGGGCTCACTTAAAAGGCATCGACGGGGTGCATTAAACATTCCTTGAATAAACATTTAATCAGTGTAAACATTGATAAGATGTGAGGAGCTTGGTGGATACTGTTTGGGCGGCGTCTTACTTCCACTGGGTTGAAGCGGACAGAGCTAAAGCTGTCTACGCCCCATGTGAAGGAGCGGATCGGGGTGCTCCTCTGCTCATCCCAGATGTCCACCTGCTGGCCACATGTTGCAAACACACCCTTTTTTTGGTGATGGTCCAGTCCTGTGAAAACAGTCTGTAGAGGACATTTCCTTTAGAACATGAGTATAGTGTGACTACTAATTGATGTACTGTATTTTTTCCTTAATAACCAATTTATACCTTGCCCAGGATGGTGTTAAGTGGCTCCTCTTCTTCTCCATAACCTGGTGCTTCCATTTTCCACTGCTTTATTGTTTTATCGTCACCAACCTGTTAGGGTGAACGAGACAAAATTTCAAGAAGTTGCCGGGCAGTTAATTTAAAATTTACATGGAATGGGATTATTTACCGTAAAAAAAGAAGTGCCACAGTGTCTGACAATCATTCCCCGCACAAACCCTTCGTGGGCTTGGAGAGTGCGGACAGATTCTCGTCTGGTGAGATTCCAAACTTTCACCTAATAATTAGAAACAAACAAAAAATTAAAGAGGGAAAGACAAAACTGCAGGTAACTAACAATACATATTCCTATCATTTGACTTATCAAAGGACGCTGGAGGGTAGAAAACAGTAAAGGGATAGATTACCTCGCCATCACAGGAGCCAGACAGCAGGGTGGACAGACTCCCGGTGTGCTTGGCAAGACAGTTCACCCCATCTCTATGACCATCCAGAGAAGCCAGAAAGGGCTTAGCAAACACCCGCTCTAACTTTGTGGCATTCAGGGCTCTTGTGTACTCCCTGTTCACCTCAAACGGATGAAGGGAGGGGTCATAGTTTCTAGGGACTAGCAACAAAGACAGAAACCAGGGCATGAATGGAGCATATTTGGAATATAGACTTCAGAAATAAGAAGAGTCAGACGTACAAGGTGAAACTAACGCATACTAAAGTCTACTCGTCATCATTAGATGTATTAATCCTTGATGCATATTAAGAAAGTGTCATTTTAGTGCATGTATTTATAAATATAGTTGAAAAGAAAACTAAATTTCTTCATTTTTAAGCAGAATGGGTAAAAAGTATTTGTACAGACAAGACATCCTAACAAACAGGACACGTTATCAATTCTGTCACATGTCTTTGTAATAAGCTATATATGCCATGTCAGCTAAGAATGTGCTAAATTCACAATTTTCTTCACGGATAATATTTTTATTACGTAAATATGAGTGTCACACGGGACAAACGGCTAATGTTTACAGGAAAAAAATGCTAACAGACTGTGCTCAGCGAGTAAAACATTCTAGAATTATACTTACCACGCTGAATATCATGTTTCGTCTCCCGAACATAATCGTCGGGATTTCGAGAAAGGACTTTGACTTTCATTAGTAAAGGTAAAACAGGCCAAAAAGCTCAAATAGTTTAAGTTCCGTATGAAAAATATTAGCAGGAACTGAAAAATCCAGCCATGTGTTGATGAAGAAGAGGTGTGCGCCGCGTTGCATTGTGGGATGGTCAGTCCTCCTATTTGCGTCACCGGAATTAGCTCTATCAAGTTACAAACTCTAGATGGAAGAAGAAAACTTTCAGCTGATAAAGAGCAAAACAATACACGGGCATTAAGAGTATTGTTACTCATTTTTAACTGGCATTTCATGCACACTTTTCATATTTTACTTTTGCAAAAATTACACTTTTTTTGTTTTTCTAAAAACTATGATAAATCTCCCTGCGACTAGATTGGGAAATAAACGGTAAAGTAAATGAATGAATGATAAATACCCTGTTTCTGAAATGAATATTTCTTTTAAATAATCCCATTAAAGTAAGTTTGTTAGAAATTATAAAAAATACGTATGCCTGCTATAACTGCAAAAAAGACAATTGAAGGCACAGGATTTGAAATAATTTAGTTTTTTATCAAATGGTGTCTTCAACTTTAATCTGTGTTATTTGGTTTATTTCAAAGACTCAGTTTGAATTATGTGGTGTGTTGTATCTTGAAAGCAAAAACCGGAAGTAGAATATGTCATACCAATCAGGGGTTTACTTAATACTAATAGCAAGGTCGAGCAGTAGGACTGCAGTGTGACATTTGAAAAGCGACACCAAAGCAATGGAACACCACCGCATGTCAAAAACGTGGCTCGGTTGCTAACAAACCTAAAACATGTTAGGTCTTAGCCGTCTGCGTGCTGTGTTTGAAATTTGCAGCGGTGTCGACCAGCCGTCTCGGTTTTATAGAGCAAGTCCGACGTTAGTTGCGTGCTACCATACGGTGCGCCTCGCGCTGTAAATACAGTTAGCTGCCAAAAAAAGCTAGCTAACTTTCTTTATCATGACCTCCGCTCCGAATGATGTAAACGTGACGGAAAAAGAGCTGCCCAGCACTCCTCCCTCCACCGTGCCTTTAGCCGGACGCGCCCGGCAGGTCTTCAGCCATGTGAAAGTAGAAAACCTGATAGCGGGACTCAGTGGAGGAGTAGTGTCCACTTTGGTTCTTCACCCACTGGACCTCGTGAAGATCAGGTTTGCTGGTAGGTTATGAAAAATACCTTCCAAATAAGGGTACCTGACAGTCATGGTTATAGGCAAAAATACACCTTGTAATTCTCGTGAAACGTGCACTATTTTGTGTCTCTCTTCCGGATAAACGAATATCCAGAGCTCCAAATTGAAATGTTTATTTTCTTGATAACAGATCTGTGATTTTGAGCTTATTGAATTTATTTGTTGACATTCTGCTGCCATAACTGCATTTTAATTGTCTTTTTTTTATGTATGTAGTGAGTGATGGACTGGAGTTGAGACCTAAGTACAGTGGCATATTTCACTGTATGAGGAGTGTTTGGCACCAGGAAGGCATGAGAGGTCTTTACCAAGGAGTAACCCCTAATCTTTGGGGGGCTGGCGCATCTTGGGGTCTCTACTTCTTCTTGTACGTACACTGAAACCTTCTTAAGCTTTCTTTCATTTTCAAAACCTTTGGGTTGGCTTAACTATCAACAGTGGCCTTTGAGATCTTCTGTGGGGTGTTTGACTGGTTGTGTTACTTTTCGTTACAGCTACAACGCAATCAAAGGGTACGCAAAGGAAGGTCGGGAGAGTGAACTGAGCGCTGCAGAGCACCTGGTGTCTGCGGCTGAAGCAGGTCAGCGATACAGTTGTGTGAACGGGCCTTTCAGATAGCACATCTGTACCAGCTCCCAGAGTGTGACAGGAGCTGGATCATTCTGCTCCGTGCTGGTCATAACTGACCAGAGGCAGATGCAAATACTACACTGTTTTGTTGTTCATTCCTGTCCTGCGTGGAAGGGGCTTGGCTTGATTAAATTTGCCACACACAGTGCGATTTTGAACGATTTCATATTCTAATTAGAAGCTAGCTTTTGGGTGGTAATGCCGGGGTTTAGGTTGTTTTGAACTAAAATTGTAATGCTAGGCTGGTTAGTTTATTATTTCATATTTATTTAAAAGAAATCTTGACAATTGACATGTGGGTCACTGACTTTTTTTTAAAATAAATGACAGTTTACTGGGTTGAATAGTAATGACAAAGAAAAAAACATTCTGAGAGTAATTGTGCTACTTTCAAGGCCCTATTGTAAGAATGTCCTGTTTTCTTCCATAGGCATCCTAACGCTGACCATAACCAATCCGATCTGGGTCACCAAAACCCGGCTGGTTCTGCAGTACAGTGCCGACCCAACCGGCAAGCAGTACAAAGGAATGGTGGACGCTTTACTGAAGATCTACCGAAACGAAGGAGTCCCAGGGCTATACAGAGTGAGACATCGGGCCATGATTGGAAACTCCATATAGTGCAGCAATGCATGAAGCTTAGTGATAATAATGGCAACAAACAGGCCCTTTTCAGAGGTTGTGTTATAACTTTTTACTCCTAGGAATGAAGTGCTGTCCTTGCCTTTGCTGCTATCTACACAGGCCAACAATCGCCCCTAGAGGGCACCCCAGTCTTTATTAGCTTTGGAAACTACACTTTTATAAGTACTGTTTTTAAGAGGTGCTATTGCCCTTTAAAAATATGTTGTACCAGATCCCTCAGCCAACAAGCAATTAAAGCTGCTTAAACAGGTTGGGAGCCATAGATAAAGTATACAGCTCAGTTTTTTTTCCTTTTTTCGCATTATGTATTTTTAATGCTGATGTATTTCACATGTGTCTCTCTCACATCGTGTCTATTCCAAAGGGATACGTGCCTGGCCTGTTTGGTACGTCCCATGGGGCGCTGCAGTTCATGGCCTATGAGGAGCTCAAGAGAGATTACAACAAATACAAGAAAGTGCCCTCGGATGCAAAGTTGGTGAGTCACTAACCATAAGCCACATGAGCGGTGAAAGCCCACGCCGTGGCTCATAAAAGTTTTTTTGGATTGCTCTCATCACCCCTATTTCCCTCTGTTCGTCTGTCCGTGTTAACAGACCGCGCTGGAATATATCGCAATGGCAGCGTTGTCTAAGTTACTTGCTGTGGCCACAACGTATCCGTACCAAGTGGTGCGCGCCCGCCTGCAGGACCAGCACAACCGCTACAGCGGCGTTATGGATGTCATCAGACGGACCTGGAGGTAGAAAGAGGCCAAGCGCAGCAGCTGTTTCCACCTTTACCAGACGCTTATTATAGTTTTGGGTTTTTTCACTGCAGGAACGAAGGCGCCATCGGCTTCTACAAGGGCATCATCCCCAACCTGATCCGCGTCACCCCGGCCTGCTGCATCACCTTCGTGGTGTACGAGAACGTGTCCCGCTTCCTGCTCGGGACCTAATGAACTGAAAGATAAAGCATGACATGAGCGGCACAGACTGTGAACTCACGCAGACACGCCGGTGAGGAGTGGGGGGGGGCGGAGGCATCAGAACGAGGCCGGACCGCGACGAGTCAAGTGGTTGAACTGTGTCGAGGCAAGGAGTGTTAGCGCGCTAACGAATGGGGAAAAGTTGCCAAACAAAGCGAGAGAGCCAGCCCGTGGTCAGTTTTTCCCCCTTCTTCAAGGTTAGATGGGGGGGTATCCCCTGGACCGTGACATGTCTTTAATTCACACGCACAGTGAAGTCAGGCTGCTGTTCACCGGGTTTTTTTTTTAAAGACGATACTGCTGTGATGATGTCTTTTTTTTTTTTTTTTTTTTTCCCATTTTCGTGTCATCGGATTATAAATGCCACTTACTGTCGGGGGGCATAATTCAGATTATGAAGATGAAGTGAGCGTTTCATGGCACACTAGTGATGTTTACATTGTTTTCTGGCTGCAGAAAGGCAAAACTGTCAGAAATATTTAAAGCGCGATTATCGGCAACACAATCTCAGGTTACGGGTTGCATGTGTGTGTGAAACGGTGTCTCTTTTAAACTAACCATGTGTGAACAGCAACAGAGATGCAGTTTTATTTTTTTTGTTCAGACAACACGCTCCTCTTTCAATTAAAATTTAGTTTCTCAAAACAATTTGTAACATAACACATTTTGTTTTAAATCGCAAATTGTGCTTTATCTGCTTGATACATGTCAACACATAAAATGTGTTTATTTTAACATATTTTGACTGAAGTGTGTTATTTCAAGCTTTCAGCCACCTCACAAACACTCAATGGAATGAAAAAGAATGATATTGTTTCTTTAAAAATGATTTTTATTGATAGTAATTATGCACTGAAACATCACAGAGTACGCAGTTCAGACATGGATCCATCAGGGAATGAATTCTGTTTGCACTCACACAGACAAAGATACAGTACAAAGTTTAACTCTAGTGGACGGCACAACAGTGTTTTCTCTGTTTTCAGGCCTGTCAACTAGTGTAGTATTTGAACAAACAAAAACATTCAAGTTACAGTCAGTGATGCTGTGGCGCCCCAGGGAAATCAAACCTGATCATTTTGGAGGGCAAGATAACATACTCTTAGCACTACAGAGACGGGATCCTCCCTTTTTATAAAACTTTGTGTCTTATTTAGGCAGCTCCTCAATGATGATCCTGGATACAGAGTTCCAGCCTGTAGATGCGTCACCCCTGGGATAGTCTGCACAGGTCCCGACCCACACCGCCACATCCACCAGCCCAGCTTTGACGCCTTCGCACAGCCCTTCCACTGCAGAGTAGAGGAGAGAGAAAAAAAGAAAGACGGAGCTAATGAATTTCTGGAACAGCCCAACTGAATGCGGTGATGGAAACTGTTAAGTCTTTTGTTTCCCGACACTGCGGTGATGTCTAAAGTTAAGAGGGAGGGTGTCGCTGAACAAGCTTCTCTCTCCTCAATAGTTCCACTCTTCACATATTTCTTATGGGTGAAAGAACTGACTAAACCCAGATGTTTGTGCTACATCTCAGGCAGAAGTCAACAGATAGCTTACCTTAGCTTTTATTTCAATAAAAATTAACAAAACAAAATCTGAATACTTTTCTACAGTCAGAGTCAATCTAACATCAAGTTAGAGCTTTTAGCAAACACATATGATTACGATTACCCCTAGTTAACCACAACTTATGATTTTTAACCTCGTATTTAAAAATTGAAATACTACATGCTGTTCATTGAGATTTCAAAAGTAATTTAATTCATTTTGTGTGTTCCAATAGAGAAATGAGAGTTTCATTCAATTTAGACGGTTCATAGTTGTAACCTAAATGATGACCCGATAATATTGTAGAATGCATTTCAAAATAACTCATTTTCTAATCTATGAATGCAGATTACCAGATTACTTCATCTTGAAGGCTCAGAGTTATGATTGCACCAAAAAAAAAAATGTAAATAATAATATTACCTGAGGATGTTCTGTGGATGTTGATGGTTGAGTTGAGCTCAGGACTCCCCTGGTCTAAGTAGATTATGGACTCCACGGGCAGGGGTCCGGTGCACTCGGCCCCGTTAAAGGTGAAGTACCACCTCTGGCAGCAGGCGTTCTTGCATTTGAGGCGGAGCGAGCCGCTGAAGAGGACCCTGAGGTCGCTGTCCGAGCGCCGCTTGGTGAAGGTGCAGTCCTGTGGCACAGCAGGGAACAGCCATGTATCCACGGAACACGTGCCTGCAACCTTTAGAGACGCTAGAAGATACTTACAGCTACTTTGCCGAGGTCGATCCCGTAATTTAGCGAGCTCCAGGCACATTGCTTGTAGTTGGGCCTCCAGGGCTCGTCGAAAATCTCGCTGATGCATTCTCCTTTCTCACCTTTGAGTCCATCCCGGCCCGGAATACCAGGTGTGCCTGGAATGCCGTTAGCTCCGGGGTTACCTTCTCTGCCAGGGGTGCCTGCCGGACCCTGAATGCAGCTGCCATACTGAGAGACACAGACAGGGACAGAGTGGTGAGAACAGAAAAAAGGCACACAGAACGCTGCCAATGCCGCCATCTACCCATCACACATAATAACAATGATTAGATCTCAGTTTCGTACACAAATCTGGGCTAAAACAAGTGTTGCAAACAGATGTTATCCAAAGCAAGGCTTTTTGCAATTTAATCAACAAACACGAAGCCAATGAACGACATCAGTCTGTTCATAGTCCAACTTTAACCTCAAAGGTGGCTTAAATTAGTATAGCCGTCTGGCCACATTTCTCTCAGTGTGATTCATTATCCTGTTGAATCTTTTGCCTCGTTTTTAAACAGACGCCGCATCCGACTCAAGCTGACTCAGACACGAAGAGACGGGGGAAGTTGGCCAAAAAAGCTACAACAAACAGAGAAACACACAAAGAGGATCCAAATAGGTCTGTGTTTAACACAGTCCTCAGAAGACCAACAGATTGCAGTGCAGGACAGCTGTCAGGAAGCTTTCAGTTGCAGATGGGTTTCCATTTTGGTTAGGTGATTTGTATCTCATTCCCAAAAGCCAGGACAGACATAAAGTGACACGTATGGAGGCATTCCTCACACCAAAACGAATGGCAGAAGCAGCCGGGTGGGCGTTTTTGTTGGGCTGCTGCCGCCTTTCTGCTCAGCGTGCAGCTGCGAGAAGTTATGAAAGGTACACGGCCAAATGGCAATAAGGCAAATGAGTTCAAAAGCGAGGTGGTGGTGGTGTTGGGGGGGAGAACAAAGAACTTTTTCTTCAGTTTCAACATCTTGTCCTGCTGACTTTGTTCCCAGATCAGCTGAATCTTAAAAAACAACACACCTCAAAGCCAGGAACTACAGTATTCTCAGTCAGCTGCTGAGAAACAGATGGCTGAGGGGTCTGTTTTAGCTATTAAACAGCTACCATTGAAGTAACCTGAAGATGACAGACCTTGCGTCATCTCAAAAGGAAACTGGGAAGTCTGTGATGAAACGAGGGGATTGGAGGCTGGTATGGGTCGGAAATAGAACTGGAAATCGCTTACAGGAAAGACGAGACTTTGGATCACTTTGCTTAAACGGGGAAAAATGTGGAAAGGATGCAATCCCTGCAACAGGACTTGAGGCTTTGCATTACTACAGCCAAGGAAAACGGTGTTTTTTTTTTTCAAAAAGCTGAGCGTTTGGAGAGCTTTCAAAGATGACTAATGAATGGAACCTCTGTTACTTAACCACATAGCTGACTTTTATATTAACGTCCAGTATGCTCCCTCTATAGTGGTGCCGACTGCCTGCATGAATTGCTCCCCAGTCACACTGACTATTGGTGGGACACAGTCCATTACTGTAACTGGAGGCACAGAGGCTGCATTTGCCCCACAGTGCTTAGGAATCAGTGGCATTTCATGCACCAGTCAAACCCCCCAAGCAAGCCCCGAAGCTTTCCTGGATCATGCAAATGGTGGAGCTACAGTAAAGCTCAGTTGTTATAGTTGCCTCATTTTAAAAGAAATCGGTAGGGTGTTATTACCATGCTGTTCAAATAAGGAGATCTTCCCTCATCGGAGTGTCTAGTGCAGTTGGGCTTTTCTGCATCATTTCCAGTGCACTAGATGCAGATGATAACAGAATAAGCTGTTTATTACACGCTTTCACATAGTTAGAGATGTGGAATAGTGAAGGGTTTAAAAGTGAGGAATAGTCAGACTATAGTGGGACTCCCCGAAGGGAGGTAAGGGCCCCCAACCCCCTGAAAAAATAAACACAACTTTTAAATCCCAACGGAATAATGAAAGAAACGTTCATGTCCCAGGTTTTTAAAGTGTGTTCAGTGATTTAGTGTAAATATAAGCTGGTCCAACAGACAGCGTTGATAATTGGTCAAGTCAACAACTGTTTGCTGCACCAGGTGTGTTTTCCAGCGTTGTTGTTGTTATAGTATCTATATTATATCTATGTTACCATATCTAAAAGCCTCATAATAGAATTTAAAACCACAAAGTCCCACGAAGTTTTTTTTCTTAAGTGGAAAAACAGTCTCAGAGAACAAAGACTGGCAGACATTATGAGCCAGACCCTAACTTCCTGTTTGGGATTTTTTTTTTCATTTTTTCCCCCCCCAGTGTCCATTCAGTCTGCTGGACAGCTGCCAGACCTGGAATATAAGAGCACCAGCTGACACACACGTCATAAAAAAAAAAACTTAAATTATCATTTTTTTCCACTGATGAAAAAATTTGATAAATTTGTATACAATTTTGCAGAGTTATCAAAGTTATGACTGTATCATTACACTATATATCTTCGATATAATGTCTCATTTTAGAAAATGTGTATTGATTAACGAAAGGAAGAAACAATGGGGGGCCACATTGAAGTTATATAAAATGCATTCAAATATAAAAGAGCTTAACCACTAAGTTCATAATGTTGTCCTTTAAAAAAACATTTGTCGTTGCTTCAAGCGGTGAAAAGCTGCACAGTCTCGCTGCGTCTGCTTTTGGGAAGGAATCGTTAACATCTCCGGGGTATGGATCTAAAAAAAAATGCTCCTCTTACCTTGTCAGCGTCAGGATCCTTTCGGTACCCTCTATTTCTCACCTTTTCCACGCCGTACAGAGGCAGAGCCAGGCAGAAAACGACCAGCAGGCGCGCAGCGAGAGGAGACATCCCGTCAGAGAGGATCCACCAGAGTGCGCGATCCCAGTCCAGATCCCAGTCCAGGCGAGGGCAGGACCAGAGGGAAGGAGCCAGTGGTGTTCCAGAGAGAGAGACGTCCCCGTGAGAGGTGTGTGTGTGTGCGGGCACACTGTGTCCACTTGTGTGCCGATTGGAGGCGTTCCACCCAAACTGAACCACAGTGCGTCAAAGTCCAACCAAATAACGGACATTATTTATTTCGTTTTTATTCAAAACGTCATCAAAGTGTAACATGGGTTGTACAAAAGGAAATTAAGAAGTCAAAACAGTAAAAAAGATCTCTAAAAGCAGCAGAAACTTAAGACTAAACACCACAAACGTGTGACAGAAATATGACATAAAAACATACAATGACTGGTATTCCCTTTTTCCATTGTGTCACTGGGATCCTCCTGAGGCTCCCACATATAAAGTGTAAATACATTTAAGGCAAGGATCGGTCCCTTTTGCAGCATGGCAGACATTACAGCAGGACGTCATTACAAAAACATTATCAATAACAAACCTTTAAAAAAATCACAGGAGTCATTCTGGAAGTAACTGAGATGTGGACTGAGACTCATATATATATAAATGTATATATGGATTGACCCAGTGCAAAGCCTGTTTGATTTATACTTTCCCCCCTGGTTGGATTAAGCATTTGACTTTAAAAACATGGTAAATATCTCTTTTTTTTCTTCAAATATCTTTGAAATAAAGGAACAATGTCATATAAAACTACAAAGCTCTCCCTGGATTCAGTGAATATGGAAATTTAAAAAAGTATTTCAACAGCAGAAGCCACAAAATAAAAAAACATAAAAACAGGTTGAGATGAGCTTTTGAAAGAAATGTGTAGATTTGACACTAACATCATCAAAGTCCAGTGTAATAGCATGTTTTTCTTTATAAGAGCTAAAAAAGGCTCATAATGAGGATTATAACATGAGAACTGAGGAAAAACTATCTACGTGGAAAGTAGAATAAGACATTGAAAAACAGTTTGACCACAGAAACACTTGGCATTTGGCAATTTCTTGACCTTTGTAAGACATCTCTCAGTGTAGTGACTAGTTCAGTGGAAGGTATACATTCTGGGGAAAAAAAAAACATTTGCAGAAGTCTTGCATGTATTTGCAAGCACTATACAGCAGGCCTAAGGCAATAAAGCGTACTAAGTCATGAAATGAGCATTGGTAGCTGTATGGTGGGGAAACTCCACAGCACGGAGACTAAATTGAGAAAAAATAGCTATCGCCCCAGACAACCGACGTCTAAATCAGCATAGTCAGCTCTGATAGGGTGTGTGGAGGATGGATGGCGGCTTAGACGTCCTTTGGGTCCGTGCTCTCCTCGGGCACCGGGGGCACCACCTGTTGGGTGGAGCCGTGGACACTGCTGCTCTGGGTGGGGATTACAGCCGCAGGCTGCTGCTGCTGGCCACCGCTGACCTGCCGGCTGTCCGACAGCTCGCTCTTCGGGGTCCCCCTGAACCGGGACACATGACAGAGGGATGAGGCAGAGTGGTCCAGAAAGTTAGACAAAGGATTCGGCTAAACAGAGCTACGACGCGAATTAAGAAAAAACATGCACGCACGTCTTTTACTGTTTGGATACCAGGACATTCTTGTCCAATGGACCCTTTCCCATGATTATGTTTCAGATTTCTGCTGTATATGGGTCTAAAATGCTCTGTTTTCAGAAGGTGGATATCCAGAGAAGACTAAAGTGGTGGATGGATATCCTTCAAAAACAACTTTCTGAAAGGGGTAAAGACATCATTATCTTAGGCCAGTATAACACTCCACAAATGGAAATACAAAAAGCTTCTCAGAGAATGGAAACCACCCATAAGCCTCCAGAAAGGGGGGGGAGAATTAGATTTTTCCTGAAAAGAAAAAATCTTATGGCTGACATCTGAACCTTTCAGATATTAGCCTATCAGGATCCCTGTGAGAGACAGGGACGTGCGGTCCACCCTGAGAGAGCAGTCTGCTAAGGCTTAATTACATTTACAATTTGTTCTCTTAGACACTAGACGCATTCCTTTTTAGTTGGTTAATTTAAAAAAGTGGATAATATAACGTCTATGCTGGTAATCGTGTTAGAGGAACGGGGCTTAGAGGCGGCTGAGGTGAGAGAGAGAACCAACACCGGCTGTGAAGCTGCAGAGAGGCCGGAGCATGAGAAAGATGCAACCTTTTTTAGCCAAGCATAAACTCACGTAAACCTGAACAAGCATGCATTTGGCTTGTCGCAGATTAAAGTAAAAAGTAGAGAGATTCACGGACTAACTAGAAAAGAAGAACCTGGCAAAGCACCACTAAATGCAGAAATCCACAGGTTTCAGACTTAAAGTGGTTCTTTGCCTGCAAGGGATTCGCTGCCAAGTGTTAAAAGAGGACGCGGCGTTTATGGTTTTATTTGAAAAATAACAAAAAAAAAAAAAAAAAGAGGATTCTGTAAACCCCTCCCTCCAGTTTGGATCAACACCCTAGCAAAACTCACCTCCCATCTCCAACTCGGTGCATGCTCTCCGATCGGCTGCTTATCTTACTGGAGCCCCCCCCTTTGCTCCTTCTCTCCGCCCCCTCCCTCTCCCGCTCTCTCTCCCCTCTCCTGGAGCTTCTGCTGGACGTGCCTCGGTCCAGGTGCTCCCTGGCCGAGGCGTCGGACTCGTTGTTGCTGGTGCCCGTGGCGCTGGCGGGGCCCCCGGCTCCCGTGCTGGTGCCCATAGATTTGGAGATGACTTTGAGCTTGTGGGAGCTGGGCTTGTGGTGTTTCTTTTTGTGCTGGACGCGGCTGTTGTGCTTCAGGAAAAACTCGCAGGACTCCTGCAGCACCCGCCGGCTCTCGCTGATGGGGCTGTGGACCGAGGGACGTTAGAGGAGGTTAGAGGGGCGACGGAAGCCGATCGCTAAACCTGAGCGGTTTGGAGATGGGGGCTCACTCTCTTTTCCGGGTCCTGTTGAAGAAGTAGGCCCACTCGGAGCAGGTCTTTTTGCTGCCGACCCAGAAGACTGCAGATATCCCCACCACCAGCGTCATCAAGTATTTCACAAGGAACAGAGAGAGGTCGGGACGGTCTGGCTCTGTGGGCTGAAATGGTGATTAAATCCAGGTGTAAAGGAAGAAATACAGTTTCTTTCACAAGGCAAAATAAAAACTTTCAAGCTTAAGCATCAGGCACTGTTGTTCAACAGGGGGATGAGTTCATTTACACAATGTACGAGTGGACCTTGTACCTCCTGCATCATGTTCTGCTATTTTTTACTTATAAGTTTCTGAATAAGCAGCTACATTGAACTGTAAAATGGAACACTGGCTCTTATCATGGTGAATTTAGTCAAAGGCTCAGTTTTTGTCGTAAACGTCAAGATTTCATTTGAAAAATTTGGGGGTCTTTATATGTCAATTTTTGTCTAGAAATTCAAAACAGATAAGTCACATAAAAAAAAAGGATTTTGAAATCCTACTCATAGTCATAGTTTGGAATCTGTTTGTCCATTTAAATCCTGTACAAATCAAGTGGTTATGTGTGTATTTCTAGCTAATTCCATTGTTTCTTCTCGATCTCTATGAGTCTGGCTCTTTGGGGCTTTGACCGGTACCTTGTGGGAGCAGGGGATGCTGTACTCCTGACAGCGGTCATTGATCCAGGTGTGCTCCCAGACGCTGCGGTGGCTCTGCTCGTAAGTGTAGCATGCTAGCAGGGTAACCAGCGGCACCAGGTAGAGGCCGCTGAACACGCCGATGCGGATCATGAACTTCTTCAGCTTCTCCTGGTTGCGCTCGTCGTGCTGGATGACCTGCCGGACGTGGTTGAGGGAGACGATGCCTGCCAGGATGAGGAAGAGGCCCACGATAACGCCGACGCACAGCGGAGCCAGGACGAAGTACCGCAGGGCGTCCAGGTCGTAGAGCCCCACAAAGCAAACCCCGCTAATGTTGTCCCCTTCCACTTTGTTGAGAGCCAGCAGCGTGACAGTCAGGGCCCCGGGGATCCCCCAGGCGGCCGAGTGAAACCACACCTGAATACAGAGAGCACAAATAGTATCACCAGCATAAAAGTCTGCCCTCACAGCCACCGTTTCCTCAGGTTACACGTAGAGATGCAGCGACATTCCACAGTTAGGTGCAATATGGGCACAGTGATTGTTCCACGGGGTGGGAGTAAATTTCAAGCTAAAACACAACCAACTTAATCAAGCATCTTTACCTTAAAGAAAATGCAGAGTTTTTTCAACTGAATCAACAAAGAGGAGGTGGCATGAAGCAGCTAACTTTAAAGGAGAAAAGGGAAAGAGGTGAAAATGTTCCACCTAATAGTATGCAGGCAAAAAAACAACAAAAAACAAACAAAAAAACACTGAAAGGTGCTGAACTTCATTGTCATGGATGTGTAGCCGCTCTCAGTTGTTGGGGATAAGGGATTCTGACAGCTAATTAACACCTGGAATGGTGAGCCGAAAATATTTGTCGGAGACGTAGCTACCGTCAAATCGATACGTTTCACGACAGACATCTGGATCTCTGATGTACTGGAGCAGAGTTTACAGTACATTTGTAATGCAGCACATTTATGTCCGTGTCTACAAAAAATTAAATGTTTTAAGTCCGTTCAGCATTGCTTTTCTCTATCAAATCAGATCGGTATCGGCTGAGACTAAGCCTCAGATATCTGTATCAGGTTGCTGTGCTCTGCTGAGTAACTCTCAAGGAGCTTACCGCCTTCTTCTCGATGGCCTCGCAGCTCCATTTGGGCCCCGCCGCCAGAAACCAGGTGATGGTGAGTATGACCCACCAGACGATGCCCGCCATGGAGAAGAAGTAGAGCAGCATGAACAGCAGGGTGCAGCCTTTGCTCTGGGAGCCCAGCACCACGGTGTCCATGCCCGCCGGGTGGTGGGCTTTGGCGCAGGCGGCGCTGTTCCCCAGCAGGAAGCCCACGAAGTACATGAGCGACACGAAGCTGTAGCAGACGGCGTAGAAGATGATGGGCCGCTCCGGGTAGCGGAAGCGCTTGACGTCGATGAGGAAGGTGAGGAAGGTGAAGAGGGTGGCGGCCAGGCAGACCACGGAGCACACGCCCACGAAGCTCTTGGCGAACTCGATGTCGTGCGGTTTGAAGTACATGTTCGAGCAGGGAGGGGCGCAGTCCTGAGCGCCGAGGAACGAGGAGCCCTGGCCCGGCTTAGTCTTCAGCTGCAGCGGGCACCAGAAGCCCAGGTCTCTCTTAGGCGATGAGGAGGTGGCGGGGGTGGTCGCAAGAAGCACAGAACCGTCGAGGGAGCATGGGTCCAGCCTGAGGGATAAAGATAGTCGTGGGAAAAGGAACAGATTGGGAGTCGTAGTTTAGCTTCTTTAGCTGATGCTGTCTTACTTGTCGCACTGTAACTCAGCAGGCCAGGTGACACCAAAGATGCTGATGTCCTCCTCGCAGTCGGACAGCACGGCCTCACAGGTCTCTCTGCACGGACGGATGACCTTGTTCTCCTCGGTGCACGCGGGGATGAAAGCCTGGCACAGGAAGTGGTGGACGTCGGGAGAACAGCGCAGGTTTGCCAGGGGCATGAACGGCTGGGTGTAAGAGAGGGGAACCACGGTAAATCTGAGGTCGCGTTTCGTGAAATCAGTCTGCGTAAAGGGTGAGATTACATCTAAATAGTTGTCCTGATGTGCATTTCTGCTGTCTGTTTGATAGTTCATGAGTTAAGTAGATACAGACAAGAATTTTTCATTAAAAAAAGCCAGTTTGTGAGATCATGGAAAGAACTACAGGCATGCCTGTGAAAGAGCTACTGAGTGGCGACATATTTTCTTTCTCCGCAAGATCAGACTATCAACAGATGAAGTGTGTTGCTAAAGTGTTCATAGTCAGTCAAAAATAACAATGCATATGATTCGGCTGAAGAACCACAATGGTTGGGCGTTTGTGAATGGAGGCGGCTGAAAGCATTTCGGCTTCTAATTCATGAGTTGGGCTTTTGTTTTTAGAATTATGCTACATAAACAGCTAACTTTCAATTCACTTTGGAAAGAAAAACTGACATGAACCTAATGAGGCTATTACATGTGGCTAAATAAAAGGGCAGCTGAAGGAGTTGGTGAAAAAATACAGATAAACAATCAGAGACAGGGCTTTTTTCCTTCTCTCTTTAGACTCGGATGCGACAAAAATACGAACTCTTGCTTGCATCGTGGGAGAAACCTTTGAGTGGGAAAAAACTGCTCTTAACTGATAAGTGTATCGATGCAATCCTTTGGATTGTTCTGCAGGCTGAGGTGGAAACTGCAGCTCTGTGCGACGTGTGTGGTACCAGACTGTGTTTAGATAGCTGCTGCCAATCATTACAGGGTGTCTGACAGGGGCCTTGGATGTAGGTTAGAGGTGAACAATGAGCTGATCCCAATACTTATTTTGTACGTGATTTTTATTGAAAATGATTCTTTATGATTGAGTTATCAAAAAATAATGGTGCTGATCTTCAAACTTTAATGAACTGGGGGGCAGCAAAGGCAGAAAACAGCATATCTGCCGATAAAAAAGTTGCTTTTTTCAGCCTGAGCTTTTTGGTCCTGGTAATTTTGGATGTATTTTTCGGTTCTGATACTCGGTGATGAGCTATATTTTGCCGGGCTGGGCTATTATCTCCAGCACCGCACCAAGCAGCCCATTCACTGGAGGCCATATTCTCCTTTTTCAACAAACCGGCCAGGAGCTTGTGGGCTGAAAAAGGGAGGGGGTGGGCGGGCGGTATAGGTGGCAGGAAATGAGAGTAAGGACATTTGGAAACACACTGAAACTCTAGGAGGGCTGGAATGCGCAGATCCGATCATAAGGAGGTCGATTTTTGACAGACAACTTTCCCGTTAGTTTACCGAGTACAAAATGTGCATAATATAATCAAAGGATTTGAAGTGAACAGACTCTGTACCGTAAAGCTGTTAATGTTTGTATAGACGCACACACACACACACACACACACAAGAGTACAGTGTGCTATTTAGTGTTCCTCTTGAAATTCAGTCAGGCAGTGGTCTCACAACCCTGAGGCCTCGGATCGGCCCGGCGACAGTGAGCGTCTTTGTTTTCTCCTCTGGAGGTCCTGACTCCGAGCTCCCGGTGGCTCAGCAATCTGACCCTTATTTGCTTTACAGCAGTACCAGTAAAAAAAAACAAAAAAAACTGCTCCCCTTCCAGAGAGACGTCAGCTGGGATCAGCGGCAGATCGCTGATTTGCTATTTATGGCCAAATCCTTTGAAGAGAATTTTCACAGCAAAGTGCCTCGAGGATTAAATGATTTGGAAAAAATTACCGGGCTCTCGCTTTGCAAAGTTTAGCTCAAACTTTTAAGACTCTCAAGTGTTCCGGGTCCCTCACAGTGTGTCAGTTAGTCTTCCCGCTTCCTTTCTATTCAAACACTTTTAAAAAGCTGGCGAACTTGTGGAATCTGGGACCAAAGGCAGAGGACGCTCACCTCTGGAGAATAGAACCAAAATAAAGCAGAAGTCTGCTTGATTCCAGCATTTGGGCTTTGTGATAAACCAGAAAGTAAGTGTCTAATGTTGAATGTAGATCAAAAGAGTGTAAGTCTGTCACCCGAGAGACAGGAGCATGAAAGCTAGACGGTGCATGAGAGGAAAATGAGTGAGTTATTACAAGGCAGAGGATACTCATTGTGGTATGTGCACTGGGCTTTGTGCAGGGCTGGGTGTGTCCCACCCCTTCCTCTAGAAATCAAAGCCCCTTCACAACAAAGTCGATAGAGTTGCCCGTGGCCAAGGTTGCACTGAAACAAGAAGCCCACACCTTTGCCAAATGACACACAAAGGAAAGCTTCGGCAGACCTCTGTTTGTGCTCAAAACTCTGACACCAAACGTGTGTAATCCAAACCCCGGCCCTCCGGAATTTCAGGGGAAAAAAAGAAGCCAACGAAAGAGGAATAGCCTTGGCTGCTTAGAGACATGAGACGGCCACTGGCCTTAAGGCACATCAGGCCAAACGGTGCTGAATGATAGGGCCTGAAAAAGCCCCAGACCACAAGAAACTCTCTTAATGCCTTTAATTTCCTGGGAAATTGCATATTCAACATATCTAATATGAACATATTTTTAAGAAAAACTGACCAACGCCTCACTTTGTTTCTGTAGGTAAGGCTGGGCGACAACATGGAGGAATGGCTCACATAATTATCCCTCCCCACAGCTGGATTTGTGTATGCTCTCCAGACCTGCTCAAGGATTAAGCTCTGCTACTCTGGCCACAATATGTCTTATTGGGACACAACCATGAACCCGACAGTCACAATACAAAAAAACATGTCAAAAGAAGTCCATAACACACACACACTGGCACCTGCCACGTTGAAAAATACTAATCTCTTGGTAGTATTGCAGATATTTATGATGAACGTTAATATTGAGGTATGTCTGCATGTCCTTATTTTTCTATGGATGTTCTACAAAGAAGGAATCGGCCATTAGAGTAGATGTGATCCAACTGGCAACATAGCATCAACTTTGTACTCAAGGGTTACAAATGTTGTTGTTAAGCGTGCCTTTAACCATTTAAAAAAAAAGATTTGATTTTAAAAAATCTAATTCTGTACAGAGCACATTCTTGAAAAAGCAATGTAAGCAACAGAGTAACTGTTAGCAAATGCAATAAAATACAACAGCTTTCCAAATCAATTCCACTCTCATGAGATGATGAACAAAAATAGAAAAAAGATCCAAAAATTATTAACATAAACGGCTCATTATCCGGAAAGGGAATTCACTCATTAGCTCGGACAAGTCATTATCCAACGTTATCTGATCCAAGCAATGAAATGAAGCCCACTGATTGCCTGTTGGAGGCTGTTTAATGAATACCCAGTTCAGTTTCTGTTGCCATCAGTGAAGCTGATGACACTGATTTCATCATGCAGGCACTAATTTGACAGGAAGCTCAGCAGCTTTACTGTCGGCTGCCATCCTCTCGTGTTAATGCAACATATCCGGGCATCTATCCAGTGTCAGAGATATTTTCAGATGAGGGCAGGATTTTAAAAAATCAAATAACCAGAATAAGCTCTCTAGTGCTTTTAACTTCTGCTGCAGGAAATCAACATTTTAGTTTTTTTTATGATACCGTGTGATGGGGCTTCCATGCTTTTAACCCCATAAGCTGATGTGTGACGAGCTTGTTTGTGTACTATTTTGTAACATTAAGATTATTTCTTTCCTATAATCTCCTATTTCCTATTTTCTTTCACGTTTGTAAAATATTAAGCCTTTAAAGCATCATCCCAGAAGAAATAGGGAGAATAAAAAAAAAAATGTTATAGTCTGAAGTTTTTATTTGGCCCGTTAACGAAATATGAAAAAAAAAGAAATCATTTTGAATATTCATCAATTCCTACTGTGCAACAAGTCAAAATTATTGTTGTGTAGTTTTCTACCCACTGTTATCAGCCAGGTATACCTGATGATGTGCAGCCAGCTTTTGAGCTAAGATTTTCCATTAAATTATGCCAAAGGTCTCAGAAAGTATATGTACCAAATACGATGCATGATTTATTGTAGGACTAACATACATTGGACATCTAATTTAGCAATATATGGTACAATATACCTATTTTTTCTATTCTAAAAAGCAGAAATCGTGAATTCTTTTAACTATGGTTATGATCAGAGGTACAGAGGTAGATGGAAAACCACAGAATGGTATATGTTATAAGCTTAGCCAGGCCAATGATTTGAAAGTACAATTTCAGTATTTTTCAACGGAAGACACTACTTACACCATAATGAATAAAATGCATTAGGAATATAATGAGTGTCCAACTTTTAATAAACTTTTTCCGACCCAATACCACAACTTTTACATCCATCCATTTTCTATGCAACAGGGTTGGCTGGAGCCTTTCCTGGCAATCCATCGCAGGGCCACACAGAAATAAACAACCACACACTCACTCATGTTCCCTCCTTGGGGCAATTTAGTGTCAATTAACCTAACACGCATGTATTTTTTTGGACGGTGGGAGAGAGAGAGAACCCACACAGACACTGGGGACAACATGCAAATTCCACAAAGACAGATCACGTTCCACTGGGGAATTTGAAACAGGAACCCTCTTGCTATGAGGCGACGCAGCTACCACCACACCACCAAATAAATGTTCCCTTTACTTTCGTAATGTATGGTCTAATAGGCCTCATTTATATTAAATTATATCTCCGTTTTGAGTAAAACAGCAGGAACTCAGAGTTATTTTTGACTATTTTTCAGATCAGAAGCACACCTGTTGATGTATCAACGCAAATAAAATGATTGAAGAACACATTTTGGAGTCATCCATTGCATTTTCAGCCAATTGTAAGGAAGAAAACCCAAAGTTATGAAATGGGTGAAATTGACCTAAAGACAGCGGCAGCGTTGAATAATGACAACTATAATGATAATAAAAGTATCATTCAAGGCAGGAAATACCTGGGCCTTTGTTGGCTAACAGTGTGTGTTGTGTTATGAGAGCTCACCTCCATTTTACTGGCCGCAATGTCCTGATCATAGTGTTCCATCATGTTGGGAAAGAAAGTCATGTTGTATGGCATCCCCATGCATCGATGCACCTTGATGGGCTCACAAGTAAACAGGCTGTGAGAGCTGCAGCTTCCCACCCACATCAGAAAGAGGCACACCAACGCTGGTCCCGGCATCATGCTATGTAAGTAAACTACAACAACTTTCTCTTCGGCTCTGTGTGAGGATCGTTTGGCCCAAACTTTGTCTCCTCCTGGCTAAGACTGTTATCCGCGTAACGCTTCTCCTGGAGACATCTCAGTGGCTGCCGTGGCTGGTAAAACCCTCCTGTCATTGGTCAGCACGGGCCTCTGGGCAGCAGACGTAAGTCCCACATCATCCCTGAAATTAGAGGATTGTAAAATGATCAAAACCCTTATAGATACAACATATAGGATCATTGCTTCTCATATCTCACCTTTACAGAAAGACAAGTTTAAGACCTACTGGTATTTTTTTCTTGTCCCTTTAAGAATGATAACTCCTTATCATAAAAGTAGAAGCCTCCAGGTTCTTTGAGGTTCTCAGGATCCAGCTGGAGAAGGAGTCTGTGCAGGCATCAGATGGCATTAACTAATGCAGCTCCAGTCAGTCTCTGAGCAGACTTAACTCAAGGTGGGGAATGCTACAGATCATAGCTGATTTAGTAGAATAAGCCCTAGCTTGTTGGTGCACATTAAACTTCACATAAAAGTGTCAGACACACACACACACAAGTACATTAAAATCAGCTGAGACAGCTGAACACCTGGAAGAATTGAATTCTTTCCTGGTTTAAATTTTCATTTTAAAGGAATATATAGATATACATATAGATAGGATATCTACATATCCTTTTGATTCCACTTCTAGTTAAGTTTTTATAGATTTATGCCTGATAAAGTGTTTTAAACATAATGCAATGACATAGGATGCATAGGTTTGTGATTCTATCAGTTGTGATTTCTCTGGTACAGCTGTTTGCCTGACATGACCACTTCTTTGTTGACATGTGTAGCTCAACGTCCTCCATAGTGCTTTGTAAAACCCCAAATCAGCATAAAATAGATAATCCCGTAAAGGTCTGCTCAATTGAATCAGTAACATACCTGGTAAACCCAAAAGCAACATTAAACCTGACAATAGAGTTAGCTAAGCTAGTAATATTCCACTAACTCTTAGCCGTAGCACCAAGAAGTTAACAGGTGAGCAAATAACTAAGTTGCTAAGACTTCGTAAATGTTTCCTATTGCCCTCTTATGCTTTTTATACAATTATATCTGTCAACAAGTTAGTCGGTTTCCCTTTGAAACAGACACCGACTTTGGAAAGCGATCAGTCCATATCCCTACGCCGGGACTGGCACACGACTCAACTTTCGGGGGAAAAGTAGCAGCACGAAACAAACTGCAAAACAAAAAACCAAAAAACAAAACAACTTACCTCCGACTCCCTAGGAGTTTCCTGAAACAGTTGACTACATGGACACTCGTCGGGGGGCTCCTGTGTGATATTCGATAGCGTATTTCCTGCGAGGTCCAGCACAGCTCCTTCCCTTGCTCTTGTTCGGCTGATTCTAAGCTGACTTCAGGTACAGTTGGAAATATGTGATATGTTCCAGGTTAGACATTAAAGTTCCGCTCAATATTGTCAAAGGAAAAAAAACTTTCTGTTGATATTTGACTTTTTGTATTACTGGAAAGTTAATCGTGTAAACATTAGGCATAGTGGACTTTGAATCATGTCAAAACGAGTCTCAGTTTAACTTAAGTGGTGAGTCAAACGCTCTCAAAACAGTACCAGTTAGAATGCCGGCGCACACCTGAATGTAGCATTCGTGTAGGAGCCACATAAAAGATGGAAAAGAGTAAATGCAGAGCAGTGTGGATATGTTTATCTGATACAATTAAAACTGTTATTTTGGGTGTGTACTGAGAAACGTTTTTTTTCACAACTCCGCGTACTTTTCCACTCATCCTCGGGAGGGGTACTCCTGGTTGGTGGTGTGCGTCCCTGGTGTTCAACCTTTGGTGGAAATCACAAAACTATCGATCCAATCATTATTTATTTTCCACTATTCCTGATATATAAACAGAGTTATTCAAATTGGAAATGCATGATAGGGAAATAAAAACGTGTCTCTGGTGTCCTGGGTGATCATGAATTAAGTTACTGTGTCATTCAGCGACCAGGCAAGTGTTTATTTAATTGTATTTATTTATTTTAGCTGTTAATCCTGGATTGGATATCCCAAAGGACCCCTAGCGTCCCAGCAGTTGCCTGTCATCCTATATCGTTCGCTTGTGAAGGCTCAGGTAAGCATGCAGTTCGCTCAATTACCCTCTAGAGGGCGCCGTCTCCCGACTGTATCCGTCTTCGTGTGACCTACCGCCGCGGAGAGGCGGGGTTTTAATGTAATAATTTAGGTGCTACTGTACAGTACAACCAATAAAAGTACCGGTGACAAGTGGGCACTTCTCCTATCCGCCGCATCCCTCCTTTTTTCTCTTTCTCTCCGTGGAGGGAAGCGGAACGAACCTGCGACATCTAATGACATTTGTAACGGACGCGCCGCGACAGGGGGACTGGGCTGACTCATAACGCATTCATGTGAGGTACGTAAGCCCCCCCGGCACATTCAGTTGACGATTTTTGGATGTAGTAAATTCCAGCAAAGCCCCGAGGCGTCTTGTTTGCGGTGTGAATTGAAGGCTGTGGATGCAACAGGGCTGCTGTGGTGGTGGAGGCAGTTCCCCCGCCGTCCCCGTAGTTTTTCTGTGGACCGAGGCGCTGGCCTGTTGCTAGGAGACCTTTTTGACAGCTGGAAGCTATGTGAAAGTGACGGTTAATGCTCTGATGGGTGTCTGGTTAACCGGTAACCCAAACCTTTTCCCCCGCACCGTCCTATTCGCTTGCCCGTCTAACTGCACGCCTACCTGTTTTTTTATTTATTTAAAAAAAAAAAACCGGCTGTCTGTGCCTAAAACGCCAATGTGGTTGTTTTTCATTCAGGAGATTAGTGGTTCACAATGGCCTACTTGTTGTGATTATCACAGCCCTTTTTCTGGAGGTATTTCCTCTCCCCTAGGGTTCACGTATTGATAGTAAACATTTATTAAAATTAAAATGAGCCTGTGTTCTGTGGTTGATTAAAACTGCATGAAGGAAGTTTATTATTGTGCAGGACGCCACATTTGTTACCAGATTAATTCATTTACAAGTGTAGCTTTGCAGTATAATGTGAAGGAGACATGTGTTTGTGTGTGTGGGGGGGTATTTTTGCTCTGCATCAGGAGGGTGGGCTCCCGGTTTCCCACCTCGGTCAGTAGCTGCTGCCTGTGGCCATGTATCTGAAGGTCATTCGTGAACAGGTCGATCACTAAATTTCAGTGGGCACCAGACTGCAGTGCAGCCGGTGGTGGACGCAGCCCTACCTATGATTAAGCCTTAAGCTCAGAGGGGACCTTGGGTGACTTATTGTGATACAGTAAGCTTTTATTTTTCCATCAGAGAGTCCCAGGAAGCTTGGATTTCTTAGTTTCTCTCCCTAATGCCACCAGTTCCTATTTGCAATGTATTAAATTAAGGGCTGTAGCACATTATGTCAAAGTTGTAGAAGTGATTTGGACTCCCAGGCTGATCTTAGAAGTGCTGAGCTGGTTTATTCCTTTCTCTGAACTCCAGCAAGTGGCTGTCTGGCGTGTCTGCTTTTAAAGGTCTGGAGGGGGGTGCTGTATGAATTGTCAAAGACAACAGCAGCATAGCTGAGAGATGGGGCGTGAGGGGTGGGGGGGCTGTCACACCGCGGCTGTCACACCGCGGCTGGGCTGAGTGGATATACTGAGCAAAGCTGACGTGCTGTTCTGTCCTAGCAGGCTGATGCACGCGCCCAGGGAGGAAACTGCCGTCCTCGGGAGCCAAGTCACACCCCTCCTCCGCCTCCGCCATCGCTTCACTTGTGAAGGGGAATGCCTTCTGAACCCAGTCTCAGGTAGGGGGTCCAGTCAGAGCACACACTGTAAATCCATGCGTATGCTGACTTAAAGCAGCAAGATATTGACAAAGAAAACCCATTTTATTGGACAGAGATTACTGTTCTTGGTTTAAACAGTGTCCTTGCTCCAGCAAACTTGATTCAAATGAATAGCGCTTCATCAGCCTTCTGCAGAGATTAAAGAGCTGGATAGACCCATTCATTTGACAAGGTGTGCTTGACCAGGGAAACTTACAAAAAAGGCAGGGCAGTGTGCTTTGAGGAGCATGGTTGGGAAACACTGGTTGAAACTGTAGATCAGAACAACCCTGTTGGCGACTAAACATAAAATCCTTTTAATCTCCTTGTCTACTAAAGTGTTTTTTGGATGAATTTAAGATCACGAAGGAAAATATACCTGATATTCTCAACTTCTGCACTCTGCATTCAGCCCATTTGTGGCTGTAAACATACAACTTTTGTAAATAACAAATAAAAACATGATGTCAAAAAAATTGGGGTTTCAGGTTTTTCAATTGAATGTTTAAGTCACCCTCCCTTGTTTGTTAGACATTTTTTGCTACTGGCTGTCCTTTTGGCAGAGCCGAGTACCACACAGCCTGAGTCATCTTTCGTCCTACCCATAACCATGAAGGTGACAGAACAGGGCTTTCTAGCAGGCAGCAGCATTTCCAGCATTAATCGAGACTGAAAGGGGACCTAGATAGATTTGGATGGACGAGGCTGAGTCCCACTGATGGATGAGTATATGGGATGGGTCAGACAAAGGAGTAGAAAACTCAAATCTAATTTCTTATAAAAAAACTAGTATTAGTTCATTTGTTCTGCATCTTGTGCAACATCTATCCATCCTTTCTGCATACCTCCTTTGTGCAATTATATGTATTTCACTACAAATCAAAATTATTAATGTAGTTTTTCTGCTGGATCTTTCGATCTTTGTTGATTCTCTTGGATAGGATTGGTATGATATTTTGTAGGGGAGTCTTGATTCTTTTTTGTGTTTTTTTCCCTTTTTTTAGTTTTTATTGTAGTTTCGTATTTTTGGGATCTGTGGTTTGTTTTTTGTTTCTTTCCCATTCTAAGTTTCGAGTGCTTTTTTCCTAGTTAATTAGTTAACCATTTTGGTTTTTGATTTTAATTCATATACCTTTTCATGGTTCCCGTTCATTATCCCTTAACTCTTTGGTTCTTTCCTCTTCCGGTCATCAGTTCCGTCCCTTTCACCTGTGTCATTATCCTCTGTTGTCTCCTGTCATTAATCTTCCTCCTCATGATTTAAGCTCCATCTTCTGTCTCGGTCTTTGTCCGTTTCATGCCGTTGTTACTACCGTTTCATCCTTGGTTTGCATTCTATGGGTAGTCCCCTGTCATTGTTTCTGGTAGCTGGGATTTTTTCCTATAAAGATTGGTTCTCATTTCACCTCCACCTCCTGTCTGAATTTGGGTCCTTTCCTGTCACCCCTGCCACCACACCATGACGTTTCAGTGTGTTTTTAGTCAATTTTATTGCTGACCAAAGACTTACATTGATGCAAAAATGCTAATTCCTGTGTTCACACAACCAAACTACGGACATCTGGGCAGCTTGCTGAGGCTTTAAGCTCCATCTTTCAAGCTTGTCCCTAACAAATTCACCATGGTTTAGAACAGATGTCTAAAGGCGTCATAACACAACTAATAGCAAGGGTTCCCTCTCTGTTACAATCTATCCGACAACTTTCTGAATGTTTACCTAACCATATGTTTTTTAAAATCCATGTGAAAAGATAAAAACCCTGAGAAAATCCAAATGATTACTAATCTAATTATCATGGATAAAAAACATGACAATGTAATGAATTTTCTAACAAGTAAAAGTCCTGAAAGTCACAAAATCACTAAATGTGAACTTGTTTTTTAATCACAGGTTTCATCAACGCCCACCATTACATTTAGCTCAAAATAAGTAAAAGTGTGAGACTTGGCTGTGTTAACGGGCACCATCAAAGACACAGTGGGAAGATATCTGTACAACATATGATGGATTTGCAGCATAACACAAGATATTGTGGCTACAAACTCAATTAAACCATCAAAGATTTTCAAGACTCTAGAAAAGATAGCATTCTGATTAGGATTTTTAAAATTTACTAGTTAATGTTAGAAGTCATAAAACACTTCTGCTGTGGATGAAAGCATAAAAAGTTGCTTTTAGCTTCATTATATACACTTTTCTCTGAACTGATGAAGCCAGTAAAATCCAGATTGACACCTCCTCTGTATGTGTCTGCTTGTGTGTTTTTGCAGCTGCAAGGACATGCTGACAGGACAGAGACTCTGTCACTCAAAGTCCCACCAGGATTCGGTTCTCTCTGCCCTCAACCAGCAGAGGAAGGATGGCCTGCTGTGTGACGTCACCCTGGTTGCTGGCGAGCAGAAGTTCCACGCCCACAAAGCCGTCCTGGCAGCATGCAGCGACTACTTCAGGGTTGGTACAATTTCAAGATGATCATCGCTTTCTAAACAAATCCTTTGAAGGGTTCACGGGGATATGAAAGTGTAGATGTTAGCACGTTAGAATCGGCATGAGTGGATGTTACGGTCCATGGCACCGGCCTATGTCGCCATTAGATCTCACCACCAGAAATCAAGATTAAGAGCAGAAGGAGTATCTAACATGCCTCTAACCACCAATATGGGCCACCTAAGTTCCACCTGAGACTCCAAATGAGACCACACATCTTTAAAATGTTCTTAAATGAGACAGAACTTGCTCAGGTCACAGCAATTTCTTTTTTTTTTTGCTGCCAGCACAATAAAATGTCCATAAAAAAAAATCAAGATACAAGTTTTTCACATCTGTGGGTACAAAATATAAGACTAACATCAGTCGCTGCTCAGGCTTGTGTCTGATGTCGACTGATGCTGCCAGACATCCTGACAGAAGATTTCCTGCCGCGCTGGGAGAAGTGCACCGATGAGATTTGATTTAGGGACTTTGGGAAGATTAGAAGGTAGAAGGTATTAATCCCTCTTGAAAATGAGAGGGAGATTAAATATGTTCAAGTTGCCCAGGGATTATTCCTTCTGTGTGTTCCTGAGTGCACGCAGGTTATTTTTACCCTCTCGAGCCAGCCGGGCTCCTCTCCCTCCTTCTGTTCCTTCCCTTTCCTACCGTTTTTCTTTTGTTCATCAGATCGGTTTACTAATGCCACACTTAAGTTCCAACGAGTGCAAGCAGCGCTGTTGTTCCAGCACACACAGATTATTAGATCAGCCTGCTACGGTAAGCAAGAAAAACTGACTCAGCTCCCTTGTTCCTCTGTAGTGGCTTAACAGCATTAGCTTCATTTTGTCATCTGACTCCACTGCTGGGTTTAATTCAGTTCATTTGCAGATGAAATGAGAGTGCCCTATGTAGTAAAAGGAGGGAAACAGGGTGTTCTCCATAGGAGTCAGACAAACACGTGCAGCAGATATGAGCGGTTGCCATGAAATACCTGAACCGGGAGTGAGCGGTTCCAGCGCCATCACGTTTGATAAGATGTGTGGACGGGTTGGGGAGAAGCAGCCCGTTAGTCACATCAGCATCACTCACCACCCTCAGCGAACACGCCCACACACATCCCACCCCCGTTTTAGTTGATTTTTTCTGCTAGCCATACAGCCAGGACAGAGCTCAAATCCAAACCTATCGTCGTCTGACACATTTCTCATCTTGATATACACACAACCTCACTCGGGCTTTCATACGACAATCCGCTCTCTGAACTTACATCGATTCTAGTGTTTAAATCTGATCAGTCCTCTCAGATGAACACCCAAATTGAAATTTTGGGAATGTTCCTTCCGGGGATTTATAAACATGTCATGTCAGCTTAGATTTTCTTTGAATTTAATAAATGATTGTGTGGTACAATAACTGCAACATGATTGCTGGATCAGATGGATTAAATTTGTTCGATTTCCGTAGCCTGTAGTATAGAATCAGCAGTTGTCCTTTGGAAAGACCAGGACCGCTTACATTTAAAAGAATTACTTTTTGTCTTTGATGATGTTTGAAGAAAGATTTTATGTGCATATGTAATAGTGTCAATATGTTCTTAAAGCACAGGAGTGCAAACGTATTGGCAGGTAAGTAAATCATTGGAAGATGAATGTCTAATGCATGTTTGAAAATAACAAATAGCTGTTAGAAAAGTTGAAACCATGGAAATATTTGTGTGTTGCTCCACTCCATATTGAATATGGAAGACTTTGCTGGTATGAGCTGTCATTTCAATAAATCCTCTGAATTTACTTTAGAACACAGGGGATAGCTCAGTGGGAAATAACTGGATCTACTTACATCTGCCGTGTTTGAAGAACTGGCAACTTGAGCTAATCAATACAGAATAATATCTCGGGAGACTACACACAGACATGCTATTTTCCTTAGAGCTACTGTCTCTGAAACAGCAAACGCATCCAAATGTAAATTTTTTAATTATGTCTACCCCTGATATGCTAGCAGTTTGGAAATTGAATAGTAAATACACAATAATCCATCGCAGATAATTCCTACCTGAGCCTGTGGGTTCGGTGGTACTTTACACAGTCCTCTTGTGTTACTCATCTGGGATTTTAGACCATGGAAATTCTAAAATGAAAAAGAAAGTTGCCAACATCCAACTGCAGGCTCACTTTGATCTTAATAAAAATACGGTAGTTAAAAGTTTCAGTCTGGTTTTAAATTATGTCAAATAAACAAATGTAATGAATTCCTTTTAACTGTTGTGCTGAATTCAGCAGCCCTTCTCCATTTTCATGTAAATCTAAGACAATACTCCTACTCTTTGTTTACTTTGAATTGCATTGAGCCCCAGGGATCAAAATGCTATTTCTGGGTTCCGTTTTTATAACACATAAAGTCCCTTTTCGGCTTTTTGCAGACAATTTCCAGATTTTTACAAATGCTGCAGGACTGTCTTAGGGAGGCTCAGACTGGGTTGAGATGAAACTTTTTTAACCTTAAGACCGATAAAAGACACATTTAGATTCTAGTTATTCCCGGGTACAATTGTCCTCTGTTTAAATTTGATAAGCACATCATAAGCTGTCATCAAGGCCAGCTTTTTCTAACTGAGGACTCTCGGAAAGATTAACTCCAATATTCCTCTGACTGCGTTTGAAAGAGCAATCCACACACTTACAGCATCGGGTTTGGATTACTATAATTCGTTGTATATAAGATTGGAATTAGGCTCAAAATCCCTGCCTGCTGACCAGAACAAAGAGGTGTGAATCTGTCACCCTGGTTTTGTGCATTCTTCAAAGTTGGCTTTTGGGTGAAATTTCAGGTTTTATTGATTGTTTTAAGTGTTTAAACTCTATGGGCCCGTCTTATTCAAATGAGGTGTTGCAGCCCTACACTCCAGCCAGAGCCTTGAGGTCAGCTGGTCAGCTGCTGTTGGCTGTCCATAAAGCACAATTACTATTGTTAAGCACTTTGTCCAACTGAGGTTGTTTTAATGTGCTATATCAACACACTGAATTGTAAAACCACTATACTATATTTAGAAGAGAAGTGATAACTTCTGCAGTATCGCCTCATCCTTGGTTTTGTAAGGTAGATTTGTGGCTCTTTCAGTAAAAAGGAAAAACAAAACAAAAAACCTCTTGTAAAAATAGTCACAGCCCCCAAGAGATGACCCAATATTTCTCACAGTGATAGAAGCAGCCTCCCTGAGAACAGTATTGTTTCAGCGTGTGGGTGTGGAAGTCACGAGTCCTCTCAGCTATTATCAGAAAAGCAGACGCACATAAATTTTGCCAGCAGGTCTGGCTAACTGCTGAGCTGCAGCACTGCATGCAAAAGGCTCACAAGCACCATATTTCTTTGCACGCGAATTACAGGAGCTTCCCGCCACCACCAAACCTCCTCTGAGTTCCTCTCCAAGGTTAGAGGACTTTGGGATGTGAGTATCCCAGCAAACATTGTCCCAGTTCCATATCTCACTTGTTAAGCTTTTTGTGAAAAGGTGAAAATCGGAGAATCTTTTTCATGTGAGCCCTGCTCAGTTTTCTGTGTTTTGCACTCCGATCAAAGCTCTGCCACCATCACACCCCAGATTAAAGCAGGGACCCTCCTGTGTTCAGTGGAGCGGGAGTTTTTAATTAGCATGTCGGTGAATCGTTACGGCGGAGAGGTGAGGAGAGCTGAGCAGGCGGTGGTAAAAAAAAAACAACAACACAATAACAAAAGAGCCATTTGCCAACAACAAAACAAAACATGGAGGTGGGAATCTGGTTAAGGTTTATGTGGGGTATAAATCAAGGGTAACAGGATGAGTTTTTGGAGGAGTTAATGTCATTTTTGCAGAGATGTTGCGATAACAGGCCAGCCTGAGGGCTTTTGAAAAGTAATCTCTTGTTGAGTGATCTCTTATTCAAGATGGAGAGGTGGGGTTCTGTCACACAGTCCTGCTGTGTTTCAAAAGAGAGATAAACATTTCTGGTTAGTAGGATCACGTTCCTAAGAAATGTACAAAGCAGATCATTTTTTGCTTGTTAGAAGTTGCTTTTTAGAGTTTTATCGTGGCAAAAAAAAAAAAAAAAACATGGACTCAGAAACTCGATAGCCTCGTTGTTCTTTCCTCCCTTCCGTGTTGCTGCTCTCTCCTGGTTGGCACAGATCAATGGCTCTGTCATCTCCACATGGTGTGACACCAATCAATCTCTTTGATTACCGAGCAGGAAGCTGGACTCACGCACAGCAGCTCCAGGCTGCAGGCCCTGTGTCTGCCTGTTTGATTTCACATGGAGAGCAGCCTGCACTCATGTGACTGTGTGTGTGTCTGTGTCAGCATAATTTTCTTTTTTTTTTAAATAGATGGGCCTCCCAGACAATGCCCAGCAAACCAGGCCTAGTAGACTAAATCAATTAGGAAAGGAAGTAAAATGTTCTTTTTCATAAAGCATATTTACATACTATCCGTACCTGTGATTTTTGTTTTAGTTGTGTTTTAGTTTTATTGTTTTCACGAACTGAAAAATTACTCTTGACATAGTTGTGATGTTCCCTCAGCTTACCTCAAAGTTCTGTTTTTTTGTGTCATTAGGCCATGTTCAGCCTGTGCATGGTGGAGAGCGAGGCGGACGAAGTGACCCTACAAGGAGTGACCAGTGTTGGACTCAAGCACGCCTTAGATTTCGCCTACACTGGGCAGGTGAGTGTAAGCTGTCACAGGCAAACCCACAGAAAAAAGAGAACCTTACTCAGAGATGGAAATGTTTTCTGCAGAATATCTGACAATAATAGTTGAAGGTACTTCTCACAGTGATATTTGACATAATATTACCATGATATTTATTTATCATGATGAATACAATATAGAGAAAAAACACACAAAATGTGCCTGTATTGATGGTACAAATGAGAAAAAATGTGTTCTCTATTCAGAGTGTACAAGCAGGTTCATGGTTTCATCATCCAGGAAAAACGTGAACGAGTGTTTAACCAAAGCAGTGTGAAAAAAAGCACCCAGGTTTTGTCAAATGAGCTCCCGACACGTATCATCTTGAATTGAACAGTTTTAACAGAATGGACAAAATAAGCAATATAAGACGAATAAAACCCAAAATGTTGAGCATCTAGAGATCTATATCAAATAGGAAAGTCAGAACATTTATTTTTCTTATTTTCTTATCTTACAAATGTTTTACACAATATATGCCTGCAATCAAATTTCAGGCACCTGCATTGCATCAAGCATGTATAGAAAAATAGCAATGAATTCTGTTTTTGTTGCCATTTTAGAGAGCATGTACACTTTTTTGGAGTCTTTTCATGGCAGCAGCCAAACAGACCCTAAGGAAGGGGAAGCACTTATTAAAACAGCTCCATTTGAAAATAATTACAGATATAATACAAATACATTGTGGTGTAGAAGAAGCGTATTCAACAAAAGGTGGTATTTCTTAGGGTTATTACTGCTATTCGCAGCTCACCAGTGCAAAGCAGGTCTGATAAAAAATAGAGAATTGGACATAGGAAATTAGGTTTAGTTTGCAGGGGTAAAGGTGTACTAGTGCCTTTGATGTTCTGTCCAGTGTGTAACCCGCCTTTTGCCAAATGACTGCTGGGAAAGGGAAGGCGCTACGATTCCATGCTAAATATGAAAAACAGTCATGTGAAACCATACCGCCCTTTTACACCCAGTTGAGCTCTATGTGTGAGATTTGTGGTCATCTGGTTTTTTCCAGTGACTGCGGCTCTACCAAAAGCTGCACAACGGCTCATTTTGTATGCTGAAAGGGCCAAGAACTTTGTAATTACTCATAATTTCATATCCACAGTGGAAATGAACAAAGGGTGAAATGGTTAGGGAGCACAAGTAGGTCAACAGCGGGCTTGCAAGCTGAGCTGCTTTGGTTGGCTCCCCTCCTGTCTGCCCAGAGGAGATGATAGTGGATGAGATGAGGGCAATATGCTTATCTCCACACTGTAAATAATGACCCATTAAAAATCCTTTGGACACATGTCATAGGCCAGCAGGGTGCCTGAGCAAACATGCCGCCACATTTTTGCTCTCAGCTCCGCATCCGTTATGCAATTTCCCACAGAAATCCTCACAGCTTTCTGAAACAACAGTGGATGTTTTTTTGTCTATACTTTTCTACATAATCACAGGAGTTTTCTTTTATCTCCTACAGATGCAAACTCACAAGCAGAACGCTCAATATATGTGAGCATAGGAGGTTACTGTACTCCCACACTGAAGAAGGCGCCATGTTATAAAACTGACTTCCTCTGCGTGAGGTTGAGGTACTCAAACTGCGGTGGGCCTCTTGAGTGGAGGAGAGAGAGCAGGATATGAGGAGCATTCACCAACAGCTATTACAGTCATTATTCCAGCTTGCCGTCACTGCTGCTGCTTCCTGACAGGATGCTGATTGAGTCAAAGAAAATATAGGGTTTGTTGCTTATGATATCCCACTTATCTCAGTTTATGGTTGCCTTTCTTTAAATCAGGAGGTTTTTGTTTGCAGTTGGCGAACAGAGTGTTTGTGTCCGTTCTCAGCCTGAGGTTACATAGACCGAGCAGTTTGAGTAAATAACCTCTTATTATTAGCCCCCTGTCTGAGTACTTTGAGCTTATGAAACTCTTGGATGGTGCTTGTGGTTAAATGGACAGCTGCCCAGGCTTGGCAGGAAACCATGCTGGGATAAATGAAAATGTGCAGATGCAGTGAAGGAAAAAAACAAAACAACAACAATCTTATCCCAACAGCTGTCTGGAATCGGTTTTTTCCCCCTCTCTTTTGGCTTTGTAGTTCATGGAAATATTTCATCAATGGTAAACAAACTGCTTAATGCCGATAAACCATTTGCTTGAATCCTAAAACGGTTTAAGGGCCTGTTTGTTTTCTCTTCAAGACACCAAATGCTCCCAGTACTGTTTTCCCCATCACTTACGGTAAGTAGACAGCATGTACTGGAAGGAAGTAGAGCATCTGCATTTAGTTCTGTTCTGTCTTAGAATTAATACATAATGAGCCGGATTAAAAAAAACAAAACAACAGAACATGATACCCATGAACGCTGCAAAATGATGTTCAGCCCTCTATTGTATCAGCGGTTTTAGAGGCAATCTAGACAAAGGATGAAGTCATTTTTCTCAGTTTCACTTATAATGCCGTCACGGTGGCGTGGCTATGTAGGGCAGCGCTGCTCAACGGATTATCAGAGGTCTGTTCCTGCCTTAAAAATGTGTTTGGATTAGGCAAGTCCACCGTGTAAGACCTAACATGTTTAGTGCGATTGGACCTTTATTCAATTTTTCTTTATGGAGTGTCGAATTTCTTGTGGCCCCGTTAATGTGCTTAGAACAGTTAACCGTTCCCACAGTACTCCAGCTCCGCTTCATGCTCCTGAAAGCATGGCAGGATGAATTCGCTGCCCTACAGTGTGGCTTTATGTTGCATATGAGTGGATAACACGGTGGAGAAAGACATTTTATAGATGTGAAGCGACTTCATTAGAACAGAAAATGAAAAACAAAGATGAAAAGAATTCAAACACTATAGACTGCCTGCTGTGAAGTTTAATTAAGTTTGTTGTTCTGAATATACATATTACCTCAGTCTTTTGCTTTATAGACATCTGTAATTATGATTTTGTGCTCTTTGAAGACAAATGGCCATATTCAAATGTTTAAAATGTTTTCCTGAGCGAAGTATTTTTTCCTTTCATATGCAGTGGATAGTAATGAACACAGGATCAAAGCTGTCAGAAGTTAAAAATAAGAAGCCTGATGTACAACTTAGCTACAGCACAGACTAAAATTTACCTTGATTATATGCTGTTCCCAGATTCTATTAGAGCCTGTAGTCATTCAGGACGTCCTGTCTGCTGGCAGCCACCTGCAGCTGCTGGAGCTCCTCAACCTCTGTTCACACTACCTCATCCAGGTATACACACACACACACACACACACACACACACACACACACACACACACA
>CAJRST010038888.1:17311807-17346496 GCA_907169785.1 Menidia menidia | reverse complement strand
GATTTTGTATGTACATATAAAAGAGTGAAAGAGAGCAAAGTGTTTTCTCATTCAAAGGTCAGAAAGATCTGCATGTGTTGCTCATGGACACTTCAGCAGCCTTTATACTTGTCATCTGCACAATGGTGCCTGGGTTCTGTCCTCTTCAAGAACTAGGCCACCCTGCTGGGTGATTCACGCATTTTATCACAAGACCAAGATGCACGTGTTGGAACGGAGGCAAAGTCAGTCCCCTGATCACATCAGGTACAAGGCCGGGCATTACTGCAGATAAAGGAAATGAGGTTAAGGGTACTGCAGAACAGAAAGGATCTCAGGCATTTCAGATGATTTTTACAATATCCCGAAGACAAATGTGTGAAATTGTGGCATTTTTGCATGCCTTTTACAGCTACTTGATATCATATATTCACAGTATATCATTTGTGTACCCATTTGCATGTATTATTTTTTGTGGCATCCCTTCAAATCCCATCCACTGTTCTCTCATCTGTTTATGCTGCATTTCATGGTTCCAGTCTTGACGGGTTCATGAACAGGAACAGTTATCTGTAATATGCCATCTGGTGGTAGGAAGCCTCATTACTGCAGCTAGCTCAAGTTCCTCGAGAAAAACCTTTTTATGAACACCAAACAGCAAATTAAGTTACTTTTAATTTTATCTTGGTATTTTTGGGGGTTTATTTTCTCAGTCAGCGGTGTAAAAGAGATACAGTCCAATTCAACACAGTGAGAATCCGATTAATTCAAATACAGATATAATCCAAATGCATTGATTAGAAATTTACCCAGCTGCGAAGACAACCACTTTGCTTTTATTTATCCCCCATCCTGGGAGAGCTGAAAAAGGAATATTATCTTTCAGTTGTCAAGTTTAATATATGACTAAATCAATGACAATCAATATCATAGGATATTGTAGAAAAGTTGTTTAATTTCCATTCAAAAAGTGAAAATGTCATAGAAAGAAAGAAAAAGAAAGAAATTAGGATTGCGTCAAACCAATCAAAATATGGTACTTTCAAAATGATATTTCAATCTTCAGTACTTGGTTGGTAATCCCTTTGCATTAAACTCTGCCAAGACGTTACGTGTCATTGCCTTGGAAGCCAAGATTTCCTTGATGCTTGCTGACAGCTCTTCTTTGTCTTTGGGTCTGGTGCCCAAACAATTAAATTATATTCTAATTTGAATAATCTAGTATTGCATTTTATAATTCTCTAACGAATTTTTCGTGATATTCTTATTTTTTTAGAAAGAGTATGTCTCTATATATACTAGGTCAACAGGTTTAAAGTACACCTATGTAATTAATTTGTGTGTCAATTAGAAGGTTGCTGGTTGAATACCCTTATTTAGTTGAACTCATGGTCATATATAAATAGGAACCCCTCATTGTCTTTTAAGTTTACATGAAATGGGCCAAATGAGGGCTCCCAGATGAATTGAATGAATTAATGACATTTTTACCCACTCCTGGGAAGATTGTCAACTGTCTGGGATATTTTCCTGCTTTATAAAATGATGAACTTTGGAAAAGGCTTTGTAATTTTTCCTAGCTTGATTGGAAGCAATAACTGCTCCTCTAGAACCATCACAGATGTCTTTCCACTTTAGTATTGTGATAACTAACAGTAAACTACCAAAACCATCTGCTTTTATAGAGCTGGCCACCTTACTTGTGATCATTTGATTAGGATCACATGACTCTTACGCCTCTGCTCACATGCCTCTTATTCCGACAGCAGGAGGCAAAGTACACTTTGTTTTTTTTCTACCTACTGCTTCTGTATTTTGCCTTGTTTTGCTGCTTTTTTAGTTAACAATTTCACATGAGATGACTTTAAATAGATGTTCACCTTTAGGCCACTGACATTTCACAAATTGTAGCATGTTAAAAGGGTCACATTTCAGATAAGTAATAACAGTATTTCCCTCCAGATTTCTCTCTTGGTTTCATGTTGGTGAATGCTAAACATCAAAGATCAGCAAAGTTCACATTTCTTCATAAAAACTCACAATCTCTCAGATATATCTGGAGTACCTGTCTAAACAAACTTCATGTAAAGTAGTTAATTACCCATTTGTTTAATGGAATCATATCAATTTTTAACTCCTTTTTCCTCTTGTGTTAACAATTTTAACACAGCTCGACTGAAATGCCCACTTTAAGGTCCCTCAGTGTTTGGCAGTGTTCAAGGCCATGTCTTGTTCAGACCTAAGGTGCAAATACAAGAACTCTAATAAAATCTCAGAACAATTTATTAATTTGTCGTAAAACATTATATCAAACCTTTATTCAATAATAGCTTAAAACCTAAGCTTACACTATCATAGAGTCTTTGTTCGGCTATCTTTGATAAAAAAATAATCTCTTTCCTTCACATCAGGAAAACAGTGGTATCTTGATAAACATGTCCCATTAGGCTTGGAAAACTGAAGCACAGAAATGACACTTGTTGTCTAAAGGATAGACACATTTCATGTGCCTCTTGTCATAGTACATTAGTATAAGTTTTCTGTCAAAGTGGGTCATTTGTCTGAAGGACTGAAGGACTACCAGAAGATGGCAGTCTTATCTCATTTTTTCCTTGGAAAAAGTCTGTTTTCTTTGCCTGATGCCACGTATGAGTGTGGGTGTACGGATATGTGTTGGGGCTGAATTCTTGAAAATGTAAATGGTGCATTTATGGAACACTAAAGGAGTACCTTTGTTGGTGACATGAAGATAAAATTTCAAGGTTTTAAACGAGGACAGAGGCATACGTTCACGGTTGTGTATCCATCCTGCAGGAGCTGAACAGCGTGAACTACTTGGAGCTGTACCGTGTGGCCGACCTGTTCCACCTGCCCGCCCTGGAGGAGGCTGTGGTTACTTTCCTGGTGGAACATCTGTCTGAGCTGAGCCAGAGCCGGTCGGACGAGGCCCTGCAGCTGCCCTACCGCCTCCTCAGGGAGGTACTCAAGAGCGACCGCCTCACGTCTCTAAGCGAGGAGGAGATATGGAAGGTTTGCTTCTGTTTTCTTTCTCTTTCTTTGTGTGGAGACAGCCCCTGTGAAGCAAATCACTCACTTGTCAGGTGTTGAGGTGTATTGAAGGTAGCATGACTTGGTCCTAAGGTCAAAGGTTAGGAAAAGAGAGAATATTAAGTCTCAGGGAAGTTAGCATCACTAATGTTCTCTCAACCACGCTCATCAGCACAGTAATGCGAGACATGCAGAGGGAACACACAGACTATGTCATCAAATATTGATATTAATGGGGATTGCGATAGGAAGATTCTGCGTGCGTGAGTACGCTCGGCTATCATTCCGGCATGCATCCGTGTGTGATGAAGTGCCACGATTGCGGAGTGAGGCAGCAGTGTACGATGGGGACTTGCCATTTTGACTGTTCATTTGCACCAATCAGCCCCCACGCCACCCCACCAACTCTCAGTTCTTTCCCCCCCCCTCTCTTTCTTTCTCCCCCTCTCCTCTCTGATTAGGCCCACCGCGGCTCCATCAGGGCCCCCAATCCCCCAGCTGTCACTTGGCCGCCCGTCTGATTGAAAACAATCAGGCCTCTGATGGCACAATTACCCTGACCCTTTAGCCAGCCGCCGCTGCCATAATCAGCCTCTGATTAGGCTGCTTTGGGCCTCCTTCACTTCGCTCAGAAGGTTAATTTGGGCATCAGACGGAAGCGAACGGCAAGCGGGGGCTGTCGTCCGAAAGGGTGGCGGCGGGAGGCTGGCGGGGCGCACGCCAATACCGGACCGATACAGCCCGACCGTCAATCACCCTCGCTCAGTTTTCTTAGAGTCCCTCACGCTCTGGAAATCACATTTTCTCTGACTTTTTTTTTCTTCGTTTTTTTTGCCTCTTCCTCATTCTTGCCATCCTTTGCTGTCTTTCTGTGGCTTCTCCCCCCTCCTCTTGCCTCTCTTCCCTCACTATCTTCTTCCATCACCCTCTCTCACAGACACACACACACACACACTCCCCCTCTCTTTCTCTCCCTGGCACTTTCTCTTTCAGTGTGCTGGGAAAGGAGGGAGAAGGAGTTGATTTATTCCGTGCCCCGAGGAAGTTGTGTGATGCAGCGTGACCTTCACAGTCAGCTGCCGTAGTGCACACCCGCTCACACTTTGTCACTTCAGAGCAATGAGGAGGAGGAGGAGGAGGAGAGGTGGGGTGAGCGATAGAGGGAGAGGAGGAAGAGACAGGAGAGTGGCAGAGATGCCACAAAAGACGGAGGCCTTGCTTGCAAGTTTGTTGCATATTCACACCTTTAGAGCAGATTTAAAAGGAGGGGGGGTGAATTAAAAGAAATAAGACGGCTTTGTTTGGAGAGAAGCGCGCACAGCTGATATTTATGCATACATCGCACATCACATCTAATGCTATCACCTCAGTTGTGATATTGTGAATTTAGTCTAATTTATTCCTGGTCATTCTTGCTCGTTTTCCCCCCCAAACATGTCTTTATTCCTCTGTAATAAGTTCTCAGGCTCTGCGCGGATTGTCCTGAAAATCACTTTGTTTTCCTGATAATGGTATCAGTGATCTCCAGCCCACATTCACACCTCGTTCCAGCTAAATAACCTTCCACCGCTCTCAAGTTCAATTAAATCCTTCCCCAGCTAACCGCTTGGCCTGCATTAGACAAAGGCTGCTGCCTGTGGATATTTACAGTCTGTATGTTGAACGCCACTGACTAATGTGTGTGTGTGTGTGTGTGTGTGTGTGTGTGTGTGTGTGTGTGTGTGTGTGTGCTGACACCTATGGCTGCAGGGCTGTCTTGTCTTATCCTAAACTATTAGCAATCACTCAGTCATTTCTTTCTCCTCTCTGCTCACTTTATTTTCTTCTCTTCTTGGTCTTAAGTGCTTCTGATTTGATTTGATTCCCTCCTGCTGCATATATTCCAACTCCTTATCTTGCATAGATTCGTCTTCCCTTGAAGGATTGTGTGTTAACGGAGGGAGCTCCGGTTTGAAATAAAGAAATATAACAAATTAAAATCAAGCAGAGACAGAAAAAAATAAAAATAAAAAATCAAGACAAGAAAAGAGGTCCAATTTGGCTAAAGGTTGCTAAGAAAAGAGCTAATGCTGTCTTAGTATTAGCTGTTGACTGGATCTGATTGAAAAAGCTAACTTAGGAGCATATCATTGGTTAACAGTTTGTCCTGATCTTCTCCCTTTCTGTGTTTAGTTTGTTGTTCTGTGGCTGGAACACGACTGTCGCTACCAGTACACAGAGGACCTCCTGCAGCATGTCCGCTATGGCCTGATGGACGTGCCGACCCTGCACCACCTCGCCCAGAGCCACCCCGTGGTCCAGTCAAGCCCTACCGCTGCCGCCCTGGTGGACGAAGCCCTGGACTACCACCACTCCGCCTTCGCTCAGCCCCTCCGGCAGTCGGCCCGAACCCGGCCCCGCTTCCAGTCCCTCACCCTGTACATAGTCGGGGGGCGGAAGCGAGAGGTGAGCAGGGTCAGGGAGCTGCGCTACTTCAACCCGTCCGCGCAGGAGCACGTGCGCGTGGCCGGAGGATCCAACTGGAGCGAGCTGGCGCCCATGCCCACCGGGCGCAGCCACCACTGCGTGGCCGTGATGGGGAACTTCCTGTTTGTCGTCGGGGGGGAGATGGAGCACGCCACCGGGAGGACTTGCGCGGTGAGGACCGCCTGTAGATACGACCCCAGAGGAAACCGGTGGACCGAGATGGCCCCCATGAAGGCCTGCAGGGAACACTTTGTGCTGGGCGCTTTGGGGCAGTACCTGTACGCAGTGGGTGGCAGGAACGAGCTGAGGCAGGTGCTGCCCTCCGTGGAGCGCTACTGTCCCAAGAGGAACAAATGGATGTTCGTCCAGCCCTTCGACCGCTCCCTGTCCTGCCACGCCGGCTGCGTGGCCGACGGTCTGCTCTGGGTTTCAGGTACGCAGCGTCAGGTGTTTTCACTTCCCCCTGAGTTCTGTGATTATCTGAGCTCAGGTTTGCATGGATATACTTTGTTGAATATATAGATTTGTCCTTAAATCTTGGAGCTCAGGATGCTGTGCCTCTGGGTTACAGGTGGAGTAACAAACACTGCTCAGTACCAAAACCGGCTGATGGTGTACGACCCAGAACAGGTAACTATGATAGCATTTATAGTAGATTCTGAAAAGTGTATTATCTACCAAGAAGAGCAGGTGACGTAAGAAATTACTTTTAGTGAGAAAAAAACAGAAAAAGAATCGCTATACAAACTATGGTTTCTGGTTCATCATCTTAATTTAGGCTCTGAAAAACTAACAGACCAACAGCAAACTCCCAACTTAAAGCTGGTCACGACCTTAGGATTTCGACACACACTTAAGCAGTTTAAAAGTTTCCCTTCTGAGTTTTTGTCAGTCAGAGACGTAGCCACTCACCAAGATATTTATGACAGAATACAGCAGGGATGAAGTACAATCAATTTAATTTTTTCATGGTTTGACATGGTTTTAAGGAGTGGAGGAGACCTTTTGAACTCCCTCTGCCTCCCTTTTTGTTGTACCCCTTATGAGACCTCCTATGCACTTTCAATCATACAAGTGATAATTTGGACTAACATAACACTCAGTAACCCTTAAGGTTGGTTTATCATATGAGAGAAAATAACTGTACTGAGCCTGAGAGCTCATACTAATACACATATGACTATCTCACAGTTCCACATCCAAAAAGATAAAAAAAATAATAGTAAGAATTTGGCAATTCAAGAAGTACAAGAAGTTGGATCACTTACATGGTTTTTGTCAGATATAGGTAGAGAGCTTTTTTTTTTTTAAGTGATCTGTGTTGTTTATCAGCTCCAAAGAGAGTATGATAGTAATTTTTAAACTTTTTTCTTGTTGTTGTTTTTTACTCAAAAGGCACTCCGGACACCCAAAAATGTATAAAGTCCAACAGAAAAAGACGATATTCCTTACTGTAATATCCAGTCTAATGTCAAAATTGCTCAACGTTGTATCCTCTGTATAAGGGCACATTATGTTAATTTTGTTTCATGTTTCTGAGAAGTTAATGAGTGCCTGGCAGGTTTCAGTGTTATGATATGACAGAGGAGACTTTAGTTCAACACCAGCCAGATAAATAGGGATTTTAATCAACTTCAGAGCATAAAGGCACCTGAACCCTACAGGTTCATAATCTAACTTTACATGGTCAAACTTTCTATGAGATTTTTTTTTTTTTATCATAGTTTTTAAAAAGTTCTATTAAACACAGTTTAGACAACAAGAAAGACATATATTGTGAAAATAAATGCAGAACTTATGTTCAATTGTGATGGATTACACAATAGCCAGGTGTCAAGTGTCTGTTAATTAATTTTTCTCACCATATGGAAATTAATGTAAGCCAGTGGCACTGTGGAAAAAATAGGAAAGCTACCGTTACTGCTTATTTCATCAGCGGTAAAGTGTGTTTGTTGTTATTTGTCCATTGAAACACACAGAGAGAATAACAAAAATAATAACAAAAGGAAGTACTGTTGATGTTTTTTGTGCTTTTTCAGTGTAGCACAAGACAATTTTAAGGTAAACTGCTCATTAGGTCGGAATGCAGCAAACTGCTTTTTCTGTTCGCGCACGTGTGTGAGGCAGCTGTTTTGAGAGGTCTGGATCTTGGCGAGGCGGCATATAGCATGGGAGTGTGCCCTGTGTGTGTGTGTCTGAGTCTGCAGAAGGTGCATATCCATCTGGGTTTGTGTTTGTACTCGTCTGCGTGCGAACGGGGGAACGAAGGAGTGAGTGAAAGAAAGAGTGAGGGAGTCTCATTTGTATTCACCAAGAATCTACATTCACCTGCCAGAGCAACAGCAACCCCCCACCCACTCTACCCTCAACAGATGGCCACCCGTCAGCTCCCAGCAGACACACACACATACACACACACTATTCTCTGCCTCAATCAAGTAGGCATACACACACACTCACACTGATTCGAAATAAGCTTCCACACACTTAGCGAGATGAGCAGGGAACCTTGGTGTAAAATGGAGTGGCTGAAACATATGATTAGAAATTGGGAGGGAAGTCATTAGTCCAAACTAGAGCTCCAGTGTCAAGTTATTTATCTAACACTGAGCATACATCAATTACCCATGCATGGATATGCCTGAATATTAATCTCCTTACTCGTCCACCTTCCCTATATCTGCCCTCACTGTTTCTCTCTCTCTCTTCGCTTCCTCTTTGCGCTGCATCTATCATCCTCCTCCTTCGAATCCATCTGCCTTTCCCCCCGCCGCCCCTGGCCTGGTGTTCAGGACGAGTGGCTGGCCCGCAGTCCCATGCTGCAGAGGCGTGTGTACCACGTGATGGCGGCGGTGAGGAGGCAGCTCTACGTGCTGGGCGGCAACGACCTGGACTACAACAACGACCGCATCCTGGTGCGCCACATCGACTCCTACAACATGGACCAGGACCAGTGGACCCGCTGCTCCTTCAGCCTCCTCACAGGTGGGAGGGGTGAGGGGTGGGGTGGGGAGGGGGGGGCAAACTCCACAACCGCGTCATCAAAAGCGGCGCCGAATGCGACACCCACACCGTGGCTTTTTTTTCTCAGCCGTCTCCCCCAGTGCTGAATTAGATCAGCGACACACGCCGCACGTGCTAAACGCGGGAGCCGCTCACAGGAAGTTAAATGCGGCAGCAACAGTTTAGTTCTGCCTCAGAAGCGACTAAATGCCTGTAGACGTAACGGTGATGACTAAAACACCTTAAAGTTATGGCCCTCCGGGCCCACAAGGTTCTGCTGTGAATCGCATTCTTTAAAGCTGGAGAGGTTGTGAAGAAAAACGCAAATAGACGTGATGCTGACAATGAGTTTAATCCTGTTTTTTTTAAGCTTTTCACTAAAGCAAAAAACTGCTTAAGACCTTTGAAAATAGGATGGTGTAAAAGATACATTCATGAACAGAGTTGGTGAAGTTTTCAGTAAAACTTCACAGTCTCAGGGTTTACAGAACCAATGACATCTTCTTTTCCATCTAACGCCTCGTTCAGTTCCCTGTTGCCTTTTGTTTTTGGATCTTGTCCTCACACAAAAGTTAAAAGACTAACGAAAGCCATCAGAGGCTTAGTCTTGGATCTGAAAGCCCTTCTGTCCTTTCTGTTTTCTTAATATCGCGCTGACTCTGCTCTTCTCAGGTCAAAACGAGTCTGGTGTAGCCGTGCATGAGGACAGGATCTACGTGGTTGGGGGATACTCCATTTGGACCAATGAACCACTGGCATGCATACAGGTGAGAGGTTTTGAATTTCTATTTGGGACTTTTGAACGTTTTTGACCACTTTTATCCCCTTTTAAAAAACTGCTTCCCAACAGAGAAACAGACCTGCTACCACTACTCTGGGCCCAAAACTATTTAAGGAATCATAAAAATGAGGAAAATATATTATGTAATACGGTTCATCAGAATTTATGTGCAGTGAGCTAAAGAGAAGAAGGCATCTGGCTTTTAATCAGCACACTGGTCAAGAGCTGTCATCTGGGATGTAATGGGGGTGCATTAGTGCTCATCGGAGAAGGACTCATCAAAGCCTAAGGAATCTCCTAAGATGTTTCACCTCTCACTGAAAGGTTTTGTCGTAGCTCCATAGCTACAACTAAACACAACTTTTGGGAGCACCAGACTTGGAACAGCTTCTACCAAGAAGCTACGAGGCAGCTAAATTCTGGGGGAGCCCTGTAGCCTTTGCTGCACAGGCCAACCTTGAACAATCTAATTATTGCACAATGGTCACTTTAAATGGTCACTCTAAGCTACACAGGAAAGATGAATATGGTTGAGCCCCTTGGAGTTTATCTGATGATATACTTTAAACTGTTAGATGTTATTTTATCCTACTTTAGTGACTTCTTTTTTGTTCATATACTTAGTTAGCCATTTCTCTTTTTATTTTATACATAATATGACAGACTATTTTATTGGGCTTGAACCGGTTCCAGAGCAACCAACTTCTTTTCACCTCATGATTTTAACTGAAGTGGTTCAAATATATCACAAGAAAAAACATACATTTTGTGATTGAATGTTATGAGAAATTAACTTGTTTAGGATTTCAATCAAAAGACATAATAATTTCAGTCAAATTTAAAGAAAAAGTTAGAAGAACATTAATCGTCTGTATAAAATTCGGTGGCCATCCATAGAGATGATCTGCAATGACGTGATGGATCAACATAACCACCCCCCCAAAACTTATTACAAACTGTTATAAGGTTAAAAAGAAATATGAGGAGGCACATACACTAAAATATGATTTCCTTTCTCCAGGTGCTGGATCTCAGTACAGAAGGGAAGGAGGAGGTTTTCTACGGGCCAACGCTGCCGTTCGCCTCCAACGGGATAGCCACATGTTTCCTGCCCGCTCCTTACTTCACCTGCCCAAACCTACAGACTCTACAAGTACCCCATCACAGAATAGGTGCCGTCTAATGAAAAAAAGCGTCGGAGAACGTGAACACATCCATAATGATGGATGCACTGCCAGCTGAACTGTGGACAGACGGTGCTTAGTAAGAATCACACTACTATTGCCCTTTCACAGAGGTGTGGAATGTGTTGCTAGGTCCAGAGGCTTTTACACAGCCGCTCCAAAGACTGACACCTTATTTAAGTCCTACAAAGACGGGACGAACAAGTTACCACTGAAAGTGGAAGAGACATCAAACGGGCAACGAGTGGAAGTGAAATATAGCCAAACTGCTCAACTGGGGGCCGCAGATGTTAAAAGAAAGAGATATATTATAGGGCTGTAAAAGGTTTTAAGCCAAGATAGCTAAACAAGCATAGCTTTTCCACCTAACCTCTATAATCCCATTTGTGGCCTGAAAAACGAGAACGTTTTTCAAGATGCAGAGGACAGTGGCTGTTTTCTTATCATTCGCACGAGCTTGGAATGCATGAGGCCGAAGCTCACCGGTGCATAAAAGTGCACGGTAATTTTGTTTTTGAAAAAAAAAAAAAGAAGAAAAAAAAAAAGCTCATCTCATGTAAAACACGACTCTGATAAATTATCCACTAGCAAAAGCAGAGACATATTTACAAACTACACACGTGCTGTCCACCCGTCTATGAGATAATTTAATCCCGCTCAGGACATGCAACTGTTTGTTCTTCAAATGAATGTCTGGTTGTTGTCGTTGGACATATATCTGATGAATATTCTACAATATTCTAAATGTCTGGTGTGGTTTAAAAAAAAAAAAAAGAAGAAAAAAGCCATCTGAAACCAGGTGTCTGCGAGAATATGTGGAAAATCTGCAGAATAAAGATGCTACTGAAATAACAAAGAGATAGCAAGAGGATATTTGCAAAGATTTTTTCTGAAAATTATTATTGCGTGATAGAATAAATGCTTTTTTACTTGGATTCTCCAACCAACGCTGTTACAGATGGTGCAACACAGGGCAGCTCCGGTTAAGAGATGTATTGCTGTTTGATGAAGCCGGAAAATGACTAACGATGACAGGAAATGAGACTCGCTGATGGTGGGAGACAGAAGTGAGACTTCATGGGATTAGGTGCGAACTAAAGCCCGATTGCAAGGCCGCGGAGAGAAGAAGAAAATTGGAACAAACAAGTGATTCTCTCCATTACTCACTTTTTCATTTTTTGGGGGATGGGGTCATCAAATCTCTATTTCAGAGTGCCAACTTGAACTAGAGACGGAGCCTGATGGCCCAAGATGGACGAGTGCTCTGATGTGTACATTCCACACTGCTCACGGAAACGACTGAAAAGGCTGAGAGACTGATTATGCATCCACTGTCACATTTTATTTCACCAACACGTCTGCTGTAACTTAATGCTGCGCTCGCTTTACAATATCTACATTATATACAAGCTCATGAAAGGGCTCATGCATTAAGCTGAAGATTCCTGTAATTGTAAATCTCCTGTTCTGCTGTTGTCTTTAATATAAAACAGACTTATAATGTCTAAGATACCCTCACACCAGTAGCAGCGGTACAACTCTTTATAACAATTGAAAAATATCATGATAGAAGATATAAACTCTTCTCAAAGGTCATCTGCAAGGTGTCCGTCTTCCGGAAAAACTTCTTAATCGCTCTCCAGACTGGTGATTTCAGCCTGCCCACCTTCTCCGAGGAGACACAGCAGCTTCATGTATGCACTCCTGTTCCGTGGAAAGATGCGTCATTTTCGACAAAGCTCAGAGTGTTTACGGTGGCGTATGAGACATCTGCTTATTGTCTAGACGACTTCAAAGTAGTTCGAACGCTGCTGTGTGACTCATGTGCCCGCTCACCTCAGGCTGGTGTTCTTGCCCAGGCCTCGTTTGTGCTCTGCCTTCCTCAGGCCGGCGGTCAGGTCGGGGACCAGAGCCAGGACCGCGGCCGGATCCAGGACGGCCACCGTCTCCAGGACGGCGTAGGCCTGCCTGTCGTAGACGCCCGTGTTGTCCTCCGCAAACGCTCTGAGGGGGGGGCAGCGGAACGGAGGGAGAGGTGTGAGAGCGGGCTCCGGACTCCTACGGGGGGCAAAAATGCCGCCCCGCGCTTCCAGACGCTCGGCGCTGCGTGATGGAGCAAATTACCGTAAGACGGTGATCATCTGCTCGCACGGTCCCCCCGCAGACACAGCGGCACATCGCTCCACCACAAGCTGTAACGCATCTGTGCTCGTCCTCCTCACTGCAAACAGACACACACACACACAGACACACACACACAGACACACACACACACAACCTCTGGTGTTACTGACATCTGCAGGCAAACAAGTGCTGATAAAAACTGAGCATTAAAGACTCGGAGCTAAACAGTTGGGACAACATGCCTGTTTTTATATGAAAAAAATTGCTCTAACAAATTTGACTACGAGTAAAACAAACAAACAAAAGAGCGCTCTACCCTGTGGCTCGTTGACCAGCATCAGACATCGCAGCAGAGACGGCAGGGGCAGGGTGAGGAGGGTAACGTCCGAGTCGCCGTTGCGCCTCAGAAGCTCCAGCAGGAACATCAGGACTGATGCGAGGCGGGGAGGGGGGGCGTGACCTCTGAACTGCAGGAAGTTCTCACTGAAAAATCCCCAGGAGAGAGAGAGAGAGGTGGGGGGAGGTTTTACAAAAATAGCCGATGGAAAGAGCTAACAAATGTGCAGAAATTTGTTTAAAAACTAAAGCGGGTTTGGGGGCGTTTTGGGTATAAACATGCTAGTTTTGGCACGTTTTTGGAAGTCACATCTCGGCGCTAGCCACCCACCAGAGCACCTCCAGGATGGTCCTTCTCAGAGCGGCCCCCCGCGCCGTCGGGCTGGCCTCACACGCGGCCAGAAGCACAGGGTGGTTGGCGATGGTGCTCATGGAGGGGGCGGCAGGAAGGAAATGGTCCACGTATCTATGGGTTACCGAGCGCAGCTGCTGCCGGAGGTGAGCTCCCTGGGACTGAGACACACTCGAGGCCACTGAAAGACCCTGCGCAAGGAGAAAAAAACAAAACAAAACAAAGAAAAGAAAAAAAAAAACTGTTAATGTTGATGCCGGCTGTGTGTTTTTTTGTATTGTGCATTTGCGCTTATCCTCGCCTGTAGAAACAGAGGCAGGCTGTCCCTCAGAGCTTTGTCGTGCTGGGGGAGGTTGTGGGGAAGCAGCAACCCGTCCACAATCCTGAACAGCAGCTGCTGAGCTTTGGAAGTGGCCAGCAGGGGGCTCCAGTGCCTCACTATGCAGCCTGAGGCACAGGGAGCACAGCTGTAATTATGAATGACGGCTGTCTGTTAGAGGAGCTGCGCCGCTACGATAAAACTACTGCTCCCTACTTACCAACAACCCAGTACGACAGTTGCATCCCCTCTTGGTTCTTGCTAACCACGTAGGGTTTGATGTGTTTCAGGATGTCACCAATGTAATCGAGGGCTTTGGTGACCATGGCCGACCGCTCGGACAGGAGCTGCAGTCCACTGTACACGCTTCCCACAGCCTGAGACCATGTGACAACGTTGTTGTGATATGGTAAGAGTATACAAAGGGTTATGGAACGGCAGCAATAAAGGCCTGGAGCTGTTGTACCTTGACGAACGCCTCCAAGGACGACGTGGGCTCTGGTCTGGTGGCTGTGGGCTGAAGCCCAGCTCTTTGCAGGAGGCTGTCCACCTCAGGAAGTCTCAGCACCAGCCGGGTCAGTTCGCACAGCTGCTCTCCCGCAGTCCTGCCTACGGGGGCGAAAACACAAACATACCAGTTCTCTATTCAAATGTTACATTTGTGACCTTATCAGTTCCACGGGCGATTCATGGTAAATGGCGATAAAAGCTTGTATCCAAACAGTATAAAATAAATTCAAAATCTTGTGTCCTGTTACCCGTCCTGCTGTCGGTCCCATCTGAGTTCTTGTGAAGGTGCTGCTGCAGAACACATCTGAACCAGGCTCTGACCGTCAGGCCTTCAGCGGAGCCGGATGCAGGAATGCTGGAGTTACTGCTTAGCAAAGACACCATCTCACTGGAAAAGACAGCCAAATGGATTCAGCTAATTTAACCTGCCTTTATTGTAAGGTATGGGACTTCCTGATGGGACAGTCGGTGCTATCTGAAGGGGGCAGTTAAAGCGGAAAATATGTTTATTTAATACCTTAAAAATGTACATTTAGTGTCTGCAAATGTTTTTCATTGATATATATATTTTAAAACAGTTACATCTAACAAAACTTGTTAGGTGATGAAATGTCACCTGACCTGATCCTTTTGCAGTTTTTTTGCGATTGATTCAGATCTACCTGTTTTGGAGAAGATGGGGGAGGTAGCGAGTCACCAGAAGTGGGTGAACCATGTCATCCCAACCAAAGCATTGCATTATGGACTGGACTGGATTGGGCTGAAGGTCTTGGGGTGCAGAAGTGGGTAGATCAAAAGCCAGTAAGGTGAAACCTGATGAAAATTGAATGAGAAATGATTTTAAATGAGCAGAGTGGACAAAGTTACTCAGCTCTTCTCCTTTTGCTTTTACAATATCCTCTCATATCTTCACCTAAAATGAAAAAAAAGTGCATTTTCCGCCTAAAAAAACATGTTCAGAGAGAATGAGGCCTCGCCTCCCTCCCACCGGGAGCAACTGACCTGCAGCTGCATCTGCCAGCTGTGCCGGAGGCGTCTGAGAGAGCCGCAAACTGCGCAGGAAGGGGAAGAAGTGCGCCCAGAGAGCGGAGGCTACAGCTAGGTGGTGCTCTTTAATCGCGCCGCTGGTGGTGCTGGTGGAGGTAGTGGGAGCCCAGGCCGGGGTGGGCGTTGACTGGACGCCGCGCTGATGGACCCGTCTGGAAAGACGGACAAAATGCTCACAAAGGCGAGGGCGGCTAAACAAATCTATCCAATTCAGTCAGCGCTCCCTCTTGTGTACAAGCGCCAACCCCTCCTCCCAAATCCTTCTGCTCCTCTTCTTCTATTTTAGTCCTCCTTCATGTATTTTCCCCTCTTCCCTCATGGGGGATTACTTTGTGCGGCGGAGTGCAGCAGGGGTGGGGGGGTGGGGGTGGGGATAGGTGTGGGGAGGGAGGGTGTTATCGGCATAGACCGGAGCCTAATGCTGATCCCTGTACACAGACTACACTTTGGCTCTTTGGCTCATCCCTGGCCCTGGCCCCAGTCGCTCCGGCATCCCCACAGTGGCTGGCATTAGCCCCGATAAGCAGCTGAGGGAGCTGTAATCTCATTTAGACTGGAGATGATCCCTCTGTCCCCCTCGTTCACGCAGATGGGGGAGAGGAGAAGAAGGAGTTAAGGTGTCCTAAGGAGAGGGGAAAGGATGGAGGCACTGGCAGCCCTTTTTTCCTTCCTCAAGGTGTGCGCACTCACACACACACACATAGACACACACATCAATGATGCCTTCCCTTCCAGCAAGGTTGCATCTAATCCAGAGAGAGCTGAGACAATCGATTAGAGTCTGAATTCATTAGCCTCGTTACTACAGCGGAATGGGCCTTTCACACCCATCAACCCTCATTGTACAAGACATCGTCAGAGACCCCACTTAATCCTCCACTCTGTGGCTCCTCGTGTATACACAGAAACATGTATACGCAGACATCCACAACAGCAAAATACCATTCCAGAGTCAACTTTTCCCCCAGGTGTATCCTCTCTAAATCCCATGAAATATAAATATGGCCCATCCTACACAGATACCCCCCCCCCCACTACTTTTTCTCTTTTCGTCGAATCTAATATACAGCGATTTCTACATTTGTCAAGTAAACATGCACCCTTCTTGACTGCGTAAGCTTCGGCTCAGTGTTCCTTCAAAGCCTCCCGCAGCATGTTCCAAAGATGAAAACAGACCCGACAGTCAGCTCGCCACAACACCCCCACTGTCCCATATTAAGAGGGTCATGGGGAAGAAATCAAACTGGGGAGTTATGCTGGTGACTGGCTCCTCGCCTCCGCACCATGGCAGTGGCTATTAGGACCAAATGCTCCTGAATCTGCAGCGGGATAATTCTCTTAATGTGTGCGGATTCCACCCGGTTCTTAATGGGCGTAATGATGCACTGGGCAGATTTGCCAGGCTCAATCATTTAGCATTCTTTTCGTCCGGGAAAGCGCATTAATCACAAAGACGCTGTAAAAATCGCCCGGTGGAGGAATTACGTTTCATTTGGTGGGATGAAGTAGAGGGGGAGTGCGTGGTGTTTTTCTGATTGGCCAAATGGGTCGGCTTGATCCGGGCCATAACACAGAAGACCTCTGGGAGTTCTCTTACTTTCCTTCCTCGGTTATTCATGTGCAAATGTATACCCTCCGGCCCTCATTTTTCAGATGGGAGGTTACTGGAATCGGTAAAGCTGAACACGGGGCTTACTTTAAAGTCTTATTGTCTTATCTTTTGTAGGATTCTGGCTAAATAAGCTAGTTTCCAGTAGATCATCCTTACGAATTTAAAAACTTTCTCTCAACCTTACCCACTGTGGTCTTTGTGCCCAGCTCGGCACCTCCACATAAGCAGACACTGTTCTTCCAGTCGAGGCTTTCTGACCCTCAAGCTGGGGTCATTCATGTAATGAACACCCCTGTCCTACAGGTGAACCCATCGTGATCCCCAGCTCTTCTATGGTGTCCATAGAGGCTCCCCTGAGCCCGTAACTCTAACAAGGGCTCTAGCAACACCTGCTGAGGGTGGATGGAGGGTCACAAGACCTCCCGAGACCAACAGGTTCTTTACAGACACTCATTTGTGCTGACGGAACAATCCTCTTATTGTCGGGATGTGAAGTGAGCGGGCTGTGGGCTGGTCTGGGAAGAGCGTTTCCACTATCTGTAAGGGCCTATTAATTGGTTACTGATGAAAAAGTGTGGGAAAACAAGGGGAAAAGCAAGAGATCCAAAAGGATCTGGTCAGCGTTTTTGTGCCCCGCTTTCTCACCTGAGCTGAGTGAGGACGACCTGTAGGAAGGCCAGGGCGGAATTCAGCTCGGACTGGCGACAGGCGGGCAGCAGCCAATCGAACCCTTCGTTGAGCAGCTTTTCCTCCGACAGACTCAGGGTGCTGCTCGTCTCAAACACCTCAGCCACACCGTCCAGGTAAGAGCCGAGCGGCCCCCACAGGGCAAGCCTGCGAGACACCTCTGTGGTCTTATTGTAGAACTCCTTGGCTGTCTCGTTGAAGGAGGAGGCCAACCAGCTAGCCTGGGCACCCACATCCAGACCCCTCTCCTGTTCGAAATGTAAGAATATCGATTAAAACAATAAAATAAAAAAAGATGGAGTTTGGACATTTGGACTGCGCACTGTGAGTTTAATTCCAGGTACCTGGAACAGCAGCAGCAACGATAACTGCCCTCTCCAGACCAGTGTGCGATGCTGGGGGGGGCAGTTGGCGGGCAGGAAGCCGAGCAGCTCACAGGCTCTGCTGGCCACGTCTTCCAGCTCTGCCTGCCTGGCCACCACCAGAACCAGCAGCAGAAAGTTCATGAGACCCGCTTCTGAGAGCTCCTGCATCTTCTTAAGAGAGAACTTTGAGAAGATCCTGAAAACAGGAAACAAACGGGGGGGGGGTCAACAGCTATGGCAAAGCAAGGCACATTTATTCGTGTGGAGCACATTTTGTTTAAAGGCTAAGGGACAGAGGCTGTTGCGGCCCGCCCCCCCTTTTTTTTTTTTACAATTACAACTGTAACCTTGTTTTCTTTATTTCTCCAGAACCATTCATCAGAGGTGATTTCTTTTCTCCAAAACCCCCTGACTCTCAGCCCTAACTGAACTTTCCATCCCCATCTTACACGTCACAACCCTCTCAGCTCTCAGGGAGAGGCTCCGCGTCCCAGCCGGCGTGTGTGTGTTTTTATGTGTGTGCAGGCAAGACAGAAAGGAATAGCACGAGTGTAAGAATAGAGAACCACCCAGTACGCTGTTACATCCTGCGGGCACTGTGGAGAAATGCCTTTAAAGATCATGTTAAATGTCAGAGACACTCAGACACACAGCAGTGGGTGCTCGGTCCCTCTCTCCACAGCCAAACCAATTTACTGCAACACCAGTGAGAGATCAATAAATCCACACACACACGCACACACACACACAACACACACACAGAGCTGCCTGTTTGCTTGCCTGGCAGGAGAACACAGAAGGTTGAAACCATCTCCTAAACACAGATGCAGCCCACACAGGTGAGCTGAGCTGCCGTTTGGGTCAATACACAAACAGCCAGCATCTCCAGACAAACCCGGTGTAAATAGTATGACTGGTCAAAATAAAAAAATAAAACAATTTTTTTTTTAAAAGGGAGCGACGCAAACTAAGAGAGGAGCTGGTTAAAAGGCAGACAGACCAAATCCTGCGTGTTTATACCCAGAAGTCCATTAAAAGCAGAAGGTTGCCAAGCATGGGAGGCAGATTTAAGGGGATGAGTGGGTGATATGTAGTGGGGATAGAGGCACCACAGTGGGGAGCAGAAGAGGGGATTTTCCTTTCCTGCGTTCTCCCAACCTGTCTGTTTGTTTATTCCGGACAGATTTGGTTTCGACCTCGGCGAGCAGATGCTCCCAAGTCCTGGCGCAGGACGTCAACATGCTCGCGGTCGATCCGGTTAATGCGATCGTTGCGGGCGTCCAGCGGGGCCCCGGCCGGGAGTGGGAATGCTGCCCGAAAGCTCGGAGCCATGCGACCGGCGTCCCTCGCGCCTCGCCGGGGGGAGGCAGTGGTGATAGTTTCTGTGGAGGGAGGTGGAGCGGGGAGAATCTGGACCCGTCCCAGCCCCAGCCTGGCTGCTGCCAGGATTTTCTACCACCCCCCACCGCCCAAGATCCCCTTCTCTATCCGTGCTGGAAACCAACACGGCTTCGTTAAGGCGAATTAACCGCCACGCTTGTTAGCTAATTAGCCCCCATGTCTGCAGTGCTACTGATCACATTCCAGACAGAGGGAAATCATTAGGCGGATTTATCTACGGCTGCCACTCTCTGGCACCCGGCCGCCTTGGGATGTGGGATGGTCCAGTGCTTGGTTCTGATGTGATCACCAGCTTAAGACATTTTTGCTTAGCTTGCTTTTATTTCCAGCCCAGACACACACACACATACACACCCAGACACACACACACGTCTTCCTCTTCCCTCTGACCTGTGTTGAAGAGCAGGTGGTTGACTCCTGAGACACCTGCTCCACTGATGGGCCTGAGTAAATATCAAAGACTCACAGGGAGACTCTGGTGCACCTGGCATGCACACAAACAACTCTCAAATGTATGACAGTTTGCAAACCCACATGCTGTGCGAGCATTACTTCTGGTAGGCACCTACACACACACAGGCTCGGGCCCAAACAGCTGTTTAAACACATCACACGCGCGAAGATCAAGGGGAGAAAACTAATCTCCTTAATCCCAGTCCTGAATGGTAATTATTTCTTAGAGCCAATCCCAATTTAAAATCCCACCTGAACATGGATTTGGTGTGGTGAGATCTACTTTTCGAGGTGAAAGGTGCGAGAAAAGTGCACGGCTTCCAAGCCGTTTTTTCCGATCTCACCTCCCCTTAATCTGCCTTTGTGGGACTCCGCCCGCCGTGTCCTGGGCGAGGCAAAGCGCCAGGACTCGGAGGAAGATGTGGAAGGAGTTGGCAGAGCGGTAGAGCTGGTCGTGACCCGGAGAATGGAGGGGTGAGGGAGAGCAGCAGCTGCGGGCCTGTTCCAACAGAGCTAGGGGCGTCCTGCACAGCGTGCCCAGGCCAGACATCCCCAACCACGGCACGGCGAATGAGCCATTCTGGAGAAAGGTGACAGCATTGTTTTGACTGTAAAGGCCTACCGGGACAAGAGCTGCTTGGCCAATTAAAATCTTAAATTTGTGTTTTAAACACACACAAACAAATTAAACAAGCTAAAGGTGACCACGGTGAAGTTAAAGTTGAAATGAGAACATATATTATTATAAAAAGTTGGATAAAGCAGTCATAGAATTGTGTTCCCTTATGCCCTCTGGGACTTGTATCCTTACCAGGTTCTTACTAAAGTAGTCCCAGAGGATGGAGACAGCAGTGGTGCTTGGTTTCCACAGCAGACACAAACTGAGGCAGCAGTGGACATGAATCCTGACCTGCTCCTCTGGTAGACCAGCCTAAAATGAAACGCACACAAAGATTTACCGTTATTTCTACTAATGGAGAGGCAAACACTTTTTAATTGGAGGTTTGGAAGCTGTGCTAACCTTGGGGTTACAAGTTAGCCTCAGAAGCTCTTCTACAAATATCCAGTTATCTTCAAGCTGTTTCTAAAGGAGAGGGAAGAAGAAGAATGACACATTAAAGAAGAAAAACAAATATCCCTATCTATCAATCATAAGCTTTCTCCGGATTGACTGTAGGTGGATTTTTTGTGTTATAATATGAACAAAAAGAGACTGGACAGTCCGCAGTTAGGCAAATGGCCACTCTTCTTTGGTGGTGTGTTTATTCAAGAACCCACAATACACAGACACAAAAAACCTAAACTTTATTTTTATCGGAATTCACTAAAACAGCCACAAGGTCCTGAGAGGGGGTGCTCGAAATTGACTAATAACTATACCATCTATGGAACTCAGGGAAAAAAACAGCTCTCAACCCGTTACACTCAAACCAAAGTAAAAAAACAAAACACAATTGATTAATAGAAAAACATGTATTTGTTGTAAAAACTATTTGTTAATAAAAAAGAGCTATTTAGAAAAATATCTATTTTGTTAATTAAAAAAATAAATAATATGAATTAAAAATAAAAACGGCTGCGTTGGTAAAAAGAATTTCCTTTAATATTTTTAGTTATTAGAAAAGAATTTTGTTTCCCCCATTTCCATTCCCATTACTTTAAAAAAAAAAAAAGGCTACTCTATGTGCAGGATTACTAAAGCTGTGAAATTTGGTGTGAATAAATGCATTATTCAAACAAAAACATAATCAGCTTTTGAATGAGTAAAAACCCCATTATGTGGACATCACCATAGATTCCTGATTAAGTATATCTACTTCAGTTAAGTCATGTTTCCTATATGTCCTCTTATTGAAACTTTTATGATCATTTCATTTCCCCAGACCCCAACAGTCAGAAATCAGAAACAGACTGCTCAGTGTTTGACAGTTGGAACTGTGAAAAAACCCTCTATATTTACGCCCCGCCATGTTTCCTTCTCATGCAGCATTTGGATGTATCAGTACAGCATGACTCTTGGTTTCTTACCTCATTCTGAATCGTGCCATTTCGACTGTACTGGCCTAACATCGCCAAATGAGTGACCAGCCACCATGTAAATCCCAGAGGGTCTTTACAGTGTGTTGGGAGGCCACTGAAGCGCTCTTCCCCTGGTTTCCCTGAAACCAGGGATCTCAGCAGTGAGTTCATGCAGCTCCAGAACGACTAGAGGGAACACACATCGGTTAACTGAATTCAGACCCAATTTACCCTGCCACTGCGGACATGTGTGTGTTTCTGTTACCTGTGTGTGCAACACTTTGTGCCTGTGTTCCAGGAGGTACATGAGCAGGATCCAGAGCTCTTTGGTGCAGGAGCAGAGGTAATGAGTGCTGCCTGCTGCCTCTGTTGGTCTCACCTAAACGTCAACAAGATTCATTTTAACCCTACCAGCTGCAGCTCTGCTCGACATGGTTTGTGACATGTTGGTAAAGTATCCAACCCCAGTTGGCCAGCTATTCAAAATGTTACATGAGGTCACTTTAGGATTGATGGCTGTGAATTTCTATTCACCAATGGTGCATAGGATGAGGTGCCACTCACCTTGCTGTATTTGCTTATGGCCAGACCAGTAAGATCACACAGCAGGCTGCACAGGTGCTCCTCGAACAGACTGGTATCAGTCAGGTTTTCCCCGGTCAGATTTGCAAACTGGTGGGCGTACACCACCTGGCCTGCAGACAGTTTCAATGTTTATGGTGCCACGCCTTAGACACAAGTCATATTTCAGTACGTCTAGTTCCCATCCCCCCCCCCCCCACAAGAACATATTCCAGACCCAAACCTTGCATCTTTTGGCCAAGGATGTGCAGGATCTCCAAAACCGACCAGTGTATGTCAAGATGAAGGTGCAACAAATGCCAAGATGGAGGAAAAATCTGTGGGAGGAAGTTCAATGTAAACAAATGCTTTCTATGCTGTGAAGCACTCCCTAGAGCTTTAAATGTTTGAAAACCCTCTCAGATTCCTGTGCTGGATGCTATAATGTATAGAAACCTGATAAACAGTACCTTTCCATGGTTCTGTATACTGAAAGCGCTTTGAACATTAGCAGGCAGGTCCTTCAGTCGCCCAACGAGGAGAGTGATTCCAAACAGCTCCTCCAGAAGAGCAGAGGGCAGCTGATGTTCCAGCTCCTCATAAGGATGTGAAGGACTCACATCCAGGCCCCCAGAAGGCTCCAGATATCTGGACAGACACAAGGATGTGCATCAAAATAAAGTAGGAGATTGTGCAGGCAGTATGACCTTTGACTGTGTTGACATACCTGTGCAAAAAGACTGAAACGTACTGAAGAAACAAAACGCACTGTTGTCGGAGCTCCTCTGCTTCATAGTGCAGATTTCCTGCCTGTCCTAAAAGGGAGAAGAGAGCTATAACGCTGTGGTCGTGCTCATGGAGTTTTACTTGTTTTGTTTCTTTAACAATAGACACATTCACATTTGAGGTTCTTTAAGAGCTTAGTGGCACAAAGATGTACGAAACCACAGGAGCCTCCACTCACAAACAGTAATGAGGACAAAAAATACTGACACCTATTTTATACTTAATATGAGACCTACAACAGGTCTCATTTTGTAAATATAACAGATACCTAAAAGAGGCTTCAGTCGAATCCTGTAAAGCGAGGGGAATATTGTCTTTCAAACTCAATATTGTTTGGTGATGGCAGTAAATATAATAATCTTTAAATATTCTTCAACAAATTAAGACTCCTTATCAAAAAAACATGTATACATATATGTAGCCAGGGAATATTCAACAGATGTGGGATCTAAAAGTCTGTTAGCTGGAGTCTGAATTATATTTTATTTAAACAGACTTACCAAAGTCACGTGAACTGGACTGTACCATAGTCTCTAACTTGAAAACCTTTTGTCTGAAACACAACAAAGACCACACAAATCCAGGGATGAGGGGTGGACATTATTAGGGAGACATTAAACATAACAGAAGATTTTCTTTTATACTGATGGCCTTATTACACTTCTGGTACCCAGGAAAAGGGCACATTAACCTTTCTATTTTAAGGAATTGGAACTAAGATCTGTTAACGTTTGCCTCACCTGAACAGACCAAATAGTAACTTTGTAGATTCCACAAGCGCTGTCTCAGTCACCCAAGGGAAGCCAAAGATGTCCACCGTGTCAGTCTCATACTCGGCAGGGGCTGGGTCAAGACGCAGCAGAAGCCTTCAGAGTGGATGCAAAGACAAATAGTAACAGTTAGATTTTTGCTCTGTTCTGTTAAGAAAATGCCACCTTTTTTATTTCTTTTTTATTCCACCTTCAAAATAGTGAACATCCACTGACTGACTGTACCTTTTCAGGGAGCGTCTGGCAATGTACCCCTCGGCAGACAGAGCTCTGGTGGAGTCATCTTTTCTTTCAGAGCAGCAGAAGCATGGCGGTCGAGTGGGTGTCAGAGCACACTGGCTGTCTGCTGCAAAGGGGGACACCGGTGGAGTAAGGGACTCACTGAAGTCATCAGCCATGCTGCTCCACCTTCATGGACAGCAAACAAAACACAGACATGGAAAGACTGTTGTCACTGACAGTTTGATGGCACATCATATTATTTGCTACACATCCTGGGTATCATTGCACAATTAAGGCGTTACAGAGCTGCTCGCGCTTCGAATTATTCTGCAGAAAACTGCTTACTTATAGAAACCCAAATGATTCCATAGCTTAATCAAGAGCTATGGCTGAACCAATTACCACGTAAATAACTAAGCTAACAAACTAGCAGGAAGTCACAACGTATCTTACCCTTGTGTAGAAGAATCGACAGCCATTAGAAGAGGTTAAACAACTGCTCCAGACTGCATTGATGTTTGTGAGTAGAATATTATGTCAGTTTAAATGTACTTAATAAGTGTTAGCAACTTCCCACTAGCAGCTTTATACTAAATGCACAGTATGTTCAAGTCGCATAGCATAACAAAGGAAAACACGACGTAATAGCTCGCTCCAGAATAGCAAGATACTCCCAAACAGTGATTAAACATCAACTTCGGCATCTGTAGAATTGTTTGCAGTGTAAAATGATGTTTAAATCAAAGCAGTGAAGAATAAAGAACAGCAAATGTCAGCTCCATCGTTGTTTTCATGCGCTCCCGCGCGTTCATCTCACGCATGCGCAGGCCCGCCCCGCGTTTGTCGATTGGTCGGAAGTTTCAGGGAGGGAGGGGCTACATCTCTCCCTTGAGCTCTACCAAGAGGTTTCCCTGCCAAGTGCTTCCTTTGTCGCTTTGTTTGCTAGTCTAATGCGGCAGTTTGCTGTTGCTTCTGAACAAACTATAGATATTCATTTAACAGCCTTATTGTTTCAACGATTCGGACCTCTCGGGAAATAAAAAGAAATGTCGAATTGAATTGTATATACAGCAAACGACTCTTTTACTTAAAACAAACTGCAAAAACAATATTGTACCTACGTGGAATTAAAGGTTTAGGTTGTGCCTGGTATATCTGCCCTTTAGGGACACTATTTCTAAGCTTTTTTTTATGAAAAAATTTAAAATAGGGGTCTGTTACATACAGATATATCCGATAGCAGGTCGTTGCTTTTTGCTTTTCTGTCCTCCCCAGTCTTTATTCAACACAATGCAGCGGTTTAAGTGGAATTTTAACCACGCGAACCCTAATTTCCATATGCAGATCTGTCTCTCCCAACCGTCCCTCTCGCCATCACACCATTTCTTGCATTCTAATGCATTCTCACATCTTAACAAAATCCCCCCTTCCGCCACACGCCGCCGACGTGCTCGTTTAGTCCATTTAAAACCCGTTCTACCTACGCGTTTGTCTCGTGCAGGTGAAAAGGGGCCACGGTAAAAACGGTGTTTAGCATGGTTTACTTAGCATTTTTTATTGGAGACAGTTTAAAAAAAAAGGGAAACATGGACGCGTCGGGAATCTTCCTTTCTTGTCTACACATCGGCATCCCGCCCTGCTTTCAACAGGAGACAGCCCGTCTGCGTGAGGACCCTGTCGCTCGGATGGGAAAGGTAAAAGCCTTTTTTTTCCCCTCCTCCCTGTTCCTACTCTGACAACCCATTCTATCCAGTGGTGCAAAGTGAAGTGGGAGAGAGATTTGAACCTGTTCCACCCCTCCCTTCTCCTTTCCCTCAAACGCAGTCCCGTTTCCTGGACTCCATTCAGTTTTACTGGGCTAAATTAGAATTTTCTTGCTCTTTTTTTATATTCGTGGGAGAAATTACTCCACTTTTCCAGACTTAAGATGTGACGATATAATGATTTGTAAATTAGATTCACATAGGATTATTTTCATGTACTTTTAAAACCCAGCTGAATGGAACAGGGTCGCGTGCCTTTGGCGGATGCGGCGGGTCTTTATTAAGTTCAGGTGATAACCTGATGCATTCAAGTGCAGCCATTTGAGAAACCCGGTAGACTTTACGGACCTTTTGTAAACGAGACGGCACTGACACGCTGACCATTTCCCCCGCTGTCTAGTCAAATTTTGGACTCAGATGTTTGACACCACAGGTGGCTCAGTTCATCCTGGTTTAGCCCCCATAGCAGCTTACTGGCTGCAGTGACCGCAAACGCACCTTTTTCTTATAATTTATTTTAGACATTTGACATGCTCTTGTCAGGACATTTTTATCGGACTTGTTCTACTTAATTGACCCAAATTGCACATAGCTAAGAATTTTGTTATATAATATAAAGCTTTGTTTTTTGTTTTAAACTTTTAAGTTTAAATGTTTCTCATGACATGGCTTTATATGGAAGCTAAAAGCGGCTGAGCGTTAGCCCGCCCTTCACAGCTAGCAACACGATTTGAACTAATATAGTAAAACCACTTGAGGCAGAGTTCTCGTTCAAACAATGCTTTTGTATTGCCATTACAGTCAGATATACACCTAAGCCCAGCATTAATTTCCACCATCTATTGAGGCTGTGGCTACAGTCATGTTTTGATGTTCAGAAGCACTTTAGCTATCTTGCTATGGCAAATCTCTGAGTTGACTCTTTGCAATGTCTTTGTGCAGTAACAGTGAACTAAACCACCTGCAAGATAGAAGCAAATAGAAGTTTATTAGGCTGAAGCTTTGGGCTATAATGATGATATCTTGCTTTCTACATGTGCAAATGCACATGCTGGCTAATTGTGGAGTGGTGAATCTATGGTGAATAGAGTCCTCAAATATAACTTAAGTAATCAATTGCTATATTGATTTATCTTGGTATTATGATAAGTATTGTGTATTGTGTTAAAAAAAAAAAAAAAAGGTTAATGTGTAGTGCATGTGTGGTGGGTTTTAACTGATCATTGTCAAGTTTTAATCCTTTTGTAAATTTCTTTATTTTTTTATCTCCCACCCATGCCTCAGAAGTCATGTGCAGCAACACATCAGCTGCTGTTAGGAGTGTAATGGTCAGGATTCCTTTGGGGTCAAGTACAGAGCCCTAGTTTTGTTGTGGACACTTAAAGGGAGTCTCAGCCATCCTCGTGCCCCCATGTCGTGAGAGATAAAATGGTAGTCTTCTAATGTGGGGCATAAGAAGTGCTTGGCGCTTTAAAGTTGTGTTTTAAAGTTACATTATCCTCTGTTTGTTAGTTTGACCTTTTAGAAATCCCGTGCCCTACAGTTTCACTATCAACTTCTTCTCTTTTAAGAACTGTGGTCAGGGGCTGGTAATGACTTTGCATAATGAGTTCCCTCTTTTTTTTTTCTTTTTCTGTTGAGTATGCTTTCTGAAAGATCTCTGTATTGTATTGAGGAGAGAGCTAGTCTCTTTTATCTCCAGAAAAAGAAGAATAAAAAAAACCCTCGTGGCTACGGTTTGATCAATTAAACTCCTGAAAGGAAGCCTTCCCTTTCATTCCTACAGCCTGAGAGGAATATAAAGTTATCAGTCTTCCCAAGCGATATGAGGACGGAAATAAGTAGTTTGTCTATAAAAATGTCCAGGTACTTTATCACCGTCCCAGTGGGCCCTAAGGCCCTGACACTCTTCGGTGTGGTTTTCCTGTATCCCGGTTCCACAAGCTCCCTCTCCCCCCTCCCTCTCTCCCCGTCTACTCTGTCTCTGCCAGAGGCCCCGTGCTGGCTGGGTGGGGTGCACATCAGTGGGACTGACTAGGGTTTGAGCCCCGAGTAAGGTTATTGATTTAAATCAATGCCTTGGGAGACAATAGATGAAGGATTCTGCAGACTTTAAACGGGGTCGGCTGTAATATTTGTTGTTGGGGGGTGGGGGAGGGATCCTGCAAGAGATGGCTGTTTGCGTTTGACCAGAAATCAGATAAAAATCCAACCTGAATTACTACTAGGGGGGTGTGATATCTTAATCCCCCGGTTTGGAGTCTTACTGTCAGTTGGCAGTTGCATTTTGGAGGCAAACGGGCTAAAAGAAACATAAGATATCAGAAAGTTTCATGTTTTAAAAAAAAAAAAAGTTATTTAATTTGTTACATAAAGTACTGAAATCTCAATTAAACTTTTTTTATTCAATAATTTCATTTTTTAAATTAAAAATAGGTTTTAGGCAACAGTGCATGAGATAAAGAAAGCCAGTTTCTTTATCATTATTATAATTTTTTAGTGCATCTGAGATCCAGAAAATGAAATGTATGTAATTCGATATAATATATAGTACGCGGACATTGAATACTGCTAACAGGCCCTTGACTCTTTTACTCAACGAGTAAATGGTGCTAGTTTGAGATGACTGCTTTTTATGCTCCATCATTGTTCACAGGAAAGGTTCAACCATTTAAAACAAAAAAGAGATAAAGTTCCTGCTTTGCTTAAAGAGGGAAGTTAGTTCGCACACTGCAAGCTCTCTGATGCATTTGCATTAAGACCAGGAGATTAAATGTGTGGGTTGGGAACTGGAGAGCGTGCTGTCTCGCTTAGGGGGCCTCTGGTGCCAGAGTTCTGGCGTTCATCGCGCGGGGTGAAAGATTTCTCCTGGACGTTTCAGTCTGTGTAGCTACAGGTGGGTGGCTCGCATGTTGTAGGTGGTAGCCATAGTGGATTTCAGGCAGAAATACAGAGGAGGTGGCTTTGGGCAAATTTGCCTAACAATTGCCACTGTTAGTCACATTTGATAGCTTGTAAAGCAGCTGAAATGTTTCAAGAATATTTGATTGTGTTTTCTAAGTCAGTTTCAGACAGTAATGACCAGACTTTGGTCAGAACTGCCCCTCAGATGTTAGACGATGTGTCACTTTTTATCTGTAATTTGACAATTTTTTTCCCTTTCAACAGCTGGCCAAAGATGAAAAATGCATCCTTTTTTGTCTATTTCTCTCTTTTAATCAAATTCCTCCCAAAGATACAGCAGATTCAGTGAGGATGAATGATTACTAGATCCAGCGGCGCTGAATATGCTTACTAAGAATGAATGCAGTGCTTTTCTCTGTCATGCGAAATGCTCTGTCACGTCTCTCTCAGATATTCAGAAGTGGTAAATAGAAGTGCAGTACATCACATTTAAAAATAACGTCCTGCCCTCTTCTCTGACGTGGAAGCCTCCATGCTGGGCGCGTTGGTGCTGGTGTGCGGCTGCCTGCTGCAGAGGGGCCTGGCGGCCACAGAGGGGCGTCGTGGGACCAACCGCCATGTCTTCTACGCCATTCAAATGGACGGAGGCGCCGGGGCTGCCAGAGCTCTGGCCAGGCAGCACGGGCTGGAGTACATACAGCGGGTCAGTGCATGCTTTAAAAACTACTAATGCTGCCTCCGTTTATGGCCCCTGCAGTAGGGGCTTTTTTTCTTTTTTTCTTTTTTTTCTTTCTCCCTTCTCAAGAGCTGCCAATTGAGCTGACTTCCATTTCCTACTTGAGGGATATCTGACTTTGATCAAATTACGGCAGCATTTCTGAATAGTTCGTATCTGATCAAAGACACTCAAATGCCATCCACACAGAAGTAACCACCACAGCAACACACACGCCCACACACACACATATGAGAAGGAACATATGTGCTCCAAGGATGAACTCACAGGCACGTATACAAATGCTTCTCTCTTGCCAACTTATCTGGCTAGTGAGGAGTTCCTGTGTGTGGTATGAGCTCCAGCTGAATTACACTTGAGAGGGCTGAGTCTCAAACTATTTGCCTGGGTTTTTAATCTGTCACGCCAAAGTCTATTCCATTTGTCAGAGGACTAGATGCGATTCATTCACATCAGAACTCTTAAGATTTGCTTTGGATGTTGAATCTGGAGGTGTGTCAGCTTCCCCAAAATGTTCTTGAATGCACAGAAAAATCTGAAGGAAATTAAATAAGTCTTGGTAAGGGGGAACATAGAAGGGCTTTTTCTTTTTTTCTTTTTTTTCTTTTCTGGAAGAGCAAGTTCAGTGTAGGAGTGTGGTGGAATGAGACATTTTGAAGTCAACTTCCTCTGATGTAAATATCCCTGAGAGGTTCACAGTTATTCGGTTTTGAATAAAAACAAGCGCTGATAATCTTACAGATATTCCTTCTGTGCTGTATTAAAATTAAGATGCAACAGGAAATGATTCATTTACTTTCTTTTTAACAAATATTAGCCTTAAATGCAGCATTTTATTCATGGCACATTTTGAGAACTCCGTCCTAAGATAATTTCCGAAGACTATTTCTTAAATGCATTGATAGTTTGTTTAGTTTTTAAAGAATTAAAACTTCTAAAATAGGTTTAATGCATTAAAAAAATAAAAAATTCTCTAGAGCATCTTTTTTACATGTAATGAAGACTCAAGCAGGAAGTGATTGTTGCCTAGACTTTACAAGCATAGATGTTCTGGTGTTTGTATAAAGCATCTCTATTCGTTTTTCCAAATTGGACTTCTTTATGCGCAGTGCTAGTAGATGTATGTGGATTTTGATCGTGCCGATAGCATTTATTGGGAGTGTCCACTGGGCCGGAGTGAGGCTTTGTGTGGCTTTTTCTCTGGGGAGTGGGGACGCAGGCTCGTGGCAACCTTGGCCCCTCTGCCTCTGCTGCTGCCTGGATCATGAATTAAACATGCCTCTGACCTTTATCTGGAGCGTATTGGACAGTCCACCCCGTCTGTCTTCGCCCTCCGCCTGTGTCTCATTTGCTTGTTCTCAAAAACTACGCTTTTCTGTCGAGTGTTTTCTTTGTCATGCTTTAGTTTTTGCTATTATAATTTATTTCCCATGTTCATTAACTGCATCCCATCCTTAAAGTTTAAATGGTGGCTTTAAAGGATTCGACAGCAAAGAGTTGGTGTAATCCTTTTAAAAACCTATTGTCAAGGATTTTGTTTTCAACCCTAAGTGTGTGTGTGATTGTGTAGTGATTGTAAGGTGTCCAATCCAGATCATATCCAGAGATGCGCCTTTCCTCTTACACCTATTTTCATGACCCCCTCCTCCCTTCCTTCCTTTCCCCCTGCCACCCCTCCTCCCTTCCTCCCTCCCTCCAGGTCCAATCTGCTGACTGGCTTCCCTTACCTGCCTGTCGCCAGAGGCTAATGCTAAATGTCAGCGATCCTAAATCACCTTTTGTTAAGTCAAACCCGTTTTAATTGTGTCACCTGTGATTTGCACCTCGCGCGCAGCAAACACTGTCAGTCAGCCGGGATGCTGAGTTTTCACGCTTCGCCGTGACGCCTTTTTACGCTGGAAAATAAAATTTAAAAAAAGACAGCGAAGTAGAATAGGAAAAGTCTGACAAGCCCAGTGCCAGCCTGGGAGGATCGTGATGTCTGCTGGCATTCCTGAGCTAATGCCGCACAAGTGGAGAGGGAATCAAATGTCTCCTCGCTGGCACTCAGCATATTGTTGGTCTCTTTGATTTAGCGTGCGGCATCCAGGAAAATGTCATTGCGTCTCTTTGCGTGCAGACTTGATATATCCACTTTGTAACAGTAGAACACCGGAGGAAAAGCTAAGCCGAGCACCTGAGATGATGTCTTCATGCCACACAGACAGGCTTTATTATAGGTTGCAGCTGCTGGAGGGGCTTTTTTTTTTCAAACCGATGGACTCAAGTGTTCCTTCTCAGTCCTGATCTTTCTTTAATAGATCATTTTAAAATAATTGTCAGCAGTTCCTTGAAATGAAATAGAAAGTGAAGTCATACCCAAAAAAGAGGAGATCCAGTAAAAGGTAGCACAAACTGTTGAATCCTATTTGAATTTGCCAGCCACAGCAGCAGAGGCGTTGTGTAATAATCACAAACCAGGAAGAAATCTTCCTAATAGAGAAGAGATGGCGGTTACCACAGGTGCAGGGTTAACGCTCTCAGATGAAGGGAGAAAAAAAAAAGGAGGCTCCAATCGCGATCTAAAATGGATGATATGTTCTGTTCTGCCTTTTTGCCAGCATGATACGGCAGCAGAGCGACTTGATATCACCTGCTGATGAAGCTGGCTGGCTCGCACACAATACAGCCGACCTAGTTTTAAGTGTCGTCGCACGATGCCGCATTGTTTACAGGTATTATTTTCTTGCTCAGTCGAGAGTTTGCAAATCCGATTAAAGGCAGGATTAGGTTTTGTGTTTTGTTTAGTTTTTTTTTCCTTTTCTCTCTGCTTTTATTTCGGCCGAAATCACTGCTTCAAAGAATCTGTGTGTGTGTGTGTGTGTGTCTGTGTGCAGGATCTTAGTCTTGAACTCTGACTTCAGGAAGTCCCTGGTCTACAACCAATGGTGAAAGGCCTCCCCTTCTCTCCACTGAGGTGGAATACTGCCGGCAGATTAGCATATCATTACCATATCATTAGCATAACATTACGGCGGCACAGCTTGGCTCGCTGTCTGCGGACGTGCTATCAGCTCATCAAGAGATTCAAACCTCAATCCACTCCATGTTTCCACCCTCTATCCCCTCCCCTCCCTCTCTCTGTACACTCAAGGTGTGTTTTCCATCTGAGTGAAGAAGATGTAATTGAGGCAGAGCTCTGGATTTACCAGCTAAATGAAATCACACAATTGCACCGCGACCAGCCTGTCGCACAAACTTGGAAAGCTCCGTCTCACAAACCTCACAGTGTCTCACCTGGCTCAGATCCTTTTTAATATAGCCTCAGTCGCATGCTAAGCTATGCCGAGCTCTCCTCCGGCCGGATTACTTCAGGATGTTACATTATGACTAGGTATGCGTGTGTGTGTGTGTGTGTGTGTGCGAGTCTGAGTGAGTTCGAGCGCACGTTTGGCAAAAGGAAAAAGAAGGCTGACCTGCCACCGTCTTCTTCCCTCGCCCCTTCCTCGCTTTTCCTGTACTGCGGGGCACTCAGGGCTGCCAAAAGGGACACCAATCCTCTAATGGTTGGGAGCAAGGGCCCATTCCATTAGTCAGGGGGCCCAGAGTTCATCACTGCTCCTCAGCTCCAGGATGGCGGAGGAAGCGAAATGGAAGCAGGTGTTGGCCGGGGGCAACACAGAGGGCAACGCTGCACCAGCTGCATGCTGGGAAATGCACATTCCACTCACCCCCCCCCTTCACCCCCACCTCATCCCCCACCCCCTTCATCATCGCCTCCTTCTCTGCCTGTTTCTATTTCCTCATGTAGTACAGAAGACACATACCTTTGTGCACACATGCAGAGATTTCACACTCTCTCTGTCTATCTCTCTCTCTCTCTCTCTCTCCCTCACACAGACGCACACACACACACACACACACACACACACACACACACACACACACACAAACCTGCTTTTGTCCCCAATTTCATTCATTCCAGGAAGCTTTTCTCCATTTTCCTTATCTCTTTCTTTCTCTCTCTCAGCCTCACACACTCATTCACCCCCTATCTCCATCTCTTTCATTTTTGCTCCCCCACCACCCCCGACCCCACCCCCCTCCACCCCTTTGCTTACTGCCCACCCCTCCCATCACTCCATCTTTGCACAAACCTCACTTTCATTTGTAAATGGAGAGAGGGCTTGACAGTGGAATATGCGGTGAAGATGTGGTTTCCCTCTCAGGTGGGAAACTCTTGCGGGACATAAAGGTAGAGGCGAGGAAATAGAAGGGGGTGAGAGCAGAAATTATGCTACCACTCTCTCTCTCCCTCCCTCTCCCTCTCTCTGTGGGCTTAGATGATGTATGGCTGCAAAGGCCACATGTTGGCCGTGTGATGGATTAAAGCACTTTGTAGGAAAATTACTGAGAGCGCCTCGGCACATCCGAGTCTAGCCCTTAATAAAACTCTCTTCAATATTGAAATGGAGAGAGAGAGAGAGGAAAATACAGAGATAAAGAAGATAAAGGATGATGGAGGACAAGGGAAGGGAGTAGTGCCGAAGAACACAAACACTCTCGTACACAGTGCTCTTTTTACGTAATCTTGAATATTGGGGAAATGACTTGAAATCACATGTTGTTTAGCTCTTCAGCCCCCCTGTTTTGCTGATAGTGGCTTCACAAAACGAGCGTTAAAAGTGGTAAAAGTAGACCAGATGTTGGGAGGTAGAAAAGTTTGCGGACGAGCATTTTGTGACCCGTGGCGATTTTTAATCAAGCGGTTTCCCCTCCCAACTCAGAGAAGGCCGGACCGTCCTACAGAGAAATGACCTTGAGTGCTATGTTTTGTTTTTTGAGTAAAATAAGGGACATGTTTAACAAACCGCAAATTTAATATATTCTTTAAACTGCTTCTTCAAAATAAATGTTCAGTCAAAATTGAATTAAGGATCCTTATAAAAAAAGAAAAAAGGGCCTCTCTCATCCCTCCTGTTTCCACCATTACATTTCCTGCCAATACTGTAACCAACAAGGCTTAACTGCTCACCCCATTTAGCCCCCTAGCACACCCCCCCACCACACACCGCCCCCACTTTGTGTCTCTGTTTTCTGCTTCTCCATAGTCGAGCCTGTGGAGTCCACAGCCCCTGTAGGGCTGTTAGTGAACACACCAGCTGCTGTTTTCTCCATGGGGCGGACTGCATCATGCGGCTCTTGCACACCGCCTCAATGACTCTTGATGTCTGTGTTTGTTTTCGTTAATCCTTCTTGCTTTTTCCATCCGTTCCCAACTC
>CAJRST010038888.1:17289644-17309888 GCA_907169785.1 Menidia menidia | reverse complement strand
TGTATGTATGTATGTATGTATGTATGTATGTATGTATGTATGTATGTTTAGCAACCCACTGTAGTGACTGCTATGGCTGGTCTAAGGACAGCAGAGCAGTCAGAGCCCAGTGCAGTACTGTAGTTATGAATGTAAAATGCAAGCAGTTATGCTGCTTGTGTAGACAACCAAACCGATTTAAAACACTTGTTGCCAAACTCTACCTGAAATGGACCGCTGAGAAACCTGCCCGAAGCCCTTTAAATAATTTAGAGGAGTAATCCAACACTCCACCACTCGTGCTCCCGTTTCAGTTTGTTTTTGTCTCCGACTCTGCCAACTGCTCCAGTAACCTCCGCTCTGCCTCCGAGCTGGGCAGGTACACCCCGAGTTTATCACCGCTGCCTGCTGCTAGCAAGGGCTGATGTGAGCTGTGTGACTGCACCTAAGTACTGGAGCTGCAGGCCCTCAAATCAAAGCAATGGAGGTACAAGAGGCAAAAAAAGAAGGTCTGTGGAGCTGAGCGGAAATGAGAACCGACGCTACATCAAGTCAAATGACTCATTTCACACGTTTTTGGAGTGATTGAAGCATTTGGAGCGTGTGTGTGCATGATGCACATCCTTCCTGTGCTCCTCTGCTGCTGTTGGGATTAAGACTTGAAACTCTGTTCAAGTATCATTTTCTAGCTCTAGGGTTCTCACCCAACTATAATTTGTCACTGCCAGCACTGGATCATATAGTTACATTTTTAAAAGGTTTTAGTTATCTAATTTCAATAAATATCTTATTCATCTTTTTGAAAACATGTCATCCAAAGTTTTATCGTATGTTGTGTTTGATTGATAGACGTATCTTGCAGTTCACCAGTCTTCTGCTTGGAACATTTTCCTTTCCATTCTTTTCATAAATACAAACCCGTCCAGGGTGTACCCCGCCTCTCGTGCAGTGTTAGCTTGTACAGGCTCCAGCCCCCCCGCGAGCCCATTAGGAACAAGCTGTGTGGATGGAGGATGGATGGTTTATCCTTCACGAGGGTTATGTGACTGTCTAAAGTATTTGTAGGGTTGGTCCTAAAAGTAAACAAGCAGAGACGAATAATTAATTGTAATTAGTCATATGCTATCTCGACAGTGAACAATGCCACTTTGGATGTTTTAATTTGTGTGCAATAAAATAAATGACAAAAAAAGATGAGAAATAAATGACACGTTAGCTTTTTATTATTTTTAATAACTTAATGTAATTAATTAATGTTGATTAATGTTGGCAATTTTTATTTTGATGAATAGTTTAGTTGAAGGTTTATTCTCTTAATTGTTCATCGATACAATTAATACTTTTTTAGATTAACAAGATAAACAAATAAATGGGGATAACAGAATTATTTTCATCTGTTGGTGAAGAGCTTTAATTCTACAGTCTGCGTACTTTAAAAAAAGGCATCAGTATGAATTTCATGCATCTGCTGTAGATTTACAGGTTAGAAAGTTACTTTTGCATCCATCTGACAGATATCAGAATATTCAGCAGATCACTGGAGAGGTTCAGTTATGCTTAAAGTAAGCTGCTTATATTAGAAGTTTGATTATATGGTCCAGTCATTTCTGTTTCTTTCCAGTTTCAGCCTGTTTTTAAAAAAATGGTTTGGATGGATGATCAAACTTCTTCAGAAGTGTATCAGTAGAAGTTTACCTGATGGTTTCATTCATCCACCCATTTTCTGTACTTTCTTATTCCAGTTAGGGTCGTGGCGGGGGGGGTGGAGCCTATCCCAGCTGGCATTTGGTGTGAGGCGCGGTGCCCATTGGAGGGATCACTGGTCCATCACAGTCCCATAGAGATACACAAGCCATAAAACCAAGCATGCACATACTCGGGCAATTTAAGATGCTCAATTGACCCAACATTCATATGTTTGGTCTGTGGGAGGAAGCTGGAGTACCCGGTGAGAACCCAAGCATGCAAAGGGAGAACATGCAAACTCCATACAGCCCAAGCCAAGATACAAATATGAAATCCTTGATGATTCTAATTTTAAGAAAATGACAATTGTCGATTAATGCTCATTAGGTGTGTCATTGAACTGAGCGACATAATCAAGCTAAGATATTAGAATTTTCTATCTTTCTATTTGTCTTCACGGAGCAACCGGAGTCTCATACTAATGCTTGGAGAAACTCAGCCAAGCAACAGAAAACCGCTTCTGCCAAAGATCCAGTTTGATGCTGGAAGAACATCCAAAAGTCGAACAAATCATATCATTATAAGCATGGATTATTGCATTTTAGCCAACAAGCCAAAGAAATACAAAATACAAGAATATGATTTTGGTTCGTGGAGGTTTACAAAAGCCTACAAATTGATTAATATTGGTTGTTGTTAACAACAGCTGGGAAAAGTTCTTATCTGAACAAGACCAAAACTTTAAGATCAATAATATTTCAATTTGAAATACTACATCTCTGGAATCCCTATCTCTTTACATTGTTTTTTTGCCACACAAGGTCTTTAAGTCTTCGTCATATGCTTTATGACCCAACTCTAGCCCTAATTGAACCAAAAATACAGAAAAAATATTATACTATATCATACTGTGAATAGTTGCTGTTGTCTTAATGACATTTGTTTTACAATTGGGTGTGCCAAACCAATTCCAACTCAATCCTGTTTTAGGAGGGAAATCAGAAAACAGACTGTCTGAATACTTTTCATATAGTTATTCCAGAAATGGTGCAGCCTGTTTCCCTCACATGGCGGAATATGGGAGAAGTTTATTTGTCATTTTACTGTCTTTATTGATAGAATAGCAGCAGATACTACAAACTGACAAAAGAATTGTGGAAAATTCAATCTCTACCCACTTTGTCCAAATCAAGCTTTGAAAGTGAAGCCTGGACACCAGCGTTCGTTGGCTCAGTGTTGCACAGGTGACATCTTTAAAGGGTATCTCACTGCTTATTTTGTGCTGCCTGGCTGTGACCCCGAATATTAATGAACACCTGTGAAAATGAATATAGTGGTGGCTGAAATGCAAAAAAAAGGCTAATTAGCTGATTTTCTCTCTGAATTAATTTTCAGAATATGGATACACTTGCTTTTTAATCTTAAATATGGTAACCTGTATATGTGACCTCTAAAAATATATTTTAAATGCACATTTCACCAGTTTATATGATTATATTTGGTTATTCCATCACCATCTGTAATGGCTTGTATTGAAAACACTGCACTGGGATCAAACGCATTGGTAAGGTGACAGTTTGGACTAGAAATCTGATCAATGTTTAATAACATTACTCCTCCTACTGTCCACAAATCCCAGCCAAAAAGGATATTCCAATTCATGGCAGGCTCACCGAGTTCATTGTGCAACGATTTAAGCATACAGCGCCTCTGTGTGTGTGAGTGTGTTTGTGTGTGTTTGAACATCCATGATTAGTGTTCTTAGAGACTGGCTGGCTGATCGGGTTGATTTGTCCGACAGTGCTGTGTGTCAGGCAGGCTCGGCGTCCACGCTGGAGAACATGAGTGAAGGAGCGGATAATTGATAGTGACAAGGCGCTCCCAGCCTTAATTGCTGCTGGTGAATTAGATTACCTTTTCAAAGTGCCTTCATTAGCAGAGGGAGAGCCATACCAACGGTCCCCTGATTGGCCTCATATTGTTTTGCTGTGAACTTGCGCTGGCAGGCCACAGGAATATTTGTGTGTGCGAGTGTTTGTTTTTGGTCGCTCTGAAATTACGCTCTAATTTTCAGCTATGTCTGTAATTTGCCGTTTTGCGCGAACCTCTGGTGTCGGTGATGTCAAGTCAAAGCATTTGTGGCACATCAGTAACATGTTCCACAGGATTTCTTACCAGGCACTGCTTTTTTTTGGGTTGTTTTTTGTTGTTGTTGTTCCGTTCATGTTGACTATACCTGTATATCGGAAAATCTAGAAGGAAAACGGAGTCAGGTCAAAGTTATTGGAGTGAAAATATTCAACTCCAGTGTTCAATGATGAAGCTTAACGGTCAGTTTTTATTTGCCTGCCATATATAAAGAGTTCATTCTCTGACAGACAAAATGTATCATCATTGTTAAGTATGAAAGCAGTGCATTCAAAAAAGACTAGAAATCAACCTAACAAATGGAGAAAGTTCCTAAATAAACAAGATGCAGGCATTTAAAACCTCACCTGTCTGATCCCCACTCTTACCCTGCTGCTTATTAACTTAAAAACAAATCCATTCTAATATTATGAGCTATGAAAGCAGGCAGTCGGGTGAAGCCTTTACTGGTCTCAGGCACATCACAGCAACTGTATAGACATGGACAGCGGACTCCAATCAACTTTACCTTTGTAAAAAAGTTACAAATGAATCGACACATAAATAGACTTGAAATACAAATGCCAACATCTGCTTAGCTGAAGCTATTCCTTTAAACAAGGTTTACTGAGAAAAGTGCACAGGAGGAGACCTCCCACAACATGTCAGTAGATCAGCACCTTGGAGAGTTCCACAGAGCCCGTTTTAGGCAGTACACAGTAAGTTAATGGTGTCCGTAAAATAGCAGTACTTGTGCGTTTTTTTTTTGTTTTGTTTTTTTAACCAAATATCACCATTTAATGCTGCATGCTGAAATGTATCCATAAAATGAAGTAATTACTTGACTTGCATGAAATTGTATATTCTTTCACTCTTGCTTACTTTATCAGTGTCAAATCAGATGCATACATATAAACTCAATTGAAAGGATTAGCATGTTTGACTCCAATATTTTCTCCATGGTTCATTCTTAAAGACAGTTTTCGTTTTTTTATTTCTCAAAAAGAAAAAAAAACTCTGTCTTCTCAACATGGGGAGTATCCACTTTTACTTCCCAGTATCTTCTTATTGTTCTGTGTTGGTCAGATTAATCTAAGAGCCAACAATTTTCTTTAATTAAAACTACTCTAAGTACTGTACTTTACCTTAAACTGTTGCTACATGTTAATTATAAAGATTTAACTAGTTGTTAAAACTATTTTATCGATGTAACTGAACCTCTCCCCCCACCCATATTCAAATATATTTTAAAATTCTTTTTGACGAAATCGACTGACATCATCTCCTCTTTGTTTCACTATGCTAATATCAAATATTCTTTCTTTAAAACAAAACAATAAAACAAACCTGCTAAAAGCAAATTCAAAGAGGAAAATACATTTTACTGGGAAGAATCAGGAACGAAAACAAAGCGCACACCATGCAGTTATGGTGACACGAGCGTCTTCCTCTAAAACGAGTTTCTTTCCAAGCCCACGACTTCAAACCCCGACTCGCTATTTGTCCCCTCCAGCTCCAGTTTCAGCTTCAACAGTCCTTCCTCATCCGATTTCCATATCTGTCTGCAGTCACTGCTCCAGCGTAAGCCCCAAAGAACCCCGTTCCTGAAAAACACACACAGGCATCCCCATTTTGGTCTCATGCTTCATTCCCACCCCAGCCAGCCTGCAGCCCCCCTGCCGAGTTAAATGGAGTGTGCCGGCGTCAGGGGAGTCGTGCGCTCAGTTCAGCTCAGCTCAGCTCAGCTGGGCTGCCAGTGCTATAAACTTGGTGTGTGATTATTGTCAGAGCCAGACTTCTCCACCCAGGACGTCTACGCTGATGGGTACTATGTCACCGGGTACAGTCAGCCACGGTGGGAGGGATGAGAGAGCAAAGGAGGGATTGAAACCAAGGCGAGGAAAGGGTGGGGAAAGAGAGGAGAATTATGGTCGGTGGGGGGAAAAGAAGAAAGGTAGTGGGGATAAAGTGAGGAAGGGTAGAAGAAGAGGAAGGAGAGCAGGCGAGGGAGGAGAGAATCATCAAAGAAGAGAAAAAGCCAAGCTGAGCCAGAAAAGATGGATGTACATCTTTTGCCGCTGACAAAGACAAGGGAAGACACAGAGGGAGTGATATAAAGAAAAGACAGAAGAGTAATGTGCTAGGAGAAGAAAGTGAGGCAGCAGGGAAATCAGCACCGGAGAGAAAAAGAGGGCGAGATAGGGAGCTTGGATAGAAAGAAAGCCAAAGAAAGAAATTAGAGAGAAATTTTTTCAAGCGAGTGATGTGTGCTGTGATTGTTTTCTTTCTCTCTCTCTCTCTCTCTTTCTGCCTCACTCTAAACGGTCGGGATGTGGCCTGTATCTGCCGGCAAGAAGGAACTCAATTTGGGACAATTTACTCGGCAGTCTCAGCCCTGATGCACCTCAGGGACAGAGAATAGAGAGAATGAAAGTGAAGGAAGATAGAATCAGCAAGACACACACACACACACACACAGACAACATGCGCCTGGCACACAATTGCTGCCGAGTAGATTTCACTTAGTTAGTTCTAACTCTCCCAGGCGGTCAATACGATTGAGTTTATAAGGCTTGGAAATGAAAAGCCTAGGATAAGGTTAGATAAACTCTGTGCTATTTGATTTCGGCCCACCTCTCAGAAAAACCCACACAAGACAGATGGCCGAAGGGGTTCCGATGAAATCGGCCGGTGCAAAGGGTCATAGGGTGATTAAGGCTGAACGCGTTATGTGTTTTGACCCTCTCTCTGTACTTTCAGTGATGCCATTGTATTGATAAATATAAACGCCTTCTCTTTTTTCTTCCTTTTTCTCTCTTTTTTTTGTCTTCTGGCATTCGTATCATAATCCGAAGTTTAAAGGGCATCACCTTTCAAACGTAAAAAAAAAAGAGAAAAGCAGTCAGTTAATGGAAAGCTACATGTCCTGCAGCTCTTTATGTCTTTTATAGTCGGGGGTGGTAGAACCTGACAGCGTGTTCTTCCTCCATGCTGGCAGGTCGGCTGCCTGGAAGCTCTGTACACCCTGAGAGACAGCAGGTGGCGCCCCGACAGAGCCACCTTTGAGGGGAGACTTGGGACTACGGCAGGGGTAAGTGCTTCCAACTGGTCCCAAAAAAAAAAGAAAGAGAGATGGAACCAAAAATAAAAGTGGGAAGTGGGGATGCGGCGAGTGCGTCGTTGGGGTGGGTCCTGACTTGCACTGTCTGTGTGGCTGGCGCAGCGGGAAATAGATTTGTAACTACGGCAAATCAGAGCGTTCAGCTACTTAGACATGACTGTTTGATGCATTTAACACGGCCGCGTCGAGCCCAATTCACACCATGATTTTACCCAGCATGCGTATGCAAATGGAAGTTCATTTGGCTGGCGTTGCTGTTTTAATCAGGGTCTGGTGTTTGATTAGCAAGAGCTACGCAAAGAAAAAAAAAAAGAAGTGCAACAACAACAACAGAAAAAGAGCCATGTGGTAAGTGATGGTTAAAAGTTGGGCCGCCCTTCCCTTGCAACCTTTAGCAGAGCATTCCCAATCACCCCTTCGAGAGCACAATTCCGCCTTCCCTGACCGGGCCTGGGTTGCCGGGGAAACCGTCACCCTCGGAGACATCCCATGACAGCGCAGGCCGAAAGGAGGTGGGGTGAGAGGAGCGGGTGGAGACGTGGCTTTAGCCCCGTCCATTCTCCAGCGTTCAGCAGACCTCTGGCCCCTCGAAAAACACAGCCCCTTCAGTCACACACAAACGCCACAAGACAGAAACGCACGCACACACACAAGCCCCAAAATCAAATGAAAGAGCAAAGAAAAATGTCGGAGAATATTCCAAACTCTCTGATTTAGAGATATTACCAAAATCAGTGTGCATGTGATTAATTGTAGTAATTTATTCAGTCTCTGGTGACTCCTTGTATGGTTTATGATTTCATTAAACTGTAACTTTAATTACTTCTCTACTTTCGTAACTTTAGCTGAAAATGAATTTACATCTCTTAAATAGGCCACATTTTGTAATGAGTTTTAAATTTGATGGATTACGCATTTAATGTTTAGAGAACATTGAACATTTGAATATTTCCAGGTTGTTTTTTCTTTGCCTGCTCCTGTCGCATCTCGCAGTGACTTTCAGTTAAAGTCTGTTGGCTACATTTGATAGTCTCTATCAAATCTAACTAAGGAATAAAGACTAGAAGAATAAAGAAAACGCCACCAGTATCAAAAACGGCCTCCCCCCAATGCTCAGTATAGTCATAAGTGAATGGAAGCCACCTATATTAGGTTATTTTGTTGTCAAACCAATTACAATGTGTTAGCTACAGTAAATGGCTTTCTGCCAAAGCCTGAGCTATACATCCTTCCACCTCTGAGCTTTCTCGCCAGACCTGTCAGCCATTCTTGCGCTTTGGATCACACACTGTGCTTTCAGCACTTATCAATTACTGCCTCTTGCGGAGTGTAGTAGACTAAAGGGTTGAAGCATGCTTTATTTTAGCTTCACGTTGCTGACCTCTGCGGTTACGTGTTTCTGGTCAAAGAAACACTGTAAAACACCACGGAGATAAAATATAAGCCTCTTTTCTACATGGCTTGTGCCCTATAGGAGCAGAAAAGACATCCTCATTAACCCGCCTGCAGTTCCTCATTGTAATTCACACGTGTCTAACAGTGGGAACTCAGCCCCACTTTTGAAATCAGCTGCTGGCCATAGTTGCAATTTCTGCTATACAGTAGGTGGGTCCGGTTTGCCTTTTTACTACCCCGGCTGAAGCTTAGAGCTGTATCAGGAAATCAATCAGTCCTCTGCACTGTATATTTGCTTAATCTAATGTTTTATTTATCTTATTTTGTTGTCAAAGACATTTAAAAAAGAAGAGTTTGTTTGAATTTTGGAGTTTTTTCTCTTGGGAGGGAATATTAATTCAGAATCTTAAAAGAGAGGAAAAAAAAAGCAACTTTTGGTTCAAACATCTTTGGAAATAAACTGATGCAGGGCATACAGTTCCTGACTATGCATTTTTTTTCTCCCACATGGACTAAAACATCTCTTTGATTAGCTCTGCCGAGGCATTTATTTGAATACAATCAAGAGCTGAGAGCCGTGATTTGTTTTTGATTGCAGGTATATGTCGGAGCGTTGTGCTTTAATACTGAAGACATGTAACTATGGCAAATAAATAATTAAATAAAAATCATTTAAATGTCAAAATCGCAGTTTTGGCAGGTTTAGTAGGTTTTTCCACCTTGTTACAGGCTTTTGTCCGCAGTCAACGGTTGTATTAATCACTGTGCTAATGACATAATGAGATGAGCAGTATGATGTAAACATGTAAAGGTTAAGAGAAAAGAGACACGGACCCGAAGTCCACATATGCTCTCAATCAGCTCACGTGTGATCAAAAAGAATAAACAGGATTCGTTGTAGTTCGTAGATCAGTTTTAAGCTTTCTCCTTAGGCTCTCCATTTCTTGTTTTTCTTGAAACACTCCCTCCATTGACTCTGATCCAAACCATCCTAACAATCATACTTTATTCTAGTTTCAGTCTCAAGCACACGAACATGTTGCTGACTGAACTCTGCTTTGACCTTTTCCAAAATGTCTCAGGTACTCACCCCCTGCCTGCTTCTGGCACACACACGTTGGCCCCTGCTGGTGCGCTACACACTTATTACACACATGCAGTAAGCCTGCAGTGTCTGTTACTTTTTGTGGTTTGTTTTTTTGTCCCCCCCCCTCCCCTAATGAAATAACTTTAACTAAAGTTTGTTTCGTTGATCTGGCTGTAGATACATGACACAAGCCTCTTGGCACAGGGAGAAGTCAAACAGGAGCTCATGTGAAGGTTCCACTTTATGAAGCTGATGCGAGGAGTCACGTTTATCTTTTAGGTAAAATAGTAGAAATTGTATAAAACATTGCGACAAAGAAAAATATTTTAGCACAGTTTAAGTCGTGCTTACCTTCCAGTGTGTTTTTATTAAACAGCAACTATTTTATTTTTTTGACAAAAAGCTAAATAAGTACAATTTTACTAAGCTACTAACATCTGACTTTATGTTATTAAATATAAATTAGTCAAATTTGCAATCCATGGTGTCTGGTTTTCCTTTTCTGGTTCGTTTTCTGTTGGCATTATGTTAACATGATCCAATATAAAGGTCCTCCCTTAAGATGGTGATTAAATAATGAAGCAGCTGCTGCTATCTTTGCTATCTTTCTTAATTCAAGTGGAATTTGTAATGATGTGATTGGTTTTTTATATGCTGTTTCTGCTAAATTTGTTAGTTTTTTTATCAGATAGGCTGCCATGTCTTTTTAAATGGAGCTGTACTTACTATATTTTTGGGTTTGAGAAGTACTAGATTGTTTTCATGATATTGTGATAAGTAAAGCGGTAGAATTGTATTGGCTCTCTCGTGTGAATTGTTGCTTGATGTCCAGCAGATGACACATTCATCTTATTTTCTGTCAACAAACCCAAAAGTGCTTTATTTCACTTGAATTTACAAGACAAATTGCCTCATAAAGTCCAAGTAGGCATAAGAATATGTGGGATTTTTAGATTTGGGATGGTGGGATTTTTGTCCTATATTTTTTGTTGATCACGGTTTGCATTGTCAGAATTTTGCCTGTACATGTAGAGGCAGCAGGTTATCTCACAGTATTGGCCAGCTGAGAGCTTATAAGCAATGACATTTATGTGATTGAAAAGGACAGCATAGGAATTTACTCAACGAACTAAAGTTATCTATGCTGATGCATGGAATAGGCTTCATAGATGAGGCTGTTAAAATAATTAGCATAATAGGTTTTGAGCCAAAAATCCTTGTTAAGCTAGTTTCCATTTGCTTGGTTTTTCTTTCTTCCTCCCACTCACTTTTCCATTTGTACAGGGCAGAAAAAACATTAGAATTTCCCTCAGCACTTTTCACTGTTGAGGTGTCTGTGTGTTGTTGTGGGTTTTTTTTTTCTCCCCATATTTTTTTTCCCCCCAATTTTTTTCAATTTTTTTTAAGACTCCAGTCACATCCGCAATCCTGCGGCCCTATAAGGAGCTTTCACGCCTTTTGGTTTGCTTTAGATGTTTAATACCCCCTCTCTTTTGTGTCAGGGAGCTGGAGAGGCGTTAAGAAGCGCTGATAAACCCCACTTAGATCCCTTCCTGGCCCGTCACCCTGGCCTGCCGGGCCGCTTTAGCTGGGAACTGATCTGTGACGGCCTGCCACTCAAACTGAGCACTTCTGAAGGCTGACACAATAGAGTGAGCAACACACCAGAGCGCCCGGGGGCGGGTTGGGAGGGAGAAGTAGGGAGGGTGAGGCAAACAAGGGAGAGAGGGCCAAGAGGTGCCCTAAAATAAGGCTGGAGGAGGAGCCAGAATGTATCTGCCAGTTATCTATTTCCTATCTTGCTTTTTTTTTCTCCCTCCCCCTCCTTTGCTTTATTGCCGGCCACTATAGAGTGCACGCTCTTTTTCGTTTCACCGTCTTCTCCTCAATTTTAACACACACACACACAAACCCTCCCCTCTGTAGTTTTTCTATCAGTGGTCAAGGCTTTTTTCTCCAGCTCCTGGAGATTGAATAAAGAGCCGGTGGATGGGCTGAGGATCAGATAAGGATTCGGCCGTGTATATTTGGTATGGGGCTGCGTTCATATGTGGGCGGCGCGCGGGGTCAGAGCATGGCTGCTATCAGGTCAGGAGGCACGGACTTGAGATTGACAAGCAGAGGGCGGGGCGGCGGGGGGGGAGGCCGCGGTGAAGGACGTCGCCATTGCCGGTGCCATTGCCGTCCCTCTCCCAAGGGGCCGTCGCTGGGTAGTGAAGCCCAAAATGTCAGCGCTGATATCTGCGCCGCTCTCCCCGGCTATCACACAGCTGCAGCTGCCTGCCATCCACCGCGTCCACTCATTCATACAGATACACCGTTGAGTTACGTGCGTGCTCCCACACACACACACACACACACACGCACAGGCTGTCTCTGTTTCCTCTCCACCCTCCTCTTTCATTCACGTCAGCTGTATAAAGCCATATTTGTGTGCACACACACATCCTTCACTGGATGTTTTAGAATACACAGCCGCACTCGCTCTCTGACTTTCCATCTTTCTGTCTTTCTTCTCCTCCTCCTCCACACATTCACATTGTGCTTCTGTCAGTTCTACCTCCGCTGTTCACTCATGTAAGTGCTCCACTGCTCTTTTTTTATTCTTGCACTCACAGTTGAGAAAGACTTTTCCTGAGATTTCATACCATTGCCTCTGTCTTTCTTCACAGATTTTTTTTTTCCCTTTTCTTTTTCTATTTAGCGATCTTTGTACTGTTGAAGGGAGGAATGCCAGCTTCTTTGAGATTCGGTTCTTTAGTTGCACCAACCTGCCTGTATTGCAGCAAGTGTCGGGGAAAGATGAAGGGACACTTCATTGTTTTGGCGGATTCTATTTCAGTTACTCACTGAAATTCACACGGCCCTCTGTGTATTCTGTGTTGTGTTTGTGTGTGTGTAAGTGTGTTTGTGTGACAGTTGGATGATGAATGTGGTGACAGTGGAGGGGTCAGTGTCACAGACAGTGTGGTCAATTGCACCTTCTCCCCTGAGTCTAACCTTGAGCAACAGTCCCTAAAGAGAACTCAATCTGCCATTAAGGCAGATACATGCTCATACACACACACACACACACACACGGTCATATAAATGCATTCCCTGTTGAGCATGTGCCATTAGTAGCTGGCAGGGCCGGCTTTGACAGAGAGCGATTAGCCCCCTATCATGTGTATTGATCACTGTGTCCTGGCTGGTTCTCCAGAGGCCAGGCTGAGGGGTTTTAACAAGGCAGTTGGGACAAAAAAAAAAAAAAAAACCCCCAGGGAAGGGGGTGTTTTTCTGTGTGTATGTAAATAACCAGGGAAGATTGATGTGTTATACTTTCCTATTTGGTTTGGCAGTCATAATGGTCAGATAGGTACCGGCTAAGCTAAATGGGCTGGTGGCCCGACAGACCTCTAGTGTCCGAACTGTAAAGAAAATCTCCTCGTTTTGCGATGAAATACTTCTTTGCTTTCATTGAGCGGTTCATCTTGGCGACAGCTTAACTGGAATCTGACGGGAGAGTTAAGCAGCAGCAACACAAATCCTTCATACCTTCAAATTGACCAGTGAGTGGTTGGCATTACTATAACGTCCAATATTGTCCTATGCTTGTGTGGCACATGAAAAACATCAGGGGCCGGGCGGCCCGTCTCTCTATTCGTACCTTATTTGCACCCTAATAACGCCTAGTTTTGGCGAGGTGAGGACTGCTGGGTAGGGCTGGGTAGGTGCGGACGGAAAACCCTCATTAGTGTAACCACACCAATGTAAGGAGCGGATGAACCTTTCAAAAGGCCCCCACCAATATACATTTCTTCTTTACAGCATTTGATGAGTTAATTGAGGTTTTAATTTATGTTGAACTCTGCTAAGGATGGATTGCCATTACACCTACACACCAACACAGTAAAACGTATGTCATACAGTCTAAGAATTTGACTTTGGTAGAGCTCTGTACTTATAGATTGGGTCAATGCAACACACTAATTGACTTTTTTCCCCTCTCTTTCATTCAGCCATTTTGTTGTGCTTACAACCTCATCAATGACTCAGTTTTGGTAACAGCTGTGGCCATCAAACAGCTGGCTTCACATTTGACAGTGGGACACTGGCACACAAACAAGTACATGTTTGATTCACTGACTGCATGGTGCTCAGGCATGCAGTTTCAAAACGAGCCCAAATCGTCACTACTGTGCTTAAGTTTATATTCTGGGTTTGGTTTTCCCCGAGTCTAGTCTATCTCGTCTGTCTAGATAACATTTTTCCAGGAATCTTTAAAAAACCAAACCTGAACCCTCATGTTTAATTGAAAGAAAAGTTGTGTTTTTTCCTTCTTATAACCCTTCTAAAAAAAGTCCTACTTTTTAACACTTTGTCCAGTCAAACTGTGAAACTATTACAGCATTTGAGAACATGAAAATTGAGTATTGTAAAGTCCAAGATGTAGCTCTTGTCTGCACATGCTGTGACCTTTGGGCGAACCTGCCAGGAGCACTCCAGGGGAGATTGGCCTCTCTTCTGAATGTTTTTCCACTTGGGAGTAATCTTCCTCGATTCACAGCTTTGTCCTCGCGTGCTTGAAAGCTCCCAACAGGCAAACTGTCACAACTACCGCTCTCATAGAGATGCTCAATCTTGATGTGAGATAGGTGATAATCAGCAGAAGTGCATATCATTAACATCATGTAGCTTCTATGTGCATTAACTTCTATAAATGCAGTAAGAGTGTACTTAGTTTTTCACACCTTGTTTCTATCTATATCTTATTGTTCATTTGAAGCTTCAGAAAAACAAAACATATTTATTTATGCATGTACATTATATAGAGGTAGAATTGATATTTTTGTCATTTTGATGCATAAAAATTAACAAGATGACGCATTCTTTTGTACATGTATATGTGATTGGATATTCCAAACCCTAACATTTTTAATTAAAAAATATTCTTATAGCACAAATGGGATTTGTCCAAGTATTTTTAAGATGTGAGTTAAAGGTAATGATCATGCCCTATTTCCTAATTAAAATCCCCCAGATGTTTTACACTGTTGTGTTTAAAGCCGTCATAGATGATTTAAAATCATTACGTGCTCATTAAGATGAACTGGTTTCATTCCATTTGGAGGTCATTAGATATATCACAGCCCGTTCTGGGCTGTGTCTTTAATATCATGTATGTGGATGTCTTAGCTCTAACAGCTGTCTTCTCCGGATAGTTAGGGCCAGCTCGTAGCTTTTGTTAATTGAGTCTAATTGAAGAACATAAAGGGAGAATAAAGCCAGCAGGCTTTTAGGACATAAAAGACTGTGGCCGCCTCTCGATAGTATTTATTTTCAACCTCTTCCACTCTGATTTAAGTGTAAGAGCACAATAGGGGCTTGACAGTGATATGTATGTATGTGTGTGCGCACATGTGTGTCTGTGATCTGTCGTTTGATTTACTGCGCCCACCTTCACAAGGACCAGCCTCTTATCAGATCAAAGCTGCAGCAGCGGCCTATGAAAGAAAGTGTGTGTCTGTGTATGTGTGTGTGTGTGGGTACGTGTTCTATGGGGGACAGAGGTGTTTTTGTTGCTTTTAACCCAGGACAATGGCACTGCAAAGAAGAGACCAAACGAGCGCTCTTTGAACTAATGAAGAGGAAACCTTTTACTCTTGACAAAGATGCCCAACTCTCACTGCGCTGTGAATGTTGTCTTTCTTTCATAGTGGAATAAAACAAAAGGGAACAAAATACCTCATTTGCTCTATGTCTGTTACTTTTTCTTTTTTCCTGTCAAAGCCACAGTCCTCGACCAAAAAACCCACACAAAGCGAAACACGAAACTGAAGATCATCAGAGCGCAGCCGCAAAGGAGGAGTTTTTTTTTTTTGGTGGACCAAAAAGTGAAGTGGTTGTAAATCATGTTTTCGTCAAGGTCCTATTAAAATACAAAGCTAATTTATTGGTTGTGATTTCCAGGTTCGCTGGGTACAGAGGCAGCACGGGCATTACAGAGACAAGCGGATGATCCTGACGCCACTGAACCACAACACAACAAACAGTAAGTTTTGAGTGTAATCTATTTTCTCTAGCACACAGCCCCTGGTGGTTGGACTCAGCAGGGGCTGGGGCCTTTGAAAGACAATTGTGTTTACTGAAAATGGTCGCGAAACAAATTCTCACTACTAGTAGACAACATTAAGATGTGTTCTATTTGCATTTGATCATTCTAATTCTATAGATATAATTCTATACATGTGTCAAACTGAGAGAGTGATTAATACTTCATATAAATGTGTGTTATAAGACAGGTTCAACACTTAATCCTAACAATCCAGTTTCCCACAGTTGCTCCAGAACAAATCTGAGGTTTTCCTCAGTCCCCTTTTCTATGCACCTACACAAGTAATTTAATCAGGGAAAGTTCTTTAGGTTGCTGGTTGTATGCGCCAATCCAGTATCATATAATGTCGAACATATCACAAAGCTGAATGATGGTGTAACTAAAAAATGCTCCTTGTACATTGTACAATCTGTCAGGTTACAGTAGTCGGTTACTGACTGACAGGGCAAAAGTGCTTGCTTCCAGCATAGAAGTACAATAAAAAATCCCTCCTGGGTTTAGACTGGGAGGGCCATTCCTCCCAGTCATACCCTTCCAGGTCCCACTGTCCCACGTGAGCATTGAAGTCCTCCAGCAGAACAAGGGGAAGTCTCCAAGGCCTCCAAAAGGGATGGGTAATCTGAACCGCTGTTAGGCGCATAAGCACAAACAACAACCGGCACCCAATCACAATCACCCCCATGAATGAGAGGGACGCTGACCTCTCATTCATGGGGGTGAACCCCAACGTACAGGCGCCAAGATGCTCATTCCCGCTTGGCGCCGGTTGAAAGATTGTCCAACACGTGGCACTGTGTGTCGAGGTGAGTCACGACTATTTCTGGCCAGAACCTCTCCGCCTCGCACACCAGCTCACGATCCTTCCCCACCAGAGAGGTCCCAAAAACCAGCGTCAGGATCGCACCGCCAGGTTCCCCGCTTTAGGCTGATACCCAAACCACGTCTCACCCGACCCCTCTGGCCCTTTCCAAAGGTGAAGACCCATGTGTCTCCAACAGGCCTCTAATCCAACTGGTTCACAAGACCACTTTTCAATTGACTTTGGAAAGAGATTTTAGGCAGAATTTGCAGGAATTTAAGAGTTTATACATTTTTGAGATTATTTGTTTTTTTGGGGGGATAAAGGGAATATCCTATAAAAGGTGCTAATGTTTCGCAAATGACTTAAGGATGGTTGAATGGAGTCAGTTTCAATTCCATATTGAGTGAAAGCAAGTCTTAATGGAGTAGATGGATGTTCTTATTTCACAGAAGTTATGTTTAAAAGTGCTAATTAATTTGTTTACACCTATGTGGGAGTGTGCCACATTGCTATTTTTTTATATGAAGTATAATTGATAGCATTTCATATCTTTTTTGAGTTATGCTTTGTGTGTGTGTATTTATAATCCCGACCATAAAGAAAGGGGGGGGGGGGCATTTTCAACTCTTGAATAAAGACTAATTTATAGCTGGACTTTGAATTTAGCTGTATGAAATAATTTATTCTGGTTACAAAAAAATTTAAGCGTTTCTTTCTAAGAGCAGGCTTCTAAGAAGGATTTTTTTCCGTGAAAAAAATTAACACTTTAAAAAAGCTTTAAAGCCACCTCTGGTAAATATATCATGATTTTCACGGGTTGTAGACAACTACGGATCAAGTGTTGCAGATCAAGTGTTGATGGCAAAAATAGTTTTCAGCATTGAAATAAAACAAACACGATGGAATTAACGCCAGAGGGCTTGGTTCAATTGTTCTTTTCCCATCTTATTTACAAGAGATTATTTAGTAGGAGTAGCTATAAAGTTAACATGTTAACTTGATAATGTTGTACACTTAGAATTAAGTAAATACTAGTCAGCTGTTTACTTTCTCTTTAAAATATTTTCATTGGGTTTTAGTGTTGTGTTTAGTTTCGATGCACTTGAACACCACAGTGAGTGTGTAGTGTAGAGTATTTGTACTGTTGCCAGAATGCATTTCTAGAAGAAATTGATAATGAATACCTGTGAAGTTACACAAAAGGAAAAATGACCAGTGTAATGTTTTTTTATGAAATCTACAGTGACTATACCAACACAGTCCTTATATTTTTCGAGCTATCAATACCACACATTGGTACACAGATCACTTTATGTCACTGTATTGTCGCCTGATGGTGTTATTTTAGGACATATAGTATTTTTCTCTGAATGTTACAACATCACACTGCCATGTTACAGCAGTTAGCCTTTTCTAAAATGTCAGCATCTGTATCCTTTATTATACTATCATTTGCTGTCAGATACTAATTAAGTTTAGACTCCCCTAAGTAGCATGAACGCTAATGTTTTATTTCGGAGGCGGCTGATGCTGAATTCCGTTAAGAATTGCATTAGAAAGCAATTTGTACCAAGAGCTAGAAATGTCATGTAGTTTTACAGTCCAATGTGCTCGCTTTAACCACAGTTTTATATTTAAACATCTCTGCTTGGTGTATTTCTTTAACACTGAGCAAATTTCCTGTTCCACTTAAGCTTTTTAAGACCATGGAGATATAATTTCAAGTACCTTTACCATTAACTTCTCTGGTGAAAGTAGTAGAACAGCAGTCCTTTCATAACACACATGTACATTTTCTACAATTACGCACACGCTAAATGCGATGCGCGTTATTGTGTGCATGGCATTGAAAACTGGTGGCTGTGTTTGCAGTAGAATGTTCTGGCTCTCGTCCCGCAGCAGTGCTCTCTGTCTATCTCTTGGAGTGCAAGCGTCCTCACTGTGTTGCTCAGTCTTTGCTCTGACAGATGATCCAAAAGCAACTGGGAGAGGCAGAAAGATGAAACAACAAAGAGAGAGGGTGGATGAACGCTGCCACAGTGTGTTTATTGCCGTACAGGAAAGGAGGGAAATGAGAATGCACTTGGACGCTTTGGCGCTGCTACATATTAGTATAAATCTACTAGTTTGGAAAAGGTTTCTATGTCAGACTGTTTTATTTATTTATTTATTTTTTAAAGCAGAGTAGGAAAAGCAAGTATGAAAGAAAAAGTTAGTGTGTCAGCGATGCTTCATAATTAGAATTTTTACACTATTAGCTTTGTTGTCTTTGAAGTCTCAGAAAAGCAGATGCAAGTATTTGTTCTGATTTACTCTAATTACTAACAAATGATCTATTGCTCACCCAACAATGAATGATTCAAATCAAGCAAATAAAATTGGCTTCAAAATCACAGTAAAGTCGTTTTGAAAATGAGCATATTTTCTTTCAGATGCTGGATTGACATGTGCCCACTGACCAGAAAGGCAGATCTGTTGCCTTTTGACCTAAGCATAACGCCCACATGTGAAATCTTTAAATTACACTACAGATGTGAGATATTGTTCACCTCTCAGCTGTGGCATCAGGTACCATCTTTAAGTTATTAAACTTAAGCTTTCCCTGCTAACATTTAGTAAGGTGGGTGCTGGTGATGATCCTGTAGTCTGCATTAACTGCATCCAACTTTAGCTCTCTCTGTAGGCATGAAAGTTCCCAATTACATAGATGTGATGTTGGCTTTGCTGACGTGCTGTACAAAATTAAGCTAGAACATAATGATTCATTTTTATTTTTTAAGTGATTGTTGTCACTATTCCTCTCCAGTTTACTTAGATAGGCCAAGTTCAGCAAACTAAAACACTAAAAAACACAGTTCGCATGTTATATTTCCATTTGGAGGCTCAGGATTATGATATTGCAGCAGTTTTTTTTTTTTCTCTCTCCTTTATTTTTTTACACTCACCTAGCTGTTTCCCAGTTTTAGCTGTTCTGCTAAGCAGATCCCTATCTGGCTTCAGCTATGGGGCTGACGCACATATCTTAATCACAGCTTACATCTTTGTGCATCTACAGCCTTTTTTAAATCTTGCTTTGCATGGATTTGGTATCTTTTCTTTGTGTCCATATATTCATTACCATTGTAAGCCAGTTGGATTTGCCTATCATAAGATCACATCATGGAAAGCATCATAGAGTAAACTTGACTTAGTGAGTACAACATCTCTTCTTTTACAACGTTACATCACATTGCTCTTACTCCTTTCTCCACATGCTGCTGGTTGGTGTTTATTTTCATTCTTGGCTTGGGTATGTCTTTCATAGAGCCCCTTGAGGACCTTTGTCTGTGTTTGTCACCTCAAGGCTTCTTGATCTGAGCAGTGCAAATGACAGCATGCAGAACAGTTTTACATCTTTAGTCACTATACCTTCATAATTTTGTCGGACATATTGATAGAATTGTGTATGTTAATAAGACATGTTTAAAATATACTGAAACAAGTTGCTAAACCAGTGTGATGCATTCATAATTTGTTTCACCGTGTTACTGAGCCGTAGAAAGTCGTGTACCGAACTGTAACAGATCAAGACCAAAGTACCTCTAATTAATCTAAATGCACATTATACGTTTATACTGTAGACTGATTTCTGTCTGTAACGTGTGAGTGGAAAAGGTGTTGAAAAGAGAGACCCCGCCACATGTTGTGTAATGGAGAGAGGATGTCAGTGAATCTAGCATGTAGAATACGGAGAGAAAGGTGCCAGCCCAATTGAGCTGAAGGCTCTTCCACAGACAGTGAGGCAAGCTGTGCCACTGTAATGAGATGCTAATGATATGCTAATGATATGCTAATCTGTCAGCACTATTCCACCTCAGGGGGAAAAGGGGGGGGATCTGGGAGACTTTTTGCTATTGGTTAGAAACCAGGGATGTCCTGAAGTCAGAGTTCAAGACAAAGAAAGAAAAACT
>CAJRST010038888.1:17195398-17289634 GCA_907169785.1 Menidia menidia | reverse complement strand
CACACACACACACACTCTCACATGATGGATCTGTCTGTTTGCAGGTTCCCAGAGGACAGACTCTACAGCTGACCACACTCATGAGGAGAGAAGGAGTGACCAGTCGCTCACCTTCAACGACCCACTCTGGCCCATGCAGTGGGAACTGGTGGGTGCAATTCCGCCGCCTCAGTTTGCGTCGTCATCGGTCTTACCTGGGAGCCTCCCCTCTTTCCTCTGCTCCCGTCTCCATGTTGAAGGATGTTCGTCTGACAGGCATAAGTCAGGCACGCTTTCATCTGTGACTGGAGAGGGAGACGGAAGATAGAGAGATGAGGAGACCATGGGGAGAGAGGGAGAGGAGAGAGGAGGTGAAGGGGGTTGTCCATGTTGAACTGAGACAGATGTCGGAGATTGATGAGGCTCGGAATAACACTGACACAGCTGGGCTGCAACAGCAAGACATGCTCATCTCCTCAGCTGTCTTGTTCACACTGTATGGCCAAAGTTTGCTATCAAAGTTATTTGACTGTAGGACACCTCCACAGAAAAATAGTTGATCAAAAGCTGTTCATCATCTGAATATCCAATAGTAACTACAATGAAACCTCAATTACAACAAATATGTTTCAATAGGACTCACATCGTAATTGTTCTTATATTTAAATACTTATGAAAGGATTATTTATTTGTTTTGTTTAGAAAAAAGATTGTTGGGGGATGAATCTACTCCAAAGTCTGATTCTAATCGGGGAGTTTTCCGATAAAACTACTCATTTAAAGTTATCTTCAGTTCGAAACATTATAAGAAAGAATAAACAAACTCAAAGCGTGGTCGGCTGGTACAGAGTTATTGGCATAAGTATCAGAAGTTGCTACAGCATGAAACGATGATGCACTGGAGCAGAACAATTAGGATAAAGATGGTGGATATATTCTGTGATCCACTGCTGGTCCAGAGAAGGTTCGATACACCCCCTCCGTCCTCCTCCTCTATAAGTTCCTTAAGACAACATTGATTCATAATCCATCCATCCTTTAAACCTCAGCGGAGATGTTTCTTTTTTCTGTAATTCCCCACCCAGTTCCCTATTAAAGGGGGAAAATTGCGTGTGTATTTATTGACATAAAATAATTTCTCATTATAAATAATTTAATACGAGATGAGATGATGAACAAGGCTAATAAATATCCACGGCCACGTGACATCTGTATGTATGTGTGTGCGCGATCCGGTTAGTATGTAGTATGTGCTTCCAGATGAATAAGCAGGCCAAAAGAAAATGATAGGCATGCAAAAAGCCACCTCATTTACCAGATGTATTTTATGCCTTTTAATTGTGTTTTTCCTCTATATTTCAGTGAAATGACTCCTTTTCCTGCTGAGCTTAATACGCTCCAGCGCCCCTGTCTTTTCTTTCTGGATTGTTCTATTGATGGTAACTTTTCCACCATGGGTTTGAGAAGGATACAAGAGCAGGCTGGGCTCCACCAATTGACACCGCGGATGCTCTTGACTGATGCGCGAGGGCGTAATCTGACAGAGCGAGGGGGAGGAGAGGCGGGTTCAAAAATCCACCAAGGCATCCAGCAATAGATTGACTGATGCCTCGGTTCTTGGGGCAAGATGGTGTGGGGTTCAGATATGTGTGTGTGTGTGTGTGTGTGTGTGAAAGTTGCTGTGAAAGAAAAATCGCGGTCCTTTTTTTTTTCCCGGGTTATTTGTTGATTTGTATCAATTGAATTTATGAGATTGTTTATGAAACACAGTATGATTTATATAGTGTGGCATGATGCATAACTGATTAGGCCATATCACTTTAACTTTGTGGGCTGATTGCGTAAACAAGACAATGGAACATAATTACCAATCAGTCAATAATCAAGGAGAATGTAAAACATTTTTAAAGCTCAGGACCTTTCTCTCCATCGCCCCCCGCCCCCCCCACCCCACCCCACCCCTCGCCTCTCTCGCCTGCTTTTTCTCTGCTCTGTTTAATCAGCCTCTGGTGGACGTAGATATTGATTGAGGGTCAGTAATCTGCTCTGGGTTGGTAGCCTGCCAGGCCCAGACAAATGCATGTGTTCATGCTAGCCAGCCGTGTATGTTTACTGCTCGTCCGTTACACACACACACACACACACACACACACACACACACACACACACACATAGGGCAAGTTTTTGCCCGTTGTACCCTGAGTTCAGCTCCTCCTGAGGAGATTGTTTAGAGGTGCTGAAATGCACACAGTATCCATAATTTTGCTACAGATGGTGTGTATTCCTATATGTGTTGGTTCATATTTTGCTCTGGGGCGGCTGAGATAGAGACAAAGTAGTAGATTTATTTTTTAACATGCCATTTTGTTTACATTTGTGACTCCTGCATTGATTAAGTGTTGCCGTGTGTGTTTGCATTGTCCTCTGTTATTGCGTGTGTGTCAGAGCCTTTTGTGTTTGCCTGAGAGAGGAGACTAGTAAGTCGCAGGGCTTCAGAGTATTATTATGACTGTGCGATGCGGGTGAGAGGCTTTTGTCACTACATTCATGGGCTCTGTGGAAGAAGTGAATCAGCATTCAAGATGCCTCTCAGTGGGCTTGCATCCAAGTTTGCCAAGGTGTGTGTGTGTGTGTGTGTGTGTGTGTGTGTGTGTGCGCGTGTGCGCGCGCGTTCCTCTCCAGGGCTGGTCCTCGTTTTCCAGTGGACAGTAGCATGCTAGCTGCCTCCATTCATCTGCCTTATTTGCACACACTACAAAGCTTTGCTGCTCCCTAGATGCAAGCTCTCCAGCACACATCCAGATCCACACAAACACACAATCGCACACAAGCGCGTATATCCATACTATCCACCTTCTGAGACGTATTTTTTCTATTGTGCTCTGTCGTCACTCCTTCCTTTCTCTCTGTCTTTTCATCATGATAACAACAACAGATTTGAAGCCTCTTGAAAGACACTGAATGTCAAATTGGCTGTTTGCGCACACGTGTGTGTGTGTTTGTGGGGATACGTGTGCGAGTGTGGGAATGGGAGTATTTTAGAATCCGCTGACATTTCCAGTTAGACGGCTCGCACGCCGCAGTTGACGCACTGTCTGTACATATGTGGATTTGTTAGCGTGCGTGAACACTGAAGCCCTTTCAAGTGAGCCAGTGGAGGTGCCATTACAGTCCACGGGAGCTGCCGTCGCCTCACCGCGTTGGTGTGGATTCTGCGCTGCAACGCGCGCGCACGTACATAGTTTGGTGTGTAGGTGGATTCATGGTTTGAGGGGAAAAAATTCTCTCCGTGATTTGTCTTTGAACCTTCTGGGTTCCTTATGGGCACTCCGATGGATTATGATATGTGGTTTCTGACAGGAAAACGTTGACTGTTTCAGAGGGATTGTTCACATTTACACGTTTAACACATGAAGACTCATACAAATATATATATGTACATGTGTATGTACATATGCATAAAATAAGTTAATTCCTCAGGGTATAGTTATGACAGTTTCCCAGCAGCAGCAGATAAAGGAGTGCCACAGCCGATGACCTCTCGTGTCAGTTTGTCTTTTCAAATAATGTTGTGTGTTTGTGTGTCTTCAGTTCGCACAGGGTGAGTACAACTCCAGTGGGTTCGACTTGAACGTGATGCCAGTCTGGAGGAACAATGTTACCGGCAACGGCGTGGTGGTCAGCATCATCGATGATGGTGAGTCCAACTCTAACTGCTACCTAAACAGAACCCCTCCTCTTTTAGTATTGTGATATGATTTAAAAAAAAAACACTTGGTTCATGGTTTGACATTTTTTCTTGAGCATATTGAGGAAAAAAAAAGTTTGGTCTTGTGAAGGCTGCATTTTATATATAGGTGCCTCCACCAGACCCCTTCCCCCAGCGGCATTTCCACCTTACCACCACTGTCTCAGTCACGCCACAGTGAGAATTCATTTCTTTCTGATTGCTGGGATATCTGGCAACATGGGAAATGAGAGAGTGGCATCTTATGGGCTCATTCATCAAGAACTAATTGAAGCCTCACTAGTCTCAAGTGCTGATAGAGCCTGCGTAGTTGTAGTGTGCTGTTTTGTATGTGTGTGTGTGTGTGCGCGAGGTGTGTGAGGTTTTGTGGAGCACATTCTTTTGTCAGTCAAGTGCTTCTAATTCTGCCTCACATGAGCAAAAGTGACCGTGGTCTTAAAAGTGCATCTTTTTTGTGTGCGTGTGTGTATGCGTGTATGTGTATGTGTGTGTGTGTGTGTGTTTGCATGCGTCTGAGTTGCATCCTCCTGCATCTCCTTAACTCCAGTGTTCACCTTGGATGAAAGATGCTGCTGCTGCTACAGAGGGCCTCCTCTCTTGCTCCACGCATGCGGGGAGCGTTTTTATGTGCACGTGCGCGTTTGTGTGTCCGTGCGCAGGTTCGGGGGTGAAGGGTGCTTACAGAATGAGGGAGATGGGAGAAAGAAATTAAACAGAGGAGGGCTATAGAGGGAAATGTCAGCAGAAGGCTACAGCAAAAAGGAACCAGGCAGCGGGTGATTGTGTACGCGTTAATGTATGTGCGCGCGCGCATGTATGAGGGAGTGCATGAGAAAGAGTATTAGACCTGCACCACTGAATCTCCTCTCCTCTGAGGCTATTGTACTGCGCTCCACCTCTCTGTATTGATTCCACCGGGCAAGAGCTCCACTCACTCTTTCTCTCCAACCTTCTGCCTTCCTTCCTTCCTTCTTTCCTCCTTTTCCTCTTTGTTAACTAGGAGTTTTTTTTTCCTTTTTCCTCACCTTTCCCTTTTGCCCTCATCCCCCCTTCCTTTTTGTTTTCTGACCCTCTCCCGGTCTTTTGGATGGTCTGCCCCACACAGCTGAGGGATCATGTACCCCATCACCTTTAGCCACCTTCCAATCGATACCTATTGATTTCGACATCACAATGAAATAAATAATTTCTCTTTGAGTAATAGCGCCTATGCCTCAGCCCTCTCCTCGCCTCGTTCCTCGTGTTTATCTTTTTTGCTCAGTCCTCTTAAACCATCGGATCCCACTCAGCTTGTCATTCTCAGTTAGGACTTCTCAGTCTGACTCGGCTCTCGTGTCTCTCTTTCGGATCACGCTCTCACAGTTGCGTCATCTTCATTCTTGCATCAGTTTCCTTTTGTTGCCTTCTTCTTGTTCTCTTATTCCTCTCTTCTTCATTTGAGCATAGCTCCCAAAAGTCTGAAGCCTCAATCAAACCTCGTCCATCAGCTGAAGGTGTATCCATCAAAACACGAGTAAACACGTTTGATCAATACCACCTGTCTTGTTGGAATAGGTGCTATCTCAAAGTGGACCTTAAGAGCTACGCGCCATCTGATAGATGAGGCCCCCGACACGTTTATTGTAGGAATAAAAGACAGCCGTCGCATACCAGATATGTCATCATAAGCAGTGCTCATTAGCTTGTCGTCAGTGGGTTATGACTGCTGAGTGGGCTATAGATTTTTAAGGGGAATTTCCCCCCACCCACTTGTTCTGCCACTGTACAACAGTGTCCCCGTCACCTCGACATCAACGCCGGCCTCTGTCCATCATGGGAAGACGGCCCTAAAGAATCCCCGCATCGATCTCTACTCACAGGGCTGTCATTTCGTGTCATTGGTACACAGCGAGACATAGTCAACTGTAGAATAGAATGATTGATGGGTAGATGGGTAAGGGCTGATAATGGAGGAAGATTTACATGGGAGATAATTGAAGGAGCAGCAATTCACAAGTCTTTGTGCTAGGACATAAAGTAGAGAAATATGAAAGGCCACTTTTGATCGAATTATGCAAACATTGATCATTTTTTGCCACTCATCACTACAGGGCCATAGGGGCTGTAGTAAGCTGAAGGAAAGATTTCATAGTTGCAGACAGAAAGGCAGTCCACGGAGCGACAGTGCAATTCTGATATAAATGCAGAGCTGTATTTATGTTGATATGATATATGTGTCACTCAGTGTATATAGGAGCTGTGCTAAAAGATTTTATGGCTGATTGTGAAGGTTGAAGGAGCTGCTCTTAGAGAGGTGGAGCTGCATTTCCAAGATTCTACCACCCCAGCTGATTGGTTTAATGAGGTGTGTCCTCACTGTACGAGAGGCATTTACTATCTTTTCTGCTGCTAAAACCTCGCAGGAAATTGCATCTTCGGCAAATCCGTTTTGAGAATTTACCGCTGTGTTTTTTCAGCACATAATTGTGGTTTTATTTCACTTTGATGTACTGACCAGTTAGTGTCGCTGTGTTTGGCCTCTTTTAATAAAACAAACAAAGTCAGTTCATCCTAGAACTCCTTGTGCTTTCTCCGAACCAGTTAATAAAAAATTGCAAATGTTGCATTTATTATTCCACATCCCAAACCTACTTAATCTAGTTCATGGTCAAAAAGGGGGTGACGGGGTGTGGAGGCGTGTGGTACAGAGGCTTTGTACACCCTATATGGTCATCCATCCATCCATCCATCACATGGTCCCACAGAAGCAAAGCAGGCACACGTTACCAGTTAATCTGATGTAGTGGGTTTTGGAATTGTAGGAGGAAGCTAATATACCCATAAAGAAACACCCGATACACAGGGGATTAGAATATACTCCGCATAGAAAAGCTTCTGTTGGGAATTAAACCAGGAACCCTCCTCCTGTGAGCTGGTGATGCTCACCGACACATCATGAAGCCCATGTCGTGTTTGGAGCTCAGTATTTGCATTTACATAATGTTTTAGAAGTAACTGTAGGCTGGTAATTCCTAGTTCTGTATAAATGCAAGTAGTTAGTTTATTTCTGGTTTCTGTCCAAGCCTGTATTTGCTTCATTGTAAACGAAACCTGCGGTAATTGTGATTTCTCTATAAGTCCATGGCTTGTGTTTTCAACACCCAGAGCTAAGGTCGGTATCTGTGTTAAAAGATAAAGCTTTTCTTTACAGGACTTTTTTTTTTTTTTTTGTTGCATCTTTGCATCAGTGAAATGTAGATACTTGCATTAAAGCCAGCTCCTGGCTTAAGGCCAAAAAGTGTCAGAGGCCTGTTTGCGTGTGTATGTGCGTGTACGTGTGTGTGTGTGTGTGTGTGTGCGCGTGTGGTCACGTGTGGTCACGTGTATGTGTATGGGGGAACTGTTTGGTGGAAATGACACTGGCCGGCCATGTAAAAGTGTCTCTGACAGAAGGAGCGACGGAGTCAGCGCTTTTTTCCCTCCCTCCTCGCCCCCCGCTGTTCAATCCATCCAGCTGCTGTCACCACAGGGGAGCAGACAATCTATCAAGGCATCGGGATGCATTCTCCTCACCTGCGCCGCGCGTTTAATGAACAGCCAACATGATCCCGGCTGACAAGCAGGAAATGGATGTAATAAAGATTGTTTCTGCATGCTCTTTGCATCCCTGATAAATCACCTCGCTGTGCAACAGATACGGGAGCCACATGGAAATTTGATTTCACACAGCAAGAGGGAAGAAGAAGAGAGCAGTAGGGGAATAAGAGAGCTGCTAGTGGCGAGGTCACTGTTTTATTCCTCTTCCTTTTTCTCCAGCAGAGCAGTGGAGAAGGATGTGTGGAGCTGAATGAAAGTGCTCCTTTTAAATTAATTTATTTATTAGATTTTGTTGTATGACTACGCTTTTACTAGTTGTTAAGCAGGGAACATATCTCTGTGCCTGCGAGTCCATAAACAATAAGACAAAATGTGCAGAGGTTTACAGAGTTGTCAATCTTCATAATTGGATGTAACATTAATCTGTGCATAAGGGGAGCCAAAATAACAATACTGAAGAAATAAGATGGACACCTATTGGCTGAAAACTTGTTTTTCATTGTAAGAAAATGTGAATCGTCTATTCTGTTCTGGGCCAGGAGTCTTATCTAGTTGCCATGAGGCAACTGTGCATCAGCAGCTTTCTCACAATTACTTTGTAGCCAATTAACTGTCTATATCCGACAGTTAATTATATTTCAACTGTTTTTATTATCATTTTAAGAAAAGTTTTTAAATAATTTGAAATCTATGTTTAAATTATATTGAAAATACTTCTTTTGAAGAGTGTTATTATAACCTGCTAAAGATCTGTACCAGGACAGTGTATACCAGTCAGCAGTGATTTTTGTTTTGTTTTCCAACCGATTTTTATTTAAATTTGGAATTTATGTTGAGAAATTATCCTTAAAAAAATAGTAAAATAAGATTTTTATCTTATACAGTATAATCGAGTATAAAAAGAGTTGTTTGGGATTAGGGTTATGTCATTTGGATTGATTCAGGAGGGTTGTTGTGGTGGGGGGGATGGTGCTAAATAGAGACTTAGAAATAACTTATTTTTTGTTGTTGTTGCATATATCAAATTGGGATTTTCACATTGCCAATGATAACATTGCACAGATTTGTCAATGAGATCACATTTTGCATAGTTGGCTCTCGTGTGCCTTCACCTACACATGTAATAAATGTTTTGGCCAATAACGCAATTAAGAGCAATTATCATCTGACACAATAACAAGAACATTTCACAGAAATCTGCTATGAAGTGTAAAAGTGTGAGCTAACAAATTTTCACTGCGAGTGGTTTGAATGAGGAAATAGTTCAGCATATAGTCTGGTGTGATATGTTTCCATTAGCTAGCTGGCAGCGGTAACTGTAACATAGCAAGATGATCTTGTTGCAATGTAGGCGGAGAACGGATCCAATTAGAGCTGCTATGTAAAGAGGAGTCTTTTTTTTTTTGTTGTCAGACTGCGATAGGAGAAAGTTTCTCATTTTACGTCACCCGGGGCGACCCTTGGGTCACAAAAGGGTCCAAATTTTTGGCTAAAATGAAAAGCAATAACAGTTACATGCCTGTGATGCCATCCTACACCAGGGGACATGTTTCCACGACAGCCTTGCTGGGAGTTGACTTTATAAAAGCCATCAAAAGAAATGTTATGAAATTATTTCCTGGGAAGTATTGGTCAGTATGTTCATGTACTTCATTTACCAATCAGCCAGCCACATTCCCCACTGTCCACATAGTAGCTGTCCTCAATAAAACGGGGGTCCATTTAGTAATGTACGGGTAGCTGGAGAAATCAGGGGGGCAACGAAAAGGGAATAATGATCCGGGCTGGGCAGAAATAATAGTGGGGGAATGGTAGAAATACACAGGGAATTGAGTACAGGAGAAGAAAGGGAGAGCAAGATTGAGATAGGTGGAGGTTGGTGGGGAGACTGAGGAGGGGGGATGCAGATATAGGGGTGGGTAATTTATGATTTAATCTAATGCAGTCTGGACCTGCTGTAAGTCACACAGACCTCAGCTGGGAAAGCGAGGGAGGGAGAGGTGGAGAAACCGAGAGAGAGACATTAACCTTTCCTTGAAGCGAGCGCAGAGCCGTTTTATCTGACCACCATCCACCCCTGTAAAATCTTTCTTCCCAGCCTCCCGCTTCCTCTTCGGTATTTATCAATTGTTCTTCTGGGTCTGTGTTTCCCAAATATACCATGAAGTCATGACCAGCTTTGTTTCCACAAAATTACAGTATGAATTGACGGGGGTGGGGAGAAGCTCTCGTTTAAATGTTTGCTGTTGTACAGCCATTTGATAAGAACTTGAAATTTGATGTGTATGTCAAAAATGCGTTCTTTTTACACAGTAAGTGATGCCTACCTTAACCCTATCTACTTAAATTCATTTGCGTTTAAAATCACAGAAATCCTCTGTAGATGCAGGAGAAATTGAAACTCTATCAACCAAATGAAACCAAAAGAAAAAGCTGTCTACACTGCTCCTTTTATTAAGTTATCGCTAGGAAGTGCAGAGTAAAGATGCATGCTGGATAACAAAATGAGAAATGTAGAAGAAGTACAACACGTCCCATCAGCAAATCGTGTTTGTTGCCCAAACACTCATCCTGTACTTCATTCTGTGCTCATTCAGTGTGCAACTCAAGCTTCCTGAAAAACCTGCTGTTGCCACGAGCAATTTCAGGCTTTTTTCCATTTTCTTGAATGTACACATTATTTATATGTGTGTGTGTGTCTATGTATGTACGGTATAAATGTCAATTTATATTATTTTAAATGAGCTGATGTTACTTTAAAAGGCACCAAATAATGGTGGCTGATAGCCAAAAAACTCACAAGGGGAGATGCTTTAATATGGTGTGCTTGCAAAGGAAAATCACACATAATCAGTATCATTAATTATCAACTGCAGCCAACAGTGAAACTGCTTGCATAGTAGAATTCTTATTAAAAATCTGAATATGAATACCGCTACAGGTCCAGACCCAGCGTATGTATGGTGTAATGTGCATTTACATCAAACACTTAGAGCAGTCTAGTCTTTTCCCCATGTGATCTCTCAACCTGTTGTTGCCACCACATTCTGGTATGCTGTTACATTGTACAGGATTATACCATAATTATGCTCCACATGTTACTCTAGAGCTTCTCATTTTACCTTTAAGCAGCCTCTGTTCCTATTACCTGAAATAACTGTGTTTATGTGCTTTTATTCACTTTGATTGAGAAAGCACATCCAACCATGCAGAGAGTTTGTCGTGTAGATGGTATTTAAGTCTGCTATCGTGGACGGGAACACTACCGAGTCTTTCTTCTTCCTCTTTGCCCGTTGTCACACAGAGATAAAGATTATACAATAGGGATTTTTGTTTATCTTCAGCCACCTGCTCATTTGATTACAATTTGGTGGAGCATTAGATAAAACTTCTACCTACTCTCTTTTGCAGGGATATATTGTTTGCAGCCTCCCAAATATTCATCCATCACCTATGACTCTGAGCAACAGGCAAAGCACACTGTGTGCAAAAATGTCTAGTTTCCTGTCCAGCTTGCGTACATCTCTTAGGATTGTGGGAGGAATCTGGAGCACATCTTCCAAAGCAAGCGGACTCGTAAGCGTTGCTAACCATGGCACCATTTTGTTGTTTTCACAGGTAATTCCTCAAGCCGCTCCACCATCTAAATACACTTTATTTATGAGAGGAAGGAATTCATGCTGAGTTTGAAAGTAGCTAGAAGCTTGATGCGACAATAGTAATGTTGATCTTAAATGTAGTAAATCCATCCATGCGATGGAGCCTATCCCAGCTGACACTGGGCAGGGCCACACAGAGAAGACCAAACACGCTCATATTCAATTTTAGAGTCACTAATTATCCTGACGTGATGATTTTTGGACAATGGGAAAACCACACATACACTGGGAGAGAATGAAGACTCAACATTGTCCAGACTGGGGTAAATCAGTTTATCTATTTATTTATTGTATCACAGTTTAATACTGATTTATCCTTAGTCTTAGTGACCTGGTGTGGGTTCACGGGAGAGATTTAAGCTTTGTGAGCCCTGACCACTCAGTCAGGATCCTCGCTCAGTTTTTTTTGCCTGATCCAACAAAAGAGCCTGGCGGAATCGGCTAATAAGAGGCCATTTCGGCAGCCTAGACGGGCGCCTAGCGCTGGAGTGCAACTCTTGTGTCTGCATCAGTAATCTCTCTCCAGAGAACTATTTCCCTGGATAAATATTGGTTTTTGCGTTGGCCCCTGTAATGGCACCATGTGCAGACGACAGGGCCCATAAGTGACTAAGTGACGTTGTCTGTCACGCCGTTGGCAGACCGGCGTGGGAGTCATTGGCACGTTGTGGGGTCTCTCCAACGCTCATTTGAATTCGCTCGTCCCCAATCACGCCACTACACTCGGCAGCTACACACTTCCACCCTCCACTCGCGCACTACTCCCACTACCTGTTTGGGGCGCGGGCACTCTGATTTGCATGAAATAAGATGGAAATGGAGCCCTTATTTATGCCAACAGAAATGGAGTGTGTTATTAAGGGCACTATTGTGCAAAAAGAGACGCGTGCGGTAAGAATACATTACAGAAGCTATTTCTGGAAAGGCTCGAGTCACACAGAGGGTAATGCTGCACAGGTCTCTGATGACTTCTACAGTCTGAGTACCCCCACGGAAACAATGTGTGTATGCATATGCGCATTTTGCATGGCACTGTGTGCGCGTTTCTCTCTTTGATTGTTTGTATGTGTGCACATTTCTCCACAGTAGGGGATTCATGCAGGTTACTGGATACCTGCTTGCACTTGGCGAATTTGATTCTCGGGGATGATCATTTGTGCTTAACCCGATGGATACGTTTCCTGTGACTGACAGTTCCTCATTCATATCGGCTTCATTGTAAGTCTACTTGTGATCTAAAGACTTTGCAAGAGCAAAGCAGGTCTCCATTTCCGACAGTCCGGCGCTCATGAATCGCCTCAAAGCCCTCGGTGGGTCATTTTGGTATTTGCAACAGGGCAAAACAGGAAGAGGATGGAGGACTAGAGGGAGCCGTATTCCATTAGTTTGTTTCACTTATTTTTACACGGACATAATCATAGTTGTCTATGAAGAGCCATGAAAGTTTTAAGATGAAAAACATGTAAAAGAAGGTGCAATTATTTATTTTTTTTAGCTTGCAGCTCTAGTACTAAAAGTGTTGCAAAAATAATGACTTTTTGGTCGCATTTAGCCTTTTTTCTAGAAACCGAAAACTCTCAGAGTACCACCAGCAACGAACGAAATACAAACAAACTTTCATGCGTGAGACGGCTGTGAGGGAGTGAGTGACTTTCAGCCATACCTTAACATCGAGTAACTGACCCGTCCACTATAGCGATTCGTTTCCACCCTGTGAAAACCAATAACCGCAAAAGATGTACAATATAATATGCGTTGGAATTTTAGCATGGATTTGTGCACCTCGAGGTGAAAGAACTGCATCAGATACTGACACTGAAAGATGAAACAAAAGTTCTAGTTAATATACAATGACAGCAAAAATAAGATGTTTTGAAACTGCAGCTCAGAGTAAGAGACACAACTTTACAGACAGAGCTTTTTTTTCTTTTTTTTCTTTTCAACAGAGAGCCCCATGTTCAGAGACCCGGCCACATCGTATTTGGTGTAGTTTCACATCGGCGTGGTTTCAGTCAGCCAGATCGTGGTGATTCTCAGAGCTCCAATAAGGGCGACAGCCCTTCTTCTTTGAATCTCAGACACGTTTCACCTCTCATCTGAAGAAGGTGAAACATCTTCAAGCACCAAGAAGTCCAGTGGTGTTTATTCAAAGTCTTCGGGCCGCATAATAGTCAGCCAGACAGGTGCAAGATTATTAACTGATTTAATGAGTAAAAGGTAAGGACTCTCCAGTTTGTGTAATGTATTATTTTACTGTCTGAAGTTAGTAAAGATTAATCTGAATTTGAATGCAGTAGTTGCAGCTAGGGGCTGCATCACAATGAGCAAATCTGATTCGTGCACTGTGATTGGGAGTGGGGCGCTCGCAGCAGGTGGCGCGTTGTGTGTAATAGCTGACTTAATGCTAATAACAACGTAAGCAGCCCAAGGTCTCACGTTCCATAAACTAGTTAAGTGGCGCATTGTTGGTCATTTTTATGCAGTTGCTGTTTCACGCCGTTCGCCTCTTTGCTTCTGAATCTAAATATTTTGTGTTGCCGACAATGTTTAAGGGAGTGATGACATGTAGGTATTTCTAAAATTGTTTCAGAAACCGGTTTTCTTTTGCTGAGTTGCTGTTTTACTTTTTGACATCTTATAGATTCAGCCCAATTCGGTCTCGTTTGACTGAACAGTTAACTGCTCCTCTGACCTCACTCTCCTTTTGCATCTAACCCAGTCCTGAACCGGCTCCACCACTAACCATTGATTGACCCTGGGTGACCTTAACCTTGTTAGGTTTGCCATTATCATGCTGTCTCGGTGTAACAAGACCCCAACGGGTGATATTATGCGATTTTCCGCTGAGAGAACCCAGGATTTTAAAATGGACACATGTACGGCTAAAAGGGAGAAAGCCCTAACTTTAGCTTTTTTCATGAAAAGAAAGAGACTTATGGTTTTATTTTCTGTCTCTGAGTTCACATGGGTTGCATTGCTTTCATGTATATTTCCATATACATTTAGTATCTTATTTAGTCCTTCATAGCTGGATTGTCTGTGATGAAGGCATATAGCAAAGCAGGCCAGACTCTCTTGTTTAGTGCTTTTTGTTGCTGTCGATTTTTTTATTTTTTCATTTTTTACATGCCTTGTAATGGAGATTATTAGCATGTGAGTAGCAGCTAGGGAGCTTAACTCATCTGTCCTCCTGAAGGGTGGCCATTTGAAAATGTTAAAATAAAAACAAGGGTGGGGAAAAAGGAGGTGCCTATTAACTGGAATCCCCACCCGCCCCCATCCCCTTCCCCCAGGGCTAAATTGGTGTAAATAGTATTGTTCCCCTCTCCGTCAAAGATATATGGAATGTTGTTTCGCTGATGGCTTCAGTAAATGCTCCAGCCAGGCAGGCGTATAGATATAACAGATGTGCTCCAGCACGGCATCTAACCACTGCGATGAATAACTGCCGCATTTGTCATGCATTTCTTTGTTTTGGTGTGCTTATTCATAAGCATTTAGAAAATGAAAACAAAAACAAGGGCAGCAAGTAGAGACAAGGGAAAAAAAAAGAAAGGAGAAAGAAAAAGAGGTTGAGATGAAATGAAGAGAGAAAGAAAAAAAAATCTAGATGAAATAAGCTCATGCCAAGGCCAATGTGGTCCCATAACTTCTCCATCCAACCATAGGCCAAACTGGGGTCAGGCTCTATTGATTTCCTTCCAGGCTTTATAGCAGTATATCTTCCCACTAATAGCAAGTGCATGCCTTTAGCAGCTTCAGATGTCATTTCTCTGTAACTTTACAGTGCTAAACTATTCCAGGCTTCATGTCTCATATTCCATTGTAAAGCACGGCAAACATTCTAATACCGGAAACAGTGTACTATCCTAACTAAAAGATTACAGATAAAAATTTGAATGCATGATTTAGTTTGCATCTGTTTATCGCTGTGTATTTTTCAGAGCCGTGTGTGTTTTTCAGTGAATGTTTGTATGGGTTACAATCTAATTGTTTTGCATGGGCTCAGCTTAGAGAGCGAGTGTGTGTGTGTTTGTGGGTCTGTGTGCACCTATATCAGTGTGTTCCTGGCGTACAGTGATGGATCGCAGCAGTTCCCTGTTTACCTAGCTTCATGATTTCCTGTGCGTGCATGTTACAAGTGGAGTTTGGCAGGATTAATGAGCACACAGCTTGCCGAATGGGTGTTTGGCTCCGCGAAGCACTCCATCATGGCCTGATGCTGCTACTATATCCCTCGCAAACACACACACACACACACACACACACACACACACACACACGCACACACCATCATGCACTCTGCAACTCACCACTTACCCCTGCTCTTAATTACACATGCTTAGCCAAGTCCCATTAAGCAAGCCCCCTCTCGCCCACCCCACCCATCGCTAAACAGTGTTAAAACATCCACATTTCTCATGGCGTTGTGTTTAAACAGCGTCTAGGGTTCAGTGTGTAGGAGGAAAGTTGTTTTGGCATGTATGCTCCTGAGATGCACAAAGAAGATACGGGTGAAGTTTAAATATCTTTACATATAGCTTTCCGGGCTGCACGTCTGAAGGGTCATAGCGAGGTATACAAAAAAAGACCCTCTGCTAAACTCCATCTCGAATCTTAAATTAGTTTCACAGCATTTTGGGATGGGCACCGTATTAACGTATTATTACCAGTGGCTGATACATTGTCTGTATCAATCTCTATATGTATATATATATTTTTTATTTAGATGATATTGAATGCATAACTTGTTTTTGACAGCTTTTTAAAAAAAGTTTTGAAGTTGAGTTGAAAAAAAGACACTCACCAGTGTCAACTTTCTGTAGGTTTTGGCCAGTTGAGCACATTTGTTTTCTTTTAAGATCCTCCCTTCATTTATGTGAGCCTAAAAATGGCATTAGTAGTATTAGAACTGTCACAGACCTTCCTCTAAGCTCTTCAGTTGGCTGATACTTGTATTCTAAACTGAATGACTTTTTCTAATTTGGGAGCTAAAAACACAATAGCTATTTGGGTAAATGAGGCTTTTACTGCCGGCGTTGCTCACAGAGTGTTGTCCTTTTAAAGATGTCATAAAAGCACCATTTCACATACACTGTCATTCACACACACATGAAAGTTTGAGCAATTGTGGTCCTCAAGGATTTGTGGAAGTGTTTTTTTTGTCTCTCTTTCTTAAGCTAACAAATAAATAATGAGAGCAAAAGAAGTAAATTGTCATTGAAAGGTTGTACTGGAAATTAAACACAAAGGGACATTTAGCATATATTTAAACCATTTATGCATGTGTGTGACTTAGATTTCGTTAACATCATTGACAGTCTTTCTTCTGTTGCTTTTTCCTTTTTTTTTAAACCTTGATTTGCTTTTATGTTTTTATTAGTATGTTTGTGTGTGTATGTATGTGTGTGTAAGTGTGCTTTTGCAAGCCTGAAAGGTGGTTGGATAGAAAGGAGGACAGGAGGGTAGAGCAGAAATCAAATCACTTAATTGCTGCATTTTTCATCTCCATCTTTTGTTTTATGGCGGTTGAGGGCCGGCAAGCGACTCTGGCTGTGATTCATGGACGTCAGGGAGGCCTGTGAACAGCACCATCCCTCATCAGCATCCAGCCGCCCGCGTACCCAAAGCACCCACACAATTACTGTGATGAATATGACTTGTTTTTGTTGTTTGCTTTTCCCTTTTTTCCCACTCTTTTGCATTGCTGCCCTCGCCTACTTTCTGTGGCAGCCGGATGGTGCTTAATGCAGCTACCAAGCTGTCGGACATAAACACTTCACCATTTCAAGTTCACCCATCTCTTATGGGAGCTGAACCCTTCGAGACTGTGAGAGCAGATACTGAGAGATAGGCATGCACGGAAGAAGAGGCAGGGAGATCTAGATGAGAAAAAGATAGAAGTAAGAAGGAGGGATGATGAAGGTGCTGTGGGAAGATGGAGGGAGTGAAATAAGAGGTACAGGAAGTAAATAGGAGATGGAAAGATATAACAAGGCCAGGAATGGTGGAAGGGAGATAGTGGGAGGTTTTGAGGGAAAAAAAAACTAGAGCATCAACAGAGAGAAAAGATCAGGAATGAAGAGAGCAGGGCAATTGAGGGAAGGATGGAATCACCGAGAGAGAGTTGTAGTTACATGTCAGTACTCCCCCTGCTGCCTAATACTGCCTCCCTTATATGACTCAAAACAGAACAAAAAACACTTTTTCATTTTTATTTCTTTTTTAGTGTGTTTTTTGACATCACTACAAATAGAATCGAATAACATCACACAGTATGTTCATGCCATAAGGTTTTGTATATGTGTAATTTATATACATTCATATTGGTCTAATTTAACCACATTATAATTGACTATTACATTTTTCATATGATACTATTAAATTTAAAACTCCCCTCCGAGCCTGTTTGTTTTAAGATGTAAACAACTGCTGATAATTGATCTGTTAGAATTAATTAACATAGCAAATAAGAAGTAACAATCCCATCAGTTCTTAGTTCCAGCTTTGGCACAATGGGCAAACAGGTCAGAATTTGGGATTTTCCACTCACTTCTATTAGTGGCTGGCACCTCCTAACAGTTATAGTTTTAGCGTGTAATTTCCCGGGGGTCTCCAGTCGGCCGAGACGGGGAGACAGACTGATGGCCGCTAATTGTCCAGGTAGTCACATGACCCGAGTCATGGAAGCAACTCCTTAATGTGAACCCTGCCCGTTTTAAAAAGGTAGCAACAGCAAACGTACAGTTTCACTGCTCCTGTGATCATCAGCATTATGAATCCCTAATACGGAGGCTCAGCCAGTATATTATCAATACAATTGTCGTCTCTGCTTTTGTTGCATACAAATGGCGTCATAGGGTGTTCAGCCTCTTTCTCTGTAAGGACCTAATTTTTAACGGAAAACAACTTAAACTGACTCGCATTTTTTAGCAATTGCTGCGCGCCTTTAATTGTGCATCTAAAACCTGCCCATGACTGTCCACATTGATGGACGTATTTTTATCTTTTGCTTGTGCTAAACATGTTATTTATGCAGGGGAGTTAGTTTGGATTTTTTTTTTCAGTGACATTATAGCTATAGGTTTGAAATTGTCAGTACTGAACGGCTATGCTAGGGTAAATATTTTTACATTTCATAAAAAGACAGAAAATCATTCCCACAGTAAAGACAGCCCCCCCCTGCTTTTTTAGAATGCTGGCTATACACTGTACAGGCCTGGCAATCACATTTTCCCTCATAGCATATACACATAGGTATGCACGCACACACACACACAGGCTTTGATCACACACTTGGCAAAATAAACTTGCTCTGGCAGTGAGGTTGCCTCCCCATCGCCTCTCTATAAAGGAGTGCGTTACACTCGGGCCTTACACACTGTGCTAAACATAGAGGGAGAGACAAGAGAGAAAAGATGAAACAAAAGCTAAGCCTCAGATGTCATGTCCGCTCATCACGTTGTTTGCTGGTTTGTGTGTTTGTTTGCATCCCTCACAGCAGTGGACAGAAGTGAGTTGGAGCAAACTGTGTGGAAGAAATAACTGCAAACAGGGAAAGCACATAAGTAGTTGTGGATGGCATGTAAATTCAGAGTTTATTGTGTGTGTGTGTTTGTGTGTTTTGCGAAAAAATGAATCCCTCCGCTGCCTGGTAATGGCAGAGGAAAGGGAGCTGAGGGAAAGTTAGAAAGCGGGCTAGTCGCGGTGGAGAGAACACAATTTTGTGTCTGAATTGCTCAGTAGAATTTGATCCCATTCAAGTGAGGTTTTCAGCTTTAAAAAAACTAACTGAGCCTCCCCAATTAAATTCAGCATCTTCGCTATGTGGTCCTTACATGTCAAGTTGTGATCCAATTTAGGGAAAGAGACAGCTATCCCTTTTCTGGTTAATATTCTGTTAAACCAACATGAAGGTGTTGTTCTGATTTGAGAAAAGAACTAATTTTATGTACACCTGACTATCTGAATGAACATTTTCATCAGGCATGCAACACGGTTGTAGATAAATAATGGCTGTGTACCCCTATGACAGATTTCATCCCCTCTTAGATGCTGTTGTGATGAAATGTTTTGGAGGAAAAAACAAACTATATGTGATTTGTGTTTACCAAAATTATGACGCACGGCATTCACGTTGTCTGTTGCCAAATTGATAACACACCATACCATTGGTGATATAAGCCACTGGATACTGCAGGCTGGGTTTATATAAATAACAATATTTTGCATCAGGTGTACTTAAAGGATAGTTATTACAGCCACAAAATGGGCTTCTAAGAGAAGCAAACACACAACAGTTCTCGGCCCCAATGGATTCCTTTATAGAATTCCCAATGTCAGTGGCTAACTTTGTTTAGTGGCAGTAGTTCAGAAGATACCAATTGCTTTATTTATCTCTGAGCTCACCCAGTCATTTGTGGAGGCGAGGTAGAAAATGATTTCAGCCACGTTATCTCGGCCCTTGGCTGTAATTTATGGTGTGCCCTTTGTCTTGTCTCTACATTGTTTGTTAAGATTAGCTGTGATGTCATATTCATGCTGTCAGCGACTCTTCATCATTTCCCCCCATAATTTCCAGGACAGTCGAAATACCACACGCATGTCCTCAGTGCAGGGAGGATGTTTTGTTTCTACCATGTTGCTTCAATGCCACCAGAAGTTTGTCTTTGACTTTGATTTTATATCATCAAATTGTATTTTATGTCATTTCTAGAAGCAACTTTAATTTGCTTTGACTTAGCAAAGGCTTTCATTTTCTATTAATGGTTTCTGCTTTTTGTTTATATGTAGGGATAGGTATAAATATATATATATACACACACATATATATATGTATATATATACAGCATATTGTTTTGATTTCCCTACTAATAAGATTCAGAAGGACTATGGTGTGGTGGTTAGCACTGTCGGATCACAGCGAGATGGTTCCTGGTTCAAGTCCCTGGGAGACCGGAACATTTCTTCGTGGAGTTGGCATGTTCTTCCTGTGTGTGTTGGTTCTCTCTGGGTTACTCTGCTCCCAAGAGTGAGTGTGTGTGGTTGTTTGTCTCTGTGTTAAGCTACTACGAGCTGGAGACTTGTCCAGGGTGAACCCCGCCTCTCGAGGCCTGTTGCCAGCTGGGATAGGCTCCAGGGTACTGCCAAAATGGATGGACAAAATGTCCACGGACATGAGGTCAAAGTCAAATAATGAAAATACAAATGTGGCTAAACTTACTGAGAAAGTTAGTCTTATATCTGATCTCATATGTATTTATGGTCTATTCTTCTTCTTTCATGACAAACTGAAATATACTCTTAAAACCTGGTATTTTTTAACATGTAGTTATATCAGATATTTTTTTCTCATCATTTTACAGTATTTTTTACAGTATCACCGGGCAGTGTTTTAAGTAATTTCTTGCATCACCCTAATATAACAATGACCAAATGCACAAAACATGTTTATTTTGTGCAAGAGTGACATAGACAGGTACAATGATAACACTGTGGCAGTCAGGATTATGCCTCCATTTATGAAAAATCTTCTGTTCTAAACACAAGTATTCATTCTCCTCTGTACAGTATCCTGTTAACAGATACAAAAATGGCAACTGAACAGTCAGCTAATGAGGAAGACTTGAGTACTACACGGGCTGCAGGCCGCATGTTAGCAGCATGTGTGAGTGTGTGTAGACTGTAGCCAGCTTTTAAATATTAATCTCAAGGTCAAAGGGAGGGAGCTTTTTGATATTCATGCCGGGTGCTCTACCTTGTGCCGCGTGCTAAAGCCCCTCCGCTCGCTGCTGCCTCTCTCACTGCCTCACTGGGTCATTATGTCTGCCACTGTCTCTTCCTTTCTTTCTCTGATGTGTCGGCACAATATTGAGGCTGACTGTGTATGCTCACAGACAGTATATCTGCAGTCATTTAAAGGTGCCGCTCGCACGGTGAAATATCGCCGCCGCCGCGCCGAAAGGAGAGCAGCTTCTTCACATATTTTTAAAAAAACCGAGCGAGTTATTGTGGAGTGTTCGGATTTCCTGCTGTGTGAAAGTAGAGATCAGTCGGCTACACTTGTGTTCGTGCGCTCGAGATGAGAAAAAGAAGAACCCGGCATGGATTGAAGCAAAGGGGGAAGTGCGGTTATGTATAGCACATACCATCAAGAAACATCAAGAGAGGCAACAGCCTCTCTTGATGTTTCTTATTAATATTCCATCTGTGGTGTTCAGTTTTCAGCAATGTAATGGTGTCTGTGACAGACAAGTGGCTAATAACTCATTATAATATCATGATGATCCGATAAAAATCAGAAATCACTGCTGAGTAGCTGACAGAGCGTGTGTTGCCAGATGAAATTCCGAATTTAATTTCCATGTAGACATGGCCACAATACAAAATGCTGATGGAAGAAGATATATTTTATGAAGGTATGTTGTAAAAGGAACAGTCCCAATATGAATATCTTACAGAAAAAGCAAAGCATGCGTGCAGTCATGCGGATGAAAAACAAATGTATCTTGCCATCACAAAATAAAGCACTGTGAAACTTGATCAAATAAGCTACCCATTGACATGAAATACAAAGATAGTTAGTAGAATACGTTTCCTTCTTGTATCCTCATAGGGTGAGTATTTTCCTCAGATTTTCTCTTAGCTGCTGAGAGTATATGTGTCTAATTAAACGAATAGAGCTTGGTGAAAATTGAATATTTATAAGTACGGTGTATAATTTTGTAAAGCATCTAAGGACTTTCAGAGGGACAATCCATTGACTCATTATTTTGATTTGGTCCCTATGGTTTTTATCTAGCACCACTTATATTACAGAGGGAAAAAATAGGATATGCCCATATTTAACAATCTTTTACAGCGTGAGGACGGTCCCACGGTTGGCAATATTGACGAAGCTGCCATCAATTGCGCTCTTATTTGTCATCAGAAAGGATGCCATGACAGTTGATGATATCCTGACCATGCGATGCCTTTTCCGGTGTCAGGCGGCCGAGCAAAGAAGCGTATCTGTTGCAGAGTATTGCACTGATGATGACAGATATTCTGTGTGTGTCTGCACAACAAATGTATACTTTTAAGATTAGGATCGCAGAATGTTCCTGCAGTATGTGGACACCATTGTGCATTTATTAAAGTCTCTATCAGTGCAGTGATACCCTGTAGTTAAGCCAAGAGCTCGTTGTAATTTCTTGAGACATTGAAGATACTGCCTCTCTTTTACCTGTGGTAGAAAATGAACATACTAAAATATGTATCCTAATGCCAAGGATTCTGTGGAAGTCAATAAGGAAAGTGATCATTCAGACCTATTGGCATATTAAGTGAAAACCCTGTGCCTTCAGTAGAAGGAGCAGAATGAAGGGGAAGTGAACAGTGGACATCGCAAATTGAACCCGATTATTGTACCGACTCCGCACCCCTTCATTCTGGAACTGCTGTACAGTCGTGCCGTGTCATGTAAAGGTTGATAAGGTTCAGTGTGAACATGGCAGGCTGTGGAATTAATGAGCTACATGCCTATTTCTTCAAAAGAAACTGCTGAACATACGGAACACGATGCTATCCCCACACCGCGTGCCGCTTCATGCATGGCAATTTGGTCGGATCCTAGATGGTGCCATCATACACGAACAAGCTGGGGTCTATCTTATGGAGCCACTGACTATAGTGATCCGATACCTTCAGGAGAACCTAATGTTCTGTTCCCTGGTCTGTATTTGTGTGCTTTTTAAAACAAAATTATTCTGGGAAATAAACGGTATCAGCAAAAAGTCAAGCATGCAAGTTAAGGAACTCAACTCGTGCTTTACTTTCCAGTGGTATAAGTGATCTTCCAAGGCATCACAAAGAGTGATGTTCAGCTGGAATTGAGAACATTTACCTGTTTTACCTGTTGTACAGCTTGTGATGAATATAGCTCAGTTTTCTTTCAAGATGGGCTACGTCTTCTGAACCTATAAATCAATATCGGTAGATCTAAATGGTGCAATCGTCAAACCCTAATCCCAGTGAATTTGGGATGTTGTGGAAGAATATAAATAAAAAGATTACAATGATCTGCCAATCCTTTTCAACATATATTCAATTCAGTACCTTACAAAGATGCAATAGTTCATTTTAAATGATGCAACTTTTTTTCTTTTAAACACAATTTTGCATTTTGAATTTTATTTAAACCTGAAATATATATATATGCTTTGTAGTAAATACAGCATACACACATATTCACACACACCCACTATAGTGGTGAAAATATTTCTGGAGTGTACTCAAGTCTAATATTGGAGTCAGTTAGATAACCGTCTCTAGAATAGATATTCTGCATGTCCCTACTGTAATCAATTAACAAACTTGATCCGTCACAACAAATGATTATGTTGTCTACAAAATGAAGTGAATTCATAAAGCAACATATAACACTCCTGTTTCACAAACCAGCTAACAATAATAAGTTGCCTGGAAGCCCTCGTCGAATTCCTTCTCTTGCAAGTTATCAGCCTCAGCTAAAAAGCTAATGCACCTGCTCCCAAATGTTCGCCGAATAGATGATTTTATTCTTTTTGTAGATAATGTAAAGTATATTCCCAAAACAATTATGCTTTGTTTGACAAAGAAGGATTCATTTGCAAGTGTCAACTCAGATCACCTGTGTTGCACAATAATATTCAGTGCGCTGCATAAATATACAAAATATTGATGCAACTAATATCGTGGTAGCTTTTGAGTGATTGTTGTAAAATCTTGAATTTAGAATTTTAGCAGCCGAATTCAACGATTTCTGGATTTTTCCCTCTTCACACCACTTGGTTATTGGTAATAATCTTAGAGCAGACACCACATGGTGTATTTTCAGGATTGAAGCCACTTCATGTGACCCCATAATTTGCCCAAAGTAAGAATATGCTGGATTCAAAAGAGTTCTCAAACTAGTACTCGATCATTGACTCATTATTATACTTTTCTTGTGGATTGCAGATATCAATATCAATGCGCTTTTATTTAAAAGATTTGAACTTCTGCAGGCATTTTTCCACCGTCGTCTTCTTTTTCTGTCACCCTGCTGAGAGCAGTTGTTCTGTTTGCGCAGCCCCAGCTGTAGTTGCAGTTGCCCGTCATTGTGCTTTAACAGACTTAACTCCCAGCTTTCCCCATCAGTGTCAGAGTAACACCCAGCTCTGATCTGAGCTGCACTCAGGTGTGTAACTGACTGCTCGCTTTCCCCATAATTACATTGTGAGCGGGACGCAGTCTCCGGCGCCTGCGTGTGTGCGCGCACGTACGTGTGTGTGTGTGTGTGTGTGTGTGTGTGTGCGTTTTCACCCCAGGCGGAAACATGTCATTTCCCGTGCTCCTGTCCTTCTGGTAGACAGATACAATATTAAGAGCCACAAATCTGAGTGCAAGTTGAGAGGAGACATGGAGGTAGCTGTGGGGGGGTGGGGAGTGGGGGGGAAGCAGTGTGGGGAGATGACAGTAATGATAGCATATAGACAATACTCAGGAAAGGAGACAGCGATTGAGTGCTTTCACAAAAGTCATGTCAAAAGACAGGATTTGAACACACACACGCACACACAAACAGATATGAATCTAGGTTTGAGAGGACAGGAGTTGAATGCAATATTGTCACATTGTCTTATCTCAGCTGCAGCATGAATGATCCCGATTTGTTTTTTTTTCTTCATGTTTGATTATCTTTCACACCAAAAACCTGAACGGTATATACTTTTAGTCCTACATGATTCTGCACGGATACCTCTGTGATTTTTTTTTTATCCACACTGTTGAACGTCGGCCACAGTGTGGGATGAATCTGTATGCGATGGATTACTTACAATATGGAATTTTTCCAAACCTCTATGGCTCATTATGTCATTATCAAGTCAGAAGGCGCAGCCAGCTTTATGGCTTGTTTATGTCCGGAGTTTCACAGAGCATTTTAGCGTTTATGGGATAATTTAGTGGAAGGGAAGGTGCTGTGATAAGTGATTACAGCTTGTTGTAGAGCTAAAACAGTTTAGTTTGTTTTTGTTTTTTTTGTAAGCTTTGTATCTTTATCTTACAGTAGTTGATGCTTTGCTTATAAAGTACTAATTCCATACAGTTTGAACTTAATTTACCTTCAATAACTTTATGCATCCATATGTTATGCAAAATTACAATGATCTTCTTTACCATGTCAAATACCCTATGAGTGAAGCCAAACTGCAGGTATTTTTTTTTATGTTTAATATCTGCATGCTCATTATGTTTACTGTATAATACCTGCTCCTGGCATCTAATCTTATGTCTTATGTTATGCCAACCTAATTTCTCATCTTTAAATTCTCACTAGTTCCCCACAGTCTTTGAAAATGAACATTTAGTAACATTTAATGAAAAAAAGTAGAAACTAACATAAAACAGACAATGAAAAACAAAAACAGAAGCAAACCATCACTACCTCCAGAAACCCATTAATGCATCAAAAGCATCTGTGAAACTTTTTAATGTGGCAATACCTGAAGTTCAGAGGTAAAACTTTATTTTTCCCGTGGTGTTTCTACTTAAAGTTGTTTGGCTCCACCCTTCTGCCGCAATATTGGAAGCATCTGTCAGATAAATTATTCCGATTTAAATGTTGATAGATGGGTGGCATGGTGGTGTGGTGGTTAGCGCCTCACAGCAAGAGGGTCCCCTGGTTCTGTGTGGAGTCTCCGCGTTCTCCCTGTGTCTGCGTGGGTTCTCTGCAGGTCCACCGGCTTCCTCCCACCATCCAAAAACACACTCCAAATTGCCCCTGGGAGTCAATGCGAGTGTGTGTGGTTGTTTGTCTCTGTGTGACTCTGCGGTGGACAGGCAGCCCGTCCATGGTGTTGTTGGTTTTCCTCGAGGATAGGCTCCAGCCCCCCCTCAACCGCGTTGGGAATAAGCAGTGTAGAAAATAGATGGATGTTTATAGATGAGTGAGCGAATTGTAAAACCAGTGGTGTCAGCGATTTTACTGTAAATTTAAAATTACTGTCCAGCCGCATGAGTCGCATGCAAAGCAGGAAGTCTTTCGTAATGAAGTTTAGGGATTGGGACATTCATTAATATTGGCCTTCAGCTGTTATAAAGATGCAGAATATTATTTTGGACATCAGGTTAAGAACTGGCTCTTTTGGTTTGATTCACATTTTTCCAGAGACAACCAGAAAGTGAACCCTGTGTCCTAGTATTTGCAAATAATGACTGGTTGTTTTAAATACCAATTTTGACAATAACATAGGGTTATTTCAAATTAAACAAAGTGTAAAAATATGGTGACCGCCACAACTACTTAATAATGCATTGTTCTAAGTCTTGAAGTAAATAGAATGCTTCTAAAGTGCCTGTTTTAGCTGAAGATCAGGATGCCGTAATTACGAGAAAAGATCTCATAATTACGAGATTTTGTCTCGTAATAACGAGATACGGTGTCTGTTTTTTTTTGTGAATGCAATGCGCTTTCTTAGATTCTTATCCTGATAAGAAAATATTGTAAGATTCCATTTCCACATTCATTTAAAAAAAGACTTGAATTAGCTGAACACGCCATTTTATACCTCCAACATAAAAAAATGACTTTTGATGTATCTTCAGGGGCATAATTTAAATCAGTTTTTTAATAGTTTGAAATTCTTTACAGAGCCCTGCTCTTTGGATCCTAACACTTTTACCTAATGAGGAAATGCACCACTCTTCTGCTGCTCTGTAGAGTCTTTCATGTCAAGCTTTCGTCTGTGATGATAAAGTGAATGAAACAGATATGCCCTTAGTAAAGTGTACCTGCAAAGCAGCTGGCACATCTCCATATCGCCCCATGACCCTGACATGTTATCCCTAAAACTCAACTAAACAACTAAACAAAATGTGCCACCAGGTCATAGGTATCTTGGAAATTGGCATGACTTAGAGGTTAGCTCAGTCCATGTCTGCTCCGTCTGCAGAGCCAAAGTTTTGCTGCCCTTCTATCTCTCGTATACTCGCACAGAAGCCCCGGCCGCCCTCCCGCTGAGCCCCGATCCTCACAAAACAGCCAGATTTCTCTTCCATAGGTCACATCAGACGGCTGGCAAGCTTGAGCCCTGTTGACAGCTTGTTGTTTACAGTATGTGCAGTCAGCATGTGGCCGCCTCTCCCGGACCAGGGGCCTCCTGGGAGGCGGACACACAGGAGCCGCGTGTTTTGTTCAGGTCTTTTTTTTTTTCGGGGTGTGGGGGGGGGGGGGGGGGGGGGGGGGGGGGGGGGGGGGGGGTGGGGGAGGCAGGGCTGAGGAATGAAAGAGAAAAAGGTTACCTGTGGATCAGCCAACCTTCAGCTCGGAAGGGCTGAGGGGTGGAGGGGGTGGAGGACGAGGAGAAGTGGGCAACTTTGATGTTAGTCCAGGTTGGAGGGGAGCATTGATCGGTGAGGGAGGCAGGGAGGAGAGGGGAGTGGGGCTGAGATGAATGCGGTCCGGAGCTTCGGCAACCGCAACACTTCCACATTTTTCTTCGGATGTGCGAGCCGCGGTGCGGATAAGCTCAGGGAAATGTGTTAACTGCACGCGTATCGATGGCGAAGGCTCTGAGCCAGTGGATGAAGTTTAAGAGATCTGTCTTCTCGCCGCTCGCTGAGAATGTGAAAGTCTTTCATCTCCCTCCCATGTGTTTGCAGCGGGGGCATTAGGGAGTTTTACTCCCTCTGTGAGGGTGTGCAAGCCCGTGTAGTGTGTGTATTTGGATGGGTTTATGAGTGCATACATGCACACATTGTTCAGAATGAACTCTCTGTGTGTATTCCCAACGAACAAAGCCCGAATCCTGCTGGGCTGCTATGTATCAATAGATCAGAGGCGTGTGTGTCTGTGTGTATGTGTGTGTTTGTGTGCGTGTGTGTGTGTGTATACGCATCACTGCCTTTCGCACAATCATTGGGACAACACACAGACACAGCACCCGCTGGGTCTAGCTTCCTCCACAATCCGCCCAGGCTCCCATAATGCATCAGTATTTCAAAGCTCCACGTCCCAGGAGACTTTACTCCAACAGTCAGGTCTCCTCTTCCAGGAAGTGACACGCCCTCCTACTGAGTCACAGCTCCCACAATGCACCGAGGTGGCTCCCATAGAGATATTCACACCATGTATTTGCTCACGTCGGAGGCTGCTAGCAGCGAGCAGCGCGAGCGCCTCTGTTATTTCTTGGAGTCTCATTTGCCGTTCCCAACTGTAACATCACTCTTTTTATCCTTGATCCCAATGTTTCGTGTCAGCAGACTGCATTCAAGGGCTCATCAGAAAAGGCTTTTCAGTGACAAGGAACAACCCAAAGCAAGGTTGACACATCATTAATTTTCTCTCCACAGAGTTCTCGGATCCTGTGGCCAGTGTGCAGTAGTTGAGGAATGGGCTTATACTCGGTTGACAGCTGGCTCCCACTCTGAGAAAGAAAAATAAGAGTACACTGGGATCTGTTATTGTTGGTTTATATGAGATTATGGATGCCACCTTAAATTTAGATGACTGACTTATTTTTTTTCTCACATACACTCCTGTAGGTTTATTGTTCATTTGGCCGATGCTTCAGAGATACTTGTTTCTATCACCGAATTTCCTAAAACTGACTGACTCGGTTTAGCTTGAACACATACTGTAAGGCTTGAAATACTATTTCTGTTCAAATAAATAGCCAATGCAATTATGACGTTTTTTGACCATACAGAGCTTTGAAATGACGGGATATAAACAACAAGAATAGACAAAAGAGTTTTTTTTTAGCTGTTTGAAGGTGTTAAAACCTGAAACCTTGGCATTGAAGGCTCTTTTATCAAGGCTGTTGGTCTTACTAGTACTGGGAGTAGTGTAAATATATGTGATAACCTCTTACAGTGGGTTAAAATATAGGGATTTTAAAAAATAATTCAATCAAATCCCAATCCATTGTCCTCCCACAGAACATTTAAATTGTGATTAAGCTGTGAAAGATTTATGCATACTTTTCCGGGTTTGTGATTTCATGTGGTGCTTTTCTACATTAGTTTTAGTCTAACTTCCGCTTTTAAGGCAATTTCGATCACACTCTTAGCTACTTTATCGGTCCCCTGCACCCAAAAGGTGAGATAGACTATTATATCTTAGCAGGAAACAAGTTAAAGCGGCAAGACCTTATTTTGCACATGGATCTCCTTCTGAAACCTCTGATGCCGTGGATCCTGCAGACGTAGCATTCCATATGGGGAAATTGAAAGAAACAACCTTTTCTTTTATATTTTTGCAAGTTCAGGCAGCGAATTGGGCACAGGTGACATCCATAAGTGTTTTTAAAACTTTTTTTTTTACTTATTCCGTATGTGTTTTTCTTATGTGCAAACAATATCTTAATGCTAAAGTAGCTTAATCCAGGACAACCAATCCCATTGCTCCTTCATATTCTTTGGTCAGTACACATGTATGTAGCAGCAATGTACTATGGTCCCTTACAGATCAGGCACATTAACAGTACATGACTCATACTTCGTAAAGACTAATTGATTTCTTATTGCAGAGCCGGTGAGTAAATCAGAAAATTGCGCTCCGTCGTATAGGAGGCCTTTGCAGAGTGTTTAAGATGTTTTCACTGATCGCGCCTTGGCAGAGCTTTCTGCCCTGGAGTTGCTCGTATTAAATGGACTGCCATGGAATCATAATTGCGTGTTTATGAACAAACCAGCTGGTTGAGGCAGAGGGTAATTATTTTCTCTGCGTACTCCTTTCCGCTCGCCGCACACTTGCGCTGATAACGGCTTTAGTGGAAAATAAATGGTGGGGCTAATAGAGGAATAACAGCAAAAGAAGCGGTTTACCGGTGTCTCTTCAACCTGCAGTTCCTCTTTACTGTAGTCCTTCTCCTTCTTTGTCCTCTCTTTAGGCTATCGAAACACATTGTTTCCATATCTGGGTAGATGCAAATAATGCCAAATCTATGACATCACCACAATCCGTCCTACAGTCACCAGCAATGAGCTGTTGTTATTTTAACTTAGTTTTTGCGACACTGCTGTCTTTTCAATCTCATCTTCTAATCTAATCTAATCTGGATCAGCTTTCATGTCACTGAAAGAGTTCCGGACCATGATTAACTAACGTTGCTGTTGAAACAAAATTTGAAAAACCCTGAAAAAACGGAGGTATGGCAGCCATTACTGCTGCATAAAGCAACACCGAACAAAGCGCTTAGGTCACCGGCTCTCTGGCCTCTGGTTGGGAGGAACGCTTTGAGAATGAAGATCTTGTTGCATGCAGAAGCACCAGAGAATGTTTTCTGTTGTCTTTCGAATGAGCTGCTTTGCCTGCACAAAAATCGCGCTGTGAACTATTTAGCAGGCGAGGGGCAGAGGCGCGTCACGAGGAAGGCCTTTAGATTGATAGTAAGGGGGCTTTGGAAAACAGCAAGGCAGATATGAACCACTTGTGCTCCGTTCATGTTTTGTGCTTCTGTCATTGTGTCACTCTGGATTGTTGTGGTTGTGTGCTTTTTAAAAAAAACACATTTCTTTCTTTTTCTATTACATTTCTTCATTCAGTTGAAGCTTTGGCCATGCATGCACACCGAACAACACTTTTAGGCCGACTGTCACCCTTCCAGAAACATAGACATAGAGCCCATCTGACGTGAAACTGTAGGTAGGATATTATCGTCGGGGCCAGTGAGAGCTGACCTGCTCTGGTTGGAACAGCGCGGTTATCCCGTCTCATTACCGGAGCCACTGCTCTCATATTTAGCCTCGTTAGCCGCTCCGACTGAACATCCAGCAGCCCACTGAGGATGGAAGGGTTAATTGTGGCTCATGTCAGACCCTGGACCCGGCCGGCTCGATAATGGGGCTGCAGATATTGGCTCTCTGGCTGTGTGTGTGTGCGTTTTGTCGTCGTCGGAGCCTGTGGACGTGCGCACGTGTACGCGCACGCGGCGCCTTGCCTTCGGGTGTCGGCTTTGCTTTTGACCCGGGGGTCGGCTCTGCCACTCTGCGCTGTCTATAATGACAGACAGCGGACTCGGGGGAGGAGCTCAAGGTCTGAAGGGCCTTCCTACACACATCCGCCGGGGTTGGACGTCCACACACACACACACACGACAGGCAGAAACACACACCGCATCTGCAGAAAAATGCTGCACATGCAGGCTTAAGCATCGCAACTCTCCAGCACTTCCCTTCAGAATCTACCACCAACTTCATTCCTCCTCCCATTCATCCGTCTATCGACTGGGATAGATGGACTTAGGGGCCATCTGACCACTAGAGACCAGCTGTGCCCCTTGTTAACCCCAACATCCCCTTTTCAGCCGCACTGTCCACCCCCCCCATCAGCCCCCACCCGTGCATGGACATTAGGTATGCTCGACACACTTGCTGATATGCAACATGTGTTGGTGGAGATCTGCCGGGCGACCGCGCGTGACAGCAAGTCGATTGGTTGATTTCTTTCAATTTGGGGGGGCGTTCGGAAGGCTTCCTCCCTGATGACACAAATCAAGCTGCACGCGCAAGCGAAGCCCCATCCACCCCCTCAAGAAAAAACCAACATCAGCACTGTTGCAGAAATCCCTCCGTTAGCTTCATGAATTCATTTCTGGCCCACGCTCCAACACACACACACCCCTTCACATTAGTTTGAAGTTACACTGGATTTACTGCATGGGTAAGGCGACGCGTGTTTATGGGGGCTCTGATCGTCACAGAAGCATCTGTTTCAGTTAAAAAAAACAAAACAAATAAAAACCTGGTTCTCACATCTAAATATAAGATGCTGAGCATGTGGTGATAAGTCTCTTAGCTGTGTATTTTCACCACAGTCAGTCACACACACAACTAAACAATAAACATTCATCTCACGTTGCCCCCTTTCCCCCATGTTCCCTGTCTGTAACAGCTACGGCATCTCCATAGTTTCTGATGAAACTTTTTACGTAGAATAGTTGGTTACTTTCGCACTTGTGTATAAAATATTGTTAAACAATTGACAAGGCCACTGGCCAAAATTGATAAGTTTGAACATCCTGGTTTCTCTGAACATCTATTCTGGTTTAACGCCGCATTTCTTTCCGACTGTTGTGTTTCAGCTGGAAAACTTCTTCATCTTCTCTTCTTTTTGTTTAACTCTGATGGAAACAAGCCCCGGTGCCTGTACAGTGAGTCACTCGGCTCTTTGAGCCGTGTGTTTTGAACAATAGGCCAGGGAGCTGTGCTAGAGAGCAAAGAGGAGAGCCATCTGAGTGTCTGGCTCTGTTGTTGCCTTAATGCTGTTTAAAATACTTGGCAGGCATTTTTTTGTTGTTTTTTTTCCACATTAATATGAGCTGGATGCTGCCACAGAGGGCTGTGTGTCCTATAAGCCGTAGTGATATACTGTATACGTGCATTGACCATGTGGGTTTTGTGTGTGTTTGAAGGAGCGATTACTCCATGTGTGTGTTTACGGTTCTGTTAGAGAATGTGAAATGTCTGGAGGTAGCTTTAAATGCGGGCTGGCCTCGGCTAAATCAGATGTCTTGGTTTATGTGAGAGACTGCGTGTTAGAGTGGTTCGGCGTAGGTGTAAAACCATTGTGCCCCCCCCCCCCTTTGCTTTCTTACAATATGTTTTCTTAGTATTAGCTCTTTTTCTTATCCCACATCCCACCCACACACACCTACACAGACGCACGCACACAAAAACACACCACTGCAACTATCTCTGTTGACAGGGTAAATTGTACGAAAAGCTTTTAAGGCAATTAGTGGATTGAGCTGGAGCCTTTCTTCCCATTCGCACTGTTCATTAGCAGCTCCTCCAGTCTGTGATATTACCATCACTCCAAGCTGGCATCAACACCACTCACTTCTTATGCACACGTGTGTGTGTGTGTGTGTGTGTGTGTGTGTGTGCAGATGTGTTTCCTCATGTCTGTCTGTGTTATTTTACACATCTCTCTGCTGAGGCACAACTTCAAAGCACACAGTTGTCAGAACATATATCCTCACACCCCTAAAAAATCTGACTGTTTTAATGGCCATCATCTGGTTTACCGCAAGGTTATTTCTTTATCAGCCCTTTCCCACAAAAAAAAGTCTTTATGATTACCTTTCTTTGTCATCTTTTTCCAGTTTTCGTATTTTTTTATCAGAAATTAACTGAGCTTTCTCCGTTACGTAGAGTTTTAAGCTACAACAGCCAGAGCAGAAGATCGGAGTCACACCCGTGATGCCATCACACCTTGTCGTTGTGTGTTCTGTAAACTGTAAACAATCTGCAAATGGGTCAGTCTTTTTTCATAACACTTGACCCGATGGCGTCAATTTAAAGAGGGAAGAGGTTCAGACCTCTATAGAAGGTATTTCTTTTTCTAAAAGGTAACACCTGCATATGAGCTCCAGAAAAACTCATCAGCCAATTACTGTTGTCCTCAAGTGGTGATCCATTCAAAATAAATCTGGAATGTTTATTCTTTTTTCAGTTTGTAGGGAGAAAGATGTTTTATTTGGCAAGTCACACATTTAATACATTTTGTTCAACTTGTCACGGAAAATGATAAGTGTGGTAATTTGCCACATTGTCATTTTTCAAGGAATTATTTTTTTTAACCTGCAACAAAGAGGACAAGGCAGGTTTTTGACAGGAAACGACACATTCCAGTTGTCCCTAAACATTTTTGTGAAGCAGAATTTTAAAAAGAAGCCATGGCGGGGAATGTCATCCACAAAGAGATTGACTTTTTGTCTTTCTTTAATCCCCTGTGATGCGTCATGGATATTTTCTATGATTATCTTATAACTAATCGGTCTTTAACATACAGGAGTGAGTGGAGCAGCAGGGAACTTTGGGCTATATTATCCACTGTAGCTGGATGTTGTCTGCAGGACTGAGCAAAGGTACACTGCACGTTCACTAGAATAAAGAAAAATGCCATGTACTGCACAGTAATGCATCCACCACAGTTTTTAGACAATTCTAAAAGCTCTATTGCACATTCATCTTAGGAAGATAGACTAATAGTTGGATTTGATGTTTTTATCGACTTAATTGAATAAGGAAAGAAAGAAAAAAATCTCTATAGATTACTTTCGGGGCAGTCTCCCTTTTAAAATCAATTCCTGTACAAGAAACAAAGCCGTGCTGCATCTGTGCTGTTCTGGGATCTCCTGTTCAAAGATCTGTGCTGTTCCTGGGATGGTTTTGACCATTTCTGTCTGGGACTCGGGGCCCTGAGCTCTCCATTTAGCGCCTGTCATCGCTGTTGGCCTGACTTTCCCCTGTCTTTTTTTAACGTCCTCACTCAGCTTTTGCTATTTTCCAAGCCCTTTTGCAGTCAGTCCCCTTTCAATAACACAAATCTAAAAAATGCTGGCATCCGACTCATGACCTATAGGGTTTGTGTTGGTCTGCACGTTAGCTTTTTTACTGGAAATGTTTTGTTTGATGTGTGTTCATTTGTCTGCTGTTTTTATCTGTGACCAAGTGTGTGTGTGTGTGTGTTTGCGAGTGCTTGATAGTAAGTTAATTATGTGGAACACTGGAGCGTCACTAGCTTTGAAGAGAGGAGAACCACGCACTGTACATTATTGATGAATGACACACATTGCCAGCACAATCGTAAACACAACGCGCAAAGTGTATCCACCGAGCACATCCAAACCCCAAGTGCAAGCTCGCACACAGAAAGGCATAAATACTGTATAGATCTGGCAGCGATTCTCTCACATGCTGCGAAGTGTTAAAAAGCGGCTGCTGACATACTTATTCTACAGGATCTGCTATACGTTAGGCCTTCATCAGCTCTTTCTCTGGCCCATGTGGGACTGTCGCTGGCCCTGTGCGCTACATTATTTAGCAGACGGATTTTTTGATCCCACAGCTAGAGTTGAACTCAGTCCATCATTAATGGTGAGTTGGACTGGAATGGGAACATTCTTTCATTATCCTGTTGCTCACACAGACACATAAAAAAACAAGCATGAAAGATAGAGTTCTTATTACGGTCATCTGTGTAAGAGTCCCTAAATTAATCATAGTGTACGTCTTTCCTCTTTTAATGTACTGGTTCGGTTGAGGAAACAAGTCAGGATTCCTAGAGCAACTGAAGCTTACTTTAGCAGGTGACACTCAAGCTGAAACTTATCTGATGCGGATGTGCTGCTCAGTTGTCTCCAGAGGTCTCAAACGGAAAACCAAGTTTCTATACACACAAGCAGAATACTCGACATATATCTGGTTTTAAGAGCAGTCGTAAAAATCTTCGTGTCGCACACCCAATTAAGTTTTTAATGGGCAGGGGCAGTTTTGCGTGCACATCCTATTGGTTATTTGTTTTCTAGAGGACAGAGTTGGTGGGAAAAACAGACACAACCGTTTCGCATTATTTGTGTCACTTAAAATGACAAACTCAGAGAAAGCTTTTACACCGTTGAGGACTGTCTCAGTTTTAAAGGAGCAGAGCTAAAATAACTAAATGTATTTTACTTGAATGAGATGGATCCATACAGTTTACTCAGAGGGAGCAGCCATAAGCTAACATAATCATCATATGACTGCAAAAAGTGGTAGCATGTCATGGTTGTGTTTACGCGTTCTGTGAAAACAAGAGGTCTCCCAAAAATGAATTCACCTTGGCTGAGTTGACTTTACTAATCTTTTACCATCTACCTTCTATTTTGATTGGCTGAAATATTATTTATGTAGTTGGCCATGTTTTCCACTGATTATTCAATCAGATCCTATTCATTTAATCCTTGGGGGCGTTTTCACAATAATATTTGATAGCTTAATAAGATGAACTCCCTCCTCTTCAATTGCTACGCTTGTTAAGGAAAATCAGTCTCCTTTCGGGGGTCAGCAGCTCAATTTCGATCGCATACCAGACCTAAAATTGTACTGCGTTGATCACTTTGGAGTCTCTCAAAAGTAAGGTTCCATCCATCCATATTGATGGACATGTATGCGTAAATCTCATCTCCAACACATTTAGCTCCTTTACATATTTGAACAAAAGAAATGATGCATCTTTTCGCATGTCGGTCTGTCACACACACCCAGTTGCTTATAGCAGTTCTATTTGTTTTTGCGTTATGTGCTTAAGCCCAAAGTTTGACTTGCGACGTTAAAAAAAACGTTGCCGTGTTTCATCTCTGCTTCTGGCCGACGAGCAGTGTCCAGTTGTTCACCAAACCATCCGGACAGTTTCTAAATGTGTTTTGCTGATAACTCCGACATGTGGAAGCACTGCCAACTGTGTGGTAAGGTGATGACAAACCGCGCAGAGGCTGCTGCTAATGTGTAAACGCAGCAAGCCTCATGAAGTATGACATGGTAGTTTAGCCTTTTGAAAATTTCCCTAAATTTCCACATACGTTATTCACTTACTGTGTTGCCGTTGCTGTGTTGCTGTTTTATTTATATGTGACCTTCGTTTCGAGACTATTTTTACAGAAATGTCTATATTTCTGTGAGATCTCTTAGAAAAATAATCCCGAAGCTGAACTTGCATGAAAACAGGTGAATTCGATGCTGTTTTTGTAATGGCAAAGGTCTGGTTTGGTTTTAAAAGATGTGTTGGAGGTCAAAAGCAAAAGCACCATTCTACATGAGTTCTGAAACAGGTAATACTGAGATAAAGGAAACCCACTAAGACTCAAATGATCCTTTAATCTGGCACCCTGGGCTGAGGCCTTTGCCCCATAGCAAGGACAATATCCCCCATCATGGTGACATCATGTTCGTGTGAGTGTGTGTGTGTGTGTGTGTGTGTGTGTGTGTGTCAGACAGCCCCTCAGCTCCCTCTGACTCAGTACAAAAGCACACTGACTTCTGAGGGCCCACTGGTGCGTCTGAAGTCCTCTAAGCAGCTGACCACCTCGCATTCAGGGCTGCTGGATGGCCGTGGCCCCTCTCTCTGCCTCTGCTCCACTTTCTCCTTCCCCCCTTTTGTTTCCAAAACCAGACTGAGGCTGGAGCGTGGTGAAGGGTATTTAATGTCCCTCGCGCCGTCATTGTCTTTTGCTCTTTTTACCGCCTGCCCATCTCTCACTCTCTCCCTCGCCGAGCCACGGTGACACGACTGGTCCCGAGTTGCCATGGTGACAGCCTCGCTGGTACGGCGGCGGTGGCATCGGTCTGTGCGCGCGCCGTTTCTTTCCTCGTGGGTGTGAGTTCCCAAGTGGGAGGTTGTGTGTACTCAGCTGCCAGTGAAGGTGTGTATAAGTGCCTGTTAACGTGCGAGTTTCAGGTCCGCTGGTGTGTGTGAGTGTGTATACAGGTGTGTTACGTGGCAGCCCTTTTGCAGATGTTCTCTGGCCCCAGTGCCTCCTGCCAGCTGCTCCGCCCCCAGAAACACTCCCGTACACACAAACACACACTCACACACACACACACTCCGCTTAATTAAGAGGACTGTGCCATGATGGGCGACTCAACAGGGGTATGATGGCACACGCATCAGACCCTCTCATCAGAAGTGCTCGGCACAGTGTGTCTATTAGTAATTTTCCTGTGTGGGTCGGTGTGTGTGGGGAGCTGATCCACCGGTGCTGCCCTTGAAGCCCCGTGGTTGCGATAGTGGCGATGGTGGCGAGTAAACATGCGGCTAATCAGGCCGATGTGTCTAATCCACACACTCCAGCACAGCACCACAGGCAGGGACAGTGACACCGACAGGCTCTCTGTCTGTGCTCAGCAGGGGGGGGGGGGGGGGGGGAGAGAGGAGGAGGCGGTTTGGGTCGTTAGTAGATGTGGAGAAAAAAAGGGCAGGATTTGGCTGAAGGTCGCGGCAATAGACTCGAAAATCGTTTAAAAATTTCGGATCACAGTTTTGCTTAAATGTGAGAGTGGAGAGGCAGTGATATGTGAGGCGTGCATGTATGGGCTAATAAATATTCTATATTTTCTATCATTAAATAAGCTCTTTGCAGAGTAAAGGAACCTAAACTTTCACCAATTTTAGTGTGATCTTTTAAAATTTTTTTTAGAACATTCAAAACATTGTAGTGAAAAACACTTCCGGATCACCTAAAACTCCAGAGCCTGCTGACAATACCTGCAAACATTCAACATCGATCATGGTAATTAAAGCATTTAAAAGACGTGAAAGGTTCAACGAAAAGGCTTTTGACAATAGGAGATGCATTACGGAGATGCATTTCTTTGTGAATTGAGGTACACAGGCTGTACAATATGTACATTTTCAAGAATAAACTCCACAAAAAAGATTAAATGGTGTCTAAATCATGTTAACAGGCAACTGAATGCCAGCTGCCAACCCCTGGTGCACCCATGGGATGTGAACAGGAGTTAGTGCCGATGGTGTAACTGCTTGCTACCATTTACACAATATTGTTTTCAAGCCTCAGCTTATGGTGGGATACCAAAGCACACTGGAACCCTAATTGTGTTACAAGCGTCTCAGATGCCATACACTTTTCCCAGCCCGCTCACCTCCAGAATTTTCTTCTTCTTTTCTTCTTACTTAAACCTCAGCTTAAACTGTATGCTAAAGCAAAAAAGACACAATTGAGCGGGCAAATTCAGCCGACTTTTACGCCCAGTTTACCTAATGGTTGTGTATGATTTCTTCCGTTTGGTTCAGAAGTATGCACTAATATACACTGCTTTTAACCCCCCCCCCCTGCCCTTTATTTAATGTGTGCCTTAGCCTCAGCCTTAGTCCTGCTGTTCTTCTTGTTCCTTATTATTTCCTCTGTTTTCCCCTCTGGTCTTCCTTAACTCATGGCTTTCTCCAGTGTCTCTGCTCCCTCACCGTTATTGTCCTTCATTTTTTCTTCTTCCCCTCTTTCTCCTCTACGCTGTCATCTCCTCTCTCCTTTCCCTAACACACCCGGACACGACAGAACATCACGGATAGTTAATAATTCTCTAATTTCCGCTCTTCACGGTGTGTAGAAGGTGTCGCAGATAACCTGATTTATCAGACGACTATTAGAATTTAAATCAGGAGTATTAAAGCAATGGACATTAACGTGCACATTGTTTAAACAACGCCACGGGACTAATGGATTTCAAAATGAATTTGTCAACAGCGTTCTCAGCGAATATAATTAGTCAAATGAGAGCAAAGCAGTGGAGGAGACCAGAGGAAGAGTTGGGGAGCAGTTTAATGTGCAGAAAAGAAGCCATTTATGGTGAAACTGCAGCAAGAAGCTTTAGCATCATAGATCTGATAGATCAGGGGGTTACCTGCATGTTTTTACAAATCCAAACCTAAGACTGATCACATCTGTAACCATGTTTCCGCACAATGTTTCATAATTAAAAAACAAACAAAATATGGAGCCATATTATTTCTGCACATTAACACAAAATGTTACATTGGTTTACTGATACAAAATGTCCCATCGGCCCAAAAACGTGAACTAAAACATTTATTGTCTCAGTTGAAATTGGTGGACTTTAAGCTTAGAACTGCAAAAGGACAGAAATTGGGACGTATGTAGAGTTGCTCACGCACATTCCACCGCACAATTCATCTTTAAAAAAACATCCCCTGTATCAACATTCAACAGACCATGAAAAAGTCGATTCAGGAAAAATTGTATCATTTAATGCGTCTTAGTTTTTTAATTTATGTGCCATTGGACATAGAAAGGTCACACCGCTTATAGTTTGTGTTTATTCCACTAATGTTCATTCAAGTAATAATTGAAGCAATAAAAAAAAGAAATCATATTAACAACACTGTTTTGCCAAAGTTTAAAAAAAAAAACCTGACTTTGCAGAGGTGTCAGAAACTGCTATGGCTGAAGTGGCATCGCTATTGAAAAGAGTATCTGAGTGGACATCCATCAGGGCCACCTTTTCCGTCTATTCTTGTTATGTCTCATATAGGCCCCGACTCTTGATGGGTGTTATAGAGGCCCCTTTGGGTTTGGGCATAGAACATTCAGGCCGCAGAGAACACTTTCAGAGCAGCGTTTTATTCATGCATTTCTCGGTTTAGCCTAAATTTTCATCACTACAATTGCGTTTAAGCAGTTAGAAGAAGTTTGGATTGAAAAAAACTGAATTCTTCCTGATCCTGGAAAACCATGAAAAACAGGCTAAAAGGAATGTGAATGTTGAATGACAGAATGGGATGAACTACTGGAAACAACATTAGTAAGTATTCATCCAGTGGACAGTGGGTGAAGGGCTGTGCAAATTTGCTTTGCGTCAGCCCTATTTTTATTTATTTATTTTTCAGTGAATTGAAGCAATGTAAGATCTTTGCTTGCTGCATGACACATTCTCTTTTGATTGCTTAACTTTCTTGCTATGTCTTTGCTGTACGTCTACAATTTTGGATCACTATCTATGCATGTGGGTGTGTGGTAATGTTTGGATTCGCACTCATTTCTAAAAAAAAAAAAAAGAAAAAAAGAAATTTCTTGTGGCCTTATCCACTGATTGACAGATTATGCTTAAAACCGCGGATGAAATTAACTCATGAATTTGAGAAAAATTAATAACAGCAGTGAAGCAGCTGAGAGCTAAAGCCCACACATTCTGCGAAAAAAAAAAAGCAAAGATTTTTCTCTTACCAGCAAATCTCCATCGATGCAAGCACACTCGGCGTGAACTCAAAGCGCTGTGAGTCTGCCACAGGACGAGAGATGACCGCTGGGCTGACAGGGCAGCTGGGTGAGGCGTGGGTGGGGTAAAAGGGTTCTACTTGAATACTAATGCTTCACTTTAAGAAGTCAATGCTTTTTTTTCCCTCCATCCCTCTTCACTCTGTCCATATCTCTCATCTTGGTTCTTTTTTTAATCTTGTTTCTCACCCATGCTACTCCTCCTGACAGTCTTTTTCCTCCTTCATCACTCTTTGCCTTCTCTTCCTCCTCGTGTCTTGTCCTCCTTTCCTCCCAGCACCAGTCGGCTCCAGCCTTTCCATCACCCACGCTGCCTCTTCCCTCATCTTTGTATCTGACTCTCCATCTTGTAGCAGTCATCAAACTCCTCTCCCTAAGATTTGTCTCTTCGCCACACACTTTTCAAACCTCTACACACTCGCGTGTGCGTGTGTGTGTGTGTGCACGGACACACTTGACAAAGGCAGCTAATTACAGGCAAGTGTCCACTCCAGTCTTTCTTAAATACCGAGCTGATTAATGAGACAGAGGTGTAGGGCCGGGAAGTGTCAACCTTGGTGGGTGGGTGATACACACCCCTGCCTCTTCCAGCTGCCTCGTACACATACACTCAATTTCTTTTTCACACTCGCTTATGCAAATCACCAGCTATATATATACGTGGTCTTGTTACAGAAATATTGATCAGCGTTATACGTCTTGCATCCGCACTCCTCCCACCTTCTCCTCCTCCTTAACCTGTCTCCATCCTCCCCTTTGAGTCTCCACAGCAGCCTGTTGACTTGCGTTGCTTTTCCGTACAGTAACTTCCTCAGTGGAGAGCTAAGCAGCCAGAGCCAGCACGAGGAGGTGGGGGTGGGGGGTGGGGATGGGGGGGGGTGGGGGGGCAGCGGCGTGGAATCAGGTGTAGCGCGGGGCCCCTCGTCTGATGGTGATGCGGGCTCATTTTCTCTGCAGCGGCTCAGGCACGACTCACCGTCGGCTCAAAATGGCCTCCGACACATCTCCATGTCTGATTTGTGTGTGCGTTTGACCCTGAGGACCCACGTGGATGCTGCAGGAGCAGCCAGACGGAGTGCAGCTGCAGCCAGCCCAGCGCGGACACACACGCGGGGAGACAAAATGCGCACCCACACCCGCACAATCACAATCTCCACTGGGTCAGCCAAGTTCAAAGCATTTGTATTCATGGAAGGTTTTGCATTGGCTCCACTACCTACAGTGTTCCACCTAACTACGGAACATGTTTTCTTTTTTTTTTACTCTTACACTCAGAAGACCTTGGACTGTGTCTGAGTGTGTTTATGGCTGTACTTATGGCAGTGTAGTGCTACCTGAGTGAGTGCACCTGGCTGAATGCGTTATTTCCTCTTGGATCATCCTTGAAAATACTTGAGGGTGTTGTGTTTCGATGCAAAACTGGTGAGAAATCATTCCCTCGTTGGGGCTTGTTGTGATCCGGATCCAAATACTCTCGTGCTCGCTGAACAGAGTCAAGCGCAAATTGATAAAAGCATGCATATTAACACTCATAATCACATCTGCAAAAAAAAAGAAATTGCCACCGCTTTTTATTTTTTATTTTTTTTAACTTCCAGAATTCTTCAAACAGCTATTCGAGCAAAAAAGAAAAAGAAGTGGAAACTGAAAACCACCACCCCAGTCAACTAAAATCACTTTACCATCTGAAAAGCTCTTCTCCCATGAGAGAGTGGCCAGAAAAAAACACTGAGTGAACCCTGAACATTGAGGATTTGCTGCCTCAACAAAACTTTAGGAGAGCACTGTTTGAAGCTCTGTGCCAAAAGTTAAACTGTTTGGAAGTCAGAGGTCATTTAACTTTTTTTTTTTTTATACTGTTAAGCATGCTTTGCTACAGGATGCCTTCAGCTCTCCTCTAATTCAGCTGTGTTTAAATTTGAACATTGCTTTGAATTGCCTTTTGTCAAATGGATCATCATCCCACAGATGGGACACCAATGCGTGCCAATGGTAGAGAAATTATAGAATCTTCTGGATTCACTGGTGATGAAATCGGAGAGATTAAGCAGCATGTGAAGACAATTGGACACGTGATAGGTGTCTAATTCCATATAAGGACAATATGTGGCCCCCACATGAAATGCACCTCAAAGCAAACTTTAAATCAGAGTGTACAGAAACTTGCTCTGCATCTTTGTTTGGGCCTTATGTTCAATCCAGTAAGCCAAATTGACTCAGGCATGAGGGAAATTTGGCAAGAGAGCTCTTTCTGTTGTTTCCGTTAGAAAATGAGAATTCAAACGGGGAAAAAAAACAATACCAACTTACGCTATAATTTGTTTGTTGTCTCCACTCTGGCTGCATTGAACAACAGGGTCAGTGAATATTAGATGTAATGGTTATACAAAACAACTTGGACTCTGAATTGCTCATTAATGAATGGAAGTTTTTTTTTTGCTATTGATTCTCTTTGCCTATTGACAAAAACTGTGAGTTTTGATCGAAAATCTTTTAGCTGCAACTTGGTATTTCTACATTTTGGGAATACAATCGGGGCACTAGGGGAAATTTAGTAGACCATTACGTTTGAAAACTTTGACTAAAAACTGAAGTATGTTCAAATTTAGAAAAGTGCCGGAAATTCATATCCCTAACTGGTTTGACTGTAAATCCAACTAAATCAGAAGTTTTATTTATGATGCATATTCCTTCACACAGGAAGTACATTTTACAACTATAGCTGGATTTTATAGGGGCTTTTTGGATTTTCTGATGGGTGAAAAGAATGATGGGCCGTGTCATTAAGACCAACTGTAGACACGAACTACACAAGTGTGATTTATGTACTTCTAGAGCGAGGCTTAAATAAGAAATGAAACCGCGGCTGAAATCAAATTGCCTATAAAGTGCCAAAGTTGGAATAAATCAAGGATCCTACAAGGAAAAGGAACTTCAGGAGCCTAATTGCGAGTCGGATTGTCTGACAGAGGCGAGCGGTGCCAAAAGAATTGATGGATGGGGACAGCGAGGCGTCGACGCCCGCGTGCAGACTGTAGCAGCCTCACCTGGCCCAGCATGGCCCAGTATGGCTCAGCATGGCACAGTATGGCCCAGCATGGCTCAGCATGGCCCAGCATGGCACAGCATGGCACAGCGTGGCAGGCTCCAATGAGGCTTCACGTACCCAGGGCTCCATCCTGCCCGAGCAGCACACATTCAGGCCACAACAGCAAAACCTTTCCCGGGTTACCATGGCAACCCGGAGGCTGAGTCTGCATGGGACAAAGACAGGTCGTGTGTGTGTGTGTGTGTGTAATTGAGAGACAGAGAGTGAGTGATGTGCAGCAGAGCAGGCGCGGCCCTCCTGGGGCCCTCATTCGTTTGTCTCTCGCTGAGACCACAGGAGCCCTGCTGCCGCAGAGATGGAGGTGGTGATGGTTTGAGGTGTGGGGGGGTGGGGGGCGGGGGGGGTGGAGGGAGGCAAGCCAAAGAAAGGCAACTGATGTGGAAAGAGACGAAGATGAAAAGATGCAGGAAGGTGTAGGGCGAGAGGAAAGAATGAGAATCAAGAGGAACGACACTATAAATAAAGTGCTCGCGTGGGGATTTGGATTATTTTGATTGCATTTGTTCATTCACTCACCTGTCAGACACGTGCAATACCTCCGAGCCGAGCACAAACCCTGACAAAAGTTATTTTTTGAAAATCACTTTCAAACTTTGGCAAATTAATTGCACCAATTAGTTGGTGCTCAAAAATCAAACATTTAATGACCTGTCTACCACGCAGCAAGCTCGAACGACTTGAAAAGGGACTGCCTTCCATTGTTTCACCGAACATAATGATATGAAAAGTGCACCCAGGAATTGCTAAATGCACAAAACGAAAAAATAGGCCTACTTCTAATGGCAGACATGGCCTTAACTCTGTAAAGTCTCTTGAACCTTCCCTTTCATTTTCACTAAATGATAGTGATAGATCTTTTGGTATTATCAGGCATTATATTCTCAAAGACTGTTGGCCAACGGGCTTTAAAAAACTGAAGTTTTCCCACTAGATTGAGGCTGGCATTCTTTACATTAATGACTTTAATGCCCATAATAAACTCAAATGGGGTTGAACTCACAGATAAAAGTGTGCGTTTTAATCCTGAAGTTTAACGTCTCTTCATAACTTGCAGCATGTCGCATCCCTCCATACCGGCTAAGTTGATCCATGCGAAACAAAAATCTTTTTTTATCTTTTTAATTATGATATAGTATTAGTTAATATAATATACATATCTGTATATACCGTAGACACAATAATTTATATATTTACTTTTGACTATTGTTGTTTTACAACATAGCCTGGAACCCTCTTTCACAAGATTTCTTCCCATTTCTTGAAATACTCTTCAGGAATCTTCTCCAGACTTCTTGAAGGACATTCCAAAGCTCTGCTTTGGATGTTGGCTGCCTTTTGTTCTGTTTTCTGTCAAAATGATCCCACACTGCCTCAGTGATGTTGAGGTCTGTGCTCTGGGGTGGATTCATCACTCTGTCAGATCTAATAACACAGATTTTCAGTCCACGTCTTGTGTCATTTGATATACCTGATTCCTTTCTCCCCCTTTTGCTTTACTTTGGCATGACTTTTTAAAAAGATTTTTAGGATCACGTTTAGAGACTGTTCATCGGCTGTGAATGGATTATTAGGTCACTTCTCTTTTTGTCTCATCAAGCTTTAAATAAAGTAAAGAAAGATACGTTTTCATTTTTATCCATTGCTCAGTTTTCCATTAAATGTCGACACCATCTCAGCTTGAGTTAAGTTTCTTTTTTATTAATATATAACTTTAGGGATTAGGCTGATAATGACAAGAACAAACAATCCTTCTTAAAGACTAAATGCCTCTCAGCAAATCCAACTTTCTCTCTTTCTCTATGTTTCGTTACAGGTGTCGATCACACAAACAAGGACCTGAAGAAAAACTTTGTAAGTACATTTGAAATATGCTCAACTGAAGTGACTTTGCTTTCCATGACAAGTGGATCTCATACACTATCACAGGCAACATGTCCCCTTCTGGCCTTTCCCTGTAAGGTTGTTGTCATTCTTTGGTGCCGTTCGATTCAAAGCGCGAGTTTTTCTAAGCCTGAAATCCACACATTAGATTTCTTACATCTCACGTAAACAAAAGTTTCATGGAGGGAAAAAGCCGTTCGGCTGGTGTTACTCCGGCTAGCCATGAAGCATATGTGTTGTGGCAGCTTAGTTTGCTCCTGCCTTGTCATTTATAATCCTATAGGCAGTTGAAAACACACAGGCCAACTTGTACTTTGTCAGAGCAGATTGTCTGGCATGGATAAGCCTGGCTGCAGAGAGAGAGATACATAATTGCTCTTGTACAGTGTGCTGCCAAGACATCCTCCTCCTCCTCCTCCTCCTCCCGTTATGCCTATATACACTGGCAAGCCATTCAGACATGCTCACTTTTATGAGGCACACGCATGAGCCACACAAACACAGGCACCTCCTCAGTGACAGTGATTGCCATCAGTCAGAAGAAATATGTTGACAGAATAATTCAAGTGCCACTACCGAGACTTTTTCGTGGGATTCCCCCTCATTTCCCGTCATGTCACGCTGATATGTTGTGTCGAGAGTTTGGTTGTCTTGCAGCGCGCTTCATTTGTTTTTCTGTCTGGCTTTCGCAGGAGGCCCTCGCCAGTTTTGACCTGCGTGCTTCTCACGGTGTCTCTCATGATCCCATGCCTGTCAGAGACGAGGAGAACGGGTACTTGCCGACACCCCCCCCCCACCCCCGGCCCCTTGCACTACTTTATGTTTTCTAAAGAGACGTAAAAAACCAAAAAAGAGAAAACTAAAGCTAAAAGATTAGAGAAAATGTGTTGATTAATCGGTTCATCTGTGCCAACGAGAGCTGTTAACATGCAAACGGAACAGCCAGACAAATTCAGGGACCTAAAAAAGGAGGCTAATTGACCGCAACAGTTTAGAAGCCATCAATCTGTCAAATCGGCTCTTGTTAAAATTTTAGATTCCGTTTGTCCTAAAATCCATCATATAAATCTAATATCAATCAAAGAAAGATCATTAGCATTTTTTGTGGTTTGTGCGAGAATAAAACCGGCAGCAGACGTCTGCATTCGGTTTAAGCTGCAGTTCCAAGAGTCTCAGCGTCTGTAGGTGTATACCAGTCAGGATGTGTTTCACTTAATTATTTGTCCTACTATAATAATTATGGTGTGTGCTCGAGTCAAGACAACCCTCAAAGAAAAAAAGAGAACTCTCCTCGGTGTTAATTTAGTCTCATTACGCGGCTAACATCTTATTCCCCTCCGTTTCAGTCATGGAACCCGTTGTGCAGGGGAAGTTGCCATGGAGGCCAACAACTCCTACTGTGGTGTGGGCATTGCCTTCAATGCCAGGATTGGAGGTGAGCAAAACAGCACAGCCTTATGAGACAGTGGGAGGCAGTTCATGGTGGGGGTGCTGCATGAGCCAAGAATATGGCTGATCCGGTTGTATTATCGCAGCTATAATTGATATAATTTTCATTGCCGTGAAATTCTAAAAAGTACTTTTCTATCTTTAGCGCTGCAATGCAGCTGAAAGCTGGATAGAAATCCTAAACCGTTGGGAATATCTGCATCCGTTATAACATCAGTGTAAAAATAAAACAGACAAAGTTACCTCGTCAAGGTCTCGTTTAGTTTTTGTGGAACTGTGAAATAGTAAAACAGTCAAAACATTCTAATTATTGGTCCATGTTGTGCGATCATAGATAATCAGAAAAAGCTTAAACTGCAATGATAACTGTCACAGTTACTATTTGTTGTTTAATTAATTCAATTCAGTTAGATTCAATCAAAATCTCAATTTTATGTTAAGTTTTGATATAAATCAAAGCTGAGTTGTACCTGTAGTGATCTTGAGCATTTTAAATCTTGGCAAAAAAATCTCTGAAAATGATCATTGTGGGGGTTTTTTCTGTGGTGGTTAATCATGGCAGAAGCTAGTTTTAAACAGAGTCTGATCAGCATGAAATCATATATCTGTTCAATAATCCTCAACTTGGAGTTCCATTTACTGATTCCATGAAACAGAAAATGTCTTTAAAAAAGAAAGCATGACTGGCAGACGTATGGTTTGTATATATGACCTTTTGTTTGTATGTAAATGACCCTATGTCTATGGCTGCTGTTTAGTTACGCTGACCCCATTTAACAACTCATTTTTTGCGGGAGCTTCTGAGAGGCTTCAGGCTCATTTTTAGTGTTTGTTGGGAATGAATAGCTGAATACACAGGATAACCAATTTATAGCTGAAATCAAAGATTTATTCTGTTTTACTGTCTAACCCACAAGTTATTGAAGATTGGACCACATTTGAAAATCTCCTGCAGCACTCAGATCTCAATATTTCAAACCTTATTTAATTCAGTCGCGCCATGAGCATGAAACATGGGAAATGAATCCCTGTACTGAACTTTGGCTTGTACTCTGCTCTGTGATCTTTTGTACTACGCTCTCAATCATTTGTCACGGACCGGCGAGAGAATGTTGCCGAACAAACAGGGAAAGACAGGAAAAAAATGTCCATGAGGCAAGACTTGAAATCTCTTTCCGTCGTTAGTGTCAATTTTGCCTTGTTGGGTCATAAACAGAGAGGGGTGCAGAGGAGAGGAAGGGTCAGACCTACATGAAAGATGCATGTTCAACAACCGGGTGCTGATGAGAGCAGTGCATGCTGTCAGACAAGTTTTCATGTTTTTGTTTTTCCTTTCTGGTAAGTTACTTAAAATTCTAAGTAGATGTATATGTTCTTATCATATCTTCTACATGTAATCTGAATGATGTATAATGTACACTATGCATGACATAAAATTAAGGGAATTTTTAAGTCACGTGAATATTTTTCTAACTGTTAATTGTTTATATCCGATAAAATTGCAGATGCCAAATTAGATTTCCTTGACTGTTTTGATGTTATAATAATGGCAGTCCAATACTGCAGTTTTCATCCATAAACTGTTATATGTTGAATGGTTTGGGGTTCTGAGAAGTCAACATGAAAACAAAAAAAAAGAATTATGTCTTTTTGTTGTTACAATCATCCCTTCCTTTGCTTAGCTGACTCTCTTACTGCTTCAGTTCCCCTCAACAGATGCGCTAAACTCTTTCGAAAAAATTTTTTTTTTACAGAGCTATGAAACATCAACGCTTTGTACAGGTGTTTACACAGTTCCAAACAATTCTTTTAAGTTCCGTCAGTCTTTTCATACTTATGGGTGAACGGAAACTTTATTTGATATTAACCAAATTTAAGTCACAGTCTAAAAATCTGCATTTGTTATTCTGATACACAATATATCACATACAATAAAGCCTTAATCTGAAAAAGCCATGTCAGAATCAAATACATCATTTTTTTTTTATCACACAAAAGAAAGTTGTTCCTCTGCCCGCTCAACAAAAATAGAGCCCTTTTACATGTATGAGTCTGTGTCTTCTTGGCAAAGTGTGACCTTCTGGAAACCTTCTGAACACAAACAACCACAACTGTGGTCAGTGTTAGCCTCGCTCATCACATCGCATCCTCACAGGATACAAGACGTGAGGCTTTAAAAGCAATCTCTCATTGTCCAGCACAAAAATCCAGACAATGTCACGATTAAATTGAGAACACAGTGGCCCAGTTAGAACTTACAATAAAATATAGCTAGTGTTGGCTTACGGCACAACAAAACTGCAAAGACGCTGGCTTGGATATGAAACGCTAAGAAGGTATGATGTTGATCCATATCGGCTGGACTTGTTGGTAGCCAATCATTTGCTAAAGAGTTTGGCATGTTCAAAGTTTGTGTTGTGTTATATACAGTTGCAAATGATAAAAGTAAAAAGAAGGGGAGGATTGCTGGTCAGAGAAACAGTGCTTCTGCATAATTCTATATATATAACAGTTTGTTTTTTTATTAAACTTTCAAGCAATTTCTCATCAGCCATTTCTCACACACTTCTTTTTCACAGTTTTACACCAGACGTGCTGTCAGAATGAGACAAAAACATTCAACAGACAGCAGTGTTGACACTCTGTTGGTGTTACAGGAGTCTCTGGAGCACCAGTTTTGCCACTCTCAGGCTCTCATCTGCTTGTTCTCCTATGCCGTGGTTAATGGGCTTCTTACTCAAATCGACTGCAGCCTAAAGAATGTCAACTAATCCCTTTTTGGACCCACCAGTTAGTGGATGCATATATTTGGTTATTATGATGGCTGCGATTCTCAGCTTTAAGTAATAATTTTTAGAATGACACAACAAAGTTTCTCATTAGGGGACATTTTTTTAAGATGAACTGAATTACAAAATCCATGTTGCAGAAGTCACAGTTAGTCTGTACAAACCTTCAGTATCATATAATTATGTAGTGTTTAATAATTTAGGATTTTATGGATTATGTAAAAAAATGAATCAGGTTAGCTTTGATATTTCAACCATAGCAACCACCAATGGAGTGGAAGTAGGGGGGTTGTAAATATAGTAAAAACACAAGACAAATTTAAAAGGAGTTCGCAAACCGAGAGAACACAGGGATGTGATGAAGAAACTGTCAGAAACATTCTGAGAGAATCAACAAGGGGACAGAGACTGATAAAACCGGGCAGAAATAACTGCCAACAACAGCGTAACACTGAGCAACCGGCTGAGGCAAACGGAGAGCAGGAAAAACAGACTCACACAGTTACAGGCCAGCTGTGGATACCCACACAGTGTTTTTTTATTGCACCTCTGTGCATTGTTTCTCCTGTTTGAGGCATATGTATCCCATTTACTTTGAGTCTTTATGCACAAACAGCACGGCGGCGATTTGGTATTTTCGAAAGCCGCTTTTCAAAAGCCTGATCTCCGTGACCTTTTCAATCTGTCCAGGTATCCGCTTGTTGGATGGCACTGTCACCGACGCCATGGAGGCCACAGCCCTGACCTATAACATCCACTTCATCGACATCTACGTCTGCAGCTGGGGCCCGCGGGACAACGGGGCCGAGATGGACGGTCCGCACAGCCTGACAAAGCAAGCCCTCCGGCTAGGAACTCAGAAGGCAAGGCTTTCATCTCCAAGTTCACACCGCTGTCTGTCAGATGTGAACGCTGACCGTCACACTGTCAGCTCAGCTGACACTGGTCAGGACAAAAATGTGGAGAGCTCAGATGTCAGTCAGACTTACATTCGCTTCCTTATTTATTATCATATCATAAAATGCTCTCATGGCGGTCAGTACATCACACAGACACACTAACTTAGTATAAGAAAGTGAATGTCAGTGGACTTGGGAAGCGAATCAAAAACTAAAAGCCTTTCTTTGTGCCGTTTTGTTTTCATTTTCGCTGAATAAAAGCAGTAGTAATGGACTTTAAAAAGGATGACCCCTTGTTATTTTACCACGATGGACAAAACAATACCCAACTCATCATGCTTTTTGAATTGCTGTGAAGGCAATTGAAGGAAGGCTGCCTGTAACCAAGGCAACAACGTTCTCTGTGTTTTAATGATTATTGATTTTTAGCCAGTCACACTTTGCCTTTTATATTTTCAACAGCCGCGTTTTCTCACACTGGTCATTTGAATGTTTTTCAGCTGCTTTACTTGAACTGACATTTGAGTTGTATGATACTACTCTTTTAGTTTTGCAGTCTATAGATTAAATCGAAGGACCACAACTTTGTTCATTTGTGTGTTTCTGAAATCTTTCTTTATTCTGGAGACACATTTCTGAAATAGTCAAAAATGAAGTTTTCGTTTTTTTCGTGGTCATTTTTTATTCCTTGCACTCCCATCCGCCTCTAAACTTAAGTTGTCACTGTAGCGCGAAAAGATATCTTGGATATCACATCTCAGTTGTTTTGAGCTACTAAATGTGCAGACAAAATGAGCGATGGCATGGCGAACTGCTGATGAGTGAGTTCTGCCATTTTGACATCCCTCTTTGTTTTTCAGGGCCGACGTGGGAAGGGAAGCATCTTCGTGTGGGCGGCAGGTAATGGCGGAATGCAGCATGACCACTGCGGGGCAGACGGTTATGTCAACTCCATCTACAACATCGCCATCGGGGCTGTCACTCAGACGGGGGGGCCCGCCTACTTCGGCGAGCCCTGCCCTGGAGTGATGGCCGTCAGTCTGACAGGAGCCAGCGTGGGAGGCCCACTACCTTTAGTGAGTGTGTGAAGGCCTTTTAATACGCCTAACAGTAGTGCTTTTCATTAATGACTGTTCATATATATATATATATATATATACATATATATATAGGTGTGTGTGTGAGCCCGCTGCCTGCTCTTTCTCCCCTTTGAGCTGCGAGAGGCCTGTTAAATAGCAGCCACTGGTGTGATATTTATCGAGGCCTGCCAAATGACCTAGGTGATTGCTGGGCACACACACGAAGACATGGAGAAACGAGTGTTAATTGGAGGTAAAGCACAGCTGTAGGGGCCGCGAGAAGGAGAGAAAGAAGCACAAGTGTTGATGGCTGATGAAACACTAAAAAGAAAAAACGTTGAGGAAAAGCTGTGCGAGGCCCAAGGCGGCAGAAACCGAAAGGCCGGTTTTATCACCAAGATTACACCCACGTCTGCTCAGATATCTGCCCTTTTCCACCTCACGTCAAGAGGTCTTTAGATAACTTTTTTCATCATTATTATTCAACTGTTGTACTTGTGACAGGGAAAGAACACTTCAAAAGTAGCTGATGCATAACCCTGATGTTGTGATAAGTAAAGAATAAGGAACGAGGAGAAAAATAGACCATTTAGATAGAGTAAAACTCCAGCACACAATCGTTTCTCTGCATATTTCATTCCATATTTACCTCTGTTCCCGCAGGTGACGGTGTCCAACATGGGTGATGGGTGTGTCACACACTTTCCAGGAACATCCAGCGCCGCTCCAATCGCAGCAGGGATTCTGGCTCTCGCCCTAGAAGTAAAGTGAGTGTCCCTCTGCCAACTCGTGCTGCACAATCATGACGCTGTCGCACGAAGCATAATCGGGGATTAAAGTGGGTTGTGGCACATGCCCAAAAAGATGTAGCCCTCTTTAAAGTATGCTCCCTCGTTTTCGGGTCAGTTATTTACTGCATATCCTTGCCCATCTACACTGCGTTGACTATCCACTTTTTGTTATTGTGCATGCCAGATTCTCTTTTCCCCCACGTGCAAAGCGCTCACAATATCTCATCTTTGCTAATCCATCACAAGGATAAAGGGATCCTTTTAGCTGTTGACATGATGGAGCAGAAAACCGCCCCGGTGTGACAAAATATGCAGAACATCTCAGCTAACATACAGTACATAAACTTTACTACTACAAGCCTGGACTTCCCCCAACAAGCCCACATGGGAACCTCTCGGATCAATCCCCTCGCACGTCAGACAGATGGTGAAGATGGCAGGGATAGATGGATGGCAAGCTAGGGAGAGAAAAAAGGTCACATACTGTTTTGTTTAAATGGAATTTGATATTCTGCATATTAAAAAAAAAGTCTCCATTATCATCAAGAAACACTTCTAGTGCCGTTGCATGGAATATCACTTCTAATGTAGGTATTTCAAAGAATATTCCGTGTACATTTATGTTACATTTCTGATCTCTTTCTCTCTAAGTGGCCGCCTGAAAGCATGATGTCAATTTTAGTTGCTGAGAAAAGTGACAGCAAACTTGGAGAAAGGTTTCAGTGCTTGCTGGTCAGCACAGACCAGTTCCATTTAAAACTTATATAGTGTATATATAAATATATATTGTCTGTGGATATCAGTCATAAGCCTAATTTATAAAGGGATACTTTTCTTTTCCCCGAAAGTACATGTATTCCACACACGTGAAACCAATTAGCTGTCTCACATATCAAATTTCCCTTTAGCTTCCGCACAATATCTTGTTTAATTCTGAGGGATTTATTCTGCGTCGCTCAGTGGTCTGTCAATATTACAGATTCTCATGGTGCGAAGCTTCTTGATGTTTCCTTTATCTTTCACTTAAAATCCCCTTATAAATTCCATCCCTTTTTGTTGTCTTCGGTCATCAGTGTTTCTGTTCCACCGTTACAAAGTGCTAGTCTGTCTTTCTCCTGAGGGCCCAGCACCTCCCTGGTTTAGCCTGAACCAGAGAGTTTAGGCTGTAAAGGAGTTGGCCGAGTTGATACGTAATTCAGTCGGCACAGTTTGGATAGTCGTACTCTGGGCCAGTATCTCTAAAACTATTGGAGGGATTAATATGTCTTTTGAACCCTAATGATTTCCCAACCCTCCAAACCAGTTTGCCTTCATCCATGTGAAAGGCACGCTGTGTTAAATGATCGAAGCCTCTCAAAATCCACTTTAATTTTAGGGTGTAATGCTGCAAAATCAGAATAAATCCAAAAAACAGACTATTTTTCAAGACAATGTTGCAGAGAATTTGTACAGTCTAAATGTTTTTCCACCTTTCCCCTCAGAGTTTTTCCTGCTTTATCCATCCATCCATTATTTATCTCTTTCGTTGGTAGGTGGGAGGGGGGGGGGGGGGGGGGGGGGGGGCTATTCCAGCCAACATCAAGTGAGATCCTGCTTTACCTCTCCTCCTTATTTATCTTTATTTACATTTTGGGTTTTGTTTTTACTCAGTGCCTCCTTGGACACAGATAACCTTCTTTTCTTTTTGTTTCTGTTTCGATCTACAAACGAATCGACTCACTCCCTCTTCCTCCTATCCATCCTTTGTCTCGTCTGTCACCTCTTACCATTTCCCAAGCCTCTTTTTTCCTTCATCAGTCTTAACACACCAGCTGTTGGTGTGGCCTCAGGCCTGGTGTTTTGTGGTGGTATCAGCGGCATCTACGCCCCCTTCACGTTATGGATAGTGCTGGAGACCGGCTTTACTGCTCCAGCTGTCATGCAGCAGCGTTCTCAGTCTCAGTTGCTTGGCTGTAAAATGGAGCATGGGTCCCCTGGGCGACGCGACTCCCAGGACATTACTGTTAAAGGCTTTGTCGTGACCCGCTGCCACTGACTAAACTATATATCACCTCCCTTGCTCAGACCAGCTGCATTCTCCTCACGTCTTTGTGAGAGCTGGGTTCTCGTGCTCTGTATCTATATGTCTTTCAGGTTCTTTCATTCATTTCCCCAGACTTTCTCATTCTGTTTTGTTGACAAAACCCCCTCTTTTCTCAATTTTTTTTCTGTTAATCTCCATTAATCAATACTGGCAAGGCATGTGTGCTGCATTCACAGCCGCCTGATCAATTGTACGTTGTGACATTAGGGGGTGGGTATGGCATGTTTGCGTTGGGTAAAATGTTTTCCAAAAATATGTGTCACTATTCCCCTGAAAATCAATCCTATATTCAAACATATTATACCATAGCCTTCAGTGCTACAAATCAAACAGTTCGAGATCACCCTCGGTAATGATGTTGACGTTTGGTATTAAGGTTATTCAGGAAATGTGCAATAAATATCCAGAGGGTGAGGACAAAGGGACATTTCACTTTTGTTCTATTAGATCTGTGGTGATAGGAATTTCCAAGACGGTTAAGTACTCAGCAGTAAGTGGCTAAAGAATACTCCCCATGGCGTGCTTATCCCGGATGACTTCCAGTGCAGAGGAACCTTCCATCAGAGAATGGTAAAGTCGCCACACGACCTGTGGACAAAATGAAAGGATATCCAGCTTTATGAGCGCCTGGCGATCTAGAAACGAGCAAACACCCTTACAAACGCCCCCTCTGCTAGGAATCCTGAGACCTGATGATGTTGGGTTGACAATGTAGATTAAGATCACCGATCCAACTCGCACTTCTCATACTACCGACGGAGACGCCGATTTTCAAACTGCTAAAATGTGGACCAAACTTTGCCTCTACAGCACTTGTAAAGTATTAGAGGATTAACAAAACGAACGACAGATTTGGATATATTATTTTACGACTCCCTCTTTTTTCTTTCTTTCCCCCCCCCCCTATGTTTCGATTATTGACACATAATTTTTCTCAAGCTTCCTGCATTGTGTTTGTTTTAGCAAGTGTCAAAAAGAGGGAAAAAATACTGATAGAAAGTCACTTGATTTCACATATTTAAAGAAGCTGGCAAATTACTATGTAGGAGTGGATGGACAAGCCTTGTTTTTAGCAGAGACTGCCCACTATTACTTGCAAATGATCAGATCACAATTTTCTTCTTACATCATCAAGCGGCTACTGGTGATCACGTATCAACTTTATACATATATATATATATATATTAGGTTCTGTATAGAGAGTTCTATTCACATGTTTTCTCTCTAAGAGAAAAACTGACTCTTGTTCTGCTTGTTCATCATAGAAGATGGCTGGTCGCATTGATTCTGCTCAGTACTGCAGTAGTTCTGCATTTCACATCATCAATGTGCATCATGTTGTGAATGATGTATAACACCTTTTGATGTCTGCTTTAACTGTCAGACCATGTCTACCGAAATCTTCAGTTTGGATTTGACTAGCAGAACCTGGACCCCATTTTTTTCCCCTCTATTTTTATTTGTGCCTTTCAGACTTTCCGAAATCAACCTTAATATAATATGGATATGACAAAAAAATAAATAAATCGTAGCCTACCATCTGATCTTACTCTATTTTTTTCTCTTTTTTTATAGAATAGCCTTCAGTGTTTTTCTGCCTGCTGTGTCAGTGTCATTGTCTGTTTCTGTGTCTCTCTCGCGCTATGTTAGCCTGTCTGTCTGTGTTTCCATCTGCCTCCATCCATCCATCTTGAAGCCTGTCCAACAAATCATCAGGGTGAATCCATTCCTTACTCATCCTGTTTGTCACTCTTTTTGTGACTGTTTGTTTTGTTCACTTTATCACAGTGTCAGCCTCTCTGTCACTTTATCTCTGTTCCTCTTCGTCCTTTCATCCGTCCATCTCGCCTTTTGCTGGAAAGGAGCTGAACACTTGGCTCTGCAGTGATTCCAGCTGATGGTTTGAATCTGCCGGCGTTCACGTTCCTGTCTGTTTCGTTTCAGTTCAGTTTGTTTAGACCGTCTCTAAAAAAAAAAAAATCATTCCGGCCTGCCATTTAACTCTGTCCAAACTGCTCTGTGAGCAGACTAACTTTATCCAACCAGCTCCTTGAATTAATAATGCAATTTTGAATACTTTTTGACCGCTTTCATTCCTCATTTTTGCACTTTGTACCGTTTACATACTTTGTGAAGGATATGGGCCAGCATAACTATCAAAATCTAAATAATACGATCTTTGTGAGAACCGGTCTATTGGTAGTTTGAAATAGCAATGAGTTACCATTTAAATCTCAGGATGACTTTCTTTTTCCTAGAGTGCTGGAAGTCTTCATTTTATTATTACTATTGTTATTATTATTAGTACAACATATTTGATCGTCTTTTACAGTATAATAGTCAATGTTACTTATTAGTAATAATTATATGTGCATAAATTTGTCTTTCTATAATGATGACAACAAAGAGACACAAAAAATTCATGTAATTTATTAATTCACTTCCAGCATAACCCCAATGCCTGCTATAGTAACGGGTTATCCGGTCCAATCTTGTCCACACCATTGCATAATAAGCTGGGTTTTTTTTTTTCCACTTCTATATCCGTTGAATAAAAGCGGATTATGGTGAATGGAATATGCTCTGTGGGAAGTTAAAGAGCAATAAGCCAGTAGTCTCATTGGGTCGCTTAGTGTACATGGAAAAGTGAATCCTCCAGCTCTAATTGGGTTTTACTCAACCACAACTCCACACTCACACACACATTCAGGGATGTCCCTTATGCTTTTCCACAACGTTTACAGTCACACACACTGTACGTACAATATAATCATACATAGGCATACCAGGGGTAGTTTGTATGACTTACATATGGTAATACTATTATTATTATTATACAAAAATGTGAAGGAATGGACACCCTCTGGAGATTCCATGGCTTTTCAAAACACAGCATAAGAAAAAGAAAAAAACATGCTGCCGATGCTTGCTCTTTGAGAACATACTATGATGAACAACACAAAGATTTTATTTTCTATTTTGCATAAAACGCATTCAGCAGTTGTAACCGGGAAGTACATCCAGGACAGGTCACTGTATTACATGGCCACAAATGTGAGAAACAGCCACACATGCTCTCGTTCACTCCTGGGATCAATTTAACTTAACACTTGTGTTTTGATATAACAGGGGGAACAGTAAGAGCCCAGCCCTCTTACTGTAAGGAACTGGTGCTGATTACTACATCTTAGGGAATATCGACAGTAATATATTGTTCATCCGGGTTGCTTTTTGATTCCCTGTATCACCGTGAACATGACTGAAAATGTACTAGAAACTGTAAACCATTTGAATCGGGTCGTAAATTGGCTCCTTCAGAAAAGTTCTGTTGAATGGCATCGTATTATCCTTTTATGTTAAGAGGAAAATGTGATAAGCATTGAGAAGGATTATTAGAATAATAAAAAAAGACATCATTTGCACATATTACGCAAAGTAGTCATACAAAAATACACGGTGTTGTTTGAAGGCAGACACAAATAAACCTCGACTGTGAAATTTATTTACAGATTTTACACAGCTTTTGTAAAACTACAATGATTTATATACACTTTAATAACAGCAAGGGCAAAAGCTTATTAAAACCCATCTATTAGCACAACATTAACACGTACAAACATGGAGATCAAAGCTGCCTATGGTGGCTCATTCACTTCGATGCATGCACATGTACTCAATAACCACAGCAATCACTGCTGGTGTACTGTGTTTAAAGGAGATTGCAGACATTCAGTTATTGGACTTTGCCTAATTGATAGACCCATTAGTAACACTTGTTCAGATAACATGGGAGGAATCTCAGTCTGCTCACAGTTAGTCCAAATGGGTTCACTTATGGTTAGAGTGCAGCACATTAAGAGAAGATTACAGAGCGACGTGGAGCTTCTTGCCAGTCCACGCCTCGCTACTGGGAGATTGATAGAGACAAATTGAGGACACTCTTTTGGCCAGAGACGCCATAGGCTTCCTTACATGTTTTTGTGCAGTAATAAAACACCGGGTACTGATTCTTAGTGAATTTGCATGCGTACGAACACAGTTTTGTGTGCTTGTGTTTGTCCCTGTATGTAGGTGGAGCGTTGCCTCTCAGTAAATAAGGAGTTCCAGGTTTTAAACAGTTTTGCAGCAAAGTCGTCAATGTTGAAAACACAGTTGGCTTTTGACACAGGTTGTTTTATATGATTACTTAACATTCTGCTGACTAACAAGCTGGACTGTTGGTGTTCCTACTCCAGTTGCTGTTAAACAGGAAAAAAAAATTAAGAAAATTGGGCATGTAAGGCTTCATAAATAAGCACCATGGGGAATGTGAGGGCTTAAATCTCAACTGGTGGCAAACATGTCCATAATTCATTATTAAGTGATGCTGGTAATGGTTGAATGCATGGGACTTTTTTGTACAAATAAATTACACAGAATGCATCCAGTGTTGTTTTAGCTTTTTAAATGGATTTTAATAGCATTGCTCCAGGGATTCCGCTATCAGTCCAACTGGCTGTCCATGTCTTTGATCCACACATGTCGCCCATTTGTAGTCACATTGAATTTCTAGTGAGATTATTTCCATTTATATTGTTTTAATGCGAAATAATGACTGTAGTACTTGTCTCGTTGTTATGTTTTAACAGCACAAGATTGCTATTGCAGTAGGGAATCAATTATTCAGGATCGCCCGATTTCCTGCATATCTTTTAAGGATAAACTATGAAACATTAGATCATAATAATCACACATTTGATCACTTAACTGGTGTTGTAAACTGGGCTATTTAGAGCCACTTAAGTCCAAATAAAGATTGCGTATTTTTCAAACTCTGTTTTGTTTGATTTTCTGGAATATGGTCTTACAGAAGTTATAGCAAATACCAAAAATAAGATTAGGATGAATTTTGTTTTTAAACAGGGGAATACTGATGCTTTTTAAATAGTGCTGTTCTTGACTAATTAGATGAAAAATAGAGAACATGTTTAGACTAAAACAGAAATATTCACTGAACTATCAATGTAAATGAAATTCAAAAGTCAGGTTGACTTTTTTTAGACTGAACTGGTATTTGTAGGTTGTATGATTATCTTAAAAAAGTCAGACAGAATACTAAAAAATGACTTGGTCCGTTCCTTCATCTTTATAGCTTACAGCTTTTTCCAACGTATAATGTACAAAGACAGGAGATGTGTGGTTTTTCGCTCCTGACAATATTTTATTTTCAATGTTTTTTTTTGTGTGTTTCTTTTTTTGTTTCTTTAACATGGAAATATATGGAGAGGGATGCTTCTAAATGATGGAAAACTGACAGCGTTTTCCTCTGGGTTCCAATCCCTCTCAGTTTTGCTCACCCCTCCATCTTTCTGTCTCCTCGATTACCCATCTTTGCCGTTCTTTCCCCGTGGGCTGGACACTTTGTCCTTATGCTCTCCTTTTCTTCATGCCAGTCCTCCTCCTCTTGCTTCCCTGTGCCTCGGCCCAGTGTGGGTGATAAATTATTCGTGGGCATGCTCTGAGGGCCCAGGGCTGCTCATTCCTGCACACAGAGGACTTGCATTGATCCAGCCTGTGGTTCAACTTAATTGGAAACCCAGTTACACCAGCTAGAGACACACTCCGTCACAGAAAAGCATAGCACACACACAGACGTGCGCGCACACACGTGCACTTGCACACATGCTACGCACATCCATGTTGTATTAATACACAGATATGTTGTTCTGTACCACTGCACAGTAATACTCCACTGTGTGTGGGTGAGCACTTAGGAATTTGTGCATTATATATATATATATTTATTTTTTATTCATAAAAAAAAAAAATTGGGCACACATTTATGCAAGCTCTGTCGTGGGTGTAATTATGAACAGACTTGCATATTGGCTGCACCTGTTACCTGACAGTTCCACACCAGATCACTCACAAAAATGGCCTTTCACACCATTCGCCATTCACCAAATAGGCCTTTCGCACAATCCCCATTTCGCTGAATATTTCCTTCAGTGCAACTTTTTATTTTGTCCAAAGGTGCTTCGCGATAAAACACTTGTAATTATGGACTTTCTCTCTGACCCAGCGACTTTACCTGGGGTCAAATTGGGCATTACACTGCCCCAACCGGTTAGCCATGACAAGGCTTTAGCAATGGTTGCACCATACAAATACCCTAAAACCTGTATTGTACAAAAAGATTTAGGTTTGTAAAAGTAACTGGAGAAAAACATGGTTCTCCAGTTTTCACACTCAAATGTCTTTATTAATTATTAGCACTAAAATTTGGTGCCTTTTTACTGGAAACCTCTCAATTAGGTTATCCTGTATATTTGTTTTTTTGGAAGGGGGGTTCCCCCGATTTCTAGCAAAAATGTTCCGCACACACTGTGCAGTCATCCTAGCTGCCATCCACAGTGGAGGAATATGAGGGCCCAGGTTTATCGATTGAACTGAGACACTGACTATCATGCAGCTAATAGATTAAATCAGGCACATTGGAGTGGCCCAGTCAATGAGCCCTGATCCCATTAACTGGGGATTTGTAAACAGTTGTGTGTTCGCTGTGACAGCTGCTCTACTGCTTTGGGAGCCTTTGTGAAGGAATGATGTTCTTTAAGGGTCTGCTGGAAACTCATATACGTTTGCTGTCATTTGCTGAAGACCTTTTGTTTTTGTCACTGTCCAGTTTCATTCTTGGTGCTGCTATTTTCCTTAATTTTCCCCATCTATTTATTTATTTATTGAATCTCTGAAAGAGACTGCTCTGCCATCACTAAGGAAACACTCTACAAACCGGGCCTACAGTTTATGAGTCAGTCAGAGGAAAGTCCAGAAAGAGGACTAAAGAAATCAGTCACTTCCGTGCACATATATGAAAGAAGCCTTCCCATCTGACTATGTTAGCACCCAGCTAACAACGGCTCGCTAAATCCTGCTATTAATAAACGTTGTTTCTTATCACCAGTCAGACTCCCCTGCTCGAGTCGACAAGAGTGTTTTTCTTTTTTTTTTAGATCTGTTGCCGAACAAATTTTACAGTTTTAATCTGAGGTTTTCAGACTGTCATTGAAGCGCTTCTCAACTGAAGTGGAGCTGCTTAGGCATGGTGCTGACTGTAAACGCCATGTGAATGTGTTGAAATCTTCCCTTTTCACACAAATGGAGTTTGAAATGAAAAGAGCACCGTCATCCCAGCATGCTCATCGGCCATTGTTCAGCTGTCATCGGGGATATTGGACCATTCTCACCGTGCTGCATTGGGATTCTGTTTAAAACCGAACCCCGACAAGGCCTGATCATTGGTTTACTACATGTCATTACTAAATTGATAGATTAAAGATCTAGACACTGTCTTCCGTAAATAACCGAATCCTGAAATAATCTGAGGATTGTTTTTATTTACCTCGTGCTGTTCTGTTGTGATTTAGATTCAAAGAGTTTTTCGGTAGGGGAAAAAAAAAAAGCCATTTTTTTGCGACACAGTTAACAGCACAGTTCATCTCCGGTCCATTACACCGTAGGCATTACTTGTGTTTAACTAGTGCTATGGTAGATGCTAGCTGTGGGAATTTCACATTCGTTTCGTGGTCTAAACCTATTCACACGTCCCTTCAGGGGTTGTGCGACAAGGAGGAGTGCAACGCTGAGTTAGAGGGAGAATAGCAGTGTGTTTTAAGAGCAAAACGACTTTTCCTAAATAAATAGATCTGTGTCGCAGACTGCAAGGAAAGAGAAAGGCCCTCGGTTCAATAATTAATTCCCGAGTCGAGTGTTTTGGAGAGCCGCTGATTGGGCTGAAATTTTTTTTTTTCTTTTTTTACTCTGTTATGATACAAAGGAGGCCATTTGAAGTAATTTGTCCCAGAGAGAGCAGCTTGGAATACCATACATGCTTTGATTTAGCAAAGCAAATTTAATTTTGTTTGCTTTATGCAAACCAGCCGGGGCCGCGGGGCTTTCTCTGATTCCACCAGAGGGGTGATGGTGGTGGTGGGGCTACTGATGATAGAGGTGGGGGAATGCACATAACAGAATCATGCTGCTGCCGCTAATATATAATACAGAGCGCACACTCGTACACACAGACTCATGCAGTGAGCAGCAACAGTTCAAAAGTACAAAGCTTGCCTCCCCCCAACACACACACACACGCATAGGTACACTCCATTCCCTTTGAAATCAAAGCTTAGAATAATTGTTTGTGTGTTGTGTTTTGTTTCATTCTCTCCGTCTATTATTAGTGTTACTGGTATTATTCCTATCATGTTGTTATAGCTGCCTATTCTCACTGCTTGCCGTGGTTTTCTTTCATCCTGCTAATGAAAGCTTCTCTGCCCACTTTTGTTCTGCTTCGTTTTTTTCCAATACGTGAAGTGAATGGAGTGCATCTGTTTAAAGCCGATATCTGCTTTTTTACGTCTGTCTCTATCATGATATGCCCGAGAAGGAGCCGAACACATGCTCAACGTGTTGCATTTCATGTCACTAATTGTTATCCCTAACTGCGTGGTGCACCTTGAAATGCCGTCACAGTGTTCATCCTTGCTGGCAGAGTGACTCGGATGTCTGTGTGCGGATGCGAGAGCAAGCAGCCATCACGTTTCTTCTCAAATCAGAGAGGGTCTGTTCAGAGAGGGTGGCCGAGCTGTTTTCCCATGCCCCATTCAAGCCATTTTCTTGTAGAACAATACTAAGCGGATAAAGCGTACAAACCCAATTTCCTTTATGCTCTTTATATCCTGAAAAAAAAAACCTCGTTGACGAACCTTTGGTCTTTTGTTATAGAAAACTGAGCTAATATCCTCTGGCTCTCTGTGCAGTTTAAAGGTCTTAATTGGATTCCATTAGTATATTTCTTGACATGACACTTGAGTCCGCTCTATTAGAATTCCCCTGCCCGGGATTAAAAAGATGACTTTTTTTTTTTCTACATAAAGCTTTTCTAGACTAATCTCCAACACTTGGATTCTCAGTTTTTAGTGACACCGTTACAAAAAATGGATTTGTGTCTCAAATACATGCTTTAATGTGCAGCATATGTATCAATTAACATTTATGCTTTGCAAGCTTTACATATCTGTCTTAAGGACTGCAATAACCAGTTCTTAAGATCGGAGTGAGCGGCATGTTCTGTTAGGGATTCTTTTCATAGTATCATGCACAGCCGAAGTGTTTCCACTGTGGTTTTAGTTGTAGTAGAATGTAGCCTGAAGGATAGATGCCTTTGATGATATTCTGTTTTATGTCTCTCGCCCTAGTCCCGAGCTGACGTGGAGAGATGTTCAGCATCTGATTGCCAACACAGCAAAGATCCCTGACCCCGAAGAGCCTGGCTGGAGCATCAACGCAGCAGGATACCATGTCCACCATAGGTACCACCACACCGTCGTGCTACTGTTGAATGCTTTTATAGACACAGTTAGGATTACTTTCAGTGCTGAATTTAACACAGTGATTACCAGCAATCCACAGGCATTCCTTTTCAAAGTAAGACTAAAAGGTGAACTGATATATAATTGATTCAACTGAAAACCGCTATTCAGTTGCCTGAATAGCATTGTTCATGGGAGCAGTTATACTTCTCAGTCACAACATTGAAACTGCAAGCTAATATCTTATAGTTCTTTTGCTGCAAAAACAGTTACACTGCCTCATAGGATTATTCCTAGGATTGTTTGTTTTTCTACTTGTTTTCTTTTTAATTCTGATTTTCTGCAATATTTCTGCAATCTATTTTTGCGTTTATGAAGTAGCTCCATCGTGCACTAAGAATACCCCAAATATTTGTGCAATTCGTGATTACATCTGAAGTTTTAGGAAGTCCTTAATCTATCTTATTTACTGAGGAACTGTGTACCCTCATTTGAAAGCATGAACATTGATTATTTCTTTAATTGCACACAAAAAAAAAAAATCTAAAAAATATGGCCAACGCATATATAGATTTGGTTTACAAAATACGTATATTGTGATAAAAAAGAAATATGTTATTCTATCGGCAGTGTTTAACAAAGTGCATTTCTAGATGTGGGAAGTTAAAATGGATGGATTGATCAAATATAAAATTACTTTGAATATCCTGACATGATCTCTATCTGTAGACTCGGTTACTGGCTTTACCTAATTTGTATCTGCTTAAACAGCCTTCCAGCTTTCTTGACCACAAGAAAATTAAACTGTCGGAGCGCTTTCTCCAGGTGGTTCTCTCAAAGACTTTAGTCTCGGTGGATCTGGCAGCAACTGTAGTACGTTACAGAACTCTCAAAGGGCAGCAGTAAGTGGCTGTTACATTCCATTATTTTCAGAACAGGGATGACCCAAATTCAGATTGCACTACACCATATTGCAGGAACGCCATAACAAAAAACGAAAATAGTTGGTCACTTTTCCGAAAGGTCGAGTGTGTACAGCATGCATCATCAGGTAACTCCTTTCAGCTACTTTTCCTGTTTTGCATCACTTCCTGCAATACCTCTCCAAAAAGAATCAATAATAGCAGCTGTCTTGTTCTATGAATGCATTTTTCATGGGAAGCATCAGTAAATTCAAAGCTCACTTACTAACCCCATACACTTTGTATAATTAATTCATAGCGATACCCAACAGTGTTTCACCTAATAAGTGCTTTTGATCTAAAGGAAATGATCAGTTTACATTAGCTCTCGCTTTATGCAGCCTCTTTTACTTGCCTTAAAGAATTTGTATGCAGACTTTGGATCATTTACTTTTGAATAAAAACATTACTTATTTACTTTATACTGGCTGCTTACATGGGTCCTCAGTTTATCAGCCAAAAATCAACCACAGCTCCACAGCACATTGCAGGGCTTAATGTGAAATGGACTGTACTTGTATTGCACTTTAGTTTAGCTAGTTTAGCTGACCAGTCAAAGTGTTTTTAAACCACGTGCTATATGGCCACAGAACATCTTATGCCATTTAGGCTAAAATAGCCGGTTCAGTCACTTGCCCCGTGACACTTCAACATGTGGCCATGGAAAGGTGGGAGTCAAAAGACCGACCGTCCAATTGGTTGATGAGTGCTTTTCCCTCTGAGCTACCGCTCCCCTGAAAAATCAATGGCAGCTCCGGTATTAGGCTGAGCTCGCACCATGTACAATGCCAAATGTTAAATCAGCTGATGCTGATGACATGATCAGGTCATGTGGATAAATCTTCAACTTAAAAAGCAGTAGATATATGAACAGTGTGATAGTATGATTTTATATGACACAACAAAAAGCCAAGCAAGGGAAAAATATTGGCAAAACCATAACAAACCCTGATACTCAGTTTTCTTACAGAAAACTAGACAAAGTGAAATAGGTATCTCTGGCACCCAGTCCACAGAACCAGAAATAGCCAGCACTAGGATTGAAGGGGGTTAATATTGCTTGACATCAGTGACTCTGTTGTCTATTCTTTTCATTAGTCATATTTCTTCCATAGTTTTTGGCCCAGCACCAGCCTCCTTACCTGGCATGGATCTGCATCTTTTTGCTCCACTTCCAATGAGCTCACTGTGATCCGACTGGCCGGCATCCAGAAGCTCCTTGCTTTCATACTCCTGCTTCTGTATGTAATAGAAACTGAAAACTATACAGAAAGATGGTGCTCGCGCTTTTGAATGAAAATTTCATGGCCCATTGGCCCATAAGTCAAAGAAAATCATTTTTTGGGCTTTACAGTAGTATCTGAAACCACCTTGACTTGGTATTGGTATGTTAGGATGAAGAATAAACTTAGTGCTCTTAACTCTTGTTTTATTCTGCTAGATAAAGCAAACAATCACCTGGAGAATCTCCATTTTAGTTGAGAGTTTGCACACATTCTCTCCATGTTTCTACTGACTAAAGCATAGAACTGTAAAGAAAGACGTGCTAAATTCGACCCCCTTGCAATTCTAAAAACCCCAATCATTTTTTAGCTTTTAAATTTCTAGTTGATTCACATCTCTGTGGCTTTAGGTTACTGGGGATAACAACCGACTCTGCAGTATTAGCTAACATTACTTATCATGATTAAGGTGAGATAGTCAACCTTCAAAAAGGTCTTACTGCTAATAATGCTTAAGAGTTTCCTTATAGCAGGCTAAATCTTAAAGTTATGTGGACGAATATTCACACCCACAGATGTCATCATCACAACACAATTGAAAAAATGACAATTGAGCAGTTTTAATAGAATTCTGTTCATTGAAAGTAACAAAACAAATTATATATAAAAAACATATTTATTGAAGTATGACGGTAAGTTTGCGATAATAAGGCATCCTTGACCTATTCACTGACACCCGGCTCACAGGAAGACCTATTCGCTCACACCCAGCTCACATAAAGAGCTGCAACCACAAAAGTCAGCAGCCTGTTTTATGACAGTTAAGACAGGTGATCCTGTCCAGGGTGGAGCGTCGAGGTAATTTCCCAATGTTATTATCACACCCACTGCAAACCTGGCTGTTCTCGCCTGTAATGATTTACACAGACAGAGGCTGAGGGAACCGAGCTTCTGCCTCATACGGTGTGAAGTAAGAATCCGAGGCTGAGCTGTGCGAGACGTCGTATAAATGCTTTTACAATGCTTTCACCTAGTCCGCCGGCCAATGACATCTCACTAATCAGTCATAGTGTTGGTGATGTTTTTCCTCTGCTCCCCGTCTCGCTCGCATTAAAGCTCCCTCTCTTCACCATGACTCTAACTAACTCTAATCATCTCTCCTTGTGGTTTCTTTTTTAACCTTCCTCTTTTCAACCTTTTTGTCACTCTGGTTCTTTCCATTCATATTCCTCTCCTCCATCCCCTCTTTCGCAGCATGCCATGTCATAAAATAGATTGTAATTACTGTGTTGCTGTGAGAAGAATGGATTAATTAAAATATAATGATGCCGATCACAGCAGCGGGCGTCTGCAGAAATCTATCCATTTAGGGCCAGCTGAGGACTTGTAATGTCCTGATCATATTGCAACGGCCACGCTAATTATAAAGAATGGTTTATTGCATGGGCGAGGATGGCTGGACGATAGTGCAATCAGCAGGGTCACTTAGTAGGATTGTTGTAACGCATTTAAAAAATCAAATGGAAAATCCAGAATTAAAAGATTTAAATTTATGAAAATTGAAGCTAGCGCTTATTGCTTTGCTTGTAAGAACTTGATCATGAGGTCTAGAGCTAAATTGAAACCACCGTGTATGTTGATTTTCTCCAGTGTTTCCTGTTTAGTTTAGTTGGAGGTTTTTGTTTTTTTGTCTTTGTCAGTTAGGTTTTTCCTTGCATGCTGAAATAGCATACACACTGTCAAAAACAAGGGTAGAAAACAAGTATATTTGTATCTCCTGAGGTACTTTCTCCACTTATTTACCCAATATGGCTAATAACTGGACCCCAAGAAACATAACTTTTAGAGGTCCTGAAGGGTATGAAAAGTTCCTGAATAGGAAATAGACAAACTACAGAGCAACACCAGAAAGACCTGTGAGGATGACTCCCCAGAGGCAGTTCTTTGGACCCCTTAAAGTACAATAAGGGGATTTTTTCTGAGGGTGTATGGTCACGAAATCATAAATATAGGCTGTATTAAAATATGTAAGTGTTAAAAATGTATAAAAATTACATTATTTGGGCAGAAGTGGGAGAACTTTAGTAAATGATTGTGAATAAACAGAAAACTTGCTGAAATAAACTTTTTTTTTCTGTTGTAGAGCAAAGGTGAAAAACTCTTAATTAGACGTTGTGAAATGCGTAGAATAAGTGTAAATAAGGAGCTTGAAAACACTACCGAAGCATGTCAGTGAAACCATCTCACTTTCCACCACTGGGTTATACGTTTCAGTGCATAAATCATTTTTGTTCCCGTAAAACAATTCAGTTAAACAGCAGCATCAGAGTCACGTTGATTTGGTATTTGAATCATGTTCATTACTTTCACATATTGAAATATCTTTGATTTTATCAATTAAATTCCCAAACACACTGACACAACACAATGTATCTTTGTCTCTGCGGTTCTATCCCCAAATGTAGTGTCTAATCTAGTAACCCCATTATGTTTTTCAGTTTTGGCAGCAAAAAAAAAATCACAGACAGTGTGAATAGTTGGAGTCTATTTAAAGTTGGTCCTTTTTTTCCAGCGGTTAATTGTTTTCTGAGGAAGACGGAATGCAGTCAACATTCAGGAGGTACGCCGATAAGTCTGTTTTTAATTTAGAAACAGCCGAAGTGTGTTTAGTGCAGCCTTCTAAATTTCATAAAGAGCAGGTGTGGATTGGGGCTGGGCTTGCCCTGTAAGTTGGCTCTGATGCCGCTGTGTGATGAGGATTTCTGTGGGTTTGCCGGATGAGTAGAGCGTCTCAAAGTTCCCATCTGTCTGACCTCCGCATAGACCGGGAGCTTTAGAAAACTCCGATGTCAGAAGGCGACCCCCACCTCTCCACCCCTCCACCCTCCGCCGCAGCCGCCGTAACCACAATAAACATGTCAGCCGCCACACGCCGGGGCAATCTGCCATCAGATTTACTGTGCATGAAATATGGCGCTGCTTTTATTGGCCCAGAGACTTGTCAGTCATAATTTACTGGCGGTTGCCGGGCCGGCTGTGATGTCAGCCGGCTCCCAGCACCCTCAGGGGAATCAAAGGAGAGAAGGGCTGGGGGGGGGGGGGTAAGAGATACAGATGAGGGGTGGCGTTGGGTGGGGGATTGAGATATAAGAGGACAGAAAAATATATGTGTGAGCGAGAGAGACGAGAGGGAAAGGTGATGAAGAGGGATGGAAAGAGCGAAGGAAAAAAAAAAACCCACATTCATCCTGTTCCCCTTTGTGCTGAGTTTATCAGGCTGACGGAGTGAAAGTGTCAGTTCTTTCTGGGTCTCCCAAAATAGATCTCCATCTTCCCCCCCCCCGAATGTTGCTCTGTATTCTTCGAGCACACCAATTGATCACATGGTCAGCGAAGGGCAATAAATTAATCTTTGATTCATATCTCCACTTCAGGCCTCTCTATCCTAGAAATAGAAAGTAGGGAATGTGGCGATAGTGTTTTTTTGTTTTGTTTTTTTGTTTTTTTGCACCAGATACATGATGCACAGCAAAGAAGCAAACAACTTAATTTCACTTAATCTCTTTCGATAACACAGGTGAGACTACACTAATTATCCTATGGGAGATTTCAGGAGAGAATAATGGTGAAAGGGAAGCTGTCCTGGCTGCAAAAAACAAAGAGAATGCATGATGATGAGGTCTTTGGTTTAAAAAAAAAAATGTAAAAAAGGAAACAAAAAAGGGTATGGCATTAAAAAATTAGATAAGATTCAACGCCTCTTTTGAAAAATGAAACTCAGCCCACGGAGAACTATTAGAATGTTTACATTTGCGGCATTTTGTTCCATATCAAAATAATTAATTGCCTCCATTTTCAAATTAAAAGTACATTACAACACAATTAAGGATGCAAATGAGTCTGAGCCTGTCGAGGAGCCGAAAACACGTGAAAGAGTGACTGCACTGATGTATGAGGGCTTCCACGCTGTATTGTGTATTAGGTGTGTTGCGAGGGGATCGCTGCACGTTTGTGTGCGTTTGTGTTTTCAAATACAATAAGAATGTGTCTTGCCGCCGTTATTGCACAGGAAGACTCGGTGTTGAAATTACATCAGCACAGGGGCATAAATCAGCGCTCCGCAGTCATAAACATCAGAGTAATTAGGTCACTCCTCCAGCAGATCAACCAGCAGCAGATATTATGTTTTTCCTATTGTGTGGAAGGCTCTTAGCCAGGGAGAGGAAATTATGCAACTTACACAAAACACACAATTTCAGAAGCATATTTCCCCCCGCCAACTCTGTCTCCTCTGAGAGCTCTGACCCCAAACGAGCCCGGCCCATGAAGGATATCTACACCGCTCGAAACCGGGAACAGTAAAACATCATTTTGTCATAACCTTCCTTCTTTGGAGGCAAAACAGATATAAAAGTATATAGCCTGTGGTTTACTGCGACTCCCCCTCACCCAGCCTGGCAGCAGCACGCAGGGCTGATGGATGCCGGGCACCGGCCGCCTTTTAATTGCTCGTAAATTTTTGATCCAGGGAAACGCCACGTTCTCCTTGTCCCCCGGCGACATGGGTGACAGAGCCGCTCAGGACAGAATAAAGGAGCCTCCGCGAGGAGCGCCCAGAGGACGAGAGGGAGGGAAATAAGATACACAGACGCGCTGGCACACTTTGAGACGCACAGACACACACTGTCAGGTGCTCCAAAGGGCAGCATAAAGAAGACCTCATGAGTGCGCTAAGAAACTTAATGAAGTGTCAGTGCAATAGTCTGTCATACTGTAGACATGAGTGTCCATATCAACAAAAATGAGTTGCTCCTTTGATAAAGTCTTATTCTATTTTCTTTGTATATGTAATTATCATTACAATTTCTTATGAAAACAAACAAAACATCAACAGTTATAGTTCTTTCTTTCTCTTTTTTGCCCTGTGTAATTCTGTTGTATTTGTTGGCGGGCATTTCTTTTGGGTTTGGTTGCAGGTAGCCGCTCTTATGTACAAAAAGTGTCTCTGTACATTTGCAAGCATTTTATATACAGCTCGCTTTTCTTTTTTCTTGGTCGATCTTTGTCATTTTTACTAGTTTTCAGTGCTCTTTCCACGTCACATACATCATCCGTTTTGGAATATTTTAGATGTTAAGTTGAGAGTCTAGGATTTCTTGTAGATTGCAAACTCAAAATTCTGTGTGTTGTCAACATTAACGCACCGATGGAAGCCAGTGGATAAACTCTCATACAAGATGTGCGTGAGAGCACTCTTCAACTGTTTCAATGTATAAGATGTGTAACAGCAACCAAAAAGTTATGAAGCAAGCAAAAACACACAAGGGAGCTCTTTTTTAAAAACTCTAACCTTTTTACTAAATCCAGATGTTTACTTTTGTCCATATTTCAAATCTCTCCCATTTATTTCCTGATGGCACTGTTATGCGTAGCGGTATGTATTAAGAATGACATGGTGTACTATTTACAATACACCATTACTTAGTTTAACAGACCCAAAGTATGACTTCATACTCAATCTTTGAAATTTGATGTATTGTTAGCATTTGAATGAACACTTTAACCTTTTTTTTTTACCTTTGCAATGGAGCTTTTCTTGGGTGTGATCCCGTTACTTTAATGCAGGCCACCTTACTGACCTTCAGAGCACCGGCACTGTGGCAGTCTGAGGACAAAAATAATCTATTAATGAGCATACGAAAAATTAAAAATTTAAAAAGGTCATTTTGTCACATTTCACCCTGATTTGGTTCATGAATCAAAACACAAAGACCATATGAATGATGAGACTCCAGCAGCCCTCACAGGCTGTGCTAAATTTTGTAGATCATTCTACTGCCCAGAATTATTTCAAGCTGACGTAGAGGGATCTATATGTGAAATTTCTAATTTTAGCAGGCGTCACTCATACTAGAAGAGCTATGGTGTGGGTCATCCTAACAGCCAACCCCCCGTGATTCCTCAAAGACCAATCATCAAGCTACAGAAAGTCCTTTTAATTCATCAAGAACCAGCGGTGTCATCGTAGAGAAGCGCTTTTTACTGAATCATTTCTGAAGAAATACGTTGCACAAATTGGTCATGTCAAGCACTTTCTGCAGCTGTAGCAATGACTGAACTTCTCTCAAAGATGAAACGCTAATCGGGTGAAGAAGTGAGGGGCATTAGCCGGCGGCATTTGCATATATAGCTCTTTTATTCCCTTTAGTGTGGAGCAGTCCTTTATATATCTGTACATCGTTGACAGTAATGGAGTTGAGATTGAAAAATGGGGGTTTTAGATCCATCTCTAAAGACTTGTAACTGTTGCCAAGCCTAACAGATGCTCATCTGATCAATTTCGTACCCGTTTGTCTTCCTCCTGAGATGAAAGCTCGAGGAGATAAATACAGGTTTATCCCACCGTTTGCCTGTTCATTGCGGCGAGGTCCGGCTTCCTGTAGGGGTTTTTGATTGTTTCCCTCTTCTGTGTCAGACCCGGCCTTGCATCAGATCCCTATCACTATTTTCACTATCTTTTATTTTTCCTGTCCCGTTTTTTTTGGTTTAATTCTCGTCTTTCCTCCACCCCCCTGCCGTTTGTGTCGTCCCCGGCTCATTTGGGTTCTAAGCACACCGGGTTTGGCTTGTTGTGATCTCTTTCCCAGATCCCCCCCCCCGCTATGGCCCACCCAGTGCTGGAAAATAAAGATACATGGGGATCATCTATAGGTCACTGTTAGGGATAGAGACCAGAGAAAGGTGGCCCCGAGTACTCATCTGTGTCCGTTTTTGTCAGGTTTGTGAGCGTGTAATACATCTTTTGACTAAAAGCTGACATTTGTCTAACCCTTTCTTTGATTAAAAAAACACATAGAAATACAAATCATTTTGCAGAAATTAGCAGTTTTGACTGGTATGCAAAAATATTATATTAATGGTCTAAATGTGGATTAACACTAACAAACGACTGAATCTATCCAGCTGTTTCTACCCTTTCCACCTTCTGCTTCCTTTTAAACATGGAAACCTACTTTTGTCTTAGTAAACTGGCACAGATGCACATGGCTTTGCATGACACTTATACTGTTGACATAAAGTCTGACATAAACAGAAGGAACTGGCACAGATGGCCGCGAAGGTTTTCCCAAAGACTCGACAAATCGAATGAGAACAACACAAGGACCCATCCTTAAGGAAGGAGAGAAGGGCAACAACTTCCCGGCAATAACCGATAAGTTCAAAAGAAGGTGTAAGGATAGTTGTGTACTGGTTAATGTCGGTCTCACCCAGACTCTGATATCACTGTTACAGCGGCTCAAAGACTCCGTTGCCTTCCCACCAGACTGCAGGACGACCGACTAGCAGACCCTGAGCTCTCTTCCAGTGGGCACAAAGGGAGGGAGATGGGTGAGCTTGATCAACCCCTGTAGTGTCAACCCAATTACTCATTCTCTTAAAGGGCTATTAAAACATAATTGCCCAGCGATTTACATCCAAGTTAACGTGGCCCAGAGATAATTTATTATTTTCCATAAGCCCTTTCTTTTGTGTGCCGACTGAAAGAGTGTGTGGGGGAGAAAGAGAGGGAGACTGTAATTTCCTGACTCATGAAGAAAGGCATGTTGGCAGTTCAGTGTAATTGTTTAAACCTCACACTCAGACACCTTCCAGTCACCCCCTTTTAATCCTCGTTATCGCTCTCATTAGCCCGGGGTCAGGGGTCAGTCGGCTCCCTCTAGAAACACAAACACAGCACTGGGGAGAGAAGGGCACGGATGGAGGGGGGGGGGGCGTGGAGATGGCCTAGAGGGATGGGTTTTCTGGTGTTATCTTCACTTTAGCACTGGACAGCAAAAGTTTGGTCTTCTTCTTCATTTGGAAAAGTTCTTTATTTTTGACCTCGGCCGTGATCCTGATGGAATCACAGCCTTGTTTTCCTCAGTGTCCCTGTCTAAGTGAAGCTGATAAAGATCAATTAAAGCCATTGCAATCCTACTGGCCACTAAAGCAGGCCACTTATTAACTGTCTTTGCGGCACTCCTGTGCCAATGTGGTTGCCTTTACTTGAAAAAACAAGTGCCAGTGTTTGAGAATTTTAACTGACTTTTGTTTAAAGCCTATCAATGGTGTAAAATCTTTATTCTGTCTTTATTTATTTTTCAATCTTTATTCTTTTTTTATTATTTCTAATCTGATGTTAGTCAGTTAATGAATGAAGAGATTGCAAATAATTGTCAAAAACATTTGGTGCCTTACTTGCTGGTTTACACATTAACATATAAATAGACTGGACCAAATACCTGAATTAGACAGACAATACCTTGGGGAAAAAAGGAAAAGAAAATGTCTCTGTTTACAAAAATACTACCTGAAGTAGATTTAGACAGTTTTAGATTGGTAGACTATTATTTTCATGTCTCAGATTCATCGTGTGGTTGTTGTCATCTTGGATTTCAGTTAGCCAGAAACAACTCTGGAAGAGCGATGAGCCAGGTAACTTTAGGAGGCAACTGTACAGTCTCTATATCCTACCCGGCACCAAAGGCCAGACAAACCAGAGTCTTATACTGGCAGGATTTAGGTGTGTCAACCGTGCTGCCATTTGTTCATCAGCTTGCTCCACTTGCTCTGCTTTGTTGATTTTATTGGTTAAAGATTTGTCTTTGAAGCCTGAAAAAATACCCTGCCCCTGTACAGGCTATAAGTGGTTATAGAAATTTAATGAATAAATAAAAAGCCCATTGGCAGCCTATGATTACATCCAACTTAATGCAATATGTATATAATTAAGCTGCTGGAGCATGCTTTGTTTTACTAACCATCTGTCTCAGAGGCACTAAAAATCCTGCCTTTACAGCAGAGGTCAGGCTGTTGCTGCTCTATCACCGGCTGTAGCACCATTCTTAGCCCCGACTCCACAGACAACAAGTGACGCGACCGAGCGATAAGCGAGATGAAAAAGATGAAGTGATCCATTCGCATGACAGCAGGGAGCCGCATGGCGCTACCATGAGTTGGCGGGACCGTTGTCACACTTTGTAAAGTCCACCCTGTGTGCGTGTGTGAGTGTGTGTGTGTGTGTGCGTTTGCTGTGTAGATGTATTGTATCTGGGAGATGCTTTGTGAGATGACGGCGCGTTTGAAACCAGAAACGTATCAAAGTGTGTTCAGTATGTGTGAGACCATGCGGACAGGGCCTGTGTGTTACAGGCCCTGTGTGACTATTCACACAGGGCCTGTAACACACTATATTGTGTGTGTATAGGAGCTAGAGAGAGACTACCGGTGATTGGGGGTTTTATTATAGCACCATTGTAAGACTAAACCTAACCTGATATCATGCTAGCGCTTGTGTATGGCTTGAGGTGTGTGTGTGTGGAATGATTGCCATTAGTTTTGCTTCACTTCTTCATGTACTCATCTGCTGCTTCAGTACAATATAACAAGCATCCGATCACTGAGCCCGGGCTCTGCTTCCCTCTCCATATGGCAGCAAATAGCCTTGGCTGACGCCCCCCCCCCGCCCCCCCACCACCATCATCACCACCAACACCACCACCACCAGGCCTCAGCCATTGTGAAAAGCAATTGTGTGGAATGTGTAGGAATTAAGTATTCCATCATTCAGCACAGACGTGCAATTAAATGAGCTGCAGCCGTCACTCACAGTCAAAGATTTGTGAGTGATGTCACAAAAAGAGATGTACACGCATTTGCAGCCCTTTGGGTTTGTACAAATGTGGTATTGCCCTGGTAGTACACACACACACATATGTGTGTGTGTGTGTATATATATATATATACTGTATGTATATACTGTATGTATCAAATTAGGTAAAAGTTTTTTAATGTTACAAAAAAAAGTTTTTATTTATATTCTTTCATAACAAGTCTTATTCCAGACGATGGTCCCAGACTTGATGATATCCAGTCAGTTAAACCAAAAGTGTAAGCTTTGGCTTTTGTCTTTTACGCTTCATCAGGCTTTTCTCTGATGAAACAAATGTTTGGTTGATGGGTACCCATGATATTCCAGGCAGTCATGATGACCCGCTGCAGAACTTGACTGTCTTGTTTTGTACACATCATCATTCACAATATTGTCGGAAAGGATGGTCTCGAATAATCCTCCTTAAATCAGAGTATTAGCGTTTAAGTTGTAGGATGAACGTTTATCAGCACTGTTAAAGGCTGAAAAGCCAAAGACAGAAAGTTTATTTCTCTAATGTTGTCTCTTTACCTGAAAGAAATCACAAGAAAGCCAGACTGCCAGGGTGAAAAGGCAGAAAAATTAAATCCATAAAGGTATTTTTGGCCATATATAAATGCTTGCATTCATTTCGACTTTTAAAAACTTTTATTTGTAATTGTGACACCTAAACGTAGCCATTATTGGTGATGTGCATACACTTATCTTTGCATAAATACCAGTGGGATATGCAAGCTCTATATTAAGAGATGTCAATAACCAAGGCGTTGGCATTTAAAGAAAACAAATGCCATGCAATCCACGTAAGAATCTGATGTTTATAAGTGAACTGGATGATATTCTTGTGCTTTGAAAGGTGCATTTGAATCTCATTCGTGTTTTATTAGAAAACCCTCTAATTCTTCAAATTTCACTGGTTAAAATAAGTGTCTATAACAAAAACTTTAACTGAAATAGATTAAAAAGATACAAGACAAAGATGTTTGGTTACTTAGAAAGATCACAAATGTAGTGCTTTTCATTTTAAATGGCAAGACTGAACCAGGAATAACTGCAAGGACTTAACCCAAGACGGTCTTTTTTTTTTCTTTTTCTCAGCTTTCTAGTCAGCATATTGATATACCGTACTCGTGTACACATGAGTTGTGCAGGGCTCATCTCTGAAGTATTTCTTCTAGCTTTCCACTATCTACTCTGATAGCTCATATCAGTCTGCTCACAGAGCTAAGCTTGAGTGGGCTACAGTGTAAATATCCCAGACCTATTATTACTCCAACAAAATGTTCCTAGCTGTTGTCAAGCCACTAAGTACAAAATAGTGAATTGCAGACACGAAGAAAGATAATTGCCACTCACACTGGATATTTGGCAAGCGCCTACCCCACGAGACGCGGATGAAATGGTGCTTCAACCCCCGAAACTGTCATTCTTAATGAAATGGTAATTACAAACCCAGCGGAACAGCTGAGGGGCCTGCCGAGGCCCACGGAGCCCAACTACAAGAATAAACCTGCTACAACAACCTGCAGAGAAGAGGGAGAAATGCAAGGAGGCAGGGAAAGGAGGGCGGGAGGGGACAAGGAGGCACAGCGATATATGATATAAGGCGGTGCAGGAAGATGCTTCCACTAGGAATCGGAGATTTATTTGAATTGTGAAATGCAATCCACACTCCAGGTTGGAGCATGCAGTACACTGGGACCCTCATCAATAACACCAGCTGCGTGAAAGGCAGGAGGGGAGGTTGGTTAAAAGCGCCCACACAGCCTTGGTAATTGATTGCTTTGTAACTGAACGTGTCTTTAACCTTTGGGAGGTCAGGCCCAGTCGGACACCATCAGTCCTGCCCGGGGTTGAACCGCTTCCAGCCGTTTGTCTTCCGCCGCTCCCTCATCTCTGGGCCGATTTGTCAAGCATGAGATGTTTTGGGTGTTTAGATTACAGGCGAGATGGGAAAACAAAGGCAAAATGCCACCCCAAACAAAAGGCCTGAGCCTGGATCTCCCACTGATCTGCAGGCTGGGCAGGAGGCCAGCTACCTGGGGTGCCGAAGCAGAGGGGGGGGGGGCGGGGGGGGGGGTGGGGGGTGGGGGGGTGGGGGGGGTGGCCTGCTGAAACAGAGCCACTATGAAGCCCTTGCAAAACAGACACTGTGGAGCTTGAAGCAAAGCCAGGATAGAGGCTGAACAGGAGCCAATGTGAGAATTGAAAGACAGCCAGAACGGTGACATGAGCTAGAGCCGAAATAGCGCCTTGAGACAGAGCCAAAATGGCAGCCAGAAACTTAGGGAGATAGGAGGGAGCTGGGGGCGGCTAACTGTTTTTCTTAATGGCAACGCTCCTCATCGTGGGAGATTTTAAAGTGTCCCTTTGCCACCCTCCCAGGTACTTAGAGCTGTCTGTCTGTCAGGCTGTTGGAGAGTGACTAAAGATGATTTATCTCCGAGATTATCGGGGCCAGTAGGTGTGCCATCGCTCATACGATGCCTTTGAGGGACAACTCAGAAACAGACAACACTCAACACCGATATTCTGACACTTCTCTCTTTCTTTCTGGGAAGAAGTCACCCATAGCTGACCCACAGGATTTTGATACATGGGCGGGAGAAAATCAGGCGCTATGTTGTTAAGCACATGTGTGGATTAAGTTATTCCCAGGTACGATGTTATCATAACCTGGGGGCAAAAGCAGCCTGTTTTTGCACAAACAAGTCTGTGCACAGGCAAGAGTGCATGTGTGTGTGTTTGTTTGTGTCAAAGCACTCCATGCTGTGTGCTTGCCAGTTCCATCTCCTATTCTTTCACCGTAGAAGTGATGTACCTGCCACTTCCCTCCTCAGCTGAGCAGTGTGTTTCTATGTATATTCTCCCATTCCGTCGCAAGTTCTGACAACCACTAACACAAGCTTGGGTTTAAAAAAAAAAAAGGAGCGGTGGGGGGCAAAACAGTCTGAAACAGTCTGACAAACTACGAAACACCTCATTCCTCTCTTACCTTTCACTCTGCACCTCACCCGTCTGACAACCTGACTAGAACAACCAAAACTTCTATTTTGACACTATTCCCTGAAGTGGAGCGCGTATTCAGTACGCTAGCGCTGGCTTTTTGCACTATAACTTCTGTTTTCTGGAGTTTAACGAGACTTTTTCCCCCCCGTCTCCTTTTGCGGTTGTAGTGGGTGAAGCTCCGCCTGAAATATCTTTTCCGAAGGCTTCCAGATTTGTTTCGTTCAGCCTTGTTTATAGCTGCATGCCACATTAGGCGTTTAGGTTGTTAATTACTCTACCACAGATTGATTTGCCGTGTGTACAACAGACAGTTTCAGTTTTTATCAACAACAGACCTGTGAATCCCATTTTTTTCTGCCAGTAAATGAGACTGATAGGCTGAGTAATATTTTTTAAAAGTCTATTCGCACTATGGATTTTCACTGGAATAAACCAATATACTTGATTTTGTCATAATAAAATGTTGGGGGGAGCGGCAAAGATAGAAATTGAATCATCTAAGTAGGATACCTGAATATAAACTTCTATTTTAACAATGATGGCTGCTGTATGTTTTTTATTTTTCATTTTTATCCAATCTTGGAGGTGGAATTGTGGGAGGTGCATATCATAATGAGCATATGCATATTTCTTCTTTTATGTTTTAACACCACACTATCACAAAGTTTCCTGTAGGTCTTACACTGAAATTCCATGCGTGTAATCTGGATGGGAAACTGTTAAAAGTAGCATTTACAGTTCCCGTGGTAAAATTTTATTGATTACAGACCACACATCTGAATTACTGACCCATTTACATCAGAAAGGCAATTAAGTTTGGACATGACATTATATTTTCTCATATCAGAGTTCAGCACATCTGTGTAGTTTTTTTATCTTTTCAATTTCCGTACATTGTTTTGATCTAATGTTCGGATAATTTATTGAACAAAAACTTGCAAGTTACAAACTTGTGCATGGTTTTTCTAGGATAGATCTATATATCTGTGTGGTTATAGTGCTTGTGTGTCCAGATTACTTGGAATATTTCCAGTCAAGTACAAAAACAATAAGTTGAATAGTCCATTTATGTCCATTTATGGACATAAATTCCTGTGAATGAAGAAACAAACATTCATTCCGGTTGCATTGGGGAAGAGAAAGCGGAAGTACTCATACTTTTAATGGATCTTTCCCTAATTTATCACTGTGAATAAAAAACGATGTAATCTCTTGTGAAACCAAGGCCACTCTGATTTATTTCTTTTGGTGTATCTGTGAATTGGCTTGAGATCAATAACTTCACAACTCTGTCAGTAAATCCTGATAATATGTAGTGCTCTGTGTATGTCTGTGGAACTACTTTAAAGAGAAACTTATTCAAATTGTGAAACACAAATTGGGCTATTTAGAAATTGCCTCTTATCTTAAAGACTTGGTATTAGGGTAAAAGGTTAAAATGGCTTCTGCCAGTTATTGCCCTGTTGAGTTAAACAGTGTCCTATGTTTTAGGGAGTGTGGGTGTTTAAGAATGTGTGTTAAAAAAAAACATGTGTTTCGGGGAGCATCCACAGATCTGGGAGCTGTGAGATATTCATGTGTGTGGTCTTTTTTTAGTACGTGTAATGAGAAAGTGCCTACACACCTAATGCATTTTAGTAAGCTATTTCCATTTCACGCAAGGCCATAGATCGTCTGAGGGCAGCAGGTCTCTCAGTTTGAGTCTCACTCTCCCTAGTGGGGTTGTAAAACTGGCCTTGCATCTCTGCCCTAGCCAGATAGATTAATTAATTATCCAGATTGCCTCTTTTTTCATGGCTGAGCCAATTACTTTGCGTGTGAGCCTGTGGTCTACGTACCACTATTTAGGAGAGGGAGAGCAAGTGTGTGTGTACTAATGCAAGGGTAATTTAAAAAAAAAGGATTCAACCACAAACTAACAATCCCACTATCGCTTATACTGGAGAAGATATCCAGTGATACCGTCTCCTCAGAAAGAGGGATCTATGGGCAGGTAATTGCTAGTCAATTGAGAGGAAGTGCAAACAGTACATGTGTGGGTGTTTGGATGGGTGGAAGGAAAAGAGCAGGAGGTCATCGTGTTGATCAGGATCTGCAATAAGCACACCGAAGAAGATGGGCAGCCTGGAAAAGGAGTAAATGTTCCATTGACCCCTGACTTGTTTGTTTGCTCCTACATATTGTATTCAGACAAATGGTTAGATTATGCTACTTACCTATTATAACTACCCGCTTGCCTGTTATTGACACCTATCCATTTTTTTTTTTTTTTAAAGATACAGTTTAACTCAACTGAGCAACCCACACATTTCCCCAAAACCTTCTGTACCTTTTAATAATGAGGCTGGAGTAACTCTAGTTATGTCTGTGCTGATTGCATTTGTGTGTGTGTGTGTGTGTGTGTGTGTGCGTGGATTTGATTGATAGGTCAGCAGACAAACGGGATTGAATGTGCGGAGTGTTTGTTTGCGTGCGCCCTGAGGGACGGGGGAAGCGGAGCGCTCCACCTCCTGCAGGGGGTGCCATGTCTCCCGGCAGGGGGATGCAGCAGGCAAACAGAGGGGTGCCTGTACACCCCCCCCCCTCTGCCCAGACTACTACATGCAGACTCACACATCACCCCACTGCACCCCACTGTGTTGGGAGCAGTGCGGATGAGGGTTTTTTTTGGGGGGGGGGGGTTCTTAGTACTGATGCATAATTCATGTGTAAGTAGCAATTTTTGTATTTTGCTAGAGGGGGCTGGAAACAAAAAAAAAATGGAATCAGAATAAAGTTCTATATCAGCCTTACAGACATCCTCTTCAGCCCTCCATTTTGTTATTACAGTGTTTTCCAAATTCCAAAACAACTAGGTATCGTATGAGTACTGAACCATTACTGATCACTAATAGCCCGTGGCTTGTTATTATTTGTTTAGTCTTTAAATGTAGGCTGGGGTCCTGGTTCCCCTAGGCAACAGAAGCACAATTTTAACTTCATGTTCTAAAAGTGAGACTCAGAAAATGTGCTCGACAAAAGAAATAGTAATACCTCCCTGATAAAGCACCACACTTCACACAATAGCTCCGCATTGAAAGTATGTATCAAAATAACTTCATGAAAAATGTGTCATTTGACACTAGTATTTATTTCCTCATTGGATGTCGCCATCAATGTAAAAGCAGACTTTTAGTGTTACGGCTGGTTGTGTCTGAACTCATTTTGGCTGTGGTGATTATTGTTTCATCATTATTATAAGGGTTTTCTGATGTAGCAATGATTATTCTTCAGAATGGAATCACCTGTCCCTGAGACTTGTTTTACACTGCTGCTGACATACAGTTTGTTTGCTGTTTGATTTGGATAATCTTTACTTTTTCATCAAGTACAGTGGTATATATATATATATATATAAAGGCATTATTAGATCATATTTAGTTCTTGAAAACACAATGCCTAAGTTTTGAAATACATGTTGCTACTGTTGTGAAATCATATAGCAGCTGTTAAAACATCATATAGAAGAACATAAATTTTATGTTTGGTCATGTGGTGTTTTGGTACGTAGTTTGTGTTTCTTTGATAAGGCACATAAAGACACGGTCCAGTATTTGGTTTGTCTGGTGTGAAGCAATGTGCTCTGGACAAGGAGGCAGTTTTTTTTTTTCTTTTCTCAAGCATGCAGCTTGAAACGTTACTCAGTGCTTTCCCCTCTCCTCCTCACTCTCCTTCCCCACAAGGGCAAAGACATCTGTAAGGACTGTACCTTGGTATGCTTCCAACAAAAGCTCTCTATCCAATTTCATCTTCTTTTGAATTTGTGTTTGAATAACACTGGAGCTACAAATCAAAATATGTTGGACACTTAGAGTGAGGTCATGGAGTGTAGATCATTGTGGCTTCCAGAGAAGTCTCCTTGTGTAAAAGACGGGGACGGGCGGCTGCTACTTTGACTGATGGCTTTAGAAGCTGAGAGGGCTGTTCAGGGCCCATTCTCCCGAGACTTGGTCCATGCCTGAGCCAAACCCCTCATTTTCCTCCACGCAATATATTTCATTAAACTTTTAACTCTTCACAAGGTAATTATCTTGACATTTTGAGGCTATGCTGCTGAGTGTTTCTCCCTCTGTAATTTCAGTCTTGAAATATATTCCAAAAACACGCGCTCATAGCAGTTAAATGGATGAAACCGTGCGAGATTTGAACTAACCGAGTCGAGCTGCTCAGCACAGCATTTCATAGTTACAGCAGTGCAGGTCCCAGTGGCACAGATATAATTAAGACCTCTTCTTAATTACTTAATAAGCCTAATTAGTAACATTTCTAAGCTAAAGATCTGGCACCAAGAGCGATAGAAATCAGAGGAATATTAAGCCTGTTTGTTATTTCATTTACGTTTTAATGTTAATGGAATTAGTGCATTATGACATAACTGAAACAATCCACTCTGGGACTGACCAAAGGGCTAATGCAGTCTTTTATGCTCTTGATAAACTTCTAATTAGGTTGCACAAAAGGATGAAGCAAAATAAGAGGAAACAAAACGGAATCTCTCTTTTGTTCTCGGCGGTAGTCGTATGTCACCCTCGTCAGCGAACGGTGTGCTCTTTTAATTCATTTTTCATTAGAACACGCCCAGATGTGATGGAGAGGTGCACGAAAGCGGCAAAGCAGAAACTACTGCCTTGTCATCAAGCCCACCAATCATGTGTTGGAAACGCTGCAGCATTCCTGGCTGCTTAATTAGAAGTTGTTGGTACCACAGAAGGTGTCACCAACCTTTTCAGGCACCGAACAGATGGTGTCCCTTTTTTTTTTTGAGGTCCTGCCAATGCCCACTCTGTGGCTCCTGGGAAAATGACCTAACTCACAGGCAGCTGCTTAGTGCGGCTTGAGTGATTCTTTACAGCCGCTTCTATGGAGGGGGGGTGGGTTAGCAGGACGTACCACTGCAAACAAGGGGTGAGGCCGTCGTAGCTCAGTCCCTGGGTAGCAGCAAAAATCTGTTTTGTTTGCAACATATCAGTTGTTAAAGCTGTGTTTTTCGATTCCATGTGCAGAGACACAAAGCCTAGACCTCGACCCTGGAGATATGGATGCATCAGCGCCGGTTAGGTTTGTGTGCACCTTCCTCCGCTTTTTGGCAGATGGTGTGAATATCAACTGAGAAAGGAGCTGGGAAGGCTCACAAAACAAAAAGTGAAAGGGGGGTTCTTCGACAGTTACAAAGAGGCCTCATGGGGAGTTAAGGGGGGGCGGGGGGGGGGCCTCCACCCTAAGAGATAAAAAGATGGAAGGTGTAGGGGTTTGCAAGGGCATTTTCAGTTGAGGAGTGAAAGTGGATGGCCGCAGATTTAATATCTCAGGCGGGGGGTCAGAGGTTTTAACACGCTTCGTGCTGCGTGGACAGAAGATGGGCTGTCACTCTGCAGTGGGCTCGGCTCAGCCTCCCTCCCACCACGCAGGAGGTGGAAAAGGAACACGCTGGAAATTGGAAGACTATTTCATGACTAATTACTTGTTATGCATTACGTCACGTCGGCTTTCTCCTGAAGACATTAGCTGCGTTTCCACAAATCTCTGCTGCGAGTGCACGGCTCAGTCATGTCACAAAGGGCACCAGCTTTTGAATCCTGTCCTTCACACCTTTGTCTTTCCACAAAATCCCATGTAAACTCAGGTCTGTGCCGCCTTCCCCTTTCCTTGCCCCACGGTGAAGACGTGGCTAAAAACGCTCAGCTGTACGTCCTTTCTAGCACCTCGGCACAGTGACGAGGCAGGGAACATAAATTCTGTCATTTCACCGTGTTCTGCTGTGGGTAAACCTGTTTCCTGCTGCTTTTTCTATCAAATATATGCCTCTGTGGGTTTATGGTCGTGGTGCCGGGGCAAGCTCGATCGATCAGCCGGAGCAATAGCATTTAATAGGTGCATCACTCTCGCTAAAGGGTAGGGTGAGGAGAGTGTGCTTAATCACTAAAAGGGCAAAAAGGGTGGCAAACATCGGTTACCAGCAATTTGCCATATGAGATGTTAGGGTATCACAGTGAGATGTAGCTCGGGCTGATCTCTTGTTATCGTCGCTATTTGTGCTGCGAAAGGAAATAATCATGTTCTTAGATTCAGACAGACTCATCAGACGTCATGAAATAGCATTCACTCTAAATGTCATTTAAAATGTATTTCACTGTGATAGAAGAGGATTTCCAGGAAAAAGCCAAAGCTATGTTTTATGCTTTTACAGACTAATGATTACAACTGGTAAAACTGAAGATATAAGAAATATTTCTCTTCATTTGTATGTTAGTTTGTTTGTGAGATGTTATGTTATGTGTATGTCCTACAGGGGCAGGTGGTATACTGCTAAAAGGATGCTATTTCTCACCACATGAGCAGTAAACAGTACTATGAACAAGCATGTGCTTAGCCAGGAGTACAGCTATCTTTTCAACACAAATCTATTGCAATTTGGTATATAAGTAGTTGACTGACTGAAGTAATTTGTCAGAATGGCCATGTGACAAAGCATGACATTAACCTTACAAGTGTAGATGGTCATTTCCACATGTATGTGCAAAAAAAAAGTTAGGACATCCTGTAAAATATTAATAAAAACACCATACAGTCACATGAAACATTAAATTAATGATGGAAATGGGACAAAAGTATGTGGAGCTGAAAGAAACAACCGGAAAATCGTGTTGCAAGTAATTAGGCTAACTGCTAACAGGTCAGTAACATGATTTGATGGAAGATGAGCACCTTAAAGAGGTATTTAGCCTCTTTAAAGTAAGGCTTGGCAGAATACACAAAGGCTTTAAACATTCCGTCATCTACAATACATTATAGGCTGCACACATCTGGAGACATGTGTGTGCAAAAGTTGATACTGGACGCCGGGATCCTCAGGCCCTCAGGCTGGACTGCAGTACAAACGCTCATGTCTTGGCCACGGAAATCTCTGTATGAGCTCAGGAACAGTTCCAGAAATGATGGTCTGTGAAAACAGTTTTGCCGTTCACAAATGCAGATTGAAACTCTGTTATGTTAAGGTGAAGTCATGTGCTACTATGCTTCAAATACTGGTGTCTTGTCTGAGCCAAACCCCATTTAAAATGGACTGAGAGTTGAGAAGAGTCATGAAAGTTCTCATGCACATTAATATGCTTGATTCTCTGATAGTATGGACAAGTTCACCTATGGCTGCAGGCACATCTGGAGAAGGCACCATCAGTCCTGAAAGGTGTATGCAGGTTTTAGAGCAACATGTGATCCCACCGAGACACCTTCATCGGGGGAATATCTGGCCTATTTCACTAAGACTATGTTAAACCTCACACTGTATCAATTACATAAAAAATGCCTGACAGCTGCAGTCCAGTCCTTTGACCACGTGGAACCATTTGGCATGTTATGAAATGCTACTGATGAAAAAGGAGAACCAGGACCAGAGTGGATCAGCTTTCCTATAGGTCCACTAACAGATCTCATCGGTTTCCAGACTGCCGCTAAAAGCAGAGGTGACGGGACACAACAATGAATATTGTCCTGTCCCAACTCGTCTCTCATTTCGAATGAATTTTTGGTGTATGAGGTTTACAAATCTTTGCATTCTGATCTGAATTTGTAGAGATAAAGACTTCTTCAGTTCTAATGATGTTTTTGACACGATAGATTCCTATTGTATCGTGTTATTTTCTATGACATGAAATAATAAAGTACAATCCATCCATTGTCTATATCGCGGGGTGGGGTACGACATCTTTGCTATTTAAAAAGAAAAAGAAAAAAGCTTCCTTGTCTGCGTACACCTGTTGCCAGCTGTTCTTAGCTGCAACTGATTTTGCCTTCCCTGAAATGTCCTTGAACTTGTGCGTCTCACCACAACCCCGTATACCCGTTTAACTGATGCTATTATGTCTGGCCCTACATGGTAAAAGTCATTGGTGGTGATAGTGGCTGATTAGATTGTGTCCATTGATTGCGCGGCATGTTGTTAGGGCTCCAGCTCCCGCGTCTCCTTCTCAGATGCTCTGACAGTCTGAGATGGAGGCGATAGAGCCCCATGCAGGGCACCAGATTGAGTTATTGATCAGCGCTCATCTTTCCGCCGTCTCTGCCTTCTCTCAGCTGCTTCAAGAGACCCCTTCATCAGGATAATGAATTTCACTTATTGGAGATTAACACCATAAGGTCTGCCATGGTAATAATGGCCAAAAATTTGCTGTTTTTTTTTTTTTATGCCTTCTGAATATCCAAAAGGGAGGGGCGGTAAAGGTTGTTACAGCATCTTTACTCAGCTTGAGGACAGGGATTGAACCAACGGGAGCTGAAAGGGGAGGAAGTGCATAAAGTCCACTGATTTGATGGAAATTAAAGAAACACTGAGGGGGGGGGGGCTGGGATTTCAGCAGCTCTGAGCTCTGGAACGAAAATGTAGGTTTGATGAAGGCGACTGAAGGAGATTTTAGAGAAGTAAAGCGCACTGAATAGCTCGATATTTTGTGCAAAAAAAAAAAAAGAACGGGCACAGAAGAAAGATGAGAGGCAAGGCTTCAAGGATCCGTGAGGAGGAAATGAGAGCACAATAGGCAGTGGTTATGCACCTCTTAAAGGTCGGGCATTGTGTCTCCTGCATCAAAATTGCAGTGGTAAAGAATGAATAATGAGGCTTGATTACAGTCAGTGACAGGGAACATTGTTGAGGATTTCCCATCCAGACAATTACATGCGGCACAAACAGCTGCCGCCAGCCTCGGATCAGACAGCGGGTAGGAGTTGCGATAGAGGACAACATTGTCTTCTTCAGCAACTTGTTACCGCGTGTTGGAGACGTGAGCATTTGTTCGGAACAGACGCCTTTGCCTCCACTTTTAAAATTTGCATGAGGGTATAAACGCGGCACGGGGGTTTTGTGGCGATTCAGCTTTCAGCAACGCGTAACTGAATGCACCCTCACCTGTTTCAGGTACGGCTTTGGATTGCTGGATGCCGGACTGATTGTGCAGCAGGCTGCTTTGTTCCACAGCGTTGCTCCACAAAAGACGTGCGCCCAAAGAGTCCCATTTAACCCACCCAGGTTTGATTTTTTTTTTTCTTACTTCCGGCTTTACCTGCCACAGAGTTTAAGCTCGTTGAATTTGAGTTTTTTCTACTTTTTTTTCTAGCAACGGTTGCCGCTGTTTGTTTTGATATGAATGTCTGTCTTTGTCTTTTTTATATTCATCATCCTTTTTCAAGGAAATCATTGGAATCAAAGATTTTTTAACTTCACTAGCACTTTCTGTGTGTTCACGCTATGCAGTGAGCATGTAACATGGCAGTTTAAAATTATGTTTGGTTTGATTTTTTTTTTTTCCCACTGCTTAGAGTTATCTCTCCTGGTGGCAAGGTGAATGTGATCATCCAATCAGACGCCTGCAAGGGGACAGATAATGAGATCAACACCCTTGAGCATGTACAGGTAAGCAGGCACTGTTCAAACCAAATTTAGTGGAGTGAGTGGTGAGAAAATGCTATATGTCAGGCAATGACGCGATCATGGAAACACAGGCCAAGCTTTTCCACCTGTTTCAGAGTTCTTTTTTTTTTAAACTGCTGCATTACATTTTTGAAAGACTCTTTTTGAAGTTGGAAAATGGCTGGTGGATGATTGCGATGGCCGGGAAGAACTGGAAAACTCCTGCTCTGCTCCAGGAGAGACGAAAAGCCTGCACCTGTTTAAGTCTTTTGTTTATTTTGTTCAGATTGAATAAATGCGTGAAAGCATAGTCTGTAAAGTTGAGATGGATGAGAGGAGGGATGTTGCTTTCTTTGGACCCTTGCAAAAACTCTGGTCCTTGAGGGTCAGTGTCCTGCAGGTTTTAGGTGTTTCCCTGCTTGGTTCATATCAAAGCGCCATTATCAGGCCTGTGCAGAGCTTCACAATATTTTGAACGTATCCATTAATAAGAATCAGATGTGTAAAAGCAGGGAAAATTCTAAAACCTGCTGGACGGCGGCCCTCCAAGACTGGAGTTTGACACCCCTTTCTAGCCTCTAAGCCTAGAGGCTAGAGGCTAGACACATTTGTTCTGGCGGCAATCTGATAAAATCATATTGGAATCAGGCTTTTCATACAGATCTGACCAAGAAACTAAATGGGCTGATTTTCCAAAATCTTCCTATTAAAAATCAGGAAACGTCTACTTATCAGGGTCCATTTTAACTATCAAGTAAATCGATTTGTTTTTACATCCCGGGCTTGTGCTGGATCTGCTTTTACAGGCTTTGCTCGCCACCGTTGCCCTTGAAAACATCCAAATCATGCAGAAGGGCTTTCAAAACGGAACTTGTGCCAATAGCCAGGGAAGCATGAGCATGTCGTGTTTGCAAATTGTTTTCAAGATCCTGTGTTTTGTGCTTCATCTGAGAATAGAAGAGACAAAAAAAAGAAAAGGATCCTCCCGTTATGTGTAATGTGTTGGCAGTGTCATTTGCAGCAAAAGGCAAAACTGTGTTTTCTTGAGTACAGCCACATACATGCAAATGTGTTTGTTTGATTGCGACAGCAGGCATACGTGTCTGTTTATGCACATTTGAGTTTGCACGGGTTCTGTGTGTTTGTGAGTTTGTGTACTTGTGAAATAGCAGAGAGAGGGAGTGTGTCAGCATGTAAATTGAAAAGGCTTCATCTTTGCGGCTCTGCTCTCTGGCAGCAAGCGTGGGTCAGGCCATCACTGTGAGGTGTGATTGATGGACGTGTTGCCGTGGTAACATGCCGTAAACAGGGGCAGGCTGTCAGTCTTTTTGCAGCTTGGCGGCTCTCTGCGATGTGCCATTGTCACACCAGATGTGCTGCTTGTGATGAACACGGACAGGGAGGGTGTTTACTGGGTGCTGCAAGTGCGGATGGGGGGGTTGGGGGGGGGGGGGGGGGGGTGTGAGCTTATCTAAATCATTCCGCTGTACTCATCCTTTTTTTTTTTTGGTAAGGGTGTTCTCATTCTCCTGTTTTCTCTACCTGCTTTCTGTTGTGCCAGTCTTTGGTTTGCTAGCTCCTTTAGAAATGGCGTTGACTGTAATGAGCAGTTTTGTTTAGTTTTGTTGAACAAAGACTTCCATCTTATCTCGGTAAGTAGATGGAAGCTTGATATGAGATGCAAAATGAATGGGTTGGTGGTTAACAAACTGTTTGAACAAAGATATGCTTCACCGAGAAGAAACTTAAACCTGAAAATTCAGGGAAAAAGGGAAAGATATGAAATAGCTGAAAATGGAGCCTTGATGGTGCTGCAATGTCCATATTGGAGCCCATGGCTCAGTCATTAGAATAGAAGAATAGAATTCAAACTGTCTTTTTATGTCAATTTTGGAGTTGTCCCACTGTGTTTGGTCTTAGGCTGCCCATCAAACAATGACAGATCTGAGACCTCCTCTTTTCTTAAACTCTCCCAGCTCATTGTGACTGTGGGGATATTTTAAGCTTCAGCTTGGCGACTCGCTTTGGCTTGTGATGGTAGCTTAATTGTACTGCATGTGTGCACATAAAATGTGGCCCTCACTGCATTATGAAGCCCCACACGCACTATATTACTAAGTTAGGCTGCTGGCAATAGCATCATGTTAAGAGTATACATGAGAGGCATACAGTCATCATCTGAGGGTCTAATTATACTGCTCAGGGATATCTGTCTGCATTGCTCTCAGCACCCACAGACTTTGATCAAATGCTGATTGGCTGAAAGTGTACTCATGCAAGAAGGGTCTGATGGCAACCAATTACATGACAAAGTGGACTAAGCACCAAAGATGATAAATAACACTTGACTGGCAAAGCTAGCAAGCCAACAACAGCGCCCACCCAACTAAGAGCAGCCCACAGATAGATTTGTTCCATATATCTGACACTGCCCCTAAATGGCTGTTAAATGTTAAACACTTAAACACGCTCCTTTGTGAATCTCCATCAGAGAGACCACAGAAGGAGTTTCAGCCCTTAATTGAACTAAAGCACAAAACCATGCATCTACCATGGGGTCTAACTATTATTTCAAAGGGTAAAAATAAATGAATAAATTGATTTGACTTAATACATAAGCGTTTTAGAAGACTGAATTAACTTATTCCTGTTACAGCCATAGACTAAATACAAAAGATGGACGTGGTCATGGCGACATCATTTTCTGGATGTTATGATTTAGTGGAGATGAAGAAACTGCATGCCCGAATGTTGGTAATCAGTCTGTCACAGCGTTACAGTTGTCTCCCAATTTGGACTATGATTCCCCCAAGTTGATATTATAGTCTATTTAAATAGAGTCCAAACTACCAATACAGATCTGATACTCACTGCAAAATGAGAAGTACGTTCCTTTTCTGACAAAAGTAATTCTGGGTAAATGTAAAGACACTATCCAAGGTCCAGAGGCTCTATCAGTCATTTTTACACAATCTATTGCAACACCTGACAAGCAGCTGGGGGCTTTTAAAGCACAGAACAGATGAAATGGTGTGCAATGTCAGTCTAAGCTTATTTATTTGAACTCTGCTTCTGCCCCTCCTTCTGTTTTCCTTTTTATTAACCCCAATCCACCCCCGCAAAATTCTCTGTTCACACCTCTTCGCTTATTTTTTATTTTTTTTCTTATCCGTGCCACCTGTCTGTCATCAGGTTAAAGTGAGCATTGACGCGGTGTGCCGCGGTGACCTCTCCATAAGCCTGGAGTCTCCAGGTGGCACAGTGTCTCTGCTGCTGGATACACGACCTAATGATGCCTCCACTTCTGGCCTGAAGAAGTGGACCCTGATGACGCTCCACAGTTGGGGCGAGCAGCCGCACGGCCAGTGGAGCCTCCAGGTCAGTGGAAAAGTGATACTTTATATTTCCACCAGCTCCCATAAGTAATCGGGAATTCCTTCGAAACCACTGGCTGGCTAAAACAAGGCAGTGAATGACCATCAAGCATCTGCACAGTTTTAGCCTCTTATATAGGCTTAAATAGGCTTAAATGAGAGAGTTCAGTTTTTGGATGGAAGTGGAGATTTTCTGAGTTGAGTTACAAGTCAAAAGTAAACGAAAAATGTGGCAAAAGTCTCATTGGGTGTAACTTTCATACAAATTCTCATATATGCCTCTGGGAACCCTATTCCACATAGCTTCCTTAGTGATATAGAAATGATTTTCTCTGCTTCACATTGTCCTCTTCCAGCTGCTGCGGTGTATAGAAATTTAAAAATAGCCCAGACCAGCACAGCTCAGCTCAGCTTGGTTCAGTTCATTTTGCAGTAGCAAAGTGAATCATCCTCTACTTTCATCTCCGAGTTTCAGCCAAGCATGGCAATCTTCATTTTCCTCCCCGCGCTCTTCTTTTCCTTTTTCTTTTTTTTTTTTTTTCCTCACTCTCATAGATGTGCTGATGTTTGATATGGAAGAAGGAGCTAAAATGGAAGGGAAATTAAGACTGGAAGGTTAAGTAACCTTGGCCGGTTTTGACAGACACAATGCTGCCGACATCTGATTAGAATCCATACTCACAGACAGTAGCGCGCTGAGGTCATTTAACTGTATACGTGTGGGTGGTAGCAGTGGAGGTGGGGGGGCTCGCTGTGTATAGGTATGTGTGTCTGTGTGTGTGCAAATAGGCGTCAGTCCTTGTAAACAGTTGGAGGTTTTCTAGAGAAAAAGCTGTGAAGATGAAAGAGACCCAGCCCCCCTGTCCTCCATCACCTACATCTTCCTGCAAACTCACGCACGCCTTCCCCCCGTCTGCCTTCCCGTCGCTGTGCTTCTCCCCTCGTCCTCGCGCAGATTTACTGTCCCCTCTGTGACCAATTACCAGGGCCCAGTGTGTTGCAGGAGCGGGAAGGAGGCGCCGCCAATCCGAGCAGCATTACAGCGCCGCCGCTCATTACCGGAGGGCCAAGACAAGTCACTGTGATGCTCGCAAAAAAAAAAAAAGAATTAACGCTCACATCTGACGTGCCGCATGCCTTTGCACGGTGCTAATCAGCAGGCGCCCATACCCAAATTTCAGCACAAGCACTACCTGAATATTCGGATTCCATGCATTAACTTTCTCTAAAAATGAGTCACTGATTATTTTTTTTGTTTGTTTGTTTTTTTATTTAACAGCAAAATGGTTGCCGCAGAAGATCATAAGATTCGAATTCCATGTAAATGCACCCCAGAACATTGATAGAAACAGAGGACATGCAGGACCAATAGAAAAGAGAGAATACAGACTGAAGGGTAAACTATAAAGAAGGGACTCTGGGAAAAGAAAGACTTTTAACTGTCTATCAGCTGGATCAGTGCTTTAAAACTCAAGGACAGCACAGGATTGGCGGAGTGGGGTGTGTGCGTGTGTGTGTGTGTGTGTGTGTGTGTGTGTGGAAGGTGTGGGGGAGCACCAGAGGAGAGTCAATATTGATTTGTCATGATGACAATTGTCATAGAGTGGTGTGGGTCTGCAGGAATAAAAAGCCAGACTGAAGTGAAAAGGGGAGCGAGCGTTATGGCTTCAGGCTCAGCTGACCTTCCAGCGCTGTGAAGGAGACGGGACCGCAGGGCTGGAAATTCTCTCTGTCTCTCCTCTCATGTGTGCTCCCCCCTGTACTGCCTCTACTGCCATCTGCAGCGCCTCAGCTCAGCTCAGAGCTTTTTGGTGTTGATCAGAGGGCAGCCTTGCACAGAATAGACACCAACAAACACACAGCAGGGCACAGAATGCACTAAATCCAGGCTAACATGTCCATCTATATATATATATATATATATATATTTATATAAACAAAACAAAACTGTATGATCATCAGTGTCCATGATAAAAATTACAGATATTCCACAAGCAGACAAAATATGTCCGATTAAATTTTTAACCTCCCTCATCGTCCCGCCGGTCCCTCAAACAGTTTACTCCCCACTGCATTTCTTTTGTTCTTCGCTCCATTTTTTTATCCACCTCTGACATATGCCAGATTGTACTCTGTGGAAAACCATCACATATGACCCCAAAAATCCAGTGCTGCCTAATAGATATGATTAAGACTTCATTTATAAAGCTGCTGTTGTAACAAAATGCGTTTTCCTCAGACAGAGGAAACCTCATTTTGAGACTTCATGTAACAGGAAAGAGTAACATTTGTGTGCAAAGAGATAACATTGCATCATAGCTGCTTTAATCATTTAACCGCCCTATTTGAAGATATGAGAAGTGACTATAAAATTAATGTGGAATTTTTAATTGACTACATTAATCTCTAAAATAGCTGAAAATGCTGAAAGATAAACTGAAAAGGGCTCTTTGTTCACACTCCAAAGTGTAAAATTATGTTTGCCCTTTTTTTTTAGATATGAGATTACGAGTGAGCTAGATAGATAGATAGATAGATAGATAGATAGATAGATAGATAGATAG
>CAJRST010038888.1:17142635-17195388 GCA_907169785.1 Menidia menidia | reverse complement strand
AGATAGATAGATAGATAGATAGATAGATAGATAGATAGATAGATAGAAATGCAAATGAGGAAAGCAGAAATGCAGACGGAACAGAATACTGATACAAACAAACATGAAACAGAACTCTGTTCAGGACCATGGATAGTGAACAGGTTTAAAGTGATTATTGAAACCTAATATGGTGTGTTAACAAGGACAAGGAAACACTTTAGAGCCTCCAGTAATAACCAGCCACCACTGCACACTTCATCCCTCAGTTTCTGTAACACCGTCTCTTCTCCCATTAGTGACCCCGCTGCAGCTGACACTGTCACTGTAAACGCTTCATTCAAGGTGTGCTTCTTTTTTCTGCTGAAAAACCGGCACAGCCTGCTGTAAACTAGCCACGAAAACCCTGGTAAAGCTGACAGCACCATAACCCTAAGCACTTCCTCCCCCAAGATCCGGGCTCTGTCTGGGACATACCACTTTCCAAAGCGGTTAAACGGGGCACGTGCTTAGCACATCTGGCTAAATCTGGCCAACGGCCTCCTATTTAAGAAAAATGGATCAGCCTTCACTCTGCTTCTTGGCGAAGTTTTGCCGGGGTGCGTTGCACCAGCGCTGACCTGGTAAACACGTCCTCTCCTTTCCGCAGCAGAAGCAAACTCACGCATGATATCGAGTTTTCGCAGACGCTCTGTCAAAGCTTGAAGTGGAAACAGAATCCCTTGCACATTCAAACAAACACTTACACTCACCCACAAACACTCACTCACTCTCTCTGGCCCAAGGTGGATTTCTAGAGGTGCATATATTTGCATACATCTGCATGTTTAATGAGTTTTGGGAGATCAAGCGATCTGAGCGGCCCTTTGTGGATATTTCTATGTGTGTGAGAGAGAAGGTGGGGGGGGGAGAGCGGGGGCTGTCTTCATGTAAATATCACCCACTGTGTGTTGGCACCCGTCACAGATGGTCGGGGGCAAGGGCGCCCTCTGGGCACAGGATACCTATTTCTCCTATTCCTGTGTATCAGTGTGCAGTGTGTGGGACTGGAAGGCATTAAGAGTGTAACTGTGTACACTCTATGTGATTGCGTGTGTTGTTCCCTGTGCTCACGTGTTAGCTTGTCTCTAAGCTTGTTGTAAAATGCTAATAAAAAAAAAATCTGGTGTATGCGTGTGTGTGTGTGTGTGTGTGTGTGTGTGTGTGTACAGTTAATTTGTTTGTGCGTCTGTGTAGGTGTAAATGTCTGAATGCGTGCAACTCCTTGTGTGTCTGTGTAGTTACTTGTGTTTAGCCATGCCGCAGAGTGCGCGCGCCTGTGCTCGTGTGTCTCCCAGCATGCACTGGGGCTGTGATGGCCCTGTTTTGGATGATTGATGTGTTGGAGCGAGCAGCGAGGAGCCCAGGTTGGGCCAGAGCCTCAGTCTGACACACTGCTGCCTCCCTGCTGCTTTACATATGTAGACACAGCAAGACTCCTCCTCCCCTCCCATCTGACACTGCCTCACTCTCCCAACTCAGCCAACACTCACAGGTTCTTTTTTGGGTGGATTTATGTTTTCAAGCTTGTGTTTATTCCGCGAGGGGAAGACTGAGCCCTCTGCAGTCGTCTAGCAACTTCCTGTTTCTAGTCACCTCGTTGCATCCACAGACAGGAGTCAGTTGTTAGAGACGTAAACAGGGATTTATTTGCAGTTTAAACATTTCCTCGCCACGTTACCAGTTCTTTATTTTTTAAAGTTATTAATTTTGCATGTAATCACATCAAACATCTGCTTGATGTAGTAATTGCAGTACATTATTGGTAGTAATTAATATTGTATTTGTTCACATTGCAAATAATGCTGTGATGCTTGATATTATGGAAACCTAACTATATATTAATTTAATATTCAACTGGGTTAAGAATTAGTGTTCACTCCACGAAGACAGACCATTTCCTGTTTTCGTGGCAAATAACAAGGAATTCACGACTTTAGCACAGTTTTCTACTGTTTTTTTCTTTACCAAAAGAATGCAACTGCAAAAGAAGGTATAGTAAATTTACAGTTTGAAATGATTTGATCAATTATCGCTAGAATTTGTGCTTACAAACCAAACAGCCCACACACTGTGGCTAACTCTCTAATTATGTAAGTAATGTTTACTCTTGACATTTTCCCCACGTTTTCCCAGAAAAAAAAATGTAAATGCTTTGCATTCTGCTCATGAGCTAGGATATTAAGAGTTCAAAATGAGCAGAACTGGATAAAAATCACAAAATGCCAGTGTCTCGTGTAGTTGTTACTTGGTTGTCTGTTGGTTTTAAAGGCAGCTCAACAGCATGTAATCTAAGGATGTGGTTGCACGCCGCAGCCTCCAGATTCTCAGCAGCAAAGACTCTTCTGTGACTCACGCCGACCTGGAAAACACTACTTTTCTTAAAGAAAAAACTTAAAAAACATGAAATTGGTTTCTTGTCTCCAAGTTTGTTTGTCTGTTTTATTCTTTCTCTTTTCTCCTTTTCGTCATATTCTATTTCCACTCTGTTTTTCTTTATGTTGTTTTCAGCCCACTTTGCCTTGTCCCTTTGTTACATACCTTAATATCACTATCTCACTCTCAACTCCTTTCTCATCTCTGGCTCTTCCTCTATCACTGGGTCTCACTTTCCCCTCCCTGACATTCACCCATTTCAATGTCCTGCTATCTCTTGCCCATCACAAATCCCCCCCAATCCACCCCCCCACACACCCTCTTTGTTTCTCTCTGTCTTCGTACTTTCTCTCTGGCTCTGAAATCATTCCCTTCCCCTTTCTGTTACTCAGCTTCTTCCAATCCATTCATTTTTCCTTTGTCCCTCTTTTGTCCTTCCTCTGAGCATCTAGATCTCGAGCTATTCCAGTAAAAACAAAAATGGATTTATCATGCCTGTCCAACGGCTAGTCGTGTTTAGCCATCAGTTGATGGTCTGAGGGTAATTCATTTTTAAGATTAACAACAAACATAACCCCCAAACTTAACAAGGTGTTATTTTCCATTGGCCATCAAGTCAGGAGTGTACATTTATTTATGATATTAAGTTGATCTCAATTAACTTCAGGCTACCAAGATACTGGACTCAGTTGGTTTCCCAGCGACAGCGGGGCTACAGCTTCTCAGAGAGCCATGTCAACAATGTAGAAAGGCATGCTGGGAGGCTGGGAAGCATGCAGACCTTATCGATCCACCTGTAGCATCCAGCTGTTTGTTTACCAACAACAAATCAATGCAGCTCTCAGCTGGGGGCCGCAACGCCTGGCCTCTGAGCTGCCCAGAGCCCTCACACATAAATTCACACACAAACCCCCACAAGGAAGATACACACAGGCCGGGCGGTTTCTCAGGCCATCATGGAGAGCTGTTGAGAAAAGATGTCTTTCAAGAGATCTTTTCCGCTTCTTTATTTCCTTTCCAATCATGGCATAAAAGTTACGTTGGGCTACAAGACGTGCTCGATAGCTACATCATTGATTTTAGTCGGTAATTTCAGACAAATGACATGACAGGCCGATGCAGTGTTTCAGTGGTGACGCACCACTGTGCTGATGTGCAGAAACAGAGCTGACTCACACATAACTAACCCTAAACTGCACAAGGCTTCATAACCCTCACAAATCAGACCCGAGCAGGTGACAGCTTTCTCCAAAGTGACGGTCTTGTTTTGTCACTAATGTTAACCACACCTTCAGTAGTCGTCACTTTAACTGCTGGCATGTTACATATCTTGAAACATACGGTGCATCACATGTAAAACAGTCCCTATCTGAACAATGTTTGTTTTTCTATTATTTTATAGATACCCATCTTTTTTTTCTTTTACTTTTTCTTTTTTTTTTTTCTTTTTTTTTTTTTTTTTTTTACAAAAGTTGATGAGTCCTCCTGCACTGAGGGATGAATTTGGATGCAGAATGGATTTTCTTTTGGCTAGCCATGGTGCTGGCCAATTACAGAAGACTGGGCTTTATACAGACAAAAGCTTCCAGGACAAGAAATGGAAAACAAAACTCAAACCACGTCTGACTGGGATGGGCGTGAAAATGATTATATCACGTTTTAAACCATTTTGTAAATGACTTTCTGGATTTGAACCACATTGTATAGAACTGTTTCTCACATGGACAAAACATGAACAGAAGCAGCTCCCTTTTAGCGTGAAGTCATAAGATTTAAGATTAAATATTTGCTCATCTGAGCTTCCTTTGACTGGAGTCCCCTGCAGTAGACTGGTGCCGGCAACAGACTACACATTCCCAGTCTGTCTGCTGTGTAAATAAATACGAAATAAGCATCAGGCATGACACGGGCTCGTTTCAACTAGTGTACCCAGTCAAGAAGAGACAAACAATTCCAAATGGGGCTTCTATTTCCTGCCAGTGGAATGGCTCCATGTTCTTCTTGTTGTAACCTAACACATCATTTCCTGATGTTGTGAAAGACAGCAAGCAGCTGGTTTGATTAAAAATAAAAACAAGAAAATTGAAGAACGCTCACTCTCATGCAGAGGATATTCATGTTTCCTTTAATTGGATCCTTTTTCTCTCACATGCAGCTGAAGCTTCGTCCACCTTTCCGTGATAAAATGGTGTCTCTGTTGTGTGGTTTACTTCCAGGTGACTGACCACAAAGGGACAGTATGGCGCTGCGTGAGGGAAAGTAAAGAGGAGGCTGCCGGGGCCTTGTTCAGCGCTACTCTCATCCTCTACGGCACCTATCGCCCACACAAGACTGTGCACGGTATGTGAAAGTGTGAGCCAGTCAGCAAATCGAGGTGAGCTCGCTGGGAAAGTTGTTACAGAAGTGCGACACGAGCCCTGAACGCATCTCAAAAAAATACCCAGAGGGAAATGAACGACAAACGAAACTAAGTGAAAGTTCGAAAAGAGATGTTTAGAAAGCAGTTTTTGACAGCTGTGCTAAAGAGCCAAAGTCTCTTCATCACCACCACCAGCCTCGCCCTCGCCATCTCTCCAAAGGTGAGGCACTGCGGTCAGAGGGAGTCAGCCGACTGACCACAGGAACTGTGATGTGTAATTACAGCGTGACCCCTGGCTGCCGCTCCTGGATCCCACGGCTTCGTCCCTGAATTCACACGTGTACACACACCTCGTTATCCACAAAGACACAGCATCACACAAATGTCCTCCATGCCCCTGTCGGGGGTTTTAGAATTAGGTTGGAATCACTGAGGCATGCTGGGAGAAAGACATAACCCCACACTTTGCTGCTGATCTCTGTCAACAAGGGTTCCCATTGGTCAAGGGAGGTCATGGAATATCATAAACTTCTAAACAAATGTTCTTGTTAAAATTTGAACATTCCTCTGTTGGTAAGTCTTACAGTAGTTTTACCTCCACCCTGCATATAATGATGATTGAAGCCAAATACTGAAAATTGGATGAGAAGGAAGGAAAGATCAATAATTTTAAGGCATGAAAGTCCTCTAGTCCAGTGATAGAAACCTGAAAAAGAATAGAAAAGTGATGGAATTTCACCTGAGGGCCAACACTGGGAACCTCCCCTTTGCACGTTGTGTGTGTGCGTGTGAGTGTGTGTGTGTGTACGTGTGTGTGTGTGTGTCAGTGTGTGTTCTGCTCTGCTGCTCTCTCTTCTCTTTCTGTCAAGATGCTGATCTCTCTGTTGAGAAATCAATGGCTTCCCCCGTCTTTCTCTCTTTTCTCTCTCCATCCATCCATGTATCCCTCCCCATGCGCCTGGATCTAACCCAAGTTCAAGCTGTTAGTCAATCTGCTGTCCACACACACTCTTAAACAGACGCGCGCACACACACACACGTACACAAAGGCATAGGTGCAACTCATTCACAGGCTCTCGTTGTACTGCTATTTCTCAGTCTTACAATATTCTTTAGTAGTGTGCCTCTCTGTGCACTGGACAGCATAGCTTTGTGATTCATTTTTATATTTATTTATCTATATATATAAATATATATGTATATACTGTCTAGATGGATCTACATTCCTTCTCGCAGAAAGACAGCTGATTATAGTATGTGATCACCACAATGTTACAACTAGTTGTTAAACGATACATTCGACGATTTATTCCAAATAACTTCCATGTTGTCTAAATTACACCAGTTAGAAGATAGTTTTACCGCACTAAACTAAATTTTAAAAAACAGGCCATTATAGATACAGTGATTTCCAAAGTAATTGTGACTGTTATATCAAGATCCACCCAATTTCTATGTTAGCAGACATTATTGGACAAACATGAACACTGATTTTCTCCAATCTCAAATTTATTGGGCACTCAGAGGATAAACTAATGCAACACATTCACAATAATGCAATGCAAACAGTGGCTTAAAAAATAACCTTGAACTCATCTTAAGACATCAATACAAACTGAACATCATAACCTTCATTTAAAAAAAGAAAAAACAATTCATTGCAAAAGCGTTGCTGTAATCTGAAATGTATTCTGGCTCAGCATGTGAACTGGCATCCCAGTGTGTGCTGGCTCAATTGAGAATAAATCAAACTGATTTTGGGAAGGGTACCATAATAAATATTTATACTAATCAGATGATGTCAGGAGTGGAGAGAGTTTAAAATGTTTAGTGGTGGAGCTGAAAAGGTGTTAGAACTGGCTCATTACTTTTAAGTTATCTGATCTTCCTGCTCATCAACAAGATGCCAAATTCAATTTAATTTCTAATGCATTCTAGGAGTTTTTACAAAAAAATAATTATTTATGAATAAACATTTTGACGTGTACTTCATTTAGATCATATTAGATTAACAGAAACTGTTGTAGTTGTTGGTTACATTGTAGTGTACCTACACGGGAATGAAGTTGTTTGATGACTATACGTTAAATAAATCTAGCATTAAACCGCTTGCAAACTCTGTTTCTGTTGTATCTCAGTTACTCTGCTGACATCACGGGCCTCACTCTCAAGATGTTTATAATGAAGCACCAGCTCCGGACCACTTGCCTTTGCAACACAACGGTGTCCTTGTGTGTTTGTGAGTCCCCTCTGCATGTTTGTTTGGTGGCTGTGCGGCAAGTGAAGGTAAATTGCTGTGATTATGTGGCAGTAATTGAACAGGGACGGTGTGTTTAATTGAGTTGTTGTTTCCTGATGTTTCTCTGCGCTAGCAGGAGGCGCCATGCTGACAGGTGCCTTGTCCCCCCTCGCCAAGATGAGAGGGTTTTTCTGTCTTCTTCTTCTATACCATAGGCTTTATTGTGTCTTTTTTTAGTCGCATTTGTGTGTGTTTTGTATTTAATGGTATTCATTTGGCTCAGTGGGACTGAATTCATTGTCCCATAGCACTTATTAGACACAACCCTATTGGTTAGTTGGATTTGTACATTTTAATCATGCACCTGCATGTGTCTGTGCTAACAGACATGCAGATCATTTTTTGCATGCTTTTCATATGAGGGTGTACAAGCATCTGTTTGTTTCTTTCATATGCGTTTACATGTTTGTTTGGATGCATATGTGTTGGCCTGTATGTGCCACACTTAAGCATTTTTGTGTGTACTTGTTTTGTGATTGTGTGTGTGTGTGTTTGGGGGGTGTAGCGCTATCTGATGTGCCTCCTGGGCTCTATGGCCCAAATCAAATGGTAGGAAACATCAATTTCACCATTACATTTCCTTCTTCTCCTCCCCCCCTACTCTTCCTCTCTCTTTGTAGAATTTCTTCCCTCATCTTCCCCTCCACCCCTCCGCCCCACCCACCCCTCCTCGGAGTCCTCTCTCTCTCTCTGTGGAGTTGTGATTACGTTTCTCCTCTGAGCCACCAGTGATCTGGTGGTTCAGTGTGTACACGTGTGTGTGTGTGTGTGTTCGGTCGGTGATCTGAGCAGCCTGGCGCTGGGTATTGTGCGGCGCAATTCATGGACGATGTCTCCAGATGAATGCCTCCATTCACAATTACAGCCTCTCCATTAGCTGCAGCCCTCGCTGCCTTGTTGTTGTCTTCTCTTTCTTTCTGCAAGAAAAAAAAAATGCAATTAAAGCAAGACAAAAACAAGATAGAAGTACACAAGCAGTGTACCTGGAAAATAAAATAAAAAACACAAAATGAAAAAAAGCAGCAAGCGAAGGGGTGTGGGAGTGAATGTGTGGGGAGGGATGAACTCTGATCACCAGCTCTGTTTATTTCTCAAGAAAAGCATTCTGAATTTATCTGAACATTCAATCTCTGTAAGAGACTCATACAACTATTCTGTCAAATGCATTTTTTATTTAAAGTTTCCCCTTGAAAAGGATAAAAGACCACAAACTAAGAAAATAATATGATTTTAGGACATTTACATGTTTGTTTTCATGGGCAGGATTTAGGATTAGGGTTAAAAATTAGCTTTGTTCTGTTGAAGAAGACCAGAGGCCATCAACTGGGGCGTGGGGTACACAACTTTAGAATGAGAATCGGACACTTATTTACTTTCAGGTACTCATTAGATTCAATCCCAGAAACCCTTTATTGAGAGGAATTAATTTGCAGGACATCAAGTTCTGGGTTTAAAGTCATGGGGGGAAAAAATCAAGGCTGTAACAGTCAATATAGCATATCATATTAAAAGTTGTAAATACACATTTAAAGGTTATAAAAATCAGACTTTTCTGTTTTTTATTCTTTTCTTCATCTTCTTATTAAAAAAAAAAGAGTTTTTAACAGTTCCCATAAATGATACATTAGGAATTTAAAAACATTTGTGGAAACTCTTCGGATTAGGAATATAGCTAGTGGAGAATGAAGCATTCTTTTTCCTCTTTTTCAGAGGGGCCCCTGCAGAGCGTAGTGTCTATGGGGTCACGTCACCCAGTACCCCACATTGGGTTGTACCAAAGGGGCCGCCCCCCTCCTCTGGATCTGCTGCAGTGGGTCTTCCAAATGGAACGAGACAAGAAAGTGCGGGCCTCTGACATCACCCTCCCAGCTGGACGCGAGGTACAGTACCCGAACCCGGAGCACACACTTGTCAAACACCGTACACACTCGGTGATTTACTATCCCAATAAATCATTGGCGCCGCCTAATTTCCTATGGATTTCAATTTCCCCTCGGACGTATCTGCATTGATCAACTTCAGGTGTAAGGATGTGCCAGGCGTCGCTCACTGTGACACTGAAGAATGGCTCACAGATCTCTGCCATGTGTGTGTGTTTGTGTGTAGGTGTGTGTGTGTGTGTGTGGATGTGCAGGTTTGTGCCAGTGCGTCTCGGCTTTCAACGGTGGGATTTGTGCACATGCAGCATTTCCGTTCAGGCCCGTTGTCACTGTCGGAGCTTTAGGATACAAATCCTTGAGTCTGAGTAATAACATCTGAAAATGTCAGAATCGTACCAGCGGAGATAGAGATCAGACGCTGGAATCGAGACTTGGCTTATTGTTATTCTGATCATATCGGCACATGCTCTGAGTCTAGTTTTAATGAGGAGGGACAATTAAACATAATTTTGGGTTCTCTAGCAGTTGTTATTGCAAAGGTTGGACTAGGTTATGACACTCTTAAAAGGCATTTGCTGCCGCACTTAATCAGAACACCCTCTTGCAGTGATCCTAACCTTCCATCTCTGGCGTTATGCAGCTTTATAAGGCCACATTCTGCCGTCCGACAACGCATTCTCACAAAAGTGCAGCGTTTAATGGCAAGTATATGTTCGTCTGTGTTAGTGGCCTGAATGTCCTTGCAGGGGCGAATGGTCCCTGGGCCTTTACACGAGGTTTGAGCTGGCGTTAGGAGGCAACAAGAGGCCTAACAACGTTTTTACCCCAAGTTCTTCCCCTAGAGGCAGATCTGAATGGATTGTGGAGGCAAGGAAGAGAAATAAATTGGAGAAAGGGATAAATCGATGCTTGGCGGAGAGGCAAACAGATTTTCCTACACCCCCCCCCCCCCCCGATCTACACACATACACACACATTCCACAGCAGGGCTCTTTTTTTTCCTTGGGCTGAATTGGATTGGTATGCAGAGCCGAGGAGAGAGAGACACACTCAGAAAGAGACTTGGCCTACAAATGATGTCCTTTGTTTGATCCATTAAGTTGAGAGGTGGGGGGGGTGGGTGGGGTTGGTTGGAGGATAAATGGGAAGGGTCATTCCACGGAGACGATGGAAGAGCTGGGAAACAATCTCTGTGAGCCTCTTCCTCTAACCGGCAGCTCCTCGTCCATAACGGCAAAGACATCAGCTCCAGGAAAAGCTGCACATCACCGGTTTAAGCGGGCGGGTTCAGAGTGGATGTAGCCATGTTTGCATCCCTGTATCTAAGGGATGCACACAGTACGACATCACCTGGTTAGCATGGACAGGCAAAGTGAGCAGTATCGGTCATGTTGTAGCACTGCCATAACCTGCTGGCACCTAGCCAGCAAGCCAAAAAAAGTCAGTGAGGCGCTTATAAGGTGGAAAAGTTCAGGAATAAGCTGTTAGTGGGAGACAAGCTACTTTATATAAAGATGGAAACAACAGCTGTGTGTAAGGATTCAATAATCCCACACTGTAAAACGATGTTTTCCCTCGTTTGAGTTAACTCTGTCGAGGTTTGTGATGCGTTCAAAGTAACTGGAGCCTCTCACTTTGCTGAGCCATCCACTAGTGGTCTTGACCGGTGTAGATTTGGTCTGATATTGGTCACAAATATTCGTGCTAACGCGCCCAGCTTAAATGGCAAACACCACTGAGCTCCACGCAAACACTTTCTCACTCGCATCATGAGGATGGCTCTAATCGGATGAGTGGTTCTTGTGTGAGGCACCCCGTGGAGGTTATCAGAGCATTTTCACTCTCAAACCCGAATCATAAGACGCAATCAATTCTAAAGTTCCACCTAATTATTTATGCACCCCTTTTTTTTTTTCCCCCCCTCTACTGCTCACATGCACCGTTCTGAGCTGATCACCAGCAACGGCCTCGTTTATTTTTGCCTAAGAGTTCTCTTTTCACCACGTTTCTTTTTATAGTTTGGTCGTTCATACTGTACTCCCCGCTGTGCTTCTATTTTCATGAATGCTGTGAGAAATAATTGAAAGCGCCGGGTTCAGTGCCGTCTGTTGCAGCGCTCCCACTTCCTCCTGCCTTGTAAATACTGTATCACTGAAACCCCCGCTGCACGCCACCGGTTTGGGATTCCTCACAACTCCGAGACGTCAACATTCCGTGAAAAACTTGAGCCGAGATCAAATTGGAGCCGGAGTCTGAATGCCACTCCCGCGGACAGCGATAGTTTTTTTGGCGGATTTTGATTTAATCCCTTTTGTCCTTGTCTTACTTTTTTGTTTTCACCACTGTGAAAAAAGAGTTGAAACAGGTTTCTCTGAAGAGTTTGTGTCCTTTCCTTTGTGCGTTTTTTTTTTTAAACTCTGGTTTTCATCCATGACTTCCAGTGGTGGTGGGGTGGTGTGTAGCAGATGTATCACCACTAGTTTGAACTATTTTTAAATTATCATTGATCAATTGCAGTTTACAAAGGTTTTATACCAATGGCATCCAACTTCTTACAGTAAAAATAAATTTGAAGCTGAGGCAAGCACTCTGATATCTTTAGGTTTCCTCACCTTGAAAATCCTGTTTTTCGTTCATCTTTAATGCTAAACATTCCCTCTTTCACCCAGATGTCGGAAACTCCTGGAGGAAGGATGTCTAAGTTAAGTCTCATCGAGCCCCCGACGTCTAAACTATCTTTCAAGGTAAGTAAGCATCAGCCACCTTCCATTTTGTGGGACACATGGGGGAAATTATTTGAATTGTGCTTTCCTGCAAGGCGCTCGTGGCTGCGAGCCCATTTGGCCTACAAATCGCATGTTTTTTTTTCTTATTGGGTATATGGTTGTTTTTACAGCTGGAACAATTATTGGAATTGGCAGCTATTTTGCTAATCTTTTGATATAAAAAAAAAGAAAGCATCTTTTAAACCATACTGTGGTTGAGGCTTTCAAGCTGTCAAATTGGCTTGTATTTTATTTTTAACGCTTTGGGACTGTTGACTGAAAAATACTATTAATTCAGATGTGTCACATTGCGCTTTATAGAAATATGACAAGCACTTTTAAAGACTTCTCAATCATTCAGCTGGAAAAAAGGCAGACAGACGACATTGTTTAGAGCTCATTTTGTTCTTATATCCTCTTTTCTCACGACATGCCCTCATAATAATCTACATCCCACAGCTACATCAAGCGGATGCTGCACGGGGGGTCTCTCCACGATCAAAACCTGCGACCGGGATGGACCCTCCTGAAGCCAGCCCTGAAAGGAGTGAGGATGGATGGATGGCGGATGCAGAGACCAGGTCCTTACCATCACGTTTTGTCAAGGATCTTTCCATGGCCACAACTCAACTTCCAGACTCTCCAGATCCAGTGGATGAAGGGACTGAGAGCAGAGACGCAGGGGAGGGGCGGGAGAAGCAGGGAGCTGGAGACACAAACATAAGCCACGGTTAAATAAAGACCTGTTTTCCAGAGAGGGGTAAACCAATTGATCACAAATCCATTCGCATACTGTTTCGACTGTGTGGCCTCAGCGTCAGGAGAGATCTTTTTCAAACTTGGATTTTTAACTGCACTTTAAAACTCAATAACTCTATCTGCAGAAGCCCACACAAACACGTGAAACAAATAGTTTTAAGAACATGTCTCAGCTCTCATCTCCCCTCCTTGCTTACCGCTGGCAGTTGCAAAGGTGAGCGAGTGATATGTTAGTCTTTTTCCACTTCAGTGAAGGGAGAATTCAGCTCAGTGCAATCAGAAATGGATTACCCATTCATTACAGGGGCTGCGTCATTCCTCATTGAGTTGGACAAATAACAAATTCATTCCTGGCTTCCTAATTTCGCTCTGTTCTCCACTGAATTTTCTATAATATCGAATTGCTGATCACAGCCATGAAAGTTCGCTCAACCTTCCATCCATTCATTAATATGTGCTACAGTGGAGATGCTACTGGGACCTTTTCGTCCTATTTGAGCGTGCCTCCGTTCCAACAACACGGTGTACAAACAGGGCAGGTGAAATGTTCCTATTAAGAGATTTAGAAAATACTATTACGGAAAAAGTTGCACAGGAAGCGGTCAGAAAGTGTTAATCAGGACACTTGATTATAAAAAGGTAAACAGCAGTTGTTTTGTTTTTGTTTTTGTTTTTCAGTCAAGTGCAGGTTTGCTAGTTGTGGTCTTTTGTAAAGTAGCGGCGGTGTATTGACAGGGCAGTATTGATGTTTCAATTAGAGCGGCGTTACATAGTGCTGCAGCATGGTAACACGGTGCGTCTCCTGCCATCTGCTCTGCCTCCACGTCTGACGAACGAGGCACGTGGGGCTAATCGAGCCGCACATGAGCGATGGGACCGCACGATTCCTCTCTCTCTCTCTCACACTCACTCACACATAAATATATATATATATACAATGCACACGTCCTTATGCAGAAAAATGGTGGTGGTGGGGAGGGAGCTCCCGAGGCCTGCTGTTTAACAGCCAACAGAAAAGCCTGCCATCCCTCTCCTCCTTCCCCTTTTGCCTGTGCCACAGGAAAAGCCAGCAGGTTGCTTCTCCGACAAGGAATCGGGGCTAAAGCACCAGATGCACGAGATGAAATTCTTCAAAAGCTCATCTGATAGGAAGGGGGGGGGGGGGGGGGGGAAAGAGGAAAAAGCGAGAGAGAGAAAATGGCTTTTGCCAGGTTTTCTCGTGCTGGGACGGCCTGGAATAACAGTGTGCATTATGCCTGGCATTGGCGCCTGCCAAAGCGCACGAATCAAAAGGCCTCATTGTGTGGATTACCTCGTTAATCTGCTGATGCCATTGAGCAGTATTGCAGATGTTAATGTGCCATGGTTTTTTTTTTTTGTTTTTTTTTTTGTCCTCCTTTCTTTCTTTCTTTTTTTTTTTCTTTTCCTTTTTCTCTTCCTTTATTGGGGAGGTGTAGCGTCAGGTTGGTAATCTGCTTTAAACGCTTTCTGGGGAATGACACGCCGAACGCCTGCCAAGAGAGAGCTGTGCTATGGCGAGGAGCTGGGCTGACTGTCTGCGCCCGCTCTGCCCATGCCAGCGGGGACGAGCCGCCCAGCTCCACGCCACTTGTTGAAATATACGCCTGCATGAATAATGAAAGAGGAAGAGGGAAGTGATATTGCTAAAGCAGTCCCAGAATGACATCTGTCAGAGAAGTGCCTCGTCGCTCTTCTTCTGCTGTTTCCTCCAACAACAAAAAAAATCTCTTTGGAGAAGCTGAGCTGAGTTGTGCCTCGAATCTGTCTGAGCTAATAGACTGAAGAGGTGAACTCTATACCAGAAAGGGGGATAAAGAGGTAGAAAGAGGGAGAAACTGAGGGAGGGAGACAGAGAGGAAGGTAATCCTTGCTTTTTTCTGCTCCCCAGGGTGGTCTCTTCATCCAGGGCCTCAAAAGAGGGGCAGAATGCACATCCCGGCCACAATGGAGGGGACCCACAGGGGCTGTTGCTATTTGAGCTGGTGTGTGTGTGCGTGGGTGCCCATGTGTGGAGTGGGGGGTGCAGCTTTAAGCAGGCCTTTGAGTGGCCTAATTGCGTTGGAATACAGCAGCCTGAGAGCTGGCTCAGATCACGGCGGGCTGCTGGAGGGGTTAGTGCCCGCACCTCGACAGCCACACTCAGCAAAAGGGCCCCGGCACAAAGCACACAATTAATGCTCTCCCTCTCGTTAACTCTCTCCCCACTTTTTGTCCTCTCCTACTTTTTCTCTGGGTCTCCTCCTTCTCACCCCCCCCCCGCCCCCCCCACCTCCCAACCCAGATCTTGGTTCCCCCCCTCCGTCTCTTGTTCCTCCCTCACCAGCGACGGGCTCAGTATGTCGTCACTCTCCCACTGTATTAATCCTCCCATGCAGCCTGTCAATCTCCCCATCTTTGATGCGCACAACAATTACAGGAAGGATGAAAGGAGCGGGTCGGCCGCCTCTCATTATGTAAGACTTGAAAGAGGCCACGGCGAGAATTATTGATATCTACCAGCTAATCTACAATAAAAACTTTTATTATGTGCGGGAGACGATGTGCTGTTACTGGCGACGCTCCACAGTGAAGCAAGATGGAAGATGGAGACATGAAAACCATGAGCAATGATTTGCTTATGAACATAGCTGGCAGGATAGCTGCACTCGTCTTATCTTTGCTCTTGATTCTTCAGTGCAAACACTGGCACATGTAAAGCGTTTGTGTCCTTGCAGTCATTTGTTGTGCTTCATTAGATTGTGTCTGCTTTAGAGACAGTGCTGATGAATTGGTATACATTAGGCTTATATAGACAAAAAGTGGCAAAACGATTAGCAGGGTATACATTTAGCTAATTTTAAGGCAAATCCGCTGCCGTTTATGCTCCAGCCCCTCAAATAGTAAATCTTTGCCGTTTTTTTGTTGTTGTTTTTCTAGTAATCAACCATTGATCTGCCATATATTTTCATTTTCATCTCCCCTACATTGAAAACATAGTTTTTTTTTAGTGTTTTTAAGATATACTCCTACAAATAGCTAAAAATGCTTTATAGTCCATAGACGTCATGTTTTCAGACAGTTGCTTTACTCTGGCTTTCCAACTAGCTCTGTACACCCCTGCACTTAGGTCGCTCTCTTTCACAGCCTGGTCGTCCCACCATTACAAATTTCTGTCAACAAAAAGTTTGAAATGATCCATTTCTGTCCTCTGTGGTGGGCTGCATTACATGGGTCCATCAAAGGCTGCGGTTCACCGAATGATTAAGACCTCTTTCCCTTGCGTTTCAACCACCCTCTCTAAACTGGACTCAGTGGACTGGGAACGTGGAACAATAAGTAATTTAAAAAACATATCATATTTAACCAGCCCCTCCTTTGATTTTCTCTATTACCCGTGCCGTGTCTTAATAAAATCTAATTATTTCCGCTCACGGGATGCTTGCTGGTGAGAAATTGGCAGAGGGATGTGAGCTGATGTATGGGGAGACAGTCGCCTAATTAGAGCGTTAGAAATTGAATCTTTACAGCGCACGGGTCATATAATTATCCTACTGTTAATTTAACGCTTACATTCTCCACTGTTCATTTTTATTCCCTTAAATGTAGTTTGGCAGCAGCCCTCACTGCTCAGCACTGGCTGTTAGTGTATGAGAGGAGGCAGCATGGCCTCTATCATTGGCCCCTCCGAATGATTGAATAACTGCGGACCCTGCAGTCCAAATAACAAGGCTCGCATCATTTATGCATTGTTAAGCCATGTAATTGAAACGAGCCATAGTTTGCATATTACACCATTAAAATAATGTGCTTTGCGTTTCTCTCAACACGACTATTTAAGCCTGTGTGGCGATGTGGTAATTCCTTGAATTACAGCCTAATTACCACAATGTTCTTTTGATTTGGCCGATTTCAATGTTACGCCACAATAATGTTCAATATTACCAGAATGAATTACTGAGCCGTGCCTGGAAACTTTTCATGGCATGACTTAAATCCTGGTGGCTCCATGAGCTGTCACTGCAGCTGGATTCACATCTATAAAGGATTATTAGCCTATGAAATGAGATCCATTAAAGGCCCAATCACTAATACTTTATTGAAGAGCTTGAGTTATACGTGGAACAGGAACATTTTGTGTGGGGATCTCTGCTGGCCCTGACTAACCACTTAATCTCACTGTGTGCACACATCACAGCTTGTAAACTGACCATCAGACAAGATTATTGTTGTTGAGAATTATTGGATTTTTTAAAATGTCTTTTTTTTATAAGGTTTGTTTATCGAATTACAACAGAAGCAATTTAATAAAAACGTATTCTTACATGTTTGGTTCCTCATTGTGCCTTAATAGCAAAATATGCAATTAATTACTACAAAGTTTCAAGTCTTAAATGAGTGTGAAGATTTTTAAGGGGGCAGTTTCTATTATTTTAGGGTTTGGGGACACCTGAGGTTCAATTTCTCCTTTATTTTTTATTTAAATAACTTCAAAGCAAAACCTCCCAAAAAAAGAAAAGGCAAAAAAGTTGTGGCACAACTTAAATCAGCACATGAATTAAGAATCTGATCCAGGTCATGGAGAACAGACATTTTGCAATTAGCGCCTGTCCTTTGTAACATGCCTCTGCATTGTTCACAGACCTCAGTCTGCACACTTGACATGTGTCCCTGTGTGAACTTTTTGGAATAAATTTACATAGCTGAGAATAATTTGTGAGTGTGAATATTTAATGCACAGAATTTTTAGTTTTTCTCTGCAGCTCGGAGAGACATATATGTATTTTTGTAAAAGTATTGCTCTGATGATGGATTTTTTTTATTGCCTTTTAATTTTACTGCAGGTCTAAGTTATTAAATAAAATGTTTAATTACAGTTTCAGTCATTTGCATTGAAAGAAAGTTATAAATTGGGAATATTGAAGAACAGTGTGTGCTGATTTATAGGTTTAATTTGTTGCCACTGTTTAATGCTGTAAATCTAGAGGGGAAAATTGTTGAATTTTTGTAGGACAGGCTAAACTGTGGCGTTTGTCTTCAGATTTTCAGAGTGAAAACCAAACTTAGAAACTTAAACAAGCTTCTGTCGACACCATACTGAAGTTTTGTTTTTGTTTTTGTTTTCTCCACCTAGTTTAATTTATCCCACTGGAGTTATGAGGAGCAGCATCGAGGACAGACATAATCTCTCTTATCTTTTTCACTTCTTCCAGCTCTTTCTTCCTCTCAGGGCCCTGAACTCTTCACTCCTCCCTCCTTTATCCCTATGCAGGCTTTGTCCCCGCAGCAGAGACCCTCTCTAAATAGGGGCCTTTAGATAGTCCAGGAAAGGGGGTGCAGTGGCGGTGACACGGCTGCTGTTGTTTCATTTACCTCTCCCTATGGCAACCGGCAGCAGTCGGCCAGGAATGTCCCCTCTCTGGACAAAGTCCTGGTCCCTGAAGCTGACACTGAAGGGGAGGGGGGGGGGGGACGACAGCTGGGATGTGATGGAAACTTGCCCTTTCTGCCCTGGACTGGAGGCTTGAGTTTGGACTTAATCCCTCTGTTCATTTCTGACTATCTTCTCTTTGGTCCAGGATGAGCAGCCCGAAAAGCCTTCCACACACTATTATACCTGTAATAGCTCTCTCCAAGACCTGAAAAAAAATGTTTTGATCCAAAGTGATGATCTGAAGATTCTCACAGCTACAAAATGCTTTAGTCTGACAAAATCCGCAAAAATCTATGTTTGTGTACTTTTTTTCCTCTTTTATTGTTGTTGTGGAAGTCATCAGCTCTGTATCTGGTGTCCCTCCTTTTCTCTGTGTGTAACCACTCCCACCACAGGGGTTTACCCACAGCCTGTCTGGACACTAAAGTTTATCCTAAAGTGAAAATAACAAATCACCCTCTATATTTAGTCTCCAGTTGATTTAAGAAAAATGTTAAGGCTGGAGCAGATGACTGTCACTGTCAGAGCGGTCAAAATAATTTAGTTTAAAAATTATTACATCAATCAGTTTGCATTTGATCCAATATAACATTTATTTTGATTATTCTAATCTAATAAACTAATTTAACTGAAAGGTGTTTACACCTTGTCCTTTAATCCTGAAATTCAAACGTAATCATGCCCATTTTTTTGTTCTTTACTTTGTGCAGAATGATACACATTTGTGAACTGAGATAATTGTAATATAAAATGGAAAGTGATATAAAATGGAAGTAATATAAGCCCACACACATTTTCATCTGACATACGCTAAACAGACAACATTAATTAAACAAAATATAATTTCACATAAAATATTATTTTCACATTAATTATATGCAATAAAAACAGCTGAAATTATCTTTCAAATGTGTTTCACGCACGTGCAGATTTCAGGAATACTCTTGTAATATATTAATATTTTTGCTTTTTCTCAAAATATCAGTCCACATACAGATCCACGCGCATTATCAGAATCCCCATTTAATTACAAAAAATTGCATGCGTAAAAGTCCATAATTCTCCTTTAGCTCAGTAAACTAGTGCACATCCATCACAGCGCACATTTATTCACTCCTGTCCAGAGAGTGCCCAGCTGGAACCAAACTTCCTATACCAGTTTGAGTCTAGTTAAACAGGGTTAAGGGATAAATCAGCGGTGTCTTACAGTTTCCCCGCCGGTCCCGGTGCCGGTGCCGGTGCCGGTGCTCCGTGCGCCCATGCCGCGCTCCTGCTCTCCGCGTCCGCGGGAGCCTCGACTCGCACCTCTCCGGCGGAGGAGGTATAGTGTTTTTTTTGCCGAGGCTTTCGCGCAGCCAATCGATAAAGCGTCGCCCGTGGCAACCACGTCCATCATCTTCCCGGAGCCAATGGGGCGGCGTGGGCGGGGCCGGGTCCAGGTGCGCCTCGGCGTCCACTCGGCAGAGCGCCCGGGAGCCGCCTATGGGCAGGAGAGGATCTGTCAAATGCGCGCTCCCCTTAATGAGAGCAACCAGTCCGGCTCCGAGAGTCATGGCGACCGCAGCGTCTAACCACTACAGCATCCTCACCTCCAGCGCCTCCATCGCGCACCCGGAGCCCGGCGGCATGCAGCAAGCCGCGGCGTACCGGGACGCGCAGAGCCTGTTGCAGGGCGACTACGCGCTGCAGGGCAACGGCCACGCGCTCAGCCACGCGCACCAGTGGATCACGGCGCTGTCCCACGGAGAGGCCGGGCCCTGGTCCTCCGGCGCGCTGGGCGCGGAGCAGGACGTGAAGCCCGCGGTGCAGCGGGACGACATGCACGCCTCCACTAACGGCAGCAGCCTACAGCAGCACCAGCAGCAGCAGGCGCGCCCCCCCCCACACCTGGTGCACCAGACGCACGCGAGCCACCACGACGGCCGGCCGTGGAGGAGCACCGCGGCGGGGGTGCACATGGCCGGCATGGCGACCACCAACGGCCAGAGCCTCATCTACTCCCAGCCCGGGTTCGGCGTCAACGGGCTGATCCCGGGCAGCGGAGGAGGAGGCGGCGGGGGGGGTGGAGGCGGCGGAGGTGGAGGAGGAGGAGGGCCGGGGATGCACCACCACAACCTCCGAGACGCGCACGAGGACCACCACAGCCCGCACCTCAGCGAGCACGGACACCAGCACCAGCACCAGCTCCGGCCCCAGGGCCACCACGACCACTCGGACGAGGACACGCCGACGTCCGACGACCTGGAGCAGTTCGCCAAGCAGTTCAAGCAGCGCCGGATCAAGCTGGGCTTCACGCAGGCGGACGTGGGGCTCGCGCTGGGGACCCTGTACGGAAACGTGTTCTCCCAGACCACCATCTGCAGGTTCGAGGCCCTGCAGCTCAGCTTCAAGAACATGTGCAAGCTGAAGCCCCTGTTGAACAAGTGGCTGGAGGAGGCGGACTCCACCTCGGGCAGCCCCACCAGCCTGGACAAAATCGCCGCGCAGGGCAGGAAACGGAAAAAACGGACGTCCATCGAGGTGAGCGTAAAGGGAGCCCTGGAGAGCCATTTTTTGAAGTGCCCTAAGCCGGCGGCGTCGGAAATAATCAGCCTGGCGGACAGTCTCCACCTGGAAAAAGAGGTGGTGAGGGTTTGGTTTTGTAACCGGCGGCAGAAGGAGAAGCGCATGACGCCCCCGGGGGGAGCGCTGCCCGGGGGCGAGGACGTGTACGGAGACACGCCGCCGCACCACGGGGTCCAGACCCCGGTCCAGTGAACTCTGCTGACCGCTCCTCCAGGACTGGCTCTTCTTTCTTTTTTTTATTTATCCCCAAGGTTATATATAAAACCACCGGACTATGAGACGTTCTAGAGGGTGTTTTTATGTGTAATAGATGGCGGTGAGTGCTTAAACCACATCTGCAGCCACTGTCCGAGAGATTGGAAAATGGTCAAGGGGGAGGACAGGACATTTTTCCCGGCTCGGTCAGAGCTGGAGGAACAGAAGCCTGTCCGTGTTCTCCGAGGATCCATGCCCAGCACTGTGACTCCAGTCGACGCAGTTTCAAGGTGTAGCCCCCTATTGTGTACCGAAACCGTAAAAAACTGAAAACAAACACAAAAAACGAAAAAAAATCTAACAGAAAAATTAGGGAGACGAAAGAGGGATTTTTTTAGATGAAAAAGGATAGCAGAATAGTTCCCATCCGCCACTTTTTATGCGTTTAGTTGCTGTGTGTGAAAGGGAGCCGCGTCCCGGTAGTTGTGGAGCTCCAAAATTGTGCGTCCAGCGGTGACCGGACAGCGGGTCAGGGGAGCTGCGGACGCGTGGAGAGAGCCGGAGGCCGGTGGGCTGCGGCCACTGCCCGGTGGTGTCCGGCAGCCCCGGCCCGGTGGTGTCCGGCAGCGCCTGTCCGGCTGACGGACGGACAGCAGGGGCCACTGGCCGCTTTATCCTGAGAGGTCTGCATTAGGATTATTATTATTATTGTTATTATTATTATTATTATTATTATTATTATTATTATTATTGTTATAACACGTGCAGCTCAGTGGCTAAGGTCGCCATTAATTGGCTCGCGTGCAGCGACGTGGTAAATAAGAAGTGCGTGACCTCAACAATCAGCAGTATAAACAGAAAGTCCATTCTGTTTTTCACACAACAGTTCAATAGGGTGATGCCCCCCCCCCCCCCTCCCCCCTCTCCCCCCACTGTGGCGTCTGATTTGACTACATGGCACTTTCCCACAGTAAGATGGAATATGTGTGTCTGTTTGCATACATATATATATATATATAATATATATATATATAAATATATATATATATTTATATGCATGTATGTGCACAGACACAGATAGTAAAATGCAGAGGCAGCAGCTCTAGAAGATTCGGATCCACTTTTGTAAATATTGTATAACTTTAAAAGTCATGGCTTCATTCTTTTTCTTTTTTCGATCTTCACTGTGGCACTTTTATTTGAGAGGAATGTGTTTTTGTATTTTTTTTTTTTTGGTTTTTTTTTTTTTAAAACAAGCAGCTTCAGTTCCGGATCCAGTCTCCCAGTAACTGCCACGTTTTTGGGGGGCTGCTTTGTTTGTCTTTTTTTTTTGTGTGTTGTTGTTGGAACTTGAGGGTTTTGTCTTTTCTCTGTTCGGTGTGAACTGGAGCTGGGTTGAGGCGGTGCTGGGCAAGAGAATTCAGAATAATCGATAAGTTTGAGAACTGTCCGCAAATGATTGAGATTTAGAGGACGACGGAGGCATCTTCAGGATAATATCAATAAGATGAATTCTACATATTTTCCTCCCAAAACACGCATTCAAGCCACATTCCAAAAAGATAAGCATACGATCAAAATATTATTATTAATATTATCATTATTATTATCATTATTATTATTATTATTGATCTGTTGTTTTAGTTTGTGAGCTCATTTCACTTCAGCCATTTTGTCCATGAGTGTATCTTTATTGTGTGCGTGTGTTTGGGGGGGGGGATCATTCGTAGACAATTAATTTTATTTTTCGTAGTTTTTGTTGATGAGATTGTAATTTATTCTGCGAGGACTTTTCTAGATGACACAGAGGGCGAAATATAAATACATATATATATGAAAAATGACGGGAAGGCTTTTTTGTTTTATAAGGGATGGGAAGAGAGCTATTTTTTACTTTGCAGCGGGGTTTGCCACAGCCAGATACATACGTCTGTTCTTTACGCTTTTTTTTTATTTACATTTTTTTTATGCAAAGGCACATAATCCAGGGACTTGTTCGGTTTTGTCCTTCTCCTATTGGAAAAGGCGTTTTTGTCTTTCATTTAGGTTTTATTTTTTTACCCCCCCTCCTCTTTTTGCATTGTGTTTATCTTGCAAAGCAGCAGAAAGCATCACTCAGATCTGTCCTAGCTTTAAATCGAATGATCACAAATTACTGGAAGCTCAACTTGTGGGATGTAGACCTGTAGCAATCCAACGCTGTTTTTATTTCTCTTTAGATGACTTGTTTTTGGGTCTTTTAAACCTTTTTTTCCTTTTTTTTACGGCCATGTCATATCACTGGATGGACTTGGGGGTAGACATGAGGTGATGAACGCCAGGTGTTTCATCACCTCACACATGAATGACGGACTTGCACATTTTTAAATAATGGGGTTGATATTAAACAGCTTTTTTTTCCAACTTACAGTCTTAATGTATCATTTTAGATGTATATGTACACACACACACACACACACACACTCTGAAGCCCTATAAATGCTGGGCTGCTGCGTTCTGCCTTGAGCCGCGTTACAAATCGTGCGTCTGGCTTTTGGGGGGAATTAATGGCTGTGAGGAAATCGGACTTGGTGAATGGAAGATTGTGAGGCCGTGATGTGTTGTTCCTGCCTCGGGGCTGCTTTCAAATGCACTTGCGTTGGCTGGAAACCTTCCTACGGTTGAATTAGAGGTTCCCACAGTGGGGTTTGTGGACCAAAAAGTCTCCTCGGGAAGGCTGAAAGCGGTCCAATATTTCTGCCAGGTCCCCCTTCTTTTTTAAGAGTTGGTTATTTAAGATTATTGACGTTAAGAATTCTCATTGGATCTAAGGTACCCTTTTATTTATCTTAATGGAATAAAGGAGTCCATGGTATTCTTGGTTATTTGAGCCAGCGAGGAGCTCCTTAAAATAAAATCTCACGCTTCCTTCTGCTTATAAAAAAATATATATATATTTCCATGAAAGGTATTTTTAGATTAATTAATCTAATGTGTGAAGGAAGGAATCCACTGTAGCATTTCCAAACACTTGTGGTGGCAGTGATGCTGCCAGCGGTGACCCTGATGGGTTCTCGTTCCCTTCTGTGTGTCATTTTCTCTCGGATATTCCCACAGGAGGCTCCGGTGTGATGTCTGCGCGAACATCTGCCCGAGCATCATAGCCTGGTTTCATTTCAGCTCAGAAAAAACACAAAGTTGCCACCTCGCCTCTGCAGTCTGCGGCTGTCAGTCAGCGCGCGCACCGGGATTCCTGCTCCGGTGTTTGCGCCTGAACGCAATCTCTGTGCGTCTGCGCCATTTATAAGAGGAAATGGGAATTAAAAGGGAATTAGCGGCCGGTCGGCCATTAAAAACTGGTGCAAACTGAGGCCGATTGGAACACGCAAATCAGGTTTCCCTTACGCGTAATGTGCAGTGGCCCTTTGTCTTCTGTGTTAAATAAACCATTCGCTAAAAACAGATACTTAATGATATAGTCCCTAAAAAGATATTCACAAACCATATCTCAGGTCAGTGATCTAATTGGACGTCTGGGTGATGGGATGATGTGGCGCAACAGCGTGAACCATCGGGCCACATGTCTTGACGTTGACGCAGCAGGAGAAAAAGAAAAAAAACACTTTTTTTTTTTGCGTCATCTTCATAATCACTCAGAGTTCGACCTGCCTTTTGGACGCCTGACACACGACGGCACCCGGAAATAAGGATCCCCTTCATCCTGTTTCTTATCTCTAAAGACGACTTTTGTGGAGGCTTGTAATAATAATAATAAAAAAAGAGGGAAACGGTGCGCCCTGGTGCCCTTCTTCCGCTCTCTAACTGACGCAATTAATAGCGCGTCGCGTTAATTACACCTTCCTTTTTATTTTAGGTGACTTGAAAATCCCCATTAGGCTTCAAGGAAAAGAGGAAAAGAAATAGGCTGCCGTGGTTTAGAGACGATAGTCGGCGTTCTAGCGCCATCTAGTGGCGGCCCCGGGGTTCTGTGTGGATGTCTGTTCCGGTTCAGTAGTGGGCCTGTTAGGCTCCATCCAGCATGATTCATGGGCAATATTTTTAGGATAAATGTGGAGAGTGGTGGAAGGAAGCTAAGAGGACATAGTGTCCATAGAAAATATGTTTAAAACGACCCCAACAAGCAAAGTATTTCTAATTTAACAAGTCAGCGATTTGATAAGAAAAATCCTGACACCGTTTCACAGGTGAAACACATTTTTATTGTTTTAAATAAAGGATTTCCTGTAGTTGGTAGACATCAATACGTTCATCCAAGTGGGATAAAAAATGATCTCCTTATCTAGAGAAACAAAAACGGTCCACTTTGGAAATATTCAAGCAAAAATACTGCTGTAAAAAAACAAAAAAAAAACATCTGTGGTAACACGTGATAGATCGTTGTTTATGTTTTTAACCCTAAAGACCACAGCAGCTGACAGGTCGTTGTTGTTTTTTTGTTTTGTTTTTGTATAAATAGTTTCATTGGTTCAAAATAGCTCAGCAAGATTTCACTTTTTTTTCTTTTTTTTTTAAAGCGATAACTCACAGGGGTCCACAAATGTTGTGTCTTTTAGGACTTTTGGCTTATTAAAGTACAAATTCAACAAATAAAATAAACAGCCCCAAATGGTCACTCGTTTTCCAAACTCCAGCTCCCAGCATTGAAGATTTGGTATCAGATGTCTTTCACACACGCATCAATCTGGTTATTTCTCCCTGTCTTGTCTAAGTCCTTCTCTGTAATTATTCTATTCAACCTCATTTCCTATTTTGTTGACATATATATTTATTATTAACTAAAGTAGTGAGTAATAGAAATGGCACATTCAGTACAAATGTAGGCATCTAGACACAAACAAGCAACACTGATCATAAAAATGTATAATCTATACATGTATGTATTGATTTATATGAGTTATTTAGTTATCTGGAGGGGGGAAAGTGACAAGTAGAGTTCTCATTATGTGTCATAACACCAGGTTTTAAGTTGGATCTCCAGGAGATCAGCTTCATTCACTCCCGGTGACTTTCATCTCCCGTCTCTGCACAGAGTAAAACAACATGTCCGTATCTGGACATGGGAATATGAGGCCTTTGTATCAATCACTCATTCAATCTGTACTTTTTGTCTCTCTCTCCTCCCTCCACCCCCCCCACACACGCAGATAACAGCGATATCATTCCACCGTTTGACATTGTTGTTGTTCGGTCTCACTCAGATGCATAGCAGCTAATTACACTTTGCACATTTAAGTACACAAATGCGTCCGTGCGTTCATTTGTAAACGAGTTATTGTTTAATTATAACTTTCGCGTGAACTTTGCTGATCGGTGGGGCGAATCGTGTCTCCTCTGCAGCACGTAATTATTCCAGTTCTAATTGCTGGGCCTGTTTGCGAGACACGCTCAGCTCACACCGGCGGTGTCTGTGCCAGACCCCCCCCGATCCAGCGGGTCCCACAAAGATCCAAACCACTGCACTCCAAACCTACTTCACCCCCTTTGGGGCGGAAGAGGTCGGGGCTGGAGAGGAGAGAAAATACCCAAGATGGACATGTTTAACCAGATTTTTTTAAACTTCACCTGTGGCCACATCTCCATCACTTCCCTGACCCTAACCCATCACGCCCCTGGGTCTGTGGCTCCATAATTCCTTTTGACCTCATATGAAGTCAAGTTTCCTTATGCATAATCAGCTTAAGAAGATTGGATTTTAAACGCATGTAAATTACGTACAGAATTAAATTAGACAAGAATGTTCTTCGCAAAAAAGGCTCTCGTGTGTAATTAACACTTTATCGGCACAGAGGCCTCCAAAGCTCTATCCCACTCCAGACTCTCTTTCTTCCAAACGCCAAACATGTGATATTGGCCAGCATGTGCCGTCCGTTCGTTGCCTATTACAAGACCAAGACCAAGATTCTGAAACAATGGTGATCACAGCAATGAGAAACTGTCTAATGAAAGGAAACTGTCTTTTTAGGCTCCCGTGTCTGCAGGGTCACAGGTTGTTTAGATTTGTGTGCCCAAAGACGCGCTGAAACTCGTCTTTTCCGCCACTTGTCACTTGTTTACAGCAATAAAACTGGCCAGTCGTAGTCAGACTACAACGTGCGCCATTGCAAGCAGTCCTCCTCATGGATTTGGACACGGCTGAAGCCACGCTGCCTCGCACAGACGCCAACGCTCGAACGGATTTAAGTTACCGAGCGCTGACATTCTCAACGCGCTTAAAAACAAAAGGGGGGGGGGGGGGGGGAGAAAACACAACATATCCAAAACAATCATCTGTAGACAAGGCAGCGGGGGACATGTCTTCGGTATTAGAGCCTGATCCGGGAAACCGAAGAAGGAGCGCAAAGCCACATAATGACGGGTATCACAGCGAGGCCTCCCTCAGGCAGGTCTGCGGGGGCCCGGCCCGGGGGGGGGGGGGGGCACACCAGGTCTCCCTGAACCTGAACAGGAGAACGTTTCTTCTTCCACGAACCGCCTATCCATCCATCTTTGGAGAGCTACGTCTGTCGAGTTCTTAAAAAGACAAATAAAAAAAAGCTGAACTAATTGCTGTGGACCCCCCCCCCCACTGACCCCCATGCATATATCAGCCTCACGAAAGAGTGTGACAGCAAGAAATCAAGCCGTGGCGCAGACCGGAAAGCCTCCATGAATCACGTCTGCGCCGCACAAACGCCGGCAGAGCGTCGGTGGCTGAGGAATAATCGCTGGGGAGGCACTCCAAATTAATAGTTCAGCCGAGACCGACTCATTCTCCCGTCATTAGGCCACATTACAGGGCCACAATATACATCATTAAACCAGGCATAAACAATTCATTAAAAAGCCGTTAAGAAGACAAGCTAATGTCACTTCTCCCTGAGGTATTAATAGACTATAAAAATGGCAGAGGGTTAACTCAAAAAGGATCATTCCACAACAGCGATCCAGTCGCTCATCCTGACAAACGGCCAGTTGTGGGCTCGCCGAGCCCCCGGTTCAGGCAACCCGCCTTTGTTTTTTGGCTGTGACACAAGCTGGAGGAATAAGTGAGAAGGGAATATGGGATAATCAGCGTCCCCCCCCACCCACTCCACCCACCTCACCCGACTGAGACGGCTTTTAAACGTCCCCAAAGGACCAAAAGAGAAAGAGGCCACCACACCGCATCAGTCGCCAAGCCTGGAGTTTATTTGAAATCCGGTGAAAAGGAAGCACCCGGTTCGGTCAGGACGCTGGGACACCGCGGAGGCTTTCCTGGCACGGTCAGTGCATGGCGAGGAGGAGGACCTGGTGTCCGAAGCGCCTGAGGACAGAGTGCACACTGGTCACAGAAGGGCAGGGCCACTCCGGGCAGGACACTGCCCCACAGCTCCAGAGCGCTGACCAGGGTGTTTGTTAGCTAGTCTTTAGAAAGGGGTTCCAATTCAAACTTCATGTACAAACAACACATTGCCATTGGTCTCAATTTATGGCTATGGTTATTAATGAACTAGATTTTGAAGCGCACCTCAACTCCCTGCCTGCATTTAGGGGGGAGAGGAAGAAGTGTGATGCATGCTGGTATTTTGAGCCTTAAATCAACCAGCAATGATGGGGTTACTGTCAGTAATGTCTGCAGAACCTGAATGAGGAGCTTCCACCACCTCCCTTAAGACTATGATAAGACTATGAAGATCGATGAAGGGTTGATTTCTACGCGGCCACTTCAAGGGCCTCCAATTCAACACAATTTAAAGGTATAGGGTTTAATAAATCACAACTCAGTATTTCAAAACCTGACCTGTTTTGTGAAAAGTGCAAACAGAACTTGGCTAAAAAAAAAGGTCAATTGTTTCTGCTCCTGCAGACATATCATACAGAGGAGTAAAGAGAAATCAGATTTGCATAAAGACTCACATGGCTGACGCACAGCGTGTGGCGTAAAGACTAGTCAGATCCAGGTGACTGCTTCTTACTTTGGTTAAGGGTCGTACAAGCAAAGCAAACCACAGGGGTCACCACTTGGACATCGACACCACATTCAAACAGGAATATAAGGCACAAATATTTACTATCAGCATGTGCACCCCAAAAAAAAGAAGAAGAACAAGGAAATTCAAGTTTTCTCACAAAAAGAAACTTTCCCGCGGCTCATCTGCCACACTGTGACGCACAGCAACAGCAACGTGATGTTTAAAAAAACAAAAAAAACAATCTTACAATCACTGCAACGTTCAACAGCCAATCAGCTCTGAGCTTTACGTCCATGGTTTGTGTCCTATGTCTGATGACCACCACCGGTGGCCGACCGGTCCGCTGTAAAGACGTCTTTTGTGCTGGTTTCTGGAGTAAAGAATATGCTCTTTTTTGGATAAAAAAAGAAGAAAAGTTATACCATGATGTTGATGTGTGTATGCCTTATAACCCCTGAGTTTGACAACAAATGCGGAGGTCACATCATAACAGTTCAGTTTTAATCCATCTTGTCCTCCAAAGCGATCACAGGCAGCTCAGAACGAACAATGAAAGGAAACAAGTCAAAGAAAGAAACATCTTTTAAATCTTAAACTATGAAACAAATGTCTTAAAGGCCTAACGGGCAAACCTTCAAATAAAACAAACCAATCAACCACAAAATGAATGATCTGTAGGACCTGAGGACACTCATTCAGTCAGGTGCTTCATACCCTGAATGCTAACCGAACATTATTTCCTTTAGACATTTTTTCTTTTTCAATCAGTTGATTTAAACAGAGGCCGACCGGGAGCAAGAGACATTCTCTTCCGATCTCTAAAATTCAAACAAAAAGCGAGTTTTGACCACCACAAATGCACTCCCATCTGGAGGGCTGGAATGCGGGGGCCTCTGAAAACCACCCAAAAATCGGAAATCACTTTGTTTTGGGTTGACTGAGGGGAGGTGTTACACACGATTGTCTTTTTAACTGTTTAAGCTTTTTTCAGGTTAGGCTTCTTGCTTTCTTACAGAAGTTTTAGCATCTTTTTACACCCTTGCGTCCCTAAATCTCGATTTTAAACGGCATCAGTGGAATTCCTTTAGGGCTGTTGGGTTGGTTTGAGTGTATATGCAGCCTGTGGCAACAAAAAGTTCAAGTTGAGATTGTACACTCCGCGGCGTACCCAGAGATATCTGATTTCACCATCCATCTATGAGCACAACAGCAATAAATGCTATTTACAGTTGAATTCAGTCGGAAGCCTTCTGAATGACACTCGTTATGCTCATGGAACTTAAAACTGTGAACACTCCTACAGTGACTTCCTAAAACCTGAGTGGTTCAGATCGAAACAACAAAAAAAAAAACACATTTTTCTTGCACCTTTGCAGTGGTTTTCGCAGAAGAAAAACAGCAGTGTTCTGCATTAATGTGTGCTCACACACTTCAAAGCGGCGCCACCGACTCGGATGAGTAACCCCTGCTTCATACTATTCTGTGGCATTAAGGCAGATGAGGGAAACGTGAGTGTTTGGGAATAAAACTACCAGTCAGTCAGCATGGAGTGTGCTAGCGTGGGCTCTAAGGCTCTTTGCTGTATGCTCTCGCTATAATAACATGCCTGTTTTTTTTTGTTTTGTACGCTCGCAGGAAGCTGCTCCGCCGATTTCAAACGGGGTTAAGCAAAGAAAAGAGGCGGCTGATGTGCTGAAACCAGCTGCTATGAACAGAGCTGTAAAGCACGTTACAAAAACATTTCTGTGAGAATCCAAGAAAATGGCGTCAATTTGAGGAAAAAGGGGCAAAAGCAAAGGGATGTGGCAACGGCACAACTCTGGAGCCTGAAAACGCCTCCCAGTGTAACAAACAGGGCGTTTGACGCTCCAATATACAACATATTCCACAAAAACAGACTTCATTTTGTTATAATTATACATTAACGCTGAGAGAAAGCAAACCTAAATAAATAGGAGTGGTAGCTTTTTAAATTGGGCGAGGAGACTAAACCAGCGCGTTGGTGTTTGGACAAGGCACTGACCTTTAGTGGGCCATTCCACCCAAGTTTCACCGTTTTCAAGTCCCTTTCTTTTTCAACTAAAAAAGCGGGATCCCTTAGAAAAAAAACAACAAAAAAACCCAAAAAACTGTCTTTTGTGTACATGTCTTGTACCAATGCGTTTTTGTGTATAGAATGTCGTTTGGCTTTAAAAACAGGAAGTGGAGCAATGATAGTAATGATCCTCCAAATTAAAACAATTGTGTCACGTTGTACACCACAGGGGAACTAGGTATCGGTGTATTCAGTCATTTAAAAAAAAAAAAAAAAAAAGAAATCTCAAGAACACCCTCAAACAGTGCGTTTGCATTATTTACCACGAGAGGTAAAATGTAGCTGTGGGCACTCCCGTCCAGCGCCCAACCCGCCCCCGGCTCGTTTCGGAGCACTATCTGCTGGCGGGCCTCTCCCTACGCTTTCTACCTCTTGGCAGTGAGAAACGAGACGATGGAGGGGGTCACTGAGTGAAACTCTTCTTGATCGCCACGTTGGGAAAGAGGCCGGAGAGTTCTTGGACGACCCGAATGTCGATCTGCGAGCAGAAGGAGACGTCCAGGAGGAGGAGGCCGGGACACGACTGGAGGAGCTTCTTCAGCGAGCCGGCGCTCACCAGCCGCGTGCCTGTTAAACCACAAGAGGAGGGAGAGGAAACTGAACTGGAGCGCTCAAATACAACCTCAGGACTGGGAATCCTACTAAGATGATAAGCTGATTACCATGGCTGTGTGTCCAAATTATGGGCAAATTATGGAGGAATGACAAAACGTGGGCAGAATCTCTTGTTAAACTATGGAGACGGTGGGGGTGCAAAAATGGGCGACATAAAATATTAAAGTGCAAGGGACTATTTTCCCTTTCAATGTCGTCTTTTTCCACCTTACTGTGGTGATGGTCAGGAACAAAGAGCGAGGCAGACACGCCGTAATAGAGCCATTACTCAGGAATCTGTGTGTTCTATACACAGAATGAATACAGTCCTCAGAGGCTGGCTGCGTGGAGGCTGTTTATCGGGACAAATTCACAGGCGTGTGCGGTCAGCCCGTACCGAGTATATCCAGGTGCTGCAGCGACGGGCAGCAGGCGGCCAGCTCCTCGATGTCCGAGTCGCAGACGGTGCGGTTGGCGGTGAGGAAAAGCTTTCGCAGGCGCGGCAGGTTGCGGGCGAGCTGCTGAAAGCACCCGGTGCTGCTCTGCAGCGTGGGACACCAGCCCAGGTCCAGCTCCTCCAACATCCTGAGCAACCACAGCACACAGGAAAAGACGGATGTAGACCGGGAAAAAAAAACGCGCTTCAAATACGCTGGCGTTTTCCTGCCCGCTGGGCTCTGTGGGCGCAGCCTACCTGCAGCCTGAGACCAGCTCCGTCAGGCCGCGATCCGTCAGGTTTCTGCAGCGCCACATGTCCAGAGAGCGGAGGGAGCGGGAGCGAGCGGCGAGCATGCTGGCCACCACGTCGTAGTCTTCAATCTGAGGAGGAGACGGGTTTACCCTGACTGGTGAGTGCACAAGCTACAGAGAAAGACCTGGAGGGTCTCTCAAGGTTCAACTAAGGCTAGAAAATGGACGATCTGTAGGCAGGTTATTGTTCCTTGGTGTCAGGATATCTTCAATTTTTTAGACTTTTTAGACAAGTCAAAGCAATGACATGTATTTTTCAATCAAAAGATCAGAACATACCCCGTCACCAAAGAAGCATCCACAAGGGGAATTTTTGTCAGTGTTAAGGTGACATGGACTTTCATTCCTGCTTATCTGCAGTACAGTTTTCATCACTGCTGAAAACTGGACTGAAATGTTGACTTTACACGCCTCTTTATTGATGTTGCAATATTTGCCTCCAATATCAATAAAACATAAATAAAAACGGGATGCCTGGACGTCTTAAAGGGGCATACAAAAGAAGTCAGAGTGTGTTCGGCCTGAAAAAAATCGTAATTAAAAAAATAGGGACAGCAACATTTTCAATCAGAAAGTCAAAGAAATAGAAAATGGCCTTTCTCCCTCACTGTGATACAAACTTACACTGGTAACACAGTTTCAGTCAATCCAGAGTCATAGATATCATTGTAGAACAAGCATAAATGGGACACTATGATTGTGCATTATGACCCAAACTGTCAGAACTAATTAAAGGTTTTGTTTCTGTACACTATATTTGTTTAGCTCTCAGTCCATTCTCACCCTCACACAGCTCCCCAGGTTGAGATGCTTCAGCTCCGTGCAGAAGGTGAGGATGCTCAGGATGGCAGTTTGCTGTGGAGAGAACAAAGAGAAAGACTTAAAAGAAGTACAATAATCTACGTATTAGTTTAAATTTTATCCAGTGGCTCCAAAGTTCAACAGGAGCATCAAAAGTACATCAGATATTGAAAATAAGGCATTTTACTATTCCGTCAAAAAATATTAGCTCATTTGATTTGACGGTAACGATTAAGATAAAGAAATGCAGCACTACTAGAAGTCACAATCCGTGAACTATCTGCCTTCATTTTGTCATCCACAAATCCAGTTTGAGTTTCAAAAGAAGAGGTCGCAGTGAACCTTGAAACACTTGCTTCCACACGCAAAAACTGCAATACCTGTTGCACAGCAGCCAAGTTATTAAAAAATAAACCAGGACATTTTATCTGTGTGCGAATCAGGAAGCGTTCATTACATGAACTATATAAGCGCAAACAAAAAAAAACAAGCCTGGTCGTGCGATCTGCCTGGCATTCCTTCTGAGTGGCCTGCTGTCTGCACCCTCCTCACTTTAAACATTAAATGGAATTCAATAATGAGGAAGATATCATTTTTACATGTTTTCTCCAGTGGTCCTCCAGCTATGAGGGATATGAGGGAATCGAACGCTGCGGCTGCCAGAGCACGTGCCTCAGTGGCAGGAGAAAGTGTCAGGACATGAAAGTGGAGGCCTCGTGTGCGAGCGTGTGCCCGACTCAGCCTGGCACCTTTATAAACGCTTCTCCCTGGCGAGCCACTCGTTTAATTAGAGCGGTGACAGGGTAATGACGGTGGAGGTGTCAGGGGGCCCTCGACAGACACACTGCTCGCTCTGTGTGTCCAGGTGTAAACAGCCTGCAGTGGGCCGCCTGGCTCCGCCACAGAAACCCTACACCGCCTAATGCCAACCACTCTGGAGCATGACAAACACAGCAGAAATGCTGAGGCTCAACACCAAAACACACCGCAGCCATGCTACACCTCAGACGTGTCCGAGCATGAGCACACGCGCGCTAATGTGTCCTTAAGGAACCCGGGACCCACAGTTATTCATCTTAAAAGAAGATAAACGGCGTCTGACAGCCCAGAACAAGACCCTTACGAATAACTGCTGTTTTTCTTTACTCCTCTATCAGCTTTTTAAATAAAAATGCTAATAAAAACGTTTACCTGTAGAAATTGCAATCAATAACAAAACCATTTTTCGAGACATCTTTTCTGTTTAAGGTAACAGCGGCTGGAACCTAACCAAGCTGTCATAGATAGAGAGGTAGGGTACACTCTGGGCAAGCTACAGGTGTAAAAGCGACTCAAACAACCATGCATACATCAGAAAAACGTGCAAACAACAAATTCAGAGGCAAACATTATACATCACAGCCAAACTGCTCTTTAAGTTGACAGTAAAAAGAAAAAGTTGGACATGTTGGTTTGGGTTTAGTTACTCCGCTCATATAAGATGACTTTGATGGACCTTATTGCTCTAAGCAATTCAAAGTTCCATCTCTTTGCACCTTTTTTGTAAAGCAGGAGTGTAACACGATCTTACTTCCTATAAAGCTGCAGCAATCTAAATTATATTTTGTGAAACTGTCTAAGGCCTTGGGAAAGTTATTCTGATTGAGCCAAATGAAGTTACCAAATTGACGCTTAATCTTTGGTTAAAATCACCATCACCTCTTGAAGACCCAGCTCTCCAGAGAGCCTTTCCTACCCTAACTCTTACCCTTTGCCTCTACCACTCTTTCTGTACGTCCCTCTGTTAAACCGTCACCACAGTTGCTTCTAGCAGAGTCTGACCAGTCATTTCCCTCCATGTAGATTAGTCAGATTGATGCTAACTGTAATGTTGTATCTGCACTGTGAGTCTCTTTGGATAAAAGCATCTGCTGAATGCATGAACATAAACCATCGAAGTCCAGATGCCTGTGCAGTGAATTCAGAATATTCTACGTTTTCTTATAGTCCATGGGCTAATCACTAAAGTTTGCCCTCGTACATGAATAAAATAACTCATCTCAGCTGATAAAGGCATGCCATTGTTGAAAACATTTCTCTGCTTAATGCAATTCTAGGAAACCGTTAAAAGAGTGAATCTACAACCATGCGCAAATTGCCAACCGGTGTATTTTTCAAAGGCCTCTACAATGAGCCCAACAAAATCAAATTTTCCCAATAACGGAGCGACACTTTGTCTCTTACAGGACGCAGGAAGGCTAGGCTGTGAAAATTGTAGCACTCAAATTGAAGCAGTTTCAACGTAATACATAAACAAAAAGGTTTCGGGTTGTCAAAACTGAACTCTATGTACGTTTTAACGATGCTAAGCGAAGCCCATAACAGGCTCTCAAAGACATCCCATCTGTCATGTCATCCCTGGCCAGAGGGGTGCACATCCGAAGAGGCAGTTAGGATTTTATATTAGTGTGTCCTCTCAAGCAGCGCTTCAAATCAAATGATAAAAGGCATAGAGGCTCTTTATGGAAGGTATACAGGGTAAGAGGCACATTAAGGGTGACTGTCATTTCAATGAAAAATGGGCTTGCTGTATATATTTAGATAATAGGGACCCAGGTCCACGAGTGACAGCTGTGACAGCCGAAAACACCTACCTCTATTTTGGTTCGGTACAGCACCAGCCTGCGGAGGTGTGGGAGTTTGGATATATGTGTAAAGGCCTGTGGGTGGAGGCGGTCGCAGGAGGACAGATTGAGCTCCTGCAGAGCGGGACAGGTCTGAGCGATGACCTCCAGACAGGCTTCGTTCAGGAAGTGACAGCACGACATTTCCAGGCAGACCAGGCTGAGACCACAGGCTTTCATAAAGCTGTGGCGGGAGATGGGGAGGAATGGGCAGAGGGAGAGACAGAGGATCAAAATGAATCCACCCCGCAAGCGGGCCCTTTTTTTTTCTTCACAATTGGATTTTCGAGTGAGGACTAATTCAATTTTCATTATAAACTGCTCAATGTTTCAGTCCATTTGTTTTGTTTCAGAGTACAAAGTCCACCCGTGAGTATTTACTGCTTCTCCAAGGTCACTCCACTGGCTGATAAGCTAACCTGCTGAAGCCCGACAGGGTGAGAGCTCCACGGTTGCCGGTCCAGGACAGATTGAGCCTCTGGAGGAGGGTGCAGCGACTCTGCAGGTGTCCCAGGGAGGCGTCACTCAGCCGGGGCCAGTAGGGCTGCAGACTCAGCTGGGTGTACTGCAGCGGGTCGCAGCAGTGCTGGTGCAGCAGCCTGCAGCTCTGGGCCAGACGGCAGAGGTCCGGCAGGGTCAAGTGGCTCAGTATCAGCTGGATGAGCTGAGGACGGAAGATGGGGAGAGCGGAGGAGAAGGGGAATTGTAAGATATTGTGGGCTGAGAGAGGGGGGGGGGGCTCAAACTGAAAGAGCCAGATGAACGACAATCGTGTGTGAAAAACACAAAACGTAACAATAGGTGTCATTAACAGCAGCGCTCCATTCTACTGCACAGAAAGCTGTTATTCTTAAAAGTAATATAGCAAGAATAGTGATCGCGTCCCCTATATCAGACCGGACTTATTGGTGGTCATCTTAAACACAAAGCAGTGAAAGCGGGATCCGCGGTGAGGCGTGCCGGCTCGTTTTGCTCTGCGTCGGCGCGCCTCTCAAAGAGAAAGAGCGACTGTGCTGGCGTGAATCAACAATATGCCGTATTCAAACCGGTATCAACAGGCAGATAATAGCCGTATTGTGTTTCTGAGACAAACACGCAGCGGTTGTGAAGACTTCTGCTAATGGCAGCGGTTTGGAGGGAACAGGGAGAGAACAAACGTCGGGAGCGGCCCCGGTGTTTGGAAGCCCGTCTCCAGACGAGAGCGATGCGAGCGGCATGAGAATGACTCGGCGCTGTCCGTGGTCTAGAGACGGAGCCAGAACCGATGGAGCCGCAACGTTCATGTGTTGGCGAGGAATGCGGAAGACGGTCACAAGAAGGGGGAGAACACAAGTTTTTAAATACCAAGACACAATGGAAAAACCGAATAACCCGGTCCTCACAATAAACACAATCGACTTTACCTCATGTCAGAATACACTGTGGATTATCTATCTAAGAAAAGCATGCATTTAGGACTTAATATGAATTAGTAAAGTAAGAAGCAGCAAGGCGCTGCTTCAGTTGTTCGGTAATGCAAAGTCAATGAGGAAAGAAATTAGCAAGGGTCTTAGAGGAGCACCTGTCGCTCACCAGCAATTAAGTAAACTTCCAAACCATTTGGAGCCCGTTGTTTTAGACGCAGACAAATCATTCACGAATGGAAAAGATTCAAACTAGTTACATCAACATCCACCAACATCTCAGACTCCTCAGGCCTCAGATACTCTGTTAAATGTAAGAGGTCAGGAGTGCAAGCTTCCAAATTGAACGACAATGGGTGTGTGGGGCAGCATCCAAATGTTTGTTTCTCTGAGAGGAACCCGTCAGAAAGGCTTTGGTTCTTAATAATAATTAAGAGGCCAATAAAAATAAGTGGCCTCTTAATTCCAAGGACAGGAAATCTTCCACAGAATACTTAAAACAGATGTTAAGGTCCAGCCCAGTTCTCAATCTCAGTGAATTTGAAATGCTTTGGCTGGACCTTTAAAGATCTATGCTCAATGACATAAAAAAACAAAACCAAGGAGAGGGTCAAAGTTCCTCCCCAACAATGTTTGTGACTGCCACATGCATAAAAGAGTTGAAACGTTCCGCGGTCTGCTGTCACCTCGTATGGCAGCTTGTCAAAGTAGCCGCTGCCTGTGCTCTGGTGCCTGCCATCTCCTCTCGGCCTGAAAGGCCCTCCCACGTCCGACAGCTCCTCCTCGCTGTCGCTCAGGTCGCTGATATCGATGAGGGGCATCTTATAGAGAGCCAGCATGGGCATGTCCTTCACGCCGCGCAGGATCACGGCGTCCAGCTCCGTGTAGTAGTCCAGCAGGGAGCTGTTGAACTCCAGGCGCAGCAGATTGGTGGGGAAGTTGATGTGCTTGATTTTGGGGGAAAACTGCCGCGCCTGGGGAGTCAGAGCCTTCGTGGGTTCCCCCGACCACAGCACCTCCCACCTGGACATGCAACATGGTATTTAGGAAAAGGTTATTTGATAAACAACGTGTGCTGTTGCAGATTTTACTGATTATCATCTATGTCAAATCTTCCAATTTTGTGGAACTTATTTTGCTTCTCATTATTGATCCGAAATCAGTTATCTGCATGGAGTCTTTTAAACCAATAATAGAGCAAAGCTGACACCTGAACTCCATTTGAGAGGGTATCTTTAGTGACATTTTAGCAGTAGTATGTATTTAACTGTGCATTATGTGTCCATAGTGCAGTAAGAGCTCATATAACTCAAATATATTCATTCATTTGAATGTACTGTATTTATTATTTATTATGGCATACTGTGTACCTGCCGAGAAAAAACTATTCCAGAATTTCCCAAATGAAGCCAGGGTTCGTTAGGAACTTGGTGTCCAATCCATAAACATAATGTTAATTCATGCTTGTATTTGGATAGTTTAGCTAAAACAGCAACTATTACCTGACATCAGTTGGTGGGCTCTGAGAGAAGGGGTTGTGAGAGCAGGCCATGATCTGGACGATGGCTCCAGGGTAGTAGGTCTCGAACACCTCCACTGCTGTCGGGTAGACGGGCTCTTCGAAGCCCAGCTCTATGTAATCCTGGCTGTGGAAGCCGTTGGGGATGCGGCGGAAACGCTGCGGCGCGCTGGCACACTGCTCCCACCAGGTCCCGTAAGCCCTGAACACGGCCGTCTGGGTGAAATCCCCCGAGCTGGGGTAGACATTGGGCGAGCCGGCCAGGTTCCACATGGTGTACGACATGCTGTTTTCGCTGCCATAATGGGAGCTGAAGTCCAGAACCTCCTTGGCGTACTGCTCCACTTCCACACTGACCGGCAGCACCGCCCGCTGGCCCGATTCCACCGCCCGACGACTGGTCAGAGCTTCGCCTCGGGTCCCACTCCTGGAGCGCCGCCGCAGACAAATATAGTAAAACATGCTCAAGAGGGTTAACATAAGGAAGTCTGGGACCGGTGGGGGCAGGGGGGAGAAACGGTAGCTAGCGGGTAGAAGAACCTCCAACTACTCGTAGTGCATTGTCTCAAGGGCTCGGGATGTACAAAGCGCAGGCTAGGAGGCTGGCTGCATGCATGACCTGTGGGTTAGGCAGAGACAAACACGTACAACAGTGAGATCAGCAAGTAAACACACAATGCCACTCGTGCTTGGTTCTGAAATAAACTAGATAATCTTTTTCAAAAAAACATATCCCCTGTTCCAACTGAGTAAGTTACAGGGAGAGGATGGCTGAACGAGAGCAGAAGATGAGCAAACTTATCCATCAAGACCTAAAACGAGGACTATGTTTTGTCCAGTTTGAGTACAGAAATGCCAAAACTCTACTACATGTGGTGTGGTACTTTCAAGAGGTGGTCTAGTACTGCTTCTTGCATGTGAAATGCACTTTAACTGAGGGCCGGTCTAGTTTCTGACAACATCCAGGCATTAGACTACCGTTAGAAGAACCTGAGGACGTTTTTTTTTGTTTTTTAATCACGCCAAAAACGCACCGTGGCGCTTCCAAATGAGGTCAGTAGCAGCTAAAAATCAATAAGATCTGGAGGATATTCTTTAGCCTATGTCCTGTACTTTCATAGTAGAAACGAACCACTTCCAGTACAATAACTATCCCCTGCATCCATCTAATTTCAATACCGCTTCATTTGCAATTATTTAAGCTAATCGATAAGCGTCACCTATTGTAACCCAAATATACATACAAGAGCCAGTGTACACAACAACCCCATCAGCAGAGCAGCTTTACAGGACTGATACCAATATCTTAAAGCCAGTGTTTCCACTCACCAGGGATGTTTTCAACTAGCTCTTACAACTTTACAGTTAAAGTTTAACTTCTGACCTCAAACATAACACGAATATAACCCTACATCCTGCTCATTAGCAGGCACATTAGCTTTATCGTGACGTAAAGAGAGCGAGAGTTAGCTAAGCGGATGAAAAAAAAAAAAAACTTTTAACCCGTCCTTTAAAATCTCACGGTAAAAAAAAAAAAAAAAAGCCACTGAAGTTGCTTAAATTACGTTACAACCATGACTGACTTAAATGCTCGTCCATAACAAATAGCACGCGTTCCTGTCACGAAGACATTGGTTCGGTAAGGCCACTAAAATGACATCTAAAGTGGTCAAATCACACCGAAAGATGGGCTGTCTCCTATAACTAATGTTGGAAGTGACAGTGTTAGCTGATGTTAAGTAGCTGGTGTTAGGTAGCCAGCTTTGGCTAGCTAGCCTACAGACTAGCTGAGCTGTCAAAACATGAATTGTTAGCTCCCGCTGGGCAGCTCGGAAAACCCAAACAACCAAGTAAAAGGAAGACAAATTCAAATTTACGTAAAACGTAGATCCACGAATCCATTCATGTGGCGCAATCCACGTCTTTCCCTAAATTATCCGGATATTTGAGCCCGCAAACAATATTCCTGTGGTTTATCTTGTGCTGCCTTCCTGGAACACTCGGACAACGCATAGACTCGCTATTAGCACACAAAAACAAGTCACATAATACATTATGTGAAAGTCTTAGTCATTTTTGTACGGTCGGATTTTGGCAATATAAAATGGAAGAAAAAAAAAGTATTTTTAACTGGTGGAAGCTTCGTGTTTTCGTTAATGCGAAACTGCGAACGTTCGGTTCATTGTCGCTGTGGTTTAACTTTTTAATAGATACATACTAAACATATATTTTTTACGAACTGTGTCCAACAAAAAATACATTCTTTCGTTTAGAAGAGGGAGGTATGGGCACAGACATCCAAAACAAAGACATACGGCGCAGTTTCAAATACTCATCATCAACAAATTGTCAACATCCGACCAGCGTCTTTTGAACACAAGGGATTATGGGGATTGTAGTTTCTGAATGCGAAACGACAACGCAACATCTATGTTAATAACAATACCAATGATTACGATTATTATAAAATTATTATCATTCTTAATAATAATAATAATAATTTCTTCAAGTTACATGGTGTATCTGTAATATTTGAGCTATTGTCTATCAAGTTACACTTTTACAACTTTATGACATAAGATTACCTTGAAAAATCTTTGTCTGATAAGGGCTAAAAAAACTATAGGCTTACTCAGAAATAGTTCTGCTTGTGAAGATGGACACCAGTGTGAAGGGATTTTGAGATTTTGGTTTAGTCTAAAAGGATCCCACTTTTTGTAGTTTTTTTTTTAACCCCTTTTCAATGTCTAATTTGTCTGAAAGCTGTAAAGATTACTTCTGAGCAAACTAAAGTCAAATTTCACATGTATTAAAGGAGTGGGAAAAATCTTCTTGTATAGGTACAGGACTGGCTATGCTCCATAATTTTTTCCATTGCCAATTTTTTAGTGGGAGGCAGTGATGACTCAGACAGCTTCACTGCTGGAGGATCAGCAGAAGGTTGGAAACACAACTGAGACTATTAAAGATTTAGCAATACTCAATTTCATTAACTTAGTTATAACGAAAACAAATTGCTGTGTTAGCTACAAAAAAACAAAGCATTACATGTGTTCAGTGTTTTCTCTCTGTTTTTACCCTTGAAGGTTGTAGCCAAGCAAATTCATCTTCACATATTTACATGGAATGCAAACATTTGAAAAATAACTCAACCTCTAAAAGCTATGTTAATTTTTTTCACAATAAGGTTTTGTTTTCTCACTGTTCTCTGTTAGAATTTCCTCATACTCGAATTCCTTCAATTTATTAGATTAATTTTAATTCAGTGGTCAATATCATTAAGGAAGTCTCTTCAATAATGATCAACTCATTTTAAGATGATGTAGGACTAATAATTTATGATCAGTGACACAAGTGAACAAATTCCAACCTCCATGAATCTTTGTAATTATGATAAATCATGTAATCCATATTTATTTCTCTCTAAATCCCTATCACTCTGATAATTAAGCGCCTAAACACTGTTATGTATGATTGTGGCCACATTCCTCCTGGTATTTGCACAGATGACTGATTTGTCCAAACACTCTGTTCCTCCAGTGCATTGAGGCTCTTTTATCAAAACTAAAAGAGCCCCGCGTCTCCCCGGAGCAGCAGGCGACCAATCAGGACTCCAGCTCTCATTAGTAGCCATCCATTGTGGGTGATAGGAGGAGATAATTACTTTTGAGTAAGAGCCATAGGTCTCTTTCTCTCAATGACAACAATGCTCAGCTATCATGGAGACTGCAAAGGGATGTGTTTTGAGATTAAAAAAAAACTTCCTGTGTGACTAAATCTGTCAAAAAATGTCTATGATTCAAAGGCAAAACACTGTCCCCTTGTTCCTCATTATGCTCCACATTGACATGAGTCCATTATGTCTACTGTTGCTTTGACATGTCTCCACAAAATCAGACGACCCCACAGTGTGACGTGTTTCTTAGTGTACCCCTGTAGCAGCTTTTCATCATCTGTCTTGTCTGATCTTTGTCTGAGACGGGCTCGCGCAAATAAGAGCACAACACGGAGGCACATCATAGAAAACAGACAAACCCAGCTCTAGCACGCACAAACGCCAGCTAAAATAAAACAGTTTCCGGATCGATTTAGACTTAACAAGCTGGTGTAATGTGAATAGAGGGGCTGCTGCTGGGTGATTGACAGGCCACGCTGCTGTCGGCTTCTGCGGGCAGGGATCAGCGAGCAGGAGTACTGCTACTGTCAGGGCTCTGTTCTGGTCCACTGTGCCACACATACATATGCACATGGCAGACGCAAATGCAAATTGGGGATGAGCACACACACACACACACACATACACGCACACAAACGTTCAGTACATGCACGCTCAAATTTTTTTTCTCTTCTCGGTGTCAGACACTTGCACATCCATGCGCTGATACACCCTCTGTCCATCCCCCAGCTCTGCCCCAGCTGGCAGAAGCCATTCAAATTACCACCCCACTTCTTTTTTTTTCTTTTTTCTTGCATAGGAGCAGAAAAGCTGGTTATTGCTTGAACAGAGGAGTGTATTTGTGCTACTCTCTCAACTGCAGCACGGTCAGCCCACATGGGGGAAGCTCTCTCGAGGCCGTGAGGATACTCAGGCATGCCCGCTCATCTTTGTTTAAACAGTCAGTCATCGGCAGCCGTGCACTGTTGCTAACCGCCAGAAAAAGAAAAACACGGCTTCTGAAGAAGCCGTTTTATATTCCACAGCAGCAGAAGTCATTTTCCCAGTTTTTGTTTTTTTGTAAGAGCTGGCCTAGTCGGAGAAAGCTCAGATGTATTTAACTGTGGAGTTTGATGTTATGAAGCACCACATAAACACATCTTCCATACTTGGGGAAAAAAACCCTGGTTTGAAATAACGAAGGTATGTTTGTTCTGTCATTTCTTTCAACTAAATAAAAACAGACATGAATCATGAAGGCGAAACAATTATTTAGCACTTTATTGTGAGGCTGTTTGGCTGTTAATGAAAACAGTTTCGTGTGACGTGTGAATTCTTCTCTCTTTTTTTAAGCAGCTTGCTGACCATCCTCCTGTAGTCATGGAAGATGTGGCCCCTGGTGTGACACTGCAAAATAAGTCAGCAGCGGGATCACTGAATGAAAATATTGACCTAAACATGCTCAAAGGCCAGCGCTGTAGAAGGTAGTTTTCGATTTAAAAATTAATCATTGCAAAATGCCACATTTTCAACTGACTTTATAGATGAGCCATTAATAAAGTATTATTTAGCTGAGTCTGTTTCATCCATCCATTTTCTGAACCGCTTATTCCCAAATGGGATCACCGGAGACCATCCCAGTCAATGGGTGAGAGGTGGGGTAGACGCCACTCCATCACAGGGCCACACAGAGACACACAACCACACACACTCACTCCTAAGGGCAATTTGGAATGTCCAATCAGGTTTTTGGACGGTGGGAGGAACCCGGAGAACCCGGAGAGAAACCACGCAGACACAGGGAGAACATGCAAACTCCACCCAGAAAGGTCCTGGTTCCCCCGGGGACTCCAACCCAGAACCCTCCTGTTGTGAGGTGATGGTGCTAACCACCACACCAGTTTCAATTCAGTTGAAAAACAAACATCATGGTCTTCAAAAGTTAGAACTGAGAAATCCTCTTTTCTGTATTATCTGTACTCATTTTGAAGTTTTTTATTTGAAGTTGAACATTTTAAAAAACTTAGTATGGGTGTTATAGTTGGACTATATGTTACAGAGTTGCTACAGGAGGAAGTATAGATTAGGAAAACATGATCACATGCAGGATTTGGAAGTGTGAGAGGGTCCTTTTGTTCAGCCTTTCATTTACTACTGAATTCTGGATTTCCTAAAGAAACAGTTTAGAGTATTTGTCCAACTCTAGATCTGCTCCCCATTGCTTGGTTCATTTAAACTCCTTTTAAAAGTCCACTCGACCAAACGCATTCAGCCTCTAAACGCACTTTTTCCGGTCACAAAAACATTTCAGTTATTTCATCTGACTGCAGAACTTCTGAGGCTTTTTTAGCCTTTTAATGACAGAATCTGCAAATATAATTACCGCTGCGAGAAAAACCCGGCCGAGATAGCGGAGAAAAGCTGTCATCTGCTATTGTTTCTGCCCCGTGTCCTCCAACTGAACTTCACCGGCTGACAGTTTAATTGGTTTTAGGGAATCGAGTGTGGAGAGGAGTCATAACCTTGATCTTTGTCTCTGATAGCCGATTCCCCCCCCCCCCCCTTCTCTCAACTATACATGCAAATATGCAGACTATGTGTGTCAGAGTGTTGAGAGGGAGGTAAACAGATACAGATTGTCTCATTTTATTGTGTGTTTAGTGGCTGATTAGAGGCCTAATTAAACAGGGTGGTGGTTAGCTCAGAGGCAAACAGAGGAGAGGCTGACCCTACGACTTCCAACGCGCCCCGGGGATCATCTGAACAAAGAGAGATGCACACAGGTTGATAGAGAACATGCATTCCGGGGGGCTTTAAACAAACAAGCATCGTCGGTCCTTTATCGCCATAAACTAACCTTAATTCGCTCTTCCCCCCTCACCGTGGCGAATATTAATCGGGAGCCAACGGGAAACTGAGCAAAAAACTTGAGACGCTGACAGTATGAACACATTTCTCAGCCTCAACACATAAGCTCAATGTGCCATACTCACCCATGCAGCTCTGATCCTTCACTGTCAAAACCTTTAGGTTTTATTAAGCATTTGTATTTTTTTTTATAATAGCCTTATGATCTCTCCATGTTAAAATCCATAATTATCTATATGCAAACATACATAAATATCTGTACATTTCACCATAAAAGTGAAAAAAGTGTATGGATCATTCTCACAGATATTAGGAATTTAGGGATGTGCATATAAAGAATACGATGTTAAAAACAACTTTAAGTATGTTGATTATTACTAGGAAAATGTACTGTGGTCATTTATTGCGCCATTACAGATTTTGTCCCTCTTTCTTTTATGTACAAATGACTTCATTCAAGTGTTCAAACTAAAACGTCAATAATGTTTCATACCTTTATGGATGTTTCCATCTGTGGCATTCTCAGTTCCTACCGACAGCCACTTTTTTATGAAAAAAGGGCAGGCTGATCGCTAAATAAGATAAGATAAAAAAGTACGACATAAGCTGGGCTGGACCATCTGCACTGTCTCATTGTCAGTATTAACTCAGTTTCACTAAAAAAAAAGAATTTCTGTGACCACTTTAACTTGCCAACATATCTGATGACAGCCCATACATGAGATGGTGGCACGTCTTTATGAACCAATACGCCACTATTCTTTTGGTTTGTGCCACTTTTTTGGTGCATTGTTTCTTTTTTAAAGATGCTCAAGCATCCTAGTATAGCACCTTCAAAAAGAATGTTCAAAACTGAAGAGATGGAGTCCTCAACATTTTTGAGGCCAGTAAAAGTCAGGTCTGTTAACCCTTTCTGGAACGGTGACTTGGACTGACCGGTTAAAATATCAATATTAATACAAATTATGGTTAGATTTAGGAATTCTGGTTTTCCATATACTCCAGCATCCTGGGTGTCCAGGGTGTAGCCCAATGACAGTTGAACTATAAATACACAAATTAAAGGCATCGAAATCTGTTCTATATGCAGTTGTAAAGTGATGTAAAAAGTACATCCAAAATAACTTACCCTTTCATTTTACCTGAGGCCACCTTTGTCAATTTAATCTTGGGGACAACAATAAATGTGGCAGAATATAATAAGGCGTGTGGGAATCGTACGTCAACTGAAAAATATCAGAGTAACAGTGCTTTAATTATAAATTGGCCCAAGAGAGTTATATACATGGATTATTCAGTCAGGGACAAGGGGAAAAAAAGTGTAACGGATATAAAGGCACAACTTATAAACAGGAATAAGTCATGAAGACACTTTGAACCACTGATATCAAATCTCAAAATGATAAAATTATTTAGTTTACTGGGTGAGCAGAGAGAAACACAGCATGCAGAAGATATGAGATGAAGGTGTGACCTGCTTGTTAATGTGTTCCGTTTATTACTCGTATATAAACCATGAGATAGCTCTTGCCAAAGAATCTGTGAAGCATCATATACAGTTATCGCTTGTGTTATGACCCATCTATGAGTGAGGAAAACCGTAAAAATGGAGCCAAAACTATACCGCAGTGGACAAAGTCCCTTTGATTTCCATTTAGCTCATGTTCCTTCTGAGGCCTGTGAGGGCTATTTCACATGCAAGGACCCCCCCCCCCCCCCCCATCCCTCACCCACCAACTTCCCATCTTATCCCCCTACCCTGTCATCCCCTCTCCACCCCATTGGCGCCAACAATGCCCCTCTCGCTGCACCACCCTTCTCAACAGGCTTCTGTGGAATTTATTCAAATATTTTGACATTTCGCCTCCCCTCACTTCCCGAGCAGAAATGATTTGTGACAGCTGGAGATGGGTTCGGTCGGAGGAGCTTCCTCTAACACCCCTCCTCCTCCTCCTCCTCCTCCTCCTCCTCGCTTCTTTGTAGAGAGGCAGATTTTTCTCTTTCAACTCCTTTTTTTTTGCTTCTTCTTCCTCCTGTATTCAGAGCTGCTCCTCCTGTCAGCTGGTGCTGGCCTCGAAAGGTTCTCTCCTATGTTTTTTTTTTTGTGATTCCAGTGTGATAGACAAACTGGGCGATACTCCTCCATTTGTTGACATTTTGCATCTCTTTTGTGCCTTTTGCTCAGTGCTCACCCACTGTTTGATTCCAGGCTGACACCGTGTATCAGAGGCACAGGGGGGTAATCTTCCTATGTAATTCCCTTCATGTCACCTCTCTGTGGATACAGAGTGCAATGGCTCCTTTTTTGTTTCTTAGATGAGTATCAAGTATCGTTTTCTGAATCGCCACGTGCAGAAAATTGCACGTGGTGGCTTTGTGCTACGTTACCGCGAGTGTGTTTCAAGAAACCGTCAAACCAATACGACAAAAAGCGGGCCGTTTTGCAGCGATGCCTGCTCTGACGGCAGAGAGTGGACAGCACTGACAACAAAGGCTCCATTTGAATAATGCCGCTCATTAGTCGGGGAACAAGGCCTTTTTCTGTTGCCACCTGTCTCTGGTCACTTTGCACCACTGCTTTAGACAAACACACACACACTCACCACCAGAGTTGTCATCCATCACCAGCACCAGGAGATGCTCCAGACGAATTCATCGCTCTTTTTTTTCCTTTTAATTTCATCTCTAATGACTAAAGCATCGCAGTCTCCGCTCACGGAACGTAAAGCTCGGCCCTCTAGTACAGCACCTGCTGTCGACTGAAGAAAACTACTGAAAGGAGATCTAAAGGATCCAGTAAAGACGAGAGCTCTGGGAAAAAATCAGCTCTCAAGTGTCAGCGCGGCATAGTAAAGAATAACGAGTTGTCTGGCTAACAAGACACAAAATCTTCACAACACCCGAGCATCAAAACTGTTTGTTGTAGTCTGCGACTTTGGATATTTCCTTTCATACCTCTACTCTTTCCTCCATTCTAAAAATAATATCTCACTCCACACAAAAATGCTCCTGAAAACACTGAGAGGATGTCCATGTCTACTGTGATGACAAGGGATCAGCTGAGCATACCGGGAGCTGATTTCTGTTGTCGGAAAACAAAAAAAAAAAGGCATCTGTGTTGCTCAAGGTACGTTTTAGTACAAAACCAAATCAGAACAAAGGGATCACAGACTCTATCTTCATTAGGGTTTCTAGTAAATGACATGAAACAACAGCTGGTGGGCTCAGAGAGCAATCTGAGATACCCAGATCCTCTTTGATTGAGTTTTAAAACATTTGGAAGGAGTTCTCTAAAACCTCTGTTCCTCCGAAAGAAGGACACACAAACACACACAAAAAAAACGATTAACCGGAAGAAAAAAGTCAGTGTCAAATACTATAGTTGGAAGATGAACCCCGTTGAAATATAAGAATGTAAAACTTGTGGTTTGCAAACTACTTCTTTGTTTAACTGTAGGCATATCGCTCTTTCATGTAGTGGATGCATCATTTTGTTCTGGGCTCCCTTTGCTTCACTCTCACTGATCAGTGTTGCTCTTTCTGCCAGCTTTGCAGATATTTTTTGTGCTGCCTGTCTTTTTTGTTTCCAGTTCTGACACAAACAACTCAATTGGAGGGTCTTTTCCGGGTTTTTTAAACCAAGACCCCCCCCACACACACACACACACACATCTCTTACATTGTTGAATTTACCCATTTTGAGCTGTTTTTGAGCTTAACTAAACCAAAGCCAACCAACATTTGCAGGTGAAATATCTCTATTCGTGAGATTGTGAACCCGTCCCAACCTTAAGGCTTCAGACAGAAAATGTGAGCTGGTAATGGCTAAATTTGTTGCTAAGGATCAGATCACAGTTTCACTCATATCTACATCCTGAGTTTGTTGGAATGGAAAGCTCTTGTCATTTTAAAGGGACAAAAATGTAAAAATCTCTCCACTTTAGTTCTAACCTTTGACGAGTACATGCTAAGTGATATGATAAACCAAGCTAATCATGAAGCAGCTACATGTTTAACCAGGACATGCTAGCTTACAGCATCACCGGAAGCCTTTTTTCTCTCACTGGCTTAATCCTACAAGTTCAATTTTAATGGTACAGTGTCGTGCATATGCAACATCTTGTTAGAGCGATAAGAAGATAATTCAGTTAAAAGTACAAGTGATCATGTCAAATCTTAACGACATATGATGCATTTGAAGTCCAGTCAGCTGTCCAGGTAGACTTCCCCTTATTTATTAACCACCATCTGCTCTTCACCCAGGAAAAAGATGTTGGTCCTACAAAAATTCTACAGTTATCTCTTTTGTTAGTAACCCCAAAAGATTGACCCGCTCCCCACTGCTCAGCCCTCTTGTTCATCACACAATAAACAAACAGCTGCAAAGTAATTTAGGTATATTGAAAGATCACGGGACTCTGGGTTGTTATTCCGGGGAAATACTGGGAGCTCAGTGAGTCCCCGGTGATGTTCCCGTGCCGCAGACCACCTTCCAAGACACGCCATCTGTCACTGTCGCAAAGTGCGGCCTGTTTGTGAGGCGGCTGGTTATTCGGGCGGTTTCAGAAGCATTCAGCTACATTTTTAGCAACAACGGTACAGTTTGAATTCAAGCAAAAGCACCGGCGAGTCAAAGAACATGATCCTTCTTTAACAAACTGAAAGCCATCTTCTATATTTGTCGGGTTTTTTCTCTGTGCTCAAGACACCAGATGAACTTTGGTCTGTTACTATGTAAATCAGCTAAATATATCATAAACCGAGAGGGTGTAATAACCTTGTTTCCATGAAAGTCAAGTGTTTCCAACAAGTTTGGTGAGCTTCAGGTTAGCTATCCCCTAATTAAATAAAATCACTCATAATGACTGCGGCGTCCCTTTTTCCTCCAACGTAATTTATTGATACAAATGTGTTTTTATCAATTTGTATCTCCGCTCCAGGCTCTCCAGATTAATTTTAACCCTTGGGGATGTGCGAGTTGCAGAAAACTTGACATTTCATGTGTTGATCTTTCGCGCTGTAAAGATGGATGTAGAAGCGCTGTCAACAGCTAGATATTATGCTCATCTTCAGAGTTTAGTTGATCAAAATGAATCCGTCATGTCCCTGAAAACTGTGAAAACAAAGTCATTTGATTAAACCCGAACGCAGAAACATTCTAACTGAACAGATCCAAGAAAAAAGGAAAGCAACTGTAGCTCCAAATGGAGAGAATCAGTCATATGCCAAGGACAACCGGAGCTAATAAGTGTGTAACATGATAGAAAAGAAAATTAGTTCATAGCTGTCATCTAGTTGATGAAGAGGCAATCAAAATCAAAGTGAATCATTCTGTGAGGAGGATTGTGTTTTGGAATTCAAACGGGCAATGCTTCAATATGACAAATCAGCTGGTGTGGTGCATGTTGATTGATTCCGTCCATGAAAACCTAATAGATTTAGCCCTCTGTGAATTTGGCTCTCATTAACCTCGCAGCATTTTCATAGCAGAATGTATTGGAGCCATTTTATCCACCACTCAAAGGCAATTCAGAGGGTGATAAATCCTTTGGCTTATCTGGCTGCAGGTGACAGTGCAGCAGAGCACTGCGGCTGATGGGGGCACAAACACACACAACACACAGAAAATGCATGCACACATATTCCCATTACACGTAGGGGGGGGGGGAAAAAGAAAAAAAAAACACCCTTTCTTTCTTCTGAGGGTCGCCATGGTGACCCGTGTGCGGAAAAACCTTGTGATCCAACCGGAACCAAAGACACGCTCCTTGACCCAAGCGACCAGCCACAGCGGGGGAAAAAAAAAAAAATCTTCCTCTCAGCTCCCACAATAGGAGAGGATGAAGGAGGAGGAGGAAGAGGAGAGGAAAAAAAAAAGAAAAACGGAATTCAATTACACAGTCGAAACCCACTCCTTGCCCTCGGGGAGTGATATCAGCACCATTTAAAAGTCTGATTACTCACAAAACCAATAACATTTTGACTCCTTGGTAATGGACCAGTAGATTAGAAAATTTAGATTACATTTAACTGCCTGTAGATTCTCATTAAAACGCCACCAACTAGTTAGAAACAATAGGTAATTAAGAGAGTAATGAAGCGCGGTAGCGTTAGCACACGTCGGCTTTATGCTAGTCTTGTGGGACCCACCCTTACTTTGCACTTATCCTGCAGCGAAGCCATACCAGGGCCTCATTTGAGCATTACGACATATTAAATTAGATTAATGAATTTCGGAGGCGTCTCTGTGGGGTTGGTTGCTCTCCTGGCGGTGACAGTGTAACAACAGATTATATATTGGAGGAGGCCTGCGAGCCGCACGCGGGCCGATGCAGGCTGCTCTCCCGACGGTTTGGGTGGAAACCCGTCTCAGGTTTACTCCCGCTAAATAGTCAGATGCAAAATAATCAGAAGCAGGTTTGCAGCATGAGCAGGCACAGAAATGTTTATCGAAAGCTCCGGATTTGATGAGGCAAAGTGAGACAGTTCAGGGAGGCGACTTAGTTAGCACCAGTGTTCATCTTAAATGGTTCAACAGAGTAAAGAATAATGCAAGTGAAGCAGGGCAATGTTTTCCTGAACTCAAAATAGCCTTTAGCATTTGCATATATGCATAAATGATGTGTTGACCCTGGCAGGTTTAGCATCTATGTGACACCATCTTAAGTTTTTCTTAACTTTTGTCAACATATTTACAATTTCTTAATTAAGTGTTTAATTAAGTGTCGAATTACATTTTAGATATACAATAGATAGGTTGGAGCAAGGCTAGAATTCAGTTTTAGATGCAGCTTTCTTTTACCTTATAGCTTCTCTCTCTCTTTCTCTCTCTCTCTCTCTCTCTCTCTCTCTCTCTCTCTCTCTATCTATCTCTCCATATATATATATATATATATACAGTATATACGTCAGAGGCTCCAACCTTAAATTGGACCCATTGGATCAGAATAATTGATCTTTGGATCATATATTTTTTCTTTTCTCAGACAAAAGGCTGAGGTGTACATATGATTTACCTTTAGATTCTCCATTTTTGTCATGGTAGTTTTTCCAAACTACTCAGAATTTCAGTATTCTGGTGGAGGCTGGTAAAGTTTCAAATGGAAAAGTGGAAAAGGATTCTCTCCCACAAAAGACGGTGTTGAATTAAGACGAGAAGTCAATGTCAGTAACAATATAGAATAATCAGCTGACCAATCAGGTAAGAGGACTTACAAAGACTACCATGAACTGTTTCAGAAAGATAGAATCAAGTGCAGGAGCACTGCACATTAGGAGGCAAAATAATATAATACAGTCCAAACATTCAGTTTTCTCGTGAGTGCTTTCGGAAAAAAAAGAAAAAAAAGAAAAACATGCCTGAAGTACAACACAGCTTTGCAACCTTGCGTTGCCTGCTGTCTGTGAAACCCTGAGCCCGGGTGTTATTCTTTAACAGAAACACACTGCCCTCTGTAGAGCTGCAGCCTAACTGCGTAGGCCCCCGTCCTCAGCACAGAGACGCGTGTTTCAGTCCCTGCCCAGCTGTTTCCAACGCAGAGGCCGTTTCTTCACGCAAAGCTTTTCGGAAACGTCGTTCTCAGCGGGGATTATTCCGACTCTGCCGCAAACCACTTCCAAATTGAACTCATATAAGGAAGGGGACAGAGGTTGGGTGTGTAGACACAAACTGTATGTGAACCACGAGGGGAGCATCTCTGCTGACATCATAGACACTCGCACACCTCCAAACTGATACTGTGCCTCTACTCGTAATGTCTTGAGCAAGTCAGCAAGATTCAAACACACTCGTCTCACTTAGCAGAAGTCAAGGAGAAGGGGGGGGGG
>CAJRST010038888.1:17092799-17142625 GCA_907169785.1 Menidia menidia | reverse complement strand
TTGGGGGGGGGGGGGACAGACTCACAAGCCAAGGATCTCAGCACAAAATAATCCTCCATAATAACAGAGTTTAAAGAGGCTTTGCCAACACCTCCCCGAATCCCCACTCCGCCTCACTTTGCTCGTATGAAAAACAGGGAGAGGGAGATAAGGTGTGTGTGTAGGGGGGTGGTGGGGGTGGGGGGGGGGGGGCACATCTGGAGAAAGCTGGTGAATTTCGCTCCTCAGTCTCATTTGGGATTGCTAATTATTGTTTTTAGAGCACAACAATTGGGGTATTAGGGCATAAGCGGCTGGAGATAACATCCAGAGGAGGGCAAGAGGAGAGAACAGAGGGGGTGCATAGGGGAGACAGATAATGGGCCGACAGAAGGGGAGCCATGATAGGGTCGGCTCCATGACGGTGTCTCTGTCTCCGGGTTACAATATAGCACAACGTCAGGAGGCACACCGACTCAGGGTCAGGAGGGCGAGGGGAAAGTTTTCAATGATCTGCAGCTCAGGAATCAACTGAGATTAGAGAAGGCGAACAAAAGCTGCAGCAGCAGAGAACGATAGCACCAATAAGAGGATTCAGTTTAAGGAGTATTTTTACCACGTCGTACACCTGATGAGCCCATGAGGAAAAACTGTAAACTCTATGGAGCTTCGGGGGACTTTAGGGTCCCTATATTGATTTTAGATCTGAAACCTTACTGTACTCTGGATTCCTGTAATCACTATTGGCCATTAAAGCAATTATCCTAATAAAAAGTGCAGCACATAAAACAGATTCTTGTCTTAAAGGAATCAGCCAGAGAATATAAAAGCATAAGTGAGATCATTGGTCTGTCTGTATAGAAAGATGTCTTAATTCAAACTTAAGTAAAACAGAATTTTACTGGTCTCAACCAATCATTTTTCTGGAATGTGATAGTTAAATGGAACTTTTTAAACATTTACCCCAAACATCTTTAGTTAATAAATCAAATGCATCATTCAAACTTAGCCTGTGGAAACATTTCTCGTTGCCAATTCAACATATTTGAATGAAACAACTAAATGTAAGGAAAAATATAAGGAAACTAAAGCATATTGACTGGTATTTTTTTTGTTTGCAGGTCGAGTAAATTTTTGCAAAAACAGTCTCAAGGGGACAACTGGAAACGTTGCACGTTTGCACCATATATGTAATAAATATAAGGTATAATTGCAGAAGAAGTGTGTAGATTAACTGAGAACACCCCATGATTCAGAAGCTTTGGCAGAGCTCACCTTTAGCTAAAGTTTTGCTTATATGGTGTTGTTTTCCTACATCACTGGGTAGGAATTCTGTGCCAATCTTTACCTCAGAGTGTTTTGTTTTTTTATTAATTTACACCCGTTCTCTATGTGGTTAAAGGTTTCAATTGGTCAAGGACACTATTCTTTGATTGGTCATTATAACATCTTCTTTCTTTATACAATTTGACACACCCCTTCCAATTTTGACAAATGTTATAATATTCTCTAAATAGCTGATCTGTATCCCAAAAAATTCTGTTATCAAATCCTTACCTCAGCAATAGTTCTCTTACTTCTCTTTGCTCACTTACCTTCATCTCAGTGTTTAATTGATACAAACAGTCGAAATGTTATTTCAAGGCTATTCTATTTTCAGCAGAAGTCCACGACGATCACCACTTAATTGTTTTACTTGTCAAATTTGAGTCTGGGGCTTATTAATTGTAAGTCTTTGTTGTTTCTTAGCTGGAAACTTCTACTAGTGAGGATGCTGACTTAGGGATGGGCATGACTGAGCGTGGCATCAGAAAACCTGCTATTTCTTTTTGGGGGTGCTAAACCCTTTAATGCCCTATGTATCATATTGGATGCACGGATTGACCGATAGACTTATTGCACCTTCATAGTTTAGTATGTTGTTACAAAAATAGAAGGAAATATTGAGAGAGAGAAAGAGAGAGAGAGAGAGAGACAGAGACATTATTACTTCAAATATAAAGAGACAAACAAAGATAAGAAGATAAATATCTTTTTCATCCATTTTTCTTGGGCGAGGCTTTAAAGGGTTAAGGACTTTTAAGGGTGGTTGCAGCCCTTCAGCATTGGCCCGATGATGCCCTGTTCTGAATAGTCTGGTAGGACCACTGCCATGAATATAATCACCCTACAAGTGAAATACTTATAAGATGGCATCATTTCTTTTGCTTCCGTAAAGAGTAAACAAAACAGACAAACAAACATAAAAAGCTCTATGAGACATCCCAAATAAGAAATACTTGGGATGATAAAAGATCAATTTGAAAATACAAAACAAAAGAAGCAGTTTGGATTCTCCCCCATGGGACAGAGGAAACCAGTCTGGAAAGCACATGGTCACACAGTCTCTCTCTCTCTCACACACACACACACACACACACACACACACACACACACACACACACACACACACACACACACACACACACACACTCACACACACTTTGGCTTTTATTCTGTGAATGGGGAGGCTGGCCAAAGTCATCTGGAAGCCTCAGCGTGCCAGTGAATAAATAAAGCTGTAATTAGCTAAGAAAACAGCGCCACCTGTTGGTGTCCCACCCCCTTGAATTGGGATTGTTACGGGGAGCTGTGGGACACACCTGAGCCTCCGTAGGCTTAGTGTCAAGGATCTGGCACACATCAACGAGGGTTGTGTGTGTGTGTGTGTGTGTGTGTGTGTGTGTGTGTGTGTGGAAGTCTTATTTCATGTAACCTTGTGTGTTGCTGTGCTTCCATTTGCAAAGAGGCTTACCGAGCATATGTGTTGCCATTGTGCGGAGCGTGTGTGTGTTCACGCGCGGGTCAAACTGCGTGTCCTAGGGCCCGCCTGGCAGCGGCGGGCAGAGTCAGGGGCCTGAGCATCTGGCCTGGGGGGGCTGGAGGTAGTAGCCCCCTTGTCCCACCAGACACAGGCAGTGGTGGGCAGATGGACGGGGCATGGACACTGCCAGAGGGCCGCCGGGGCAAAACCGAGCCTGAACACAGAGAGACACACACACACACAAACCCAGAGCAACACACCGCATGCGTCTGAACGACACACACAGACAGCTAATTGTGTTATTTTAGAAGAAATGGCAAATAGCTTTGCATATCGACAGAGGGGGGACAAATCCAGACGTGTGGGACAGGATTTCTGAGTGACAGAGCACGTGTGTTACACTTCATCATCGTCTGAGACTGTAGTGGTGTACATTTACACACTAAATCAGTCTTTTTCCTTTTTTTTTTTAACCATCTGCAGCTGCTTCACAACGTCCCCGATACAAAGACCTGCCCAAAATGACCCCGTACCGACGAATGTTTAAAAGACTTGACAGGGTATTTGAAAGGGAGGTGTTGGTGTGTGGGATCGCCCAGGAGCCGGGGCGGTGGTGCGGGAGGTAGCCACCGGCTCCAGCAGTCCAGAGAGCCACAGATGCTCCGCTGTTTGTGTGTGTTGACTCTCTGTAATTTGTTTGCTCTAATTTGTTTTGCCGTGCCGGGGGAGTTCGGATTTTAATTTTGCTCTGTGTGTGTTTACCCCTCTTTGTGGATCGCTGATCTGTTAAGCGCAGAGAGAGGGAGAGACAGTCAGAGAGGAGGGTGGGCTGTTCACGGGGCCAAATTAAAAAAAAAGAAGGGGAGCTGTGCAGATTGTTTTAAGCTCTGGCAGCCCCCTTCAGGCCCAAAGGCTTTGCTCGCAGCCTGCACCTGCTCCGTCCCCCGGGAGCCTGGTTCCTGAACCGTGGCCCTCGCTTCTCCTCCTCGGGCCCCTAGCCCAGCCGCCTCATTCCCTCCACTTCTGTCCTCTCCACCGCAACTTCTTTATCTGTCTTCATTCTGTTCCTTCCCCTCTATTCTCTCTGCTGTTTTCTCTTTCTTCTTCCCAGTGGCTCCTGGGTGACTCCTTCCATTCCCAGAGCTGGCCTTTTCACCCCTTTTCTCCTCTTCACCACCTGCTCCTCTGCTCCTCTTAATCGTCCCTCTTTCCTTGTTTTGCTCTTGGTAACTTCCACTCTTTGCCCAAACTCAATTTTGTCTTTTCAACCCAATTTTTCTATTGCATCAAACTCCCTCGCCAGCCGTGTCTTTCCACCTCCTCTCCGGCTGCTTTCCTGTCTCCAGAATTTGGCGGGCTCTTAAAGATTATGACTTCTTTAGTTTAATAGAAATAAGCGTTAAATACAGTCAAAATAGCAAGAACATTTTTTACAAGCCCCAAAATGAGATGAACTCAAAACAAACAATGTGTTTAAAATTGTCACAGCTAATTCTTTATTGAAATCTTCCAGACTTTTTATGGCTGGATGGCCATAGGTAGTTTTATCAGTCAGTCTGCTTTACAGTATGTAAAGTATGGTACACATTATTTACATGACACCAGCAGTGATGCTATGACACAGTTACGACACATCTAGCTGTAAAATGGCTTGATAAAAATTACCTCCCACCGCGCTGTGGTCCCTGGACCCGAACAGGTGACTGTTGAGCAGGTGGCTCAGAACTGGACAGGTCAGGCTGTCACAACATAGGCAGGACGTTATGATGGATGAGCATTCTGTCTACTGAATCTGGGCAGGTCTTGCATATTCAGACGTTGGTCTACGAAAAGTTTCCCTCCTCAAAAACTGCAGAAACTTTAATCCCTACTCTACAATCAGTTACCTCAAACGGTACACACACATGCAGATGATTCAGTTTGTTTGCTTTGCCCAGGTTTAAGATTAGGTTTACGTTTAGGATTAAGGTTAAACTCAGCAAAATGGAGGGGAAATACGTCTAGTCGGTAGTATTTCATCAGCGTTGTTTCCTGACCTGATGGAAATACCAGAAGGAACCGTGAAGGTGTTCTTGCAGATAAACTGATGTCCAGTAATCGCTTGTCTTTTCTTGGTCTTCATTTCCTGCTAGGAATGGTTAAAGAGTTTAAATAGTCCTCTGTGTCATTTGTTACTGGGAATTTAGTGTCCGCAGGGCTTTAAGTTTAGCTTCATCAAAGGTCAAAGGTTAAATGGAACAAAAACAGAAAGGTTGGAGCTGAGAGAAACTGTAAAGCTCACTGTCGCCTCACCACCAGTGGCTTCTTTCATATTATACATGGCTCCCCTTCATATGAAAACACTATCAAAGACAGTTTTTGGTAAGCCTTCCAGAAAATGTTGTTCTACAAAACCGGATCCAGTTTGTTCTGTAATTGACCACGTTTTATCTGATGGACAAGCCGCTGATAAAATGTTCTAAATAAAGCGAATGAAGTATGTGATCTCTGCTGTGATGTCAGGTGTCAGACTGGAATACACTGGAATAATTTGTATTGATTGTTTGTACTTGATATTTGATTTTTTTTTTTTGCTCTGTGTGTGATTACCCCACACAGTTTTCCAGCCACATTCTGCCCGTTGACAGCAGTCTTCACTTTCCGCAGCAGAAGTAATTTAGACAGATAGTTTGGTTGATTTTTCCTTCCACTAAGTCCCCTGCTCTTTGTTAGGAGGCAGAAATCCTACAGACACATATTGCTTAAAAAAGACAAGATTCCACTGGATGTTTAAGTAGTTCTTTCTAATTAGCGTGACCTATCTACACGACTAAAGTCACATCTACTCTATATGTACCATTATCATTTTTACAGTCACCACATTTCAGTTATGAGCACCTCCGCTAAGCTAACCGTGACAATTTCCCAAACACTTTGGTCCATGTTTCCATCATTTCAGCTCCTTTTGATTTGGTATTCTCACTGAGTCTACAAAGACCTTTCCATCGCCGGCTGTATGACTGACATTCCCACCCAAAAACATTCACATAAGCAATACAGACCTCTGGCAGCATTATCACTGTGAGAACATTTTCTGTTCTCCATTACATCAGCATTTCCCTCTCTTCTAGCCTATTCCCTGCATCTCTTCTGGAACAAGGTGAAAAAAAAATTCCACTAGTGCAAAATAACATCTCGCTGTGAGTAATCAAAAAAAGAAAAGAAAAATACCAAAAATATATATGTATATCTATGTATAGATTTGACACACGCATTTGTATAGAAAGAAAGAAATTCAAATGGCACTGATAATTTATCATATAACAACAAAAACTGCCAAAATTGTAATCTTCTGTCCACTAAGGCTGATGTGTTGCTGCAACCCAACGGCAAAATGCAATGCGTGTGCAAATAACACCATAACACTCTGACAAGTCACCTATGGATTCAGAATACGATGGTGGGAATAATGGAGAAATAACCTGTGCTGTTCAAATGAAAGCATATTCCTCCTGCTGGAGAATGGGAGGGACATCCTGTTGACCGATGGCTCCATCTAGTGGTCCAGTATGAGAACAACAGATTTAAGGTGGCACCACAAGGTGTAGAAATCAATTATGAAAAACTTGCCACAGAAAGATAACAAACCCCAAGCATCTAATTGCTCACAGAAGATAACAAACGTTATAGCTGGTGAAAGAAAGAGGTGCAAATCGGCACATCTCTCCCTTTCTGGGTGCTCTCCGTTCCACAGACCTACATGTGGATGTGGGACGATTCGGACGGTCAAACAGCATTTTGATGCTCCACACAAGCAGCACGAGGAAATGACACAAGGATGAGTTTAGGACACGGACTGGCACTCAGTGTCATCTGTGCTTACTATTCAGTGCGCGGATGGTAAGCAGCAGAGGCACGGCAGCTGTTCCTTTTTAACCACATGATCAATCGCCACCTGTTGGAATGGGTTTGGTGTTATGAAGCATGGCAGAGTGGTGATTAGTTGTATCATTTCATAGCAAGTGAAGTGCCACCTGTCTTGTCAGCAACACTCTTTTTCTCATGGAATCCGACGATCACTTCCAGACAACCTCACAGCAACTCCTGGATCTGAGAGCGAGACAAATAAGGCAAAGAGGAACTGCCGCAAGGACATTCCTGGCAATGCAGGAGGGGACAAACCGTACAGTAGCATGTAATAGTAGGAGGTTCAGTTTGTGTCCTCTGCATATAAACACCCAGTCTGTTTGTTAGGAAGCTGTAACATGCTGGGTCTTGGAGGTGGAGGAGCTGGAATAGTTTCCAAAGATGTACGAGCCGTTGTCTGGGCAGCCTGTCCCAGCCAGATTCGATTATCAAAACCTCACAGCTTGTGGGGTAGACTATTCCAGTCCTCTGTCGCTCTTAATAAGTCCGCAAGCCATTAGTCAAACCTCTAGGTCGGGCATTAACTCCTCCTTGAGCAGGGTGTCATTGTCAGACCCCGTTCCCACGTCCGAATCAAAGAGTGAGTGGTCTGAGACAGGGGAGGCTGTGTGGGAGTTCCCTGCTGAGTGGCTGCCGCCGTCGCTGTCATCCAGAGTGTCAGTCCGAGAGAAGAGGCCGAAGTCCGGCAGCCCCGCGGCAGAGCCGCCGCTGCTGCTGCTGCTGCTCTCGCTGTCCCCGTCGTAATAAAGATCATCCACCTCCACGAACCACTCAGGCCAGAACCGTCTCCGCATCCGCTCGCAGAACATGGCCAGGTTGATCAGCTCCCCTGTGCAGGGAGAGCCACAGCTGAAATCAGCTTACCAGCGCTACGAGTCTGATACCATCCTGTAGTACGATACGCATTCAAGTGAAGCATCACATTTTCATTTTGCAAGCACTGATATGATCTAGAGGTTAAAAAACAACAGCAACTGGATGAGAGCATCATTCCCCAGCAAATAAAATCAACTTGGTACCAGGAATCCTTTGATGTCTTCATGTTGGACCAACATAATGACAACTCTATAAATCAGTTATGCACGGTTTCAAAAACTTCTTAAGTCCAAACTCAAGGACCCAAAGCACATATACAGGCTGTGGAAAACCCTCCCTTCTGATCCTAACCCCATCAAAAGAATTTGGATTGAGCTTGACCAAAGAGTTTAAACCGTTTAGCTTGCAAACTGTTCCGTGGCTTTCTTTTAAGTGACAGAAACGCCCTTGATGAACAGTATAGATCGGCTCAGACGCATGCGAGTTATAACTGAAGGTGAAGCTTCTGTAGAAATCAAACTTTACATCAACTTATGTTTTCATATTTCCTGACAATCTTCCTGTCAACATTAACTTTAAAGCAAAGCACTGCGTCTGTTTTTGGCATATTCTTATTTGTGGGGACAATGAACGCTTGTGGCGGTTTTGTCAGTACTACCAGTGTCTTTTCACAGCTCACAGCTTAAGGATGGAGTGATTAGTCTGTAGCGACTTTATATTTAGTAGTTTGTCACATGTGTGTGCATCCTGAACAGGTGCTGACCTTTGATGAGCTGCTCTGGTCGTGTCCCAGGTAGAGTCCACATAGCCTGAGCCAGGAGCCCGAACACAGTGGCATCTAATGTTGACATCTTAGCGCCCATAAAGTATTTTTTATCACCTACATAACAGAAAACAGACAGGAAACAGACGCAAGAAAAAATGTAAAATACTTATGCAATTATGTGTACATAGCTAAATGAACAAGTTAGTAGGTATAAACCTAACAATCAATCATACAATGGACTTCTAAACCTCGTTGCTTTTTGTTACCAGTACTTCAAATTGTACTTTGGGTTTTATCTTCATGCAAGACAAGAAGATAATTTTTCTCATTTATGTAAACACTTGCTCTGGGTCTGTTTTTAACCTTGATTGAGCTTATCGCTGTCACGTCTGGTGTTTCGTCATGTCATGATTACCTATTGTGTACACCTGGGGTTCCCCTCCCTCATGTGTTTAAATAGTCCTCGTTTCCCCTTGTCTTGTGCGAGTGCGTTCTAGTCCGTCTTGTCTGTCTGTCCTTCGCCACCCCCACGCCAGGTTTGTTTTTTGCCACAGTTTTGTTAATCGTTATTTTGTTACTTTGTCACAGTCATAGTTTTGCCTCAGTCTTGTTATTCTTTACTTTGTTACTTTGCCTTTGCTCACAGTTTTCCACAGCTTTGATTTGTACTTTGTCTGGACATTCACTCACTCATGAGTGTTTTTTGCTGCAATAAACCTTGTTTCCGTCATCTCCGCACCTGAGTCCTCCCTCCATGAACCACCCCACATGACAATCGCGGTATACAATCACTCATCTGTTGCTTTGACAAATTACTTAGTTTTCTTATTTTCATATCTTTAATTGCAACTAACTTAACAATAATTTTAAGGCTAATCCCATGCATCTCACCAGCTGCTCCAAAATGTTTTCAAACTTTTTATTCTAAAGCTGTATGAGCTCATTTTCTAACTTGCTGCTACCTGCATGGTGATGGTGGTTTAGGTGTATTATTCTTCACCATCACAGAAAAATGAATAGAATAATTTAATAAAGTCCTCTGTGTTTTGTAAAATATGTGGGGAACTGCACAATACAACCCAACAGCTGCTGAAATGCCTTACTGTTGGAAATGTCTGTCCTTTCTTACAGGTCATCTTTCCTAAATGTGCTGTTCTTTGACAGAATACCTTTAACGTGTTTCAGTGGATCTCACAAGACATATTACACTATACGGATGCTATGAGGGGAGCAACCACAACAGTGGATGGTTTTATTCTGGGAATAGCTATGCATTTTAACACAAGTGGTCATTAACTACAATGCTACTAACGGATCAATAAGAGGCTCCTTTTAGTACTCCACCTGATGGCTTATTTCCATCTGAAGGCAGATATTCTCTTTGGCTGTCACCTAGATCTTGCCCGCTTTAATCTTCTAGGCACTAACCGATATTCAACTGTGGTTTTGGAAGAAGGTGAAGCGCATGAAGTTGTGGACCCACCCAGCAGAGTAGCCAGCGTCCTCATGTCTTTCTCCATCAGTGTGTAGACCTCCTCCTTGGAGAACCGTCCGATGCCATGGCCGTACATCTCCCTGCGCACCATGCCGCCGTTCAGGTGGCTCAGCAGCCACTTCAGTGTGTCGCTCAGGGGCCCGCTCATTGCCAGCAGCTTCTGCGTTTCCTCCAGGTTGTCCACCCACTGACAGTAGGCTATTGCCCTGAGGGGAGACATAAAGAAGACAACATTTTATTGGCATCATGCCAGTGGGACTGGCTACAGCACATTTAGAACTGTTTAGAACTGAAAACAGTTACAGCAATATCTGAAATGTCACATTGAAGTCAATTGTCATCGTTAATTATTTACATCTAAATAAGGAAGAAAACTATTTTTTTGTTTATTTAAAACAATTCCAACAATTCTAAATTTGCCAAAAATAATCCCTAACTCTTGGACTACATACACACTGTCAACCAAACACAAGATAAAAATATTCCTTTAAAGGACATTTTTTGTGTAGTTTACATATCATAGAATTAAGATATGAGAAGCAAATCATCAACTTATCCATGCTCCATCAGTCTAAGATGTGAAGTAATGACTAATGAAGAGTGGTGTCAACAGAATCTTTTAATGAGGGTCCAGCCACTGCTTCCTTTTTCCAACAAAGCTTTATATAAAAGTGTACCACCCCTTCCGTCCCTTTGCCATCAATTAGGCACAGTGCTCTCCACCAATTACATATTTTCAGCTAATCTAACTGCCTGCTTGTTGTTTTGCACAAGCATAAAAGTTTGTAGTTAGTCTTTGGCTCTGAATAATAAATCTAGAGTAAAGATGTTATTGGTCAGCTCCACGACAAATATACAGATAGAGAGACATAATAGTCCAACTGCTTTGGACTTTCTCCTTTGACAACATCAAATGTTGCTGTAGAAAAAAGCACCATGTGAATCCCCCTTTTGAAGAGAACATAAGTGGGTCTAAAGCCATTCTGAAGTCAGGGAGAGATTTATCACATCAAAATGGTTCTCCAGTGCACAGCTGAATATTTTACTCAAAGGATCCTCCTTTAATCCCCCTTTTAAAATCAGCTGCTTATTATCTGCTTATCGCTGTTTGTGACCATTAAACATTGCATAATAAGGCCTATAAAAGATAACTGCTTCATGCCTTCATCTGATTAATGAACAGTCAGAATAATGTTCTTTTGGTAAATAGATTACGATCTGAGATCTTTTTCTCTGTTTTTCCAGCCAGTGCTCTGTGTGTGTGTAGTCACTAATGAGATTAGGAAGCGACACGCTGTGATTACTTGTGGTTTTTCAGATTACCTCACATAGAAGAAGGCCTCAGCTCATCTGAGAAACCAGAAGGCTGATGTCTTATATCTTCTAGAAGCTTATGAACTGTAAAGTGACTGTTCAAAGGGCCGACTTTTCATTCTTTTGTTCACTGTATATGATTACTAACTCGACTTAACAGAATTTAAGTGTCTGGTATATATATTCCTGAGCGGTTACTTTCTCCGTTTCACACACTGTGTGTTATATTTAATGTCTTATATAAGAAGACAGACCTTGGGTTTTGGGTTTGAAAAAAATAAAAATGGACCCACATAGCCAGGAGTTAAAGAGTAAATAGCAAATTCACAGTAAAAAATTCATGCCCGTGAAGTGTGCAATAAAGGGATTACAAAAAAAATAATGGACAGTAAATTTTTAATTAATGAATGCGAGTGTTTTGGCCATTTTGGGATGAGACGAGACTTCTTCCAGGTGAAACTGACCTGAGCCTATGTTTAAGTTGAAAACAATTCCGAAAACCATGGTGACGGAAAAAAATGAACATATTCTGCAAAAATCAAAGCTAAAATGATCTTTATATTTTGCCATAGCCTTAGTACTAGCGAAAACATACTTTCTGACATTAATTATCTCTTTTTGTGTCCAATATGTGTTTTTTCAAGCTACTAAAAAGCCTATTTCCTAATGAACTGGTCTAAACAACGTCTGTGCCATAAAAAACTAATTTATTAGCGTTATTTAGCATTGGTTAGCTAAAATTGAGAAGTAAGAACGTTTTCTGAACTGCAATCATGATAAACTCGTTCTCTTCTGCATTTTTCCCCAACCAAATCCTTCATCATAAGATTTAGTAAAAAAAAAAATCTTCAAACACAGTTATCTTGATAAGATGTTTGGACAGAAAGCATCACAGCTAATAATAGGGTAGTGCCACAGCTGAAAGATGTTCTGTTACCTGTACTTGTATATCTATTATTCAGTCATTTGCCATTCATTTATTTAGTTAAAATGTAACCAGTAGGGTGACTTAGTATGTTAAGGATTGCATCCTGTAGCTGCTGCTTGACTGGGTCTCTTCACAGCAACCTGCTGCCACACTGCCCTTCTCTGCCATAAATAATTCAGCTGAATATGTTTATATGTGGGTCTAATTATGGCAGGGAGGTCTTAGTTTGAGATAAAGAGCAGATAGGAGAATGTGTTACATCAGTGACCTCTGCTGCTTTCACCACAAATTACAATGTTACTTATGTCATAACCTCTTAACTACTACCATGTTTACATTTTTTTGTTTAATTTTAGGAGTAAGCTTCAAGAATTTCATTCAAAGTGAATCCTATCAATTTCAAACAAAGGACAGTGGGCCACATGGCACTGGAGCAGCCAAGGTTAGATCAGTGTTTGTGAAAGGGGAGTGGAGGGTGGAAGATGGATAGAGCTTTTAGGTAATGGAAACCACTCTGTGTCTCTCCCTGTTAGGGAGGAGTGGTGAAAATTATTTCCAAGCAGCAGTGGATGTCTGTCCCAGTGGCACTGGAGTGAGTCACCACTGCGATGGATGGCAGAAGGCGCAGCAGGGATAGGGAGTCTGTGTCAGCCCAGGCTGTAAGGTATTATGTAGAATGCTTATGTAAAGCTGGGAGGACACTCAACAGAACAAATCTTCCATCATGGCCTGTGACAATACTGGTGCAGCTATAATGCACTTTTTAACGAACTGATCCCAGTTTTTTACTCCATTTGTCCTTTCTTGATCCCATCTACTGAAATTTAGGTTGAATTAAAACTGACATTTTTTCATTTAAGGCCTTTTCATAATGGCATCTGTTATTGACTCTTTTTAAAATAAGAATTACAATATCATGTTTCATTACAAAAAAGACAAAACTAATACCATTTTGTCTAATTCTAAAGGACTTCGTTATGCCTTTTTAAAAATCTAAAAATGACTAAAACAACAGTTTAAATTCTCTTACAACACTTTTAAAAAGCTTTCACAGAATAAACTCTAAGGCGTGTTACGTGTCAGTTGGAAAGCGTTACCAGTAGAGGTGTTCTTCAACCATTTTGGTGACAGCCCGTGACACGGCTCTTTCCTGAGGGGTGAGGTTCTTGTTGAGGTTGACCCCAAGCTTCTCCTCCAAGAAATCCACGATGAACTCGGACCCTGACACCTGCTCGTGGTTGTACTCGATCCATGGCATCTTTCCCTGCGGCGACAGCCTCCCATCGAAGTAGTTCTGCACAGGCATAAAGCTTCATGTGAGATCACAAGCTCATACACATCCTTTTTGTTATCTAGTTGTTCTGTGTCACCACCTACTCAAAGTTAGAGTAGTGATTTAATATTTGCCTTGTATTTTTATATTCAGAACAAATTAGCCAACACAGACAGTGTTTGATGCCCTTAGCAGCAATATTATGTTCTTTATTGAAATGTTGAAAATAATTATTTCAAGAATTTCAGAATATTTGTATGAAGACAAAGTCAAATCATCTTTAAATAAATTTGTTTCATTTCAAGCCTCTTTTGGGTCAATCAAAATTAAGTGTTGAGAGGTTTTGGGGACATTTGTATGCATATTCCAACATTTCTCATATTAAGTATGCATAAATACGTTTAATTTAATTAATGTTTTGTATGAAAACAATGTGAAACTCATATGTTAAAGAATAAATTTAATAACATTTGAATAGAAAGCTCTTTTTACTTTTTTAAAAGTCTGTGTTAATGTTGCTTCTCAGTTTGAATTACGCATATTTTTTATTACAACTTTGAAGTGTCGAAAGACTCAAGGAATCCCCAGCAGGTGTGACATCTGTGCACAAAGTGCAGTAATGAGCTTGTCAGTCACCTGGTAAGGCAGATCCACCATGCGCAGGTATGTCTCTATCTTGAGGCAGAAGGGGGAGAGGCTGGGGACGCCATTCTTTGGTCTGGAGAACTGATGGAGTATGATGGCATCTTTAGAGTCCAACTCCTGCTCCTTCCTACAGAACGCACAAAAGGAGAAAAAGTCATTATTAATCATGTGGCTGTTTACATTTTGCTCTCTGTAACTACTATTACATCTTAAGATTGAATAGAAAGAGAAACATGAGTAATATTAGGTTGTGGTTTCCCTTATTTTTTCAAATCAACATTCAGGTCCTATACAATGAATCATACACAAAGAGAAGAGACGTAAAACCAGTGTTTTAGGATTTTGGGTGTGCTATTTTCCCCCTGAGGGCTATTTTTACAGACAGGATGGTAAGCTTTATCTTGTCCCTGCTAATAAATGTTGACGTAAACAAGCACAACAGTAAGCAGACCTCGCTGACGCTTCTTCATTCCTGGAAAACGTGGACCTTAAACCAGTCTGGCTGTGAGTGATTGATGTTCCTGGAGGTTTTCTGGGTCAGTGTGTGCTGCGTGATAAATACTGAACATAACTCAGCATGAGAGCATAAATCTGGACTTTGCTCGGTTTAGTTTTTGTGTTTAACAAACCTTCTTAGGAGGAACGGGTCATAGCTGTAGTTTATTATAGCAAAGTGACACAGCATGCCAATCCCCACATCCCTTAGCTCTGTTATTTTTACACAACGCTACCCACTAACAAGCACTTATAGAGGAAAACTTACAGAGGAAGTTACAAAGCTGTGCTGTAGCTCAAGTGCTTCATTATCTGTGGGAGAATTTGTCACGCTTTTCTGTGCTGGCTAAGACCTAAACTGTCATGTTCAGTAATAGGCAACTGTGTTTTGTATCACTGAACACATTTAACTTATGTCTCATACCGACAATTTGTTCTGTGATCGTCTGCTAAAGCTGGGTTGGATTTGAACTACAAGACTGATAGGGGTTTTATAAATTACTATAAAACACTACTAACGTTTTTTCATTGTATTAACTGAGTGGTATAAAAGGTGGGTTTGGATTTATTTAGTAAATGAGTCACCATGCTGCTCAAACTGACAATACACAAAGGTGCCGCTGTACTTTTTGCCAGCAGCCATGAGGCACTTAACGGTTTACTGGAGGGCACTTAGGTAAGAAGGAGAAAACAGAACAGAAAGGAACAAAAAAGCCACCTATTGCCAATCTTTATTTCACAAAAAACTGAGCTAAAATGCAGAAACAGTGTGGGAAAGAAACGTCAGAGTACAGAAGGCATGAAACTGCTATTTTATGCTAGTTAAATGATCATCAGTGAGTGAGAGCACCTCCATAAAAGCTGAAGCTTTGCCAGTTTGCTGGTATGGAACCATCAGTTTTAAGTTAATACAATGCCTAAGAGGAACGACATCAATGATCATTGTCACTTTCCGTCAATCTAGGAGGAACGGTTAGGACAAGTCCAAACAACTTGGAGGTGCTAGTTCTACATAGAAAAATCATTCACAAGAGAAAAATTGTGGACAACTGCCAATCATCCCAGCGAGCTCAACCAAAGGTCAGACTGTGTAAAGCTTGGAGAAACAGCAAAATACACATTCAGTTTAGTTGAATCTGTACTCCTTTGGCCCTCAATTATGCTATGAAAGTGTTACTTTGTAATGTGATTCTTATTCACATATATATACTAATGCTCAGCATATAACGGTACAGATAAAGGCCTTGATTTGCATGTAACAAGATAAAATTATTCAAGAGTGCCTTGCAAACAAAAGGCACATGGTCGCTCAGCTTAAGTATGTAATGTTGCCCCTGAATAAATCACAAGACCTCTGGAGCAATGTTTGCCCATAATGCACAGCAGCACAGTAAAAGAGTCAGAATGTATCATCTGAAGGACAATGTTTGGTTAGTAAATCAGATCATGTAGATTTATTCATCTACTTGCTTAATTCCTCAACCATTCAACTCTTATGTGTAAAACTTTAGGATGGAAAGAGGATGTGTTTTTCCATCTAAGATATTGTAAGCCATATTCCCATAAATTTTATATAAATTTTTTGGCTACCATAGGTTCATGTGAAATCTGTTTTTCTTCAGATGTTATTGTCATAATTTCCCAGAACACACAGACCCTGTCTGCTCTTTTTATCATCTCTTTTATCACAAACCAATATGTTTTACGCTGGACTGACTTACAGAAATGTAGCTACATGTTGTGCTAACAGGAGTGGAACATGGTTTTATTCCAGCTATTCAGTCCATCAACTCTTGAAATTAACCCCTTGGACCTAGGTCACATAACTCTGTCTAAATGTTGGTAAAATTTGGTAAAGGAAACACTGTTAATTATCTCATCTTCTGGTTTTACAGCTACGTAATAACTGTCACTAGAACTCTTCCTCTGAGGTCATGTGATTTGTATGGTTTCCTTATCCCATAATAATTTTATGGAAAGAATAAACCAGTGTTGCTATAGCTCATTGGATGCCATATGTCACCTTATTCAGGTGTACTAGCAACACTAAACCTGTTTATGAAGCTCCAACCACTGGATGTTAATTCAATAATTAATTTAACGGGGTGAGACGTAAAGCTATACATATTTTAAAAAATGCTGCATTTGCAATTCCCCTGATTCGGATTGTACTTACTGTATTATCACACAGACAACAGCAGTGTTTGTAAGGTGTCAAATCCAATTGAGATGGAACAGATGCTGATGTGGATTAGTTTTGGATTAATTTCCCCCTTCACCATGTATTAATCATTAAAATACACCCTTCTGTTCTTCACTATATCTATTCAGTCTAGTTGTGTCTCTGTCCACTGCTCTGTGGTGCTGAACAAGTAGCTGTCAGCACCAGCAGGGTGCTGAAAACATCCCACATCTGCATGCTATTTTTAGAGATAACCCTTCTGCATCTCACCCATCTGACTAGCCGTGAGGACCCATTCAAAACCGACAGAAGATTCCATATGTCTCACTGAGGGGAATGGTCGGAGCTGCCTACTATAGCGGATAGCCTCTGCATCACATGCTTCCATCAGATGAAGACGGCAGGCTGCGGGGGTCCAGCATCAGCAGCCTGCACGTGATTCAGCACCCAACGCAAGGTTACACGGCTTATGCTGGTGGGGGGAGAGGAGGGGAGGGGCAGCCAGAGCACAAACTACGAGGCCACTGTAACAGGATGTACTTACCGCCCGGGATAGGCCATGCCCAAATATAATCCCCCTTCTGACAAGCGGGAATTCTTTAATCTGGCAATAGTGCTGTGTGATTCCCTTTAACGTGACAGGGCCCCGTCTTATCCCAATTCATCCCCTTTGACAACCCCTATCAAGCACATCAAATGCCTTTCTTTTCCCTCCGTGTCATTCAGCGCAGATTCGCTGGGCTCTGGCGGAGTGCTCCATTTATACACGCTCAGGTGCCGGTGAGGGCTGGCACGGGAGCTGGCACACGAGCGGACGCGTGACTCCGTTTTTATTTATTTATTTATTTACTTTCTCCTAGAGCTGTCGTGTCCTTGGAAGGAATCGAAAGGGGGTTGAAGCCACCGGCAACCACCGCGACATCTGCCAGTGTCCATTTGTGCTTTTATGCCGGCCCACCGTAAATACGGCCGATCGGCCCCCGCCGGCAGGTGGGATATGAAATTAGGGACGGATGAATAAGAAATATGTAAGGCTGGCGGGCTGAAACGTGCCTGCGTGGTGCCGTGTTTTCCTACCTGATGGCGAGCAGCTCGTGTAGCAGGTAGGCTGCGGCAGCCAGCAGGGCTCCCCCGGTGATGTACAGGGTCTTCTTCCACCAGGACTCCGAGCCCAGAGCCGACATGATGCCCCCGTAGTCCTGCAGGGGGAAAGCGATGATGTATCCATACAGCGACTGCTGCTGCTCGGGGCCGCACAGGCCGAGCGGAAGGCTGTGATTCCGCCCAAGTTCGACCACGCACGGCCTTGAGGAGGCGAACCCAGCAGCCCAGTGCATCCTCCCAACTTCGGTTACAACCCTCCCGCTTCCTCCCGGCTGCGGTCGCCGTTAGGCTTCATGGACACGGCCGGCAGGCAGGTCTCTTACGGCATGGCTGCGGGCAGGCCGGCGGCTACTTATCCAGAAAACTGCAAAGTGTAAACATTGCGCCTCCACCCCTCCCCGGGAAGATGCTCAGCACCCAGCTGGCCCTCCTATGCAGGTTCTAGAAATCATTGTTAAGTAAGGAGGACATATAACAAAACCGCTTCCTGTTTGGATTACCAAAATAAATGTTGTAACACTTCACGACTTCATAACATCGAGTTTCGTAACATTTTTTCTTTACTGTTAATATGGGTAGCTTTCTCAAATGTTACACTCCCCCGTGACTATTCAAACGATTGTATAGACTTTGTGACTTTCCACTGGGCCTGTCTTTTCAGAGTCTGACCATCAACATCCACAGTGACCTCAAACCTAATTCTGTTGAAACAGCTTTGATCACTCTCAATCAGAAACAAAGAATGACAAGCTGGAATACAAAACTAACTAAATAAAGAACAAAATAGCAGTAGTTTTGCCACCGCCAGAAGAACTCTAACTAAAGCTACTATAACTTGAGGGTTCATTTAGTGGTTGGATCACTCTCCAGAGGGAGAAGCAGGGGGATGGAGACAGGTGAATTTTTCTGAAAACTATGTTTTTTCCAACTTTGGAAAAATCCCCACTTTCTTGTGTTTCTCACATGACTAAACATACCAATGAAATGCCAGAATCTATACTAAGGCAAAGGCAGATTCTACTAAATGTCTCAAAGATGCAGACGTAAATTAACTCAAATATAAATAATATGAACTTGTAAATTAACTTTACACTACTTTTAAATTAAAATTTTCTAACAGGCTAATACAATCAGGTTTAATTTAATATATTTGGAATATGTTTGTGATTTGTGTGAAGTAACACAGATGCTAAATAAAGATGACTATTATCCGGACATGGAGCCTGACAACGTGTATGTTTTTGGACGGTGGGAGACTCGGGAGAACCGGGAACCTTCTTACTGCGACTGTGCTAACCACCGCGGCACTATTGATTAAAAGTGCCAAAACCTTTATTTTTAAAGGCAAAGAAAAACCATTTCCGGTATGACGGCGTTAAACTGCGCTACCCTGACTCAGTTCAACCATTGTCTCATAAGGAGCCGCCCCGCCCTGACGATGAGGTGGAAGTTTATTTGCTTCTAACCATTTATTGGGAATGTGTCCCAGATGTTTTTTCTGGCTGTTGTGGTCACTCCAATGCTACTAGAGCAAAAGGAAAAGGAAAGTGGCACTGTAGAGTCTAATATACTTAGCCCGATATTTAGATTAATGGTATATTTGTCAATAAACTCTACTGTTAATTGTCATGGAAAGATTTTACTGTGTGTTTGCACTTTTTGGTTATTACTAGAATTGTCCGATGTTCCTTTTCTTTGGTTCCTTAGACTGAAAATGACTGGAAGTCAATGATTTTATTCCTCCTTTAATGTCATCATGTAGTTTGAGAGTGTTCTGAATGAATTTAGTGGGGTCTTAAGGATATGGGTTCTTAGGTGGATGATGTTGAAATGGGATTTGCTTTTGTTGCCCACAAATTCTGATGGGCTGTAGTGGTGGGGCAGCTTTTTCCGTCCTCAATGTAAGGTGGTAGGTGGTACATGTCTTTTGTCATGTGTCTTTTCAGACTTCCCCTCCGGTGTTAATATTTCTTAACCTAGATGCATCTCTACAGTGGCCAAGAGGATGTAGGGTTAGAGGTGGACGTGGTTTAAACTGGGTCTCCTCTTGCTGCCCACAAATTGTGATGGGTGGTAGACCATTTTCTCAGCTGTATTCTTCTTCAAGTCTCGGTGGAGGTCCAGGTAGATGTGCTGTTTCAGGAGATATGGTCTGTGACGATTGTTTTGTGGCACTATCATCCGAGTCCGGATAGGTCTGACTGATCCAGGAAGACATTTGTATGTAATCTGTATGTAATTTGTATGTTCCTCCTTTTTATAGATTTCTTTTTCAATGTTTTCTTTCAATCCATTAAGAACTTCACAGATCCATTTTAAATCATTCTCACATTTAGTAATTCTTTGACTTATTTTGTCAAGTTTCCTAACTTTGGGTTTATCTTCAGGTGGAAGGGGTCATGTTTAATTGTGTGTAAGTCCATTATAAGGGAAGGGATTTTCAAAAAAAAGAACTGAATAAAAGTATCAGTTGGAAAATGGTTCTCCTACATTTCAATACAATCTCTCTCCTGCTTCACCTCTTCAACAATCTCCTAAATTATTTGTGGCTTTACATCATTGATGCCCCATTGATTTTTCCCAAAGAGGCCTAGATATTCACCTGTGTTTTTCCACGCTTGAATATTTGTGCCAACACCTGATGAGATAATGGGCTCACAGGTTGGACCACATGCAGCACTGATCAACTCAACCTTACCAGACTGCCAAGACTTCACCAGAGGAGGAGGACGCACTGACACATTCCACCCTGGAAATGTTTCAAACGGTCCATTATCGGCTTCCCTTTTAAATCCAAAATCGTGAATATCCCACTGACAAACCCTTCCGCTACTGTCACCGGTCACCAGTGTCTTCTCTGATTCATCAGTGGTCATACAGCTAATGGTCACATTATCCATTTCAACCACTCTGAACTTCCTGATTATCCCTCCTTCTGCCTTTACTGACCAAGCTCCAATAAAACAACTTTCTGCGATCTGTATTTCTACTTCTCTGGTCTTCAGAAACAATAATAGGATTTACCTAGGTCTCCTTACAGACAGGTGTTTCTGATCTAGCAAATTGGCAGACACAATACCAGCCTGACCTGTATGTCTAGAATATTCTAGGCAAAGAATCAGCATCCCAAACAGCTACATTTCCATGGCTAGATGCTGCATTCAGGGTGTTGTGGTGGACATCCTCTCAAAGACGAGACAAGGAGTACAGGGACGAGTGTTTTGATCTCATGGTCGTCATGGTGAAGCTTAATGCAGCCACTCCTTCAACACCCAAATCCTCCTCTCCCAAAGAGGTGCTGAAACGATGGTTTACAAAGGGTCATTTCTTCACACGACACCTCAGTTGGTATTCTTCTGGCCACCGACAAAAATGTGTTGCTGAGTCACCTTCTGAACACGTTATATCATATAAGAAAACGGCCCATTTTCAAACGGAGACAGACAAGTTCAAGTCTGTTCTTAAGTACCGTTTAATAAGGTCAAAGGAGGCCACGCTTCACCTTGACCGTGGGTGTAGCCGGCCGTTCCTTTTTTTAGTTAGTGGTCAAACAAAGTGGGCAAAAGTAAGCAGGAAACTTACTCTGGCACAACTTCTGAAGTGCAGAAGGACAGCCATGTCGACGGCTCAATCCAGGTGAGGCGTCGGTCCGTTTATCGTGCATGCCGGGGACTGGCGGGAGACAACTTGGAGGAAAGAGGATCCCGTAGCTTAGTTACATCACCGTCCCCAACCGCTGTGCAGTCGGTAAGCTCCCGGCTGACGTCTCCCACCTGCCGCCGGCGGCCAGGTCGCTGCTGGAAACTCCCGTTTAAGGCCAACTTGGCGAACTAATGATGTGGCGACACGCGCTTAATCCCCTCACCGACTCGCGCCGGAGTCTCCGCCGTAGCCATGGCGACGGTCAAATGAGCCGCGCGGTCCCGCACTTCCGGGGAGCGCGCATTACAGCAGCCAAGCGTTTTATTACACACGGTCGAACACGAGTGGAAATAAACAAAAGGTCGAGCTGAGGACAAGGTGACACTTTTTAAGAGTTAAATGCTAACGGGATACCCTGGACGTCGCCATTAATCGGATACATATAAATCATGTTACTTCAGCAAGTATTTGAAAGAAAAAGTATTTTAAGCGCTTTATTTTTTGTGGGCATGTCGTGGGTCTCTTTAAGAACGTCGCACAAGCGTGACTTATTTGCTGCCTCTGGGAGAGATTTGTGTTATATAATAATTCCACATGAGACCCATTATAATCCCAGAGGAAGTGACCCCCCCCCACCTCTCTCTAGCTGGACAACTCACATGGCTTTAGCTTCTAAAAATGGAAATGAATACAACCATATTTTGTTGCGGCCGAAGGGGAAATAAATTAGGTTTGTCCACTGCTGCCTGCTCTGATAAAGGAGAGGCCCATTTTGGGTGGTCAGTTTTCATGAACAATGTGGCAAAACAAGAGAGAAGACAAAAAGCAGTTTTAGCTGTAAATGATTACAACAATAACCCAGATAACATGTGGTTATTATAAGGCTGCTTTAACTGACAGTCGAGAGTCTAAACAAGTGCCATTTATCTAGTCCTCAGCATTTATTTGAAAACTAAGGCAGCACAGAGAAATCTTAATGCAATTGTGGCTCGACATCTGTGGACCACGTCCAACTCAGTCTGGAGGCTGTTTGTCTCTTCCCTTAAATAAAATCAGCCTTGTGTGCCGGCCGATGGGACATCAGGACTACTTCTGGACAGCTGAATCCGTGTTTTTTCTTTCCTGGCGAGCCTTTGTTTCGGCGCGGCTCAGCTGTGTGCGGCGTGATCCTCTGGGTGGGAGCTGCCGTCCTCCTCACTCCGTTTGACTGCGTGGAGGGCGTAATTGATGCTGGTGCTGTTCGTCCAGCTCCAGGCTCCGGATAACGGGTTGTACAGCATTCCTTGAACAGACTGCACTGAAAAGCCATCTGACAAAAGAGCACGTGAGATAAATATTCGGTTTTTCTCTCCATTAGAATGGGGATAAATAAACAGTGCAACCATTTTTCAGAGATGGTTTAGCTGCTGAACATCATCCTCTAAAGCCCCACTATTGAATTCAAAGAATACCAATTTATTTGTGGTACACCCAGCAGTAAAATGCAATTTTGACAGCTCAGTCAAAATATTATTAAAAATGTTAACAAAATATATTTTTATATAAAACAGATTTAAGACATTTAAACATAAGATTTTTTTTTTTTTATGATTTAATCTTACAAAAAAATGCTAAATTACAGACCACTGAGACCATAAATAGTGTCCAAAGTAGTCATTTAGGAAGAAGAGAGAATTCAATAAACGGTCGAGACCAATTTTCTCGATGACACTTTATTTTTTAATGCGAACACTTTCATTTAATTATGTTTGAAAGGGTAAAAATGCAGACTTACTGGACTCCAGGAGGCGCTCCAGCTCCACAGGGCTGATGAACTTCTCCCAGTCATGTGTCCCGTTGGGAACGATGCGTAGCAGCTTCTCGGCGGCCACAATAGCCAGCGCGTATGACAGGTTGGTTTTATTTATAGTTGTGATGAAGAGCGAGCCGCCTGGCTGCACCAAGAGGGAAAGGAAAGATTTAATCCTCCCCAAAGTGCGTGGCCTTTACTGGATTATAATAAATACTTGGGAAAGGATATTTTATTGACATTCTTGTAGTTGCTGTCACACAAGGAAGATGCACTGCTTTCTTAGAGTCGAGAGTATTCACTTATGGATTTAAAGCTTTCAGTGAACAGAATCCAGGAAGGAAGAGCACCAAATCTCAAGGTTCAATTTGGGAATTGTAACAGTTGGAAGAAAACTGGGGGGTTTATGGGAAATCACAATGTATCAGTGTTAAAACGACAGCAATATGAATGAAATTGTCTCTGCATTTGCTGCTAAAAGCAACATGCATTTAAGAATTTGGGTCAGAACAGGAAAAAAGTCCAAATGTGCTGCAATTTAAAGCCGAGGCGATGGAGATTAGTCTAGTTTACTTTCTCTCAACTACTTTGGCACACTGACCCAGGAGATCATGATCATCTGGCCACAGTACTGATGCACAGCTTTCAAAAGAGCGTAAACCACACACACACAAATACACACACACATTCTCCTGGAGATACAGCACAAATGCAAAGACAACAGTCACCATGTGCATGATGAGAGGTGCTCAGGTGAACACTCAAACACAGATTCTGTGACACAGTTTGATCCTGAGCAAACAGCGGTAAGTGAAAACACACACACACACACACACCTTGAGCACGTTCTGGCAGCTCAGAGCAAACATTTCTAGGTCGGCCAGATGTTCCACGACCTCAGAGGCCACCACAGCATCAAACTGGGCCCCTCCGTGCTCCTCCTGCTCTCCTTCAGCCGCGAGCTGCTCCAGGGTACAGGCTCGGTAGGCCACGTGGTCGGCGAGGTCCGGGTCATGTGACGAATGCAGCCGGGCCGTGGCGATGCTGTCCTCCACCGGGTCTACACCCAGCACGCTGGCTCCCAGGCGGCCCAGGGGCTGGAGGAGGACGAGCAGGGGAAACAGACTGCAGTCAGTTTGTGGTCTCAAATCATGGATTTCACTCCAGGAAACCAACTATGATCCATCACTAGATAAATGAAAGCTTTTAGATGTAAAGGCAGTTTGGCATTCTCTATAAATAGATTCACAAATGCTTCATTAGTCAATATATTTCTTTTTGCAAACTACAGTTAAAATATTAATATATCTCCAGTTTATTCCCTATGACGAGTTTAATTAATTTAATTTCTAATATATTCCATGTGTGAAAACCGCTGAGTAAAACCAACTGAAGTCCCATAATTCCATTGTTTTCCATCATTTTATAGTGATGGAATGAAAATCTACAGGCACCCCCCTTCACCTTTGATACAGTTTCGCCTGACACACACAGCTATGCAGCAGCTGCTGACCATATAGTTTGACCTCTCACGTTCAGTCTTTAATAGGATAGGATAGCCTTGTAACTAGTGGAATAGCGGGAGTGATGGGAAGATGTTTTCAACTTCTTAAACCAAGATCTGATTAACTGGAAAGGATATATGGAAAAAAAAAAGCTCTCACAAGTAAAATGTTTTTTGTCCATTGAGTTTGAAAATAATCCAAACATATCAAATAGAAAATAATAGGAATAGAGTATAGTTTTATGTACTGCAATGCCCCCTCCTGGTTCAAAGCCAGGGGACAATGGGCCGACGTCCATTGTCCCACAGATGATCTATCTTGTGGGCTTAAAGTGACAAGACAGCCGGATACACACAGCTTTTACAATCATAACATGGCAATCGTGTGATTGCGTGTAGATTCAATATGACAGCCTGCACGATGGAGCCATGCACCAACAGGAGCCAACGTTGTCTACCCAGATCACACGACATAGCTGGTATGTCCTCTGTTTGCATAAACGCTGCGTGGCAACCAACACAAACAGATAAACAACTCTGACTCTTTATGTCACAGTAGGCTGAAGCGTTGATTTCCATTTTCATGTGAAAAGACTTACACTACAGCACAGATCTCCGAGAGGAGAGCTGTATGAGGACAGCAGTGGCCGCACACACCTCTGTGAGAAGGCCTCCCCCGCAGCCCACATCCAGGATTCTCAGTCCTGCCAGTGGTTTTCCTGGATGGTGCGCTCTGTGCACGTTCAGCAGATTGTCCCTGTAAAAGCGGAAGAATGAGCCCTTAGAATTCTCCCTGAAGTGTCTTCACACAGAGGCTGTCACAATCCCAGACATTCTCCTTTCCGTTCAACCGTTGACTTGTCTTTTATGTTTTGACTGACAAACCGGGTGTAATGTTTTGGAGTTATCTAAAGACTAAATTAGAGGGGCGGTCATCCAGTCTGTGTGCCTGGTTTTAATCTCCATTCAACTCAGTCTCCAGCTAAACAGAGCTTAGTAACAACTGAAATAATACAGCAAACACACCATGGCAATTTAACGGCGTCCGTCAGAAAAGATCCATCAGCAAAGAGGCCGCAATGCTCATGGAAACGCGCCCTGAGGGCAGAGCCTGAGCAGGCACAACCCCAGCATAACACCACAGGGTGGGGGTGGGGTGAGGTGAGGTGAGGTGGGGGGGTGAACACAGCTGGCTTGAGAGCTGTCATGCTCAGAGATGAGGCTCCCCACATTATCAATCAATCAAAAAGAGCCTAGGCCAGCCCCCCAGAGCACGCATGCGCAATGAATGGGGCTTCTTAAAGGCTACTTTAGGAGCTTTGTGTCGCTTCTGGTGTCCATTCCGTCTGTCTTTACCGTACAAAAGGCACCCTCAGGTCATTCATGGCGTGAAGAGCACCGAACTCCCCCTGTTCGTCCCACCACTTGCCGGCCAGCGAGTGGAACCTCCTGACCTCGGCAGGGTCCACCGTGGTGTGGGAGACTGACCGGACGCTGCACGGGGAAACACAGACGTTAAGGGCGTCAACAGTCCAACCACAGACGACCCCAACTAGTCTGTAAGACCCCCCCGACCAAAGAAACATTCAGGAAGAAATTCAACCTGTACACACACGCATAATTAGTAACCTCCTAATATTATTAAAGCAGTAAAACAACACTAATAATTGTAGCAAAATACGGAAAAATGTCAGTGTCCTGCTTTCTTTTAATGCCGGCGGAAATGTCGGCGTTATTGTCGATTTGACTACGTTAAAGCACCAAATTCCAGCTTCGCCCCCCCACAGAAAAAGCCATTTTCGAGTCCAACACCCTGCACAACAGGGTGTTAAAGACCCCCCCACCTCCGGACGGCTCTGCTAGCTACCCGCTGGGACGCAACTCCATGTCCAGGCGGCCGGTCCTCCGCGGCCGCCTCTGGCACACCGTGGTCCCGCTGAAGCCGCTCCGGCTCGTGGCCCCGCGGACCAGTCCGCACACGGAGGTCGGTCTGAGGTTGTACAGCCCAAACATGAAGCGTCCACACTTGTTTGGGTACATGTCATAAAACTGCGCGGCTTCGCCTTCCGGTCTGTTCTTCTTCGGCTGTGAGTTCAACGACAGCTTCGGTCGGAGTTTTGCTGCCATCTCCTGGGCATTTTTTTACGACATGAGGCGTTCGCGGTTGTCAGAATTGTCCACTTCTACACAAAATCCTGTGATTTATCCCGTTTCCCTTAACACGCTATTTTTTCAGCAACGAATAGAAATCATGGAATAAGAACTTAACAAGAGCTCTGGGTTAGGAGTTAGCAGGTGTTCCAATCATTTGAAAAATGTTTGTAATCTATCCTGCCGCATCAGTTTAGTCCAGGGATGGTTTGAATAGTCAGACCAGCAACAGTGCCAAAAAACATATAGGATGTTCAAAACTTTCTTTCATACACTCCATTTAAAAAGTGGATGTCTTTACACCCTGATTGATGTATTTAGTGCCCTAGGGTGTTTACTTGCCTCCTGTCCTGTCAAACATTCCATTACGTATATTAGAACGACCATTGTATGTGCCAATCTGATTCTTTTATAGGTAGCCTTGAAGTTTTTCAATGCATTCAATAAAGAGCTTATCCATGTTCATTAGGGTTTCTATCAATAATGACTCTCCCTTTCTCTCTTTATATATATACATATATACATATATATATATATATATATATAGACACAGATACATTTTTAAGGGGGTCTATATTTGGGATGTTTTCTTATTTATAAAATTATCGAGTGTGGCAGAAATAGTGTGTAAATATATATATATATGTGTGTATGTAGTGGCCATATCTTCTCAAAAAAAAAAACTAAGGTGGTGCCTGGTTACCCAGGATAAAAGTCAAGTTTGCCTAAACATATCTCATTTTGTGGCAGTTTTGCAGATGTATTTTTTTTTTCCATGGACAAAAGCCACCTGAGCTCCTCCTCATAACCTCAGAGGGAGAGGTTCATTTCTCCGTAAAGATTAAAGAGACATCCACGCAAAACAAGGAACAAACAGTTTTATTGGACATCTTACAATAAGGTGTGGGAGGGGATGGGGTGGGGGAGTTACTCCTGTCATGTTTTAAAATGATACAACCGCAGTTTTTAGTGATTAAACTTTGCTTAGTGAAAGCTCCTACCATTCAAACTGTCTCGTTCTGCAATCACACCTTGAAAATAAGAACATATTTACAATGTAAAACGTATGAGGGGTGTTCACCTACACAACTGCCTCTATAATGAGACAAGCCTGCTCAACTCATGGAATTTAAAATGGTGCAGTGCACAGGTTCCGGATGTTAACTGTGCTTCTCAGCGCCTGCTACGACGGGAGGGGGAAGCCGACCTGAAAGAGAGGCGTGGGTACCACATTAATAATGCACTTACATTTCAGCACACACACTATTCAGACACATCAATGCCACCCTCCCACAAATCATACAACCACAGAAAGACATACAGTCATAATGTGCATGGATATTATTCTACTGAAGCAAATCTACAATGTGGGACACTGCAAAGCCACAAGTGAGCGTGTTTAGTCCCTCAGAATCTCTAAGGCTTCGTCTACACCTCTGTGTACACCATGCAGCAGCTGAACATTTTAACAGAAGCCTGGGCTGAACTATGGCCACACAAACTCATTCATGGCTAACCATCGTCAGGGAAAGGGACCCTTCAATGAATCCTACTTTTCACTCATCGTTTTTTTTTTTTTAAACTGGAAATGAGAAATAACTGACAAATACATGGAACAAACAGTGAGTAAAGAAGGAGAAAAAAACGAATACTACCTTGATCGCGACTTAGACTTGTGTTTGCGGCTTGCCTTCTTACCAGACTTGTGAGATTTTTCCGTCGACCGTGAGCGACTACGTTTGGATTTTTTAGATTTCTTTTCCTTACTAACTTCAGGAGTGGGGGACCTACTGGAGTCAGAGTCTGAGTGCCTCTTGCTAGCTTTGCTGGAGCCCTTCTTGCTGGCTTTGCTATCCTGTCGGGAGCGCTTGTCGCTCTGCGAGTCAGCGGGAGGGTCGGCCTCTTTCCTTTTCTTTGATTTGCCATTCTCCTCTGACGCTACTAGGCTCCCTTTTTCCTTTTCCCTCTCTTTAGCCTTGGGCTTTTCTTTCTTTTTCTCCATTTCTCTTTCCCTATCCTTATCCTTCTTTTTCTTGTCCCTGTCGTGGCTTCGACTCCTGTCCCTCCTGCGGTCCCTGTCTTTGCTGGAGGCCTTCTGCTTGTGTTTGCTGCTGCGGCTGTGGCTGCTGTCCCTGCGCTCCCGGCTCCTCTTCCTCTCCTTGTCCCTGCCTCTGTCCCTGCTGCGACTGCGGCTGGCCCTGGCCCTGGCTCGCTCTCTCTCTCTGGAGCGGGACCTGCTCCTGCGGGCCCTGTGCTCCCGGGAGCCGCTGCGCTCCTTCTTGCTGCGGGCGGGCCGCTCGGCGCTGGCCCTCCTCCTGTCCCTGCCCTTCTGGCTGCGCTGCCTGTGGCTGCTGCGGCTGCGGCTGCGCCGCCGGGCCTTGTGGGAGGAGGAGCGGCTCCGCCTCCTTTTCCTGCGCGGAGAGGAGGACCGAGAGGAGCTACGAGACGAGGGCGAGGAGGAGGAGGAGGAGGAGGACGAGCGGGAGCTGCTATGGCTGGAGGAGGAGCGGGAGCTGCTGCTGTGTCCGTTGGCGGGCGACCCGCTGCCGCCCCGCCCCGACCGCTCCTTCCCTCTGCCCGGCTGCTTGCCCTCACTGCCCTCCCTCTCACTGCGGGACCTCCGCCTGTCTACCGGGGGCTCCGGCTCCCTCTCCTTTTGCTCCTGTCTGTGCGGGTTTTCTGACTGACTCTCATCATATTCCCCCCTTTCTCTGCTCAATCTCTCCTTCACCATCTCCTCTGTAAAAACACAAAGAGTTCGGTTAAGCTGGCGTGCTGGAGACAGCCCCTGTCACTTGAAGAATTACAGGAAATGTACCACATAATTATCCACCATGAGAAGAAGAAAGAGGTGGGAAGTCTCACCACGCGCTAACAGAGCCTCCTGTGAGAGCTTGTCCTGCTGCTGCTGCATCTCCCGCTCTTTGCGGCGGAAGGCGTCCTGCTTCTCCCGGATGCGGTGGCGCAACTCTTCCTCGTCGGTGTCGGAGGACTCAGATCCTCGGGCGCTGCGACCGTCCTCGTCCTCGCTCTCGTCTGAGCCATAGTCACCAAGCCCGCCTGCCACAACAGAGCCCCCCGGTTGTTGAGAGTTGGAAAGGAACTAGATCCTCTTTCACAATCAGGCTCATTTATAAAACCATTAAATCCCAATTTAAGGTCCCATTTAAAGGCACCTAAGCCCGTATAACTTTGTATTCATGACTCATAAACCTCCCCAAGCACAGAGCAAACATTAAAGTCGTAAACACGGGAACTTGTGTGAAAACCTGTTATTACAAGCATGCTTGTGCAAAAACCAAAAAGCAAATAAGATGCTGTTTGCCTTAAATGAGGTTTTGCCCTTGTTCCGGCTAATAGCGTAGTATAATCGAACAATAATCCCCCCACCCGATGACAGAAAAAGGGATACTCACTGAGACCAGTCAGAGAAGCCAGTGCACTTGACTGTGCCAGCTGTTTTGCAGGAGCTTTGATTCACATCAACAACAGGAACAACATGTTAAAACACATACTGCCATTGTCTCAAAGGCAAGAAAGCCGCTAGAGAGGGAGGGGAGAGGGGAAAGGGGAGGGGGGTCAAAGATAAAGCACTATTCACAGGAGCTGCCGTTGGTAATAAGAGAAAAAAAGAAATAAATGAAAGAAAATAAATAAAGAAAAGAGAGAGGGTTAAACAAATATTGTCACACAATCCAAGTCAAACAGTCGGACAGGAGGGAAAGAACCAGTCTGTACTAATGCAGTCCCCTCAGTGGTGGGAGTCACTGGTATCTCCAGGACGGTGCCGGCCAGCCAGTGCCGACACTTAAGCAGGACCTTAAATACCAGCATGAGCAGGTTCCCAAATACTCTTTGTGAACTAGATTCCCCTGCTCTCTCTGGTGCATTAGCAGAGAATGGTTGAGTGTGCAGATCAGAGAAACTCCGATATTTGCTGCTCAATCACCCTTCCTTACAGGGCATGGCGGAGTACGTCAAATAGGCTATCGTGTGCACAACAGATTCTCTCCAGAGTGTAACAGTACAATGAACTGGAAGGACGGGAGCAGACCTCGGGTGGCTTTCCTGTGAGTCTCTCGGGCCACGTGCAAGATCTCTTCGTTCGTGACGGCAAGAAGGATCTCTGTCAGGAGAGTTTTGGTGATGCCCATCTAAACGGGGAGGAAGACAGAAATGTTTGAGTCATCCTGACTGAGAAAGAGTCCTCTCCCCAGGATGGACGGAGTAGTCAAACTGACCAGCAGCTCTTCCTTTAAGTCGTCCGTCAGTTCTGGTTCACTGTCGTCTGCAGGAGGTGAGGGGGTCCGGACAGAAAATTCCCTCTTAACCGAGGTCTTTTCTTCATCGTCATTCTCCTCGTTTGCTTCATCGTCGCTGTCCTGATCCAAACAGACGAGAACACGATTTAAGCAGTGCACAGAATACGGGTAAAGAATATCATTAATACATACAAAAGAACACACAAAAAAGAGCCAGTGATATGTTCTGCATCAATCTCCTCAGCCAGGTGCTTACAAATTTGCTCTTGCGGGGCAAACGCGGGCCGCCCCCGTCTTCTTCCACCTCGTGCTCTTTGCTGTCATCTTTTGCCATTTCAGCTCGCTCCTTCTCCATTCGCTCTCGCTCCATCTTCTTCTGCTTCTCTCGGTCCATCTTTTCCAGGCCCTCTCTGATCCATGCTGGCAGGGTGCGTCTTTTCACAGCATCTACAGTAACAGCAGAGGAAATAATGAGCCAGATTCTGGATATATACAATACTGTTTATTCTATCGTGGGGTATCACTCATTCAAGGGATTTCTTCTCTTATCTGCAGTTTTATGGAGATTGTATAAAGCAGCAGAAAAAAAGTGTTGAAAGTGTTGAAAATTAAGCATGACTCACCCAGTGGTGCCGGGGCTTCTGGTTTGACAGGGATCTGTATCGGGGACCTGGGCCGCTCTCTAAACCCTGGGGGCCGGGTATCCCGTCTGTTCTGAGGGGGGCCCTGCCAGTATGGAGAGTGAAAGCCTGAAGGAGTGGGGGCGAAGGACGAAGCCGCGCCATGCTGCGGGGAAACAACGCAGAGACCAAATTAAAGGTGGTTTAAAGTACAGAGGGCTCTCCTTTTTCTGTCAGCTGACGGCAGGCCATAGTCTTAAAACATTAAGATTAGTGGATGCGTATTCACCATCCCTGCCTGGATTAGACAGATTAGATTCAACTAAATAACAGAATAGCTACTTGAAAAAAAAATAAAGCCAAACCATGCTGAGCCCTCAACAAGCCAAAACTTTCCTCTGCACAGCCTCAAGAAAGAACATGATGGATACACCTAGATGCAGGGATCCGGCACAGTTTCTGTGGATTGCTTCTTCCTCTGTCACACTAAAACCAAAAAGCTTCAAGATATTCTCCTGTAGCATCTGCATACCTGATAGTCAAACTGGTTCATGGCCATGGGGGCCATGGCGTAGCTGTCGGGCTGTGCCCCATACCCATGGCTGTTCTGGGGGTAAACCCCGTGGTGGGCTTCAGAGTTGAACTCCACACTGTCCTGGCTGTTGCTGTCCTCGCTGGGGTTCACCACTTCCATTGGTCCTGACCCTGGAGGGATCCACGCCTGGTCTGGGGGTGGAGGAGGAGGCGGGGGCTGACCATGAATTCCCCACTCTGAAAAAAAACAAAAACACAAACATCAGCAGAACACCTTATACATTACATTTTTATTTTACATAGTATGACTGAACACAAGCACTTAAAATAGGGTCAAACATAATATTTGTCTTCCTTTGTGTGTGTATTTAACACACACAACAGAGAATTATGTAACTTCTCCTCCCAAAAACAAAATATGGGGGATGGAAAAGAACATTCACAGTTCCTAAAGTGCGAAAAAAGACATTTAATCATAACCAAAAACCCTGTCTTTAGGCTAAAGGAAATGTAAAGGAATTAATCAAATCTGTGTAGAGTCTGGTTGTTTAGGTTCAGATGCTAAAGCACTCAACAGGAAAATCTGTTCATCTAGAAGCAGTGACACAGTCCCAAATTCAGTTATGTGGATGCATTTCCATTGAACTCGGCGTTTAACTCCAAAGAAGTTGTTGTTTGTTTTTTAACTCGTAGCTTTGATCTTATAACAGCTCTTTCCTGCCACGTTTACTTGTAGACCTCGACTCTCCTTGTAAAAATGGAGGTTTCTGTTAAAAGGACACACCAAAAGCATCTTACCAACGCTCCTGGCATCAAAACGCAGATGCTGCATACCTGGCTGCCATACTCGACCGAACGGTGGGTCACCCTGGAAGGCTCCGTGGTTACTCTGCCCCACAGGCTCCAGGCCAGGGATGTCCTGGCCATTGGGCTGGACGTTGGGCGGCGGTGCTCCCGTTGATTCTTTTTGGGCTATCCATGCCTGAGCCAGTGCAGCCCAGTCCACTTGACCTAAACAGACACCCAGGGGTTTAATATGCACCTGTGCAGAGTTAATAATAAATCCTGACTGAAGAGCGTGCACTTTATTAATTTGCAACACAGATTGTTTGTGGGTGTATTTGCACCATTCCCAGACCTGGGTCGTGCTGGTGTTGAAAAGACTGCATCCACTGCTGCTGGCTCAGAGGCCACTGCGGCCAAGGCTGTCCTCCCTGGTCCCACATCACCCCTCGTTTTAATAGCACCTGTAAAATCCAAATAAGCAACGTTTATTTTTAGTTGACTTTACGTTAACGACTGGGGCGTGTCTGCTATAAAATTACGCTCGACTCATAGCCAGAGAAATGGGCTTCAGTTTGGGGTAGAAGCGCTAACGTTACACCCGGTTCACAAGTTAGCTTGACATTAGCGATGCAAGCTAAATAAAGACTATTCATTTGGCGGTAATGGCTATTTACGCTGTGAATTACGAAATGTCCTGTCAGTCCAAAGAGTGACCCTGTAATAAAGCGTGGGTTGTTTAAATGCCATCCATTAAGAATGCCTGGAGTCATGAGGTAGAAGCTATAAAAGCTCGCCCGAGCTAACATAAGCTAAGTCAGCTATGCTGCATCGTAACGATTTGCACGGCGTAATAAACGGAGATTTGAGACTGCACAGATGTGCATTTGCGTTTAAAATCCAACATAATCAAAGGCTTGACCGAAACGAACTCCTACATCGATATTCAATACCCACAACTCCCACCTTTTCCAGTTGGTTTTTCTCCGGCGTTGCTGTTCTAATTCAAAATGGCTGAATTACAGAGCTGCTCGTAGGAAGTGTGAAGAGAAGCTCTGCTGCATTCACGGGCTGTTGGGAATGTTTGGTTTTTTATCTCTATGAACATTCATAGTGAAAAAACGGTGCCCTTGACGGGGAAAGCATTTACTTGCAAGGGCACAAGAAGGGAATACAAGATACTTTTAAAATCAATTTCACATTCTGTACGCACTCAGATATATATATATATATATATATATATACGTATGTGTCATGTCTGAGCCTGTACCTACGCCTTTCACCATTGAAAATATTATTACGATACATGATTATCCACAAACTTAATGTCTAATTAGTCTTTAAGATATTTAAATATCAGGATGAGCATAATACCTTTAATAATACCATTAATTAGACCTAATGTTAATAATTCTTCATTGAAGTAGGATCGTACCACCAGCTGTGAAGGCAGCACGTGCGGAGGCAGGTGCTGGTGAGACGGGTGAAACTGGAAACGGAGATGCCGGGTATTTTAGAACTCTGGCCATCAGACACGTCATTGATTCAGATGAATGACTCCTTTATGTGAAGAGCTGCGAAGAAAATGAAAATGCTCTTTTCAGTGCTAAATTTAGCCTTTTCCGGCCATACCTGACAACAAAGCCTTCATTTGGGTCACGTGAGAGTTATCTGCCCATTTTGCCATTTTGCGAACATTTTCTAAGAATTAAGATGCGTCAAAGTGATCATGTCCCTAATGGTGGTCAAGTACAGCAAACTGAATACAAGTGAGATTTAGCTGTTTTTCATTGACAAAAAGTTACAATGATAGGATATTGTGTGGTGTTTAGCAATTCTACCTCCTACCTATTTCCATTTTACAAAGAAAATATCTTGCATAAAATGTATTCCTTGTGGGTGCAGATACCACAACATTCAAATGCATATACATGTTATATTGTAGCCTGATTGATGTGCATGCACCATGTAGATAGTTATATGTAGCAAATAATGTATTTAGAAGTCAAACATATCAACCTTCCTGTGAAGTATTCAAGTTTTAATGCCTCTGCAGAGTAAAGGTTTCCCTTTAATTTACTAATGTTTAATCACAACACAAGTCTTTTAGGTGTAGAATGACAAAACCTAAAAAACAGCAGTCAGGCCACAAATTCTAGAGTGATTTCAGCATCTCTTTTGTCAAGTTATCAATTGATAAAAGTATTTATTTTTCAAGAAAGGGCCCTCCATCTCTCTCAGGCTTGTTTCTGCCTAATGGTTCATTTATCCTGTTATGGGATTTATCCAATCATCAGTTCCTCTCTGGCAGTTTCCTTATCAACCACCAATGTTTCACAAAGAGACCTCTTTGTTTCTCTGTTGGAGCAGAACCACCATCGAGAAATCAGATGTTTATGTGGCCACTGACTGAACATCAACATTGATTAATTAAGTCATTTAAAACGTTTGTTCAAACCAGTGAGTGAATTCAATCGATTTAGCTCACAAGCACGAAGCGTCTGGTGCTTTCACTTTAGAATAAAGTTTTAAAGAAAGTGTCGCGTTAATATAATGACTAATGATCAGGTTTTGTGCTGTAATCCTTGAGTAAAGGTAGAATCTGTGCTTCCCTCTGAGCTGGCTGCTGATGACATGACTGATTGTTGCAGAGGAAAGACTAAATATTATTTGAATTACAGAGACTTTATGGGTAATGAGGCAGACGTCCTCATCTGGAGGACTTTGACAACAATCAGACCACCAGAATCCAGCAATGCAAATTTTATGGATCTTAAAAAAAAGAAGCTATGTCCAGTGGATTCAGCTCCTTTTTTGATTGGTTGCTGCAACACTCCTGCTGCTTTTTGTCTGAAGATTTTATTTAATGTTTTGTTTGTTTTGCTTTTATAAAGCTGCAAAATATGTCTTTGGTATCTCTGTGTTACCTACAAACTTTTAAGATTGGAGAAAATGAAATGGAGGACCAGGCTGTCATTGGATTGCTTTACATAGAGATCAACCAGTAGAAGATCATCCTTTTTTCAGAGCTATATTTTGGCCTTATCTCAATGTTTTTTTGGTTACAAAAACTACAACTGTTTTTCTGGCAGCTTTTCAGCTGCTCACTGATCATCCTGCATACCTCATCCTCGTGAATACCTGTCTTTAGTTACATAAAATGCTCTTTCCGCATATGGACTCTGCTCATTACACTTTGTGTGTGCGCTCTACGAGAAGATAAAAGTAATTTTCTATTGTCCACTGAGGCTCTTGAATTTTGTGGACATTTTATGTGAAAAAAAAACACAACAAATGTAAGATCTTGCTGCAGGAATCCAGAGGAAACCTCGTAGCTGTTCCACAGCGATGTCACTGGAGTCACAATCAGTTAGCTGTGAAGTAATCTAAACTTGGAGAGTTCTTAAGAATCCTTTCATTTTTTTTGTGCTATAGCTTTTAAATGGTTAGCAAACACAACTGAATCTCAGATACATCTGGCAGAGGTTGAGATGCATTGTGGGAAATGAATGAGTGAACAAAAAAAAACAATGGAAAATGCGCTTGGCCTGTATTGTATCGTCCTGATTCTTTCTTAACTAATGAGCACGCTCAGTCAGAGGTCTGGGGGGGGGGGGGGGGTCAGGTTTTAAGTTTTTGTAGTAATTTGAATAGTGAGTGATTAGATTATGCCACAAATGAATCCTGACAAAGTAAACTTAATACTGCAGGGCCACAGGAGGGCAAAGCCTTTCTGTTCAGAAAATGTCCAGTTTCTGCCCTTGATGGGGATGGATATGCATGTGTGGTTAAAGTGACTCTGGTAAGGGTGCCACCGTTTCTCTCGTGAGGTGAGGCCGACAGTGACAGCCTCGTGCATGGTGAAGAGGGAAAAATTTAACCTCCACTGCTGGTAAAGGAGCAGTCCCACAGCACCTTATTAGTCTCTTACAAGTGTCTCCCAGAAGGGGGGGGGAAGGGTGTCTTTCATTAAGTGAGATTAAATCACATCAGACGCCTCAGCAGCATGTCCTGAAGCCAAAACCCCCTCACAGTCCCCCGTTAAAAATAGAGAAATACATTTCAGGAAGCATTTGCTCTTTCCGTTGGTGGCTGCCTGACAACCGGTCGTAACATCCCGGCCGTGTGACAGGAGGGGGGGGGTGTCACGGCGCATGGGAGGGAGAGGACGTGCGAGGCGATGCTTTTCGACATTGCCCTTTTCCCCGATTCCACACCCACCTCCTCTTCACCAGCCCGCGACATGTTCGGAAGCAGTGCTGCTTTGCACCCGTCAGGGCCGATAACAGGCGGAGATGGCTGGAATATGGCACCCCCGGATCCGCAGTGACGGCAGCGTGACACCAATTCTAAAGATGGGGAAACGTTAAATCCATTGTGATCTCTCTTTCAGGAAACGCCGCTGCATGAGAGGGGAATAACACAAAAAACAAACCAGTCTTCTAAAGTGAGAGTTTCATAAATCGGATTTATTTCGATTCAGCGTGTTTTATACTCATTCCAAATGTTTGATTTTCAGTTTTTTGGGGGGAACAGAGCACGTTCACACCTGAAGCACCTTAGGTTTCATATTGTGTCTACTATATACAGTTACATACGCTCCATACTGTTTCTGTTTACAGTCTATCATTCTGTACATCAGCAAAACATACATAAACCTCTTTACATTCTTTAGACTCGGCATGTCGTCTCCTCATCGTTGACAGGATTCTTCAGCCTGAAGCAGAGGCACTGAAATTCATCCTTGGTTAAAATAAAATTATTAGAGAAAGAAAGATGTGAAATCCTCCTTCTTGCATTGTTTGGCAAATGCGTGATGGGCTGGAGAACAATTGAAAGAAACTGATAAGAAGTTTCCCCATATTTGGAAAAAAAAAAGAAAACAATACATTCATCGGTACAGTAACACATGCAAATATGTTCTTCTATATGAGGCTCAAAAGCCTTTTGGCTTATCCTTTTTATATATAAACTATTTTGTATTTCTCTCCACCTGGCTAAAGGGTTTCGGGATTTAAAACATCTGTTGGTGTTTGCATTAACATCTTTCAGGATTTGTGTGTGCGCTTACAGAGAAGGCAGACGCGGCGTTTTGTTAATCTGATAAACATCATATGAGTCTCTTTTTATGATGATCTTGAGAGAGAGGGAGAAAGTGAGAGACAGAGGTAGGGAGAGATAGAGAGAGGGAGAGGGCCTGTTAAAGAAACTGAAAAAGTCGGCTGTGACCCGACTCTTTGGCAAAACTCATCTGACTGACAGTTGTGGAAGTTTTTGTATAAGAGTCTTAGTCCGTCTAAGGAAGCAAGGAATAGAAATTTATAAGGAGAGAATTAACTTCATGAAGTGAGAGTGGGTGAACAGTACGACATACAAAGCCGCTCAGATTGTTCAGCATTTTGCACTATTATTTACTGCTAGCAGAATTTACCAGCAAGGCCTAATCTTCCTTTAGGAGAAGGTATCTTGTGAACACTGTATAGTAGCATTCTATGGGTAAATTTTTTATGTCAAATCATAGTTGTGCGATCACAATTTGAGTGGAACAGTCCTCCTGTATCTGTGTAGAACAGTAAACAGTAAGTAAACAGTAAGTGCTGTCAAAATACAAGTCATTTTGAAACAGTTACATTTAGGATGATTGTTTTTTTCCCTTTACAGTCGAACATTCATACATTCTGATATGTAAAAAAAACAACAAACAACAAAAGGAGAGGTGTGCTGTTATATGACCGCTTTGCCTACGTGTCGTGTAAATGAAAATATGATTGTTTTTTCTTCCGTTTCCTTTGTGCCACCATGAGCAAACAAGGCAAATTTTGCTTGATTGACCATTAAAAGGATTTCCAGACGATTATCTTAATTCTAATTTTGTATTATCTGCCATAGGTACCTGTGGCACCTTTGAGCTACATTCGCCTGTCTTTTATTCTCTCAAACACACCCACACACACACACTCACTCACGCACAGGAACACCTGACTCCGACAAGCCAGTGCTGTTTGTAGTTCAGCATGCGATAAATCTGCGCATTTCTACTTAATTATTGTTGCAAACTCCATCATGCAGTTCAATCTCAGTTGTGTAAATGCAACTCAAAGATAAATCACAAATATTGAAAAGATTAAGATTCAATAACACGCCTTTTTTCTGACACCCGTTTAAAGTCAGTAGTCTTATGGAACAGGAATAAAAACCTGGATTATAAACCAAAAATAATTTTTTACACATCATTAACTTTTGTAGGTGTCAACTTATGTGAAGTGAAGCTTTTCCCTTTTCGTTCCTCCAGCTTCTCACAGATACACGAGAGGAGCTGGAGTTTCTTTAGCAAAAAAACAAAAACAAAAAAACCCAACGGAACAGATATATAGGGGGAAAAAATATTTTTACTGGTCACGTTACAGCATTTCTTCGTAGAAGAGCAGGTATGCCTGAGAGCTGAGTACCCTCGACTCCGGTACCGTCTGAACAGTGGTGTCACTGACGTACACCCACTGGCCCTGGGAGCAGCTACCGGCTTCTCTGGCACCTAGAAACACACACAAAGTATCAGTATCATGGAGTACACAGGCTAATATTGTGTCATAATGTGCAACGTCATGCAATCTCAAGCATCAAGCAGATGAAACTCAGTTTTCAGTTTAAATATAAACATTTAAATCAGAGAAAAATCTCATACACGTGAAACTTTTTTTTCTTCTTAAAGCTATGGTTCTGGCGCTCAAAAGCAAAAGCCCTGGACAGTTCGCCAGTCCATGGCAGCTGAATGGAATAATCATCTCTTTGTTGCTGGTGTATGATTCTAAATCGTCCAGTTCACAGTAATCCTAAGACTTTGGGTTAAGGCGACGGGACTACTTTTTGGTCCATGAGAACATTTTACCTCTCATACAAGAAGCTTCTTCAGCAGTGGAACGACAGAGGTTCATTAGGACACAGATGTGGATATTGGGTCAGTGATATAGCGAGTCTCCACTGGCGATGAAGTTGGAATACGAGCAACAAGTGATGTGACATCGAAAGGCAGAATTTGTTCCCCTGATGACAGCTTCAGATCTTGGTTCTGAAAGTGAGGTTCTGTGTATGATGCCGACTAAGGTGCTTAAATGGAGGTGAGGCATTTGGTAATGTAGCAGACAGAGTTGATGCTTGTGGCGAAAGGCCTGAGTAGGACTCCCTCCTCGTGTAGCTTGGGAAATCTATAGATGCATGAGGCGGTAAAATTATCTGTGCTCTGATAGTTGTTTGTACAATCCCTTTTCAGAGTCTTGTAGGTGAGTGTATGACAAGTCCTATATTAGCTTGTTAGCATCAAGGACAACTGCTTCCTCGGGTTTATTCAACTTCCTTTCAGAACTATTCTGTGAATCTGGACAGTCTCCTTGGGAAAAAAAAAGGAGACGAAAAGAAGGAAGAAAAAACAACATGGCTCCGTAAAACTCAAAAGCCGCCATTCATTAAGTCTTCAAGGTCTTCAAATGTTCACCTCTTTCTTAGACCTCATGCAAGGATCACACACACACACACACACACACACACACACAAAAAACACAAAATAAGAAACTAAGGACAGACTGTATTAGATTAGTTTGAAAGAAATGACCCCTGACCTGACAGGTTCTTGTGGTGTTGTTCTGACTTCCTCTGTGGTGGACGCACTTTAACGTAAGCTGTGTAGTGCCCGCCGCGCATGGAACCACTGTGTTCAACAATCCCATAAAGGCTGTACAGGACGCGCTCACCGGCTGCCAGGTTCTAATAAAAAATCAAATTAAATAAAAATGAGTTAAAAAAAGGGAAATATAACTAAAGACTGGAGTAAAAGACCAGAACCGACCAAGGACAGACACACGTATTAGTACGATTCAAATAAAACAATATTTGATGCATGATGGTTCTCTTAAATGCGAGGTTTAAAGTTCCTTTTCCATTTTTCACCGGCTCTAATTCAGACTTATTTGGGTGTTTTGCAGCAGCAGAAGTGACGGATAGACACCTTGCAGGACGCCGAGCAGAATGGAGCCAGATCCAGGATCAGAGGAAAGTCCACATGGCGATTCACCTTCCGCAGGTTCATTCCTGCCTTAATGCACACGCGAACACATAAAAAAAAGAAGAAGAGTAGAAAGAAAGAAAAACAGGTTAAAGAAAGCGCAAAACCCGAATACGAACGGCATTCAAATATCCCAGTCCCGGCAGGGAGGGGGGCCACCTGCCTACCTGGTGGAAGCGTTTCAGGTGCAGCGTGATCACGGGGGGCAGCGAGGATATCAGCATCTGCTTCCTCGCACTGGTGTAAATCTTTTCCACCTTCTTATCTACGTGAAAAAACAAAAACAAAACAGCCTCATGTGGACCTGAAGAGCTCAAACGATCCCTTTCCGGCCCTGCGGTGTGTTTGGAACATTGCGCGCTCGGTTCGGGTGTGAAAAACGAAAAAACCCCACCGACTGGTTTCGTCCTCGCTGAGGTTTTTTTTCCGCCCCTTTACCTGCTGATCCGCTCCTGCGCTGCTGCAGCTGCTGCAGCTGCTGCTTCTGCCTGCGCTCGGTGCAGTTCTCGCAGAGCAGCTTGTTGTTGCCCATCAGCAGCTCCACGGAGGTGAACTGGTGGAGGCAGGACTGGATGGAGCACTCTTTGGAGCTGGGCGTGTAGCTGTGGGACAGAGCCTGAAAGGCGCCCTGGTGGTGGTGGTGGTGGTGCTGGTGGTGGAGGTTTTCCCGGGCGTGGGCGTGGGCGTCCCCCTGCTCCTCGGGGGGGCTCGGGGCGGCGTCCAGGTTGACTTTGGACACGGCCGAGACGAGCTGCTCCACGGCGCCGCCCGGCCTGCTGGAGGACGAGGGCGAGGCGGGCGTGGGGGACGGCGTGAGGGTGGTGGCCGACGACGGGGTGGAGGCGTGGCTGTGGGCGTGGCCGGAGGGGCGCGGGGTCCACTCGCTCTCCGAGGCCTCGCTGTCGGCGTCGTTGCTGCTGTCCTGGGCGCCGGAGTCCCTTTCGCTGCCGTCCGACAGGCTGCCGGCGGCCGCCATCTTACACACGGAGACGCCCCGGGCGCAGGCCGCCGCCGCCTCCTCCTCCGCCCGCTCCCCGCCGCAGCCTGCTCCCCGCTCCTCCACCGAGCTGGAGGACCTCCTGCGCAGCTGCTTCTGTGGACGGGAAATCAAACAAATGAGATCCATTTAGTTTCTCACGTTTGGCTCTTTTATTTCTTTCCCCAGCCGACCTTTGCCTTTTTTAAACATGCTGCACCTACATTTCTGTCCATTTCACTTTTGCATGGATTTTGTGTAAATGAAAACCAACCCTAATGTACGACTTAACTAAATGAACACTAAAAATTATGGCTACACAGTAAAAGTATAGTGGCTGTGGGATGCTCAGACACAATGCTGAGAAAAAAGGTGAGAAAAACAAAAATCCAGATAAATACGTAATGTGCCTCAGCAGTGTTCTACATGTGGTGCCTTGTAGTAATCCTTATATATCTAGATTTTTGAATCCCATAACAAAAACATATGGGACAGAATGGAAAATTCAAACAGTGACTCCTACATTTATTTTACCAACATGAGATAACTTTTGTTTGTTCTTATCAACATATTTTCTGTTTGATAAAATGCAACTTTTTTTCTTTTTTTAAACTTAGGTCCAGCAAAACATTCCAAATAGGTTCATGTTGGGGAATGTATTGCTAATTATTGTAAAACAATCAAGTTGCATCAACATTCAATTACAATTTGACAGTTTGCTAAAACAAAAGTTATAAAGCAAAGCTCCTAAATGACGGGAACTGGAATGGATTTCTCTCTCTACACTAAATAACATCATTAAAAAAAACTAGACAACAGAGAAGAAGTTCCTTATCAGTTAAGTGTGTCAGTGATTCCAGTACCTGCCCGCTCAGCTTCCTGCTGTTTTTGTTGGCTGGGTGCGACACAGAAAGGAGCTGGTCAGTGTGGGTGTCCTGCTCCCGGCTGCCCTTCCCCAGCCGACCGGGATTAGACGGTTTTGATATCTGAGAGAGACATTCGAAACCAGCTAGTACTTGTTTGATAATTCGGCTAAAGGCTATCAAAGATAAAGCGCATCACAATGACTCACCCTCTCCTCTATGATGGGTAATGAGATGTCTATGAAGGCTTCCTTTACCGTTGAGATCTGAAAGAGAGATCACATCAATCTAGATGAAATCACAGCACAAGTAAACGTTCTTCCCTTTAAATACTTATAAACCTTTTTTTAAGGCTGAGCTAAATTCTGCTGTAGGTCTTTAGTGCCTCTGAAAGGTGGAGATAGCCGTTTGCCGGCGTGGCCCTCTCCAGCTCTCTCCCTGGAGGGAATTGCGCTATTTTGCAGTGGCACTTCTTTTCTCAACCACCTTGAGCACTTTGTGCAAAATGCCGCCTGTAAAGCGTTGGTGTTTGAGCTGGTCCTTGAAAGGTTTTTTTTTTTCTTTTTTTAATTTGTTTTGTATTGACATCTTCTTCATTTCCTTTTACTTGTTTTCAGTGCGTGACCGTCTCGACTTCAGCGGGGAAAAAAAAAAGAGAACGAATAAAAGGATTAGGGAAATGATAAATGCCAGTGCCAATGGAAATATTATGGCGATGCGGTGAGCCTCTTCTAGCTTTCATTCGCAGGAATAAAACACAACAATGCAGATGGGAAAGGTTTCGCCGCGTATCTTGACTGGGTTACATATTTACTGAAAAGCAGCTCCTGTCTGAATGAGCTGGTTGAGGCAAGTGTTTGTTTGCAGAGACCACACAGCACAACACACCGAGCCGTGCTTGATTGGCTGGCCCTGGTATTATTCTCATTCCCTTTTGTTTGATTCGCCCGCAAACACTCACATGCTCGCACTCTTCACACATGATTGTGTTGGTAAGCTCGCCCACAAAGATGCGGTCAACAAAGTTCATCTTCACGCCTTCTTTTCCGTACGCTGATGGGGAAAAACAAAAACAAAAAAAAAACAATTTTCAATATAGTAAGTTTGAACCTAGAACATTCATAGACATACCAAGAAGGTCTTATGAAAGCTTTAGAAGCACTTGGTAATATCTTTCCTTGAAATGAAGATAACTATGATAACTAAAAATAAAAAAGCTAATATAATTAGTTAGTAAATTACTTCACGGGTAATAAAAAACGCATTTCTTAAGAGCAGCTGCAAGGTTAATCTGTGAAAGTGCACGCCACTTTCTCTGTGCTGGTTCAGAAACTGTGCTTCGATCATCTGCCACAAGGTGGGAGTATTGATCTTAGACTTCTGCTGTGTGACAGTTCATGTAAACCTTTGACTTGGCGTTTGGTCTCCTCGTCTGCCGTCTTCTCTGTGGGATTGTTGAAAGCCTTTAAAATGCCCCCTTTCACCCTCTGTGGACAAACAAAAAAGGTGTAAAGATATTTATATATCAACATCTTTCAGAAGGATTAAAGAAGTTAAACTGACTTTCCTTCCTATAGGCTATTGTTGTTCTTTACATGACTTTATGGCACCTATTAGTGATGTATATCACAATCTAGCCTGCAGCTGAGTTTGACAGGTATAGCCATTATAAGCATCATTAGTGTAAAAAATAATTATTGTCCTTGTCTAAAATTGTTAACATGTAAATCTCTTAATTAACCGTGCACATTTGTGTGTGTGCATGTTTTGCACAGGGCCCTCTGATTAGAGGCGACGTGGTCAGTGAGTGTGTTGGCGACAGAGCTGTGAAGAGGAGCAGCCACAGTAAAGCACCAATCGATAGATAATTGGCCGCGGCCTGTGTCTGAGTCCAGACCGATCAGACCCCATTGTCCCGGGACCAATGCACTGGACTGGCTATTTAGGTCAAAAGAGCCCTGTTAATCCCATCCGGGCCAGTCTGCGCCCCACTCAGCCGGCAAAGTCAAACCAGGCTGTGGCTCGCCGACTAATTAATTACCAGCAACCCCCACGCGCCCCCTTCTCTCCCCAAAAGTAACAGCGTGCGGCGTCCCACACGGGATGGGCCGCGGGGAGGGGGCATCGGGGGTGTGAGAGGGTCTGCTGGTGCAAGGGTGGAGGCACGGAAACTAAGACGAAGACAAGGCAAAGAAGCCCAGTACATGCCCTGGGAGAGAAATAACTACCATCTCAGCTAATTGGTGGTAACTGACTGGGAGCCAATTAGCATATTCAGATCCCTGATACTAATGGCCAATCAACACAAACACTTAGGGCCTCTAAAAGGTTAGTGACACACAAACATAAAGAACCGGTCTCTCGCTGACACACACTCAACGCCCGCATACAAAAACTGCAATCAGCTCTGGATTCAAGTTCGACTTCAAAAATGTGAGAGTGATTGTTTCTTTTTTTTTTTTCCCACTCCCCAGGACTGAATTAGTGATATTTGGTTTACAAAACGTACAGTGCTAAATGTTTTGGTTGCGTTTAATGCTCATCTGTGAGATGTGGTCACCTTTAGTTGGAGTAAAACACACATGGTATCACTTTAAAAATTACAGATAAAACTGAAATGGTGAAATGCTACTATAGCGCTTCTGTAAAAATTAGTTTGCGAGTGAATGAATAGAGGAGCCGCCACCCCCCCCCCCCTCCTGCTCCCCGCCTTTTTTACATTCTTGATTGGATTGGGAAACTGATTGTGTGTGTGTGTGTGTGTGTGTGTGTGTGTGTGTGTGTAGAAGGGGGCAGTGGGCGAGCCTTGAGCACAATGGAGCGGCCCTGGAGCTCATTCAGCAGCTGTGGGTTTCCCAAGATCACACAATAATGTCGGCCGTGCCACTTGAAACTCCCTAAGTGGCACAACTGTTCGCGTTCACAAGTTTGAATAGAAGCAGGGGGAGCCCAGCCTGTGGCCCCTCTCGGGCCTGAGGCTGACCACTAAACACACCCGCTAACTTCTCCTCCTTGGCTCATGCAGTCACTGGTGGGCTCTCCAAAGAGCTGCTGTGGGGTCTCCTAATTGCCCTGTGGAGCACTCTTTTTGTGCGTGTGTGTGTGTGCGTGTGTGTGACGAGAACTGGTGATCCAATCATAATTGTTGTGCTGTTTTACAAAAGAGCAAACAGCAACTGAAAAACAAATGATTAAAAATTGTGCTTTTCAACTAGGAATATCAGTGTGAATAAATTAATATAAGAACTACATAACGTAAAAGAAAGCTTTCTCGTTCCCCCTTGTTTCTCTATCTTGCACAGAAAATGAGAAATAAGCGCAGTGAAGTGCTGATAAGAGCAAACCTGATTTAAATCCTTACTGTCAGATTTCTATGGTCTTTTGGAATAGTTCTCCAGGCTTTGCAAAAAGTTTAAAAGTTTACACATGAAAATAACACAAAAGGTCTGAAAAGAACATGAAGATCCTCCTAACATCAGACAATAATGGAATGCTGACGCGCGCAAACTCACTTTGGTTTCCTCAACACGTATGGAGTCCAGCAGGTAGTGCAGAAGCTCCTGGCTGTCTTGCTGTTGGTAGCCCTTGAAGCGTGGAGCTCTGTAAGAACAACAGCAGAACAACATAAAGATGTGCAAAAGTTGAGGAGAACAAAGGTCTGAGGGAGGGGGGTGAGAACAAACAAATGACATTATGTGAATCTGTAACATTAAGAAAAGACTCCATTGTTGGCACACAAAACACAAGACAAATAAATAAGTTGAAGAATCCGAGCACGCAAACAAAAAGCAGAGACTGATCAAGAAAAAAGGAACAAAAGATACCTTTGCCAAGGCCCTTTCCATGTTTTTTACCGTTTCATAATACAATTCTACACAGCAACAAAAGATGTTCTTATTTTTCTCACACCTTTAGTGCTTTTTTTGTTGTTGTCATGTTCACTGGTGAATACCAGGGGACTGAACAATTCCACGTTACAGATATCGCAAGGAGCATTAAACAATTCAGCACACATATTCCATTCCAAAAAATGCGAGATATCATAAATTGGGCCATAAAACAAATTAGGTTAAAACTGAAATCTGCGTATCAACTCATAGGTGTGAAGGCTGTGATGGGGGAAAAACACAAGAAATAGAACAGCAGAAAAAGGATGCCACCACCTTCCTTGACAACTGAAAGTTCTGTTTCATTGTCATGTAAACATAGATTGCATTAGACTTTTTAAGAGTCATAAAAATTATCATTTTTTTTAACGAAATTTTTTTCTATAAACAGATCCACTGAGGCAAAATTGCAGGAAAAGCTCACCTATTTGACATTTGACAACCATTTAAAAAAACCCACTAACGCATATGTACAGCAGAACGCGCTTTGGCCCTTCTTCTGGCCGTCCATGATGAAGCAGATGTGCAGCCAGATGCTAGGGGCAGATTGGTAAACCAAGGCTTAAGCCACTGAAACCTGTTGTGTCCAGCTAGCCACATAACTAATGGACAGGTTGGTCAGACGGGCTTGTATACACTGGAAAAAGTCATCATGTAAATGTTAATACTGTTCAAAGGGCTGTACTGGATTTATCTATCTACCTTTAAGGATCTTTCCTGATGCCTCAGGTCTGTGCAGTGTAGTGAAATACACTACTCTGATTCCTTCACACAGTAGACAAACGGTAATGATGAATATGATGTTTTCCTGAACTGAGTATAGGCCTAAACCGCTCTCAGTGCCTGGGCAATTAAACGGACCACATTTATAAATCTACACACAGAAATAATAATTAATGTACTAATTGTTTAGAATGGCTTTCCAGGACTAGAGGAGAAAACTGACCAAAACACATTTTAATCATTATGTTTTGAAGCGACTGGAGTCATCCTCACACCCTTATACCCACATAATCCCTGTTTCTTGTCTCTCTTTTTATTGGAGGATGAAAGGACGCCTCAGTCCATCCTGTTACTGCAAAACACAGCCAAAACTGGGGGCAAACATAAGCAACTTGGATAACGATTTCATGAAGTTACAACCTACAGGCGGGGCGAGATAAAGCGCAAACATGGAAAGGGAAAGGAGGGCTAGCGTCAGTGGGAACGAGGGGGTCTGGAAGCTCATCCCACTGGAGAGAGGCAGAAGGGCCCTGTAGCGCTGCTCTCAATCTGGCCCGTGCAAACAGCTGCGGTGCAAACACAATTAATATCCGGATGAGTTATTACCAGACACAAGGCCACACTGTGGTCTATTTTCACCACAAGAGAAGCAGTAATGGTGCGTGAGCTGGTGTACGCCCTCAAAACAAATGCGGTGCACTAAGTATTGTATGACAGAAGCAGATTATACTGACATATAACAATCTATAAGCCAGTAATTCTGCCTGATACCATCACATCATCAGCTAATTTCTTTTATACAAGTGGTCTGGCTATTAATCATATCTAAAATTCTCCCGTAGCTGCATGTTTTACGGTCATCTGAAAAAGAAAGCACCAGAAAGCAGGTTCAACATATCCAAGCATATCCCACATATTTCATGATCTAACTGGCCAGCCTAAGCATGTACAACAATGCTAGAACGCTCATCTCTGTGCGATGCTATCAATCGATCACGCCAGTGGGGTTTGTTTAATTAGTTAATGCACAGCTCTTTGAATTAGGTTAAGACTCAAACACCTTTACCTTTTCAGAAGTCTTGTGAATTGCTTCATTTTTTTCCAAAACAAATTTTGCAAACAAAACCAAAAACCGTGATCTTTTTTAAAAAGAAAAAAGGCTTTCTCCTGCCAACCCTTTCAAAGATAAACTGTTTCCAATTGTGCAGTCATGAACTTGAACATTGAATATACTAACTAAGGCTGGTGGAATCTGGGAACTAGCTCACGGGTTTTAGACATTTTCTTTGAGCACAATCTAAGAATTAAACTTGCTGGAATGAATGCTCTGGCGCAGCTAAATGAAACACTTCTGCTTTCATAAAGACGCTAACATGGTTTAATGCCAAATACTGTCAACCTGAGTTCTGCATTGATATAATTTTAAAAGCAGCTTAGATTCTAATGAATATCTTGATCATTCTTTCATGCATATCTAAATGTAGCAACAAATGACTTTATCAAACACTTATGAACAAGATTCCCCTTAAGGTTTTTTTTTTATATTAAACTTGTGTATAACAGGTTTCATTTTTCAAAAGCTGAACACAGAGAAGGAATCAGTTTTTGCTGAGCCAGTTAAAGCCCTTGCTGGCACTTGCATTAAAAAAAGAAATGTACCAACAAGCTGTTATTTGCTTGAATGCATGCTTCTTTTTAAGAGTATGTGCACGGAATGTGTGTGTGTGTGGGGCCAGAGTGCCAGTACTGGATAGCCCTGTTGTCCTCTCCTATTTCTATTAGGAATGAAAAGCTTGTCTTGAGGCATTTTTCTCAACTAAGAATGCGGGTTTGTGCACATTTACGCACAGCAAGTGTTTGGTGAAATGCTTGAAATTCTAAACTGTGTCCGCTGTGGCTGTCTGGAAAATTAAATCAGTCCTTGTAAGAAACAGGTGCAAAAGAATACCTGTGTTTGGTTTTGCTTTTTCTTTTTTCTTTTTTAACCCACTGAAAAAGAGTGCGTCCTAAAACCCAGAGTATTAACGATGACTACAAGTCCATTTCCGAATGCTCTAAAACCTCATTCCAGTAACGGTGACATCCATCTGAACCTTTATTCAAACGCTAATTTCCCCTGTTTTGCCACTGACTGCTGTTCAGCTGCTGACTAGCTTTGTAGTACACTGGTTACAAGCTGGGACCCCGCCTGGCACCAGATACCGAGTGTGGTGCTGACCGTCCCGCACACACACGGCTTGGCACTGGTCCGAGCACAGGCTCGAGCCCTTCCTCCGGCGGGAAGGGCGGGGGGGGGGGGGGGGGGGGGGGGGGGGGGGGGGGGCCCGGGG
>CAJRST010038888.1:17004893-17067281 GCA_907169785.1 Menidia menidia | reverse complement strand
GGGAGGAGGTCCTGGCACTGGGGGTTTAGGGGGTAGAATAGGGGCTGAGGGTACCGGTGACAAGACGGGACTCGGTGGCAGGGCAGGTGGGGTGGGTATAAACGGCGGTCATGACTTGGGTGCTGGGGGTGTTGATATCGGATCCACTGCCGGGGGATTAGGCACTGGGGGTGCCGGTTGGGGACCAGGAGCTGGAGTGAAAAATGGTGTTGGTGCTGGTAGTTTAGCATCTGGAAGCACTGGTCCTGGGACCGGTGTTGGAGGAGTGGGTGCTGGAGGAGTGGGTGCTGGAGGAGTGGGTGCTGGAGGAGTGGGTGCTGGAGGTGTTGGCGCTACTGCTGCTGGGACTTCAAGTGCTGGCCTTAGAGGTTCAAGCTCTGGGGCCGGAGGTTTGAGTAACAGTGCTGGAAGTTTTGGAACTGGTGCTGCTGGGGTGGAACACTCGGGAATCAGTTCTGGGGGCGTAGGTAACGGCAGTGTCAGTGCGGTCGGAAAGGGTGCAGGTGGTGACACCACAGGCATGGTACGGGGCATGGGTAGCACTGGTAATGGGTTTGGTAGAGGAAATGGTGGCGCGGGTGAAGGGAAGGGTTACGGAGCGGGTGGTTTAGCTAGTGATGTTAGTACGGCCCTGGACGCAGACCGAATGGGTCCCACTGGAACGGGGCGTGGAACTGGAGGCAGTGTGGGAACTGAGGGTGTAGGTGGAGATGATGCAGACATTGCTCTGTCTGGCCCTGGTGGAGCGGGCAAAAATGGTGGAGCGAAGGGCGGTATGGGTGGTGCCAGGATTGGATATGGATCGGATGGATATGACAGCAACCTTGAGGCCTATACAGAACAGGCTGTGGAGCTGACGGAGAGAAGGACAGTGCTCATTAGGTAAAGGTACCATAAGGTATCTTTTCCATGCTTAAAAACAACTCATTTGAACTGTCTTACATGAATTTAGAAGGTATGACCCATTACAACTTGATATAACACAACATAAGTGTAGCCATGCCCATGTTCAGAGAGAATCTCAAGTCGTAAAGGTCCAGACAGTCTCACATGATGTATAACTGTTAAAATGAGGGTTAGTATACTTTGTCATTCAGTCATTTAATCTTATCTCAATTGTTATTGTCTACAGAACAGTTAAAAATGAGGATGATGTGCTGGAGATGGACCACCAAGAACAGACCTACACCATCACTGGTGCTGCAGATGACTCTGATGCCGAATGAGCAGCACAATTTCCTGTGTGACCTCCTCTCACCCCTAAACCTCCACGCCCCTCTGAGCTTTGCACTGACCATACCCCTTGTCGTGGGCAATGACCTTTGCCCTTTGGCCTGGACGAGTAGATCACAAATGACCCTTTTTTACAGACTGAAACCTTCAAACCATAAGGTTTGAGGATGAGTCTGTAGAAACACTCAAGATGCTCTTTAAACTTTTGTGTGCCTTCCACTCCCCTCTTTTTTTTCTATTTGTCACAAATAAAGCTATCAGCATTCAATTACTTTTTCTTTCTTTCAGTTTGTGTCTCTCTGTGGGGTGTTGTTTGACAACAGATAACACCATTCAGGAATATTTTCATGGTGATAAAAGTATATCTTTGTTAAGATTAAATAGATATTTCTCTGTCATAAAAAAGAGTAAAAAAGAGAGAGGGAGCAGAAAGGAGACTGCTGAACAGAAAGCCAGAGCCAGAGCCACCTGAGGGTCCGGGCATTGGCCCTGACAATTTCTGGAGGGCTGAGGAATCAGTCAGTCAAATTCCATATATTGCAACGAAATGACGGCTTACAGCCGTTTCCTGTCCTCATTCCATCCACATCTACACCTTTTTCCCCTGTTGATGATTAGGAAGGATTGGATACGGCCAGCAAATGCCAAACATATTTAATGTCCTGCACAGAGGAGTGTGTAGAAATGCAACACCCTAAGACTGAGAAGCACGGACCAGTACTGTTACAAAGAACATCCAAGTGCTTTTCTCATTAGAAATACACAAATAAGTGAACAGAAATTTATTTTTCCATGCTTATATTAATAATCAAGTGTTAAATTCCTTGTATTCTCTCTTTTTTATGTTTTTCTTAACACACATTGCCTCCAAAGGCAAGTTTGCAACATTGAATTGCATTGTCATTTTCTTATTTTGATAAGCAATAAAAAAACTGAATATGCAAAGAAGGAAATAGACCATTTTAAAAGTTAAAGTAACAAGAATAGACAAAATACATCGTGTATTAAATAGTGAAACAATGTAAATGAAATATTGATGTCACACATGTCATGTATTTAAGATTGGGGAATTGTATGTGAGTCGTTTGGGAGATTGTAATGTATTTGATAACCTTAACATAACTTCGAGTTTTTATCTTGACGTCATTTTAGCCATTATTCACAAACTCATGCGCAGTTATAACACAGAACTGTTAGCAGCAGATATTTTTTTATTTTTGCGTTAGGTTACAGTGCACATAACTAAAAGGATGAGTAAATGAGAATATATTTTTCAAGATTAAAGTTGGAGCCGAATGCACTTTCCGGTTATGTAACTGCCAACATAATTAACGGGCAAGTGTGTGTGACTGTGTGTGTTTGTGTTGGTGTGCGTCAGTGCGGAGCTATCCATGGTGCTTTGCGTTTTAGCGCAGTGGGGGGGGGGGAACACTTATCTTAAAATTAGCCAGATAAAATATACTTTCTCTTTTCATTTCCCACTTTAAGTTGCGTGGTCTGGCGCAAACGATGATGTGGCCAATAAGGTCATAATGATGATTTTTGCTAATCTGACGTTTTGTGCCGTAAACGGTTCATTTCTTGCGTTACAATGTTCACGCAGCCGTCGTCGGGACATTGTGTGCAAACTCTGCCCCTATTTGAATGTTACAGGAGCCATGGTGTCAGCAAAAGAAATAAATAAAAAAAATCACCCCGGAAAGTGCAAAGCTGCATGTCTTGAAACATGCTCTTTGCCAGTACTCACACGTTCAGTTTGCAGAAACAGTCCATATTTCAAGCCGGGTCAGGAACCCTTCATCCTGTGAGAAAAAAACAAAACAAAACCCGTCTTAGTCTGAGCCAGGGGGAATAATCACCGAGAAGGGCAAAAGTTGCGACTCTCTTTGAAACCTGCGATTTTCTGTCACTTTGTGCGCATGCTTTGGGTGGCTAAATCCCAATTAGGGTCGGCTGACACGCTGCTCCATTCACGCGGAGCCATGCCTGCATACATTTGCCTAGGAATTAACTCCTCAAATAGATCTCCTGGTAAATGCGTCGGACAGCAAAGAGAATCGGCCTGAGTGACACTTTCTTTCTGAGGCGCTCGAGTGAGAAAAGGTATGAATTTATAAGGTACACCGAAACATATCAATTCACGCCGACTTCACACGCCTTTATCCGCGCCCCCTCAAGCGAGAAGAGGCGAGTTTAAGTGAGGGGCGGAAAAAAGAGAAAAAAAAAATTGGCCTGGAAAAGAGCGGCGCTGAAAAGTTTGTGGAGACTTTGAATACCAAAAACGGCGCAGCCCACATCAATGGGGGTGGGGGGGGGGAGGCACCATGAATGAAATCACGCATGAACAGCCCTGAATCAGGTGCCGTTTATTCGGCTTCCCTCTAATGCGATTTTGAATATTAGTCCGTCTTAAAATCCCAATCATGTCATCTGGTGGGAGTCCCATACAAGCATAATTACTATTCAAACTCGTCCCTAATGTCCCACCCGCATCCAGGCAGCTGGTCACGGTGCAGCTTGAGTCTTTCCCCAGGTTTTTCTCACAAAGTAGAACACCTTCCATATGAACGGTGATGCCTCTTAATCTCAGAAAACAAAAACAAACAAAAAAAAGGAAGGGGGGGAAGTAAGTCTTCTTTCCTTCTTCGTTTTTCCTTTTTGTGGAAGACATAGTTCTGAAGAGAATAACTCGTATTTTTTTTAGACTTTGAACAAAAACACCCTTCATTAAAGAAAAAACAGTCAATGCGCATGACCAGATACATTTCAGATGGATTTACGTTACATGTGTGGTTTACAGGGATTTACACAGACACCGAGTCATTTTTTTGCTTTCTTTTGCAACGTGGGAATCTGTTAGAAATAGGCCTCATTGCCATGTGGGACAATGATCTGAGTCCTCTCAATAGATCCAAAGGAACTTTATGGGTCCACATAAAAAATGCGTTTTTCTTCTGAACTCAGAGGGGTCCTTAATGGCAGGCCATTGAATCCGGACCAGGAGAGGTGGTGGTGAACCTTTGGCACCCCTGAAGTATAGCCCATGTCAAGGGGCCTGAAAGGAGATCCCTGGTGGGGCATTGCTCCCTGTGTTTACCGCATTGCTTCGCAGACAGGTTGTTCCTCTATATTCATGGGTCATTAATGACCAACCAGTTAAATCAGGGAGCCCCATCGTTTAGACAGTTAAAATCCCCCCCTCCTCCCCCAAAAAAAGGAGGCTGGCAAGAGCCAGAACTGCCCATTAAAACGTTTTCCTCCTCTTCCAAAGCTCCCATTCTTCGCAGGTCGTTATTTAAGTTCATTAAAAAGATGGAGTTCATTTGAGGATATTGTTTCGGAATAAAGATCCGACCATGTAAATAATGTGTCTTTTTTTCTCTCTTTAAAAAAAAAAAAGGGGAGGGGTGTGTGTGTGTGTGTGTGTGTGTGGAGATGGGCAATTCCGCTGCGGTCAAGCCATTTAAATTCATCTAATTTTCCATCCCATTTGCTCCCAACACTGCATTCAGTCTGAAAACGGAACCTTTTGACTGCGCTCTGGGCCCTCAGCGCGCAGCGGATCGGAGATTCTCTGCGACTTTTGCGCAAAACAGAAAAGGAAACATCCTTGCCTCTCTCTCTCTCTCTTTAAAAAAAAAAAAAAATTCCTTCTCCAGTTTCCCCTCCTTTCCTGCAAGAATGATTCGTTTCACTGCGGAGGCGCGCGGGGGAGTGTGGGATGGGAACCAGTCGAGAATGGCCGGGCGTTAATAAATGGTCTCTCGCGCAGCCGGGCGCAAACATCGCGCTCTATTGATGAGATTGTTCGCGTGTCGTTTGGACTGTTGGAGGGAGCGCAGAGAGGAGATAATAGACTCAAAGAGGTTCGTGTGTAGCACAGCCCCTAGCTCATGTGTCTTAGGGTTTTTTTATTTGTTGGAGCTAATTTTAAATACAGAATAAGAACAAATGTATTTGAGCCGCTGGCATCAAATATTCAAAAATATTTTCAAACATTCATTCTTGATATATTCATAAGAAAAAGTCACATGCACAAAAAGGCTTTACAGATCTATTTGATCCTTTCAAAAATGATTGTTGCTCACTGTGATGTATCCCCCTGATTTAGAATAAGAGGTAAATAAGAGGGAGGTCAGCGTGGACAGGTCAGGGGTCAACACAGTCACGGTCTGGTCTGGTCGCCCACAGGTTCTTGTTCGTCTTTTCTGCTCCAGCTCAGATAAATCACGGCGAGCACATGAGCAACCTGCTGCCCGGAGCGCAGTCACGCGTTTCCTTTCAATCCCCGAACCCTTCTTATAGTATTAGTATTATTACTATTCATTATATTCATTATTTTACAATGTGCATTTTTTTGGACACTCTGTTATCAGTGGAATCACGTGGTTTAAGACCGCATAAGAAGAGGGTTTGCACGAGACATGTCAGTCCCACTGATGGCACAAATTCAGTATAATCTATGTTTTCCACCGAGATTATATAGAAATGTTGTCCAAACGATTTCAATGCAAAAAAATACATTAAAAAAAAGAAGTCTATAAAACTGAAAATGGCCACCAAGCTCCAAGCATCCGAATCTGTATTCATTTGAAAACTTTTTCAGTTCCCTGGTATTTCCCAGAGCACCCATGCAGTTTTTTTTGTCTTTCTTTTCTTTTTTATTTTTTTTTGCAGGCTAATTGCAAATCCAATCGATCATTCAGCCAATTAATCAGTCAATAGAGCCATTAAAGTCAAGAGTAATGAGTGGATGAGTCACACGTTGGCACTGGAACTAAGTTTTAAACAGATTTAATCAATCTAATCCAATAACAGCTGCCTTTTGTTACTATGAATTCTTCACATAGTTTTGTAATATATTCAGAGAAACTATTTGAGATAATGTCATCCCTAATCCAAAATAAAAGCACAATTATTCACACAGAATAATCAGGCAGTGAGTCTGGTTCCTTCTTTCGTTTCCACAATCAAACTATAGAATAAAAAAATTACAATAAATAATACAAGAAAACCAAAAGTGTCCTCGCACGCGCACGAGTGCGCGCTCCTCTTTCTGGAGATGCTATTTTCCAGTCGTGTCTCTCCTCCTGCTGCTGGTTCTGCCTTTTCAGTACCTGCCTGATCTCAACCCGGCACACGCCGGGAGTCAATAGAAGTTAACAAGTCCTCTAAACTTTCCTGCTCCCTTTGTTAATCCACGGACAAAAAAAAAAAGGAGGAGGGAGAGCGGGAGCCCTTTGAAGTGCGCCGGGCTCCGAGAATGCGGGCCAAGTAGATTTAAAGTAGCCGCTGATTCCCAAAAGCCCTCCGTGAATGGGGAGAATGGAGAAGGGCGAGGATTTATGGAGAAATTATACAGTGGATTTGTCAGTTAAAATATCGGAACTGTCTGCGGGACAAAGCCACATGCTGAGGATTAATGGCTCCTCTGGACCTTTGATTCCGCGCTCTCTTTTCTCTGGCCTTGACAAATTGGATTTCGGGGATGGGAAGGTCGCCTGGCTCTTTGTGTCTCTTGACCATTTTTTCGCGCAATTCATTATGCGCGTCGGAGTGAGGGAAAGTCTCCATGTGACCAGGGCCGGCCCGTTTTTTTTTTCCACAGCTGCTGAGAGAGCCCAACTCTCTCACACTCACCAACACACACACACACACACACACACGCACACACGCACACGCTTACTCACTGCTGTGGCAAACTCAGGAGCGCATCACCTCTCCGCATCACCCTCCCCTCTTCTGCACACACTCACACACTTGCATCCTTAGATAGAGGTCGGTTAGCGTGTGTGTGTGTGTGTGTGTCTGTGTGTGTATGTGTGGGGAGGGGGTGTGGTGGTGGTGGTGGGGGTCTACCTTACCCTTCTCCATCACTTGAAAAGCCGGAGAGCATAACACCGCCGCGTCACTCTGAGGGCGGATATCGGCCCGTCCTCATCCTTCCTCCTCTGGGTTTTTTTTCCTCCTCATCCTCCTCTCCCTCATTCCCCCCGCAACGAGAAAAAAAACTCACCATCGGTTTTTCTACCAGGCTTCATGGTTCTGATCTCACCTCACGCCATGCAAGCCACCCGGGCGTCCTCCACCGTCAGTGTGTTTGCGGACTGCAGCATCCCGGCCGGGCTCCGGATCGGACCGGTACCGGGCGTCTTTAAACTGGGGAAGTACGTGTCGGACCGGAAGGAGGTTGGACCTAAGAAAAAGGTACGGACGAGCTATTGGGCAGAAAAACTTTTTTTTTTGTTGTGATTTTTAATTTTAATTTTTTTTTTTTGTAGTTGAGAAATTCAGAGGCGGTTTACTTTAGATTTATAAAGAATTTCATGATTATAAAACAATATATCACCTTTTGGCTTATAGTCTTATTACATTTTAAACATGAAAATGCCTCTTCTTTCATGGTACAAAATATAATTCCAATATGTACAAAAAAAAAGTAATAGGGCAGAAGTTTTCACAAAAATGAGATGTTTGTTTTTTATTGTTAAAAAAAGAAGAATAACTGTCAAACTGGATCGGGCCCGGAGTTATTAATTGGTTTGGCCTGTCAGGTTAGAAATAATTGAGCTCTATTAGCGGTCTCCTTGTCAGTCTGTGCCTCTGCTTAACCGGCCTAATGGGCAACCGGGGACCGCCGCGTGCAGCAGCGCGCGCCCCCCGGCCACCTCCCATCCCACTGCCCGGCGGGCCTGTTACCCCCATGAGCTGTTGACCGTTAATGTGACCCGGCCACAAAAAGATGCTATCCCAGTGTGGGCATCGGCCTAGAGGGCACAGAAAAAAAAAATATTGCAAACAAGAAAAAAGTTTAATTATAATACAAAATAACGACAGAGATCGAATAGGAATTTATTGATATTTGGTCGTTTCAGTACAGTCATCTACAGGGTTGTGGAGGATATTCGAAGCTCGGGGTTGCAAATGTTTACAAAGACATTCCTTCCTTCTTGCAGGATTTATGATAGTAAGAAACAATTATGAGAACAACTTGCGGTTTTTAAAAACTACTTTTATTTGCGAAAGCGCATGAGTTTGCGGCTGTAGGAGCGCAGCCTGTTGTTGGAGGCTGTCAGCGGCTGTGATTGAGGCGCCTAAATGCGTGGCCCCGGGAGAAGAGAGAGGGAGAGGGGGGGGGGGGGGATCATCAGGTGCAATCTCTGTGTCAAATGTCACGCTTTCTGGCTTTAATGTCCTCGAACAGTTTAGAAACGCTCTGACACTCCTCAAATTCGTTTCCCATATCAGCTCAATTAGGCCCGTGTGTCATTCTCTTTAGGAAATTATCATCAGAGCGGAGAAAAAAAAAAAAAAAAAAGGACGCGTCCGGCGCGCCCACACCTCCAAAAATTAGCATAGAAATAGTTAAGCAGAAAATATTAATGAACGAATAAAAAATATTTGAATGGATCCCTAATTAAATGTAAGGTTAAATACGTTTGAAGAAAAAAAAAAGAAGAAAAATAGCCTGAGCCAGACGCTAGTTACACTGTTTATTTTTAATTTAGGCTCATTCTGTATTTTGTCTGTGCGGCCTTTAGAGTTCAGATTTCCCATGATCACGTTTCCTTTTTTTTTGTTGTTTTTTTTGGGGCTCAGATCCATTTGGTACGAGGCGAGTTCGAGGACGAGTCCGGCTGTCCGGTGCCAGATTGGATCGGATTCATCCGCGCAGCGAGGAGCAGCCAAGAGCAAAACCTCGAGGCTGTGTCGGACCTACCGGGCGGACAGGTGAATTTTCACTCCATTTTTTATCACACATCATATAGGCCCAACGACTTCTTTATTCGTTTTTTTCTTGAACTTTTACCTGGAGAGTGAACTCACGCCCCCCTCTTCGCTTTTTCTTTTTGGAGATCTTCTACCGCGTGCTGAGAGAAATCCCAGCAGGAGAGGAGCTCAGCGTTTGGTACTCCAACGCTCTGGCCCAGTGGTACGACATCCCGACGACAGCCACTCCCACGCACGACGAGAAAGGTAAAAAAAATTAAAAAATGAGAGTCCGCTCATCGAGGGGTGCTGACCATTTTCCGCCTGTGGTCAGATGGAAGGTGTGACCTCATGGGGAGCTCATTGGATGTCGATTGATAGTATAAAAAAATGACAACATATATGTTGCTCTCACTCTTGTTATTATAGTATCTGTTTTTGATTTTTTTTTTAAATCTAAGGATGTGCATTGATTTTTTTTCTCCACCTCATGTAATTAATAGCCTCCATAGAAAGTAAACAGGCCTGTATTCAGCAGATGGACAGATCAATTACAGATGGCCATTCTGATCGTTCCTTTAGCCCCAAAATAGAAATAACCTGACTGTCTGTTTATCATATTTCTTAAAAATAATTTCTTGAAAAAACAAACAAACAGTACTTTCGTTAAAAATATCAAACGTCTTATTACGAGGAATATAAAATTAATTCATGTAAATTAACGGATTTCATAGGCCATCTTCAACAAGCTGTTGAGTGCCCATCAATACAGATTAATCTGAAGATCTCCCACGAAAGATATATCAGGTCGAATATTTAGGAAAAAATATGAATATACAATCAGTTCAATTTAGGAAAAAATAGATAATGGGATTACTGGCTACCACAGTGATTCTGACTTTCAATCCATTTGTTTGGGTTAGTAATACTAATTCTGCGTTTGTGCTTGGGGATTAATGTCTAATCTTGGTAAAGCAGCTGCTCAGCAGACATTAATCCGATTAAAGACAAGATTATCAACAGTTACTTAATAAAAATCCTTCAGAGGAGAATGTTTTCGGTTTATGGATATTATTCAAAACGGAGAGCGCCTCTTAACTCGTCTGTGTGTAAACCAAACGACAGAGCTTGATACGGCATCGGCGGATGCACAAACATTGTGACAAAGTAATTATGGTGCTTGAGACCCAGAACAAAAAAGCAATTAAAAGCAGAAATCGACTCTCCTCGACAAGCTCTAAAGAAGAGGACCACTGATTCACCGGCGAGATGGAGGTTAACGAATGTCACGCCATCATTAATATTCATGTATTCAAAAGCAAATAATTCAAAAACAAGTGCTTCACGGCGAATTAGGGGTGGGTGCGTTTAGGTATTGTGGTCAGATGAATGCTAACTTTTATGTGGGGTGTATATTGCCCTAAACTCTCCTGGCCGGCGCACCGCGCGCTCTCCTGGACATACGCTGCCTCCCATTATCAGGCGTCAACAGATGGGCCGCCGCCATTGTTTCCGGGGACTTGCGATTTCAAGCAACAGCTGCTGTCACTTCCACGGGAAAGAGCCCAGAGAGGCAAAAAAGAAAAACAGCTCAATGCATCGGCCTCGGAGCGCCAGATTGGGCAGCAGGGCGTTTGCCCTTTTGATGGGGAGCAGAAACAATGGCCCGCATGAGGATTACAAAATCATTACATCTATATTATCTCCCGAGTGCTCGTCTGGGGGTCGTTATGATGGCTCCCCGGGTCTGTTACCGTTTGACACCAGATCTTATAGACTGAGTCTGAGTAATGACTTCCACCTCATGAATTTCGATGACGTTAGGGCGAAAATGTAAGATTCTAAAATGGGAAAATTCGTCGTTTATCACCCGGTTGGATTTTACGCTTAGCAATTCATAATATATCTTTTAAGAAAAACATGATTAGCTTGTGTTTTATGAGTTGATGATTGTTTCCGTGCGTGTGTAAGTGTAGCCTTACAGTTTTGTATAAATGCTCGCAGGCCTGTCCTCCACAGGTCACCAAACCTGTTACCTGAGTTTTGCGCACCGACTTTTACGCAAAGAAATTTTGTAGGAATTTCAACAGTCGGTGTTGCTTCTCAACGGTCGAATCCCCCCCCCGCTGATGTCATTGTTCCCTTTCACTGTGTCTCTGCAGGTGAGGAGCGTTACATCTGCTGGTATTGCTGGAGAATATTCAAATACCCAAACACACTCAAGGCCCACGTCCACTTCCACTGCGCTCTGAGCAACGGGCGGGGGTTCGTGAGCAGCGAGCAGGCCAGAGGCACGGAGACCTTCAGCAGATCTCCAAAATCCGGAGACATCCCCAACACCTCTACCTCACCGAGGAGCGGCCACGGCAACCCGTCCCTGTCGGAATCATCGGGCAGGCGGGCGGTGTCTTCCTCGCCTTTTCTAAACAAAACGGGACTGTCCAAGAAAAACAGCACCGAGGAGCAGGACAGGGCCCTCGACATGAGCGTCTCCTCGGCCAGAAACCCGGGACACCTCTTCGGTTTGGGGGCCACCTCCTCGGTGTTGAGCAACATGGGCTTCCACCCGGGGGTGCGCTCGGCCTTCAAACCTGCCGGTGTCTCCAAAGTCCCGGGCGGGGACTCCTCCAGAGAGGAGGCCGGCGGGAAGCTGAGCGGCCTGGGGTTCAGTAAACTCATCGGCTCCATGAAGCCCATCCGCAACCTGGGCGAGGGCCTGAACGGGGGAGGGGGCCACCCTCCGAAGTGCACGCCCGCCATCATGGACTCCGCGTCTCCCATGGTGCCGTGCGCCAACGCCATCCGGGGCTTCCCGCTTCTGCCTCACGTGGAGGAAACCTCGGCGTTCAAGCACGTGGAGAGCCGCATGCACCCGGGCCTCTCCCCGTCCCGTTACCCGCAAATGCCCCCCGGACTCCATTTTGAAAGGTTCTCCCTCCCTCACTTCGACGGCGTGAAGGCCTATGGCGGGGACTGTAACATCCCCCTGATGCCCTTCACCGTCTACAACGGGGAGCTCCTGTACAGCTCCCCTTACTACCCTCTGAAATTCCACTTCGGCAACCTGCTGAAATACCCGGAGTCCGTGTCTTACTTCGGCGCGCCCTCGCTGGGCCAGGAGCTGGGCTCCATCACGAACATTGACCGGGAGATCGCCATGCACACGCAGCAGCTGTCCGAGATCTCCGCGGAGAAGAACCGGACGCGGCTGGACTCCATCCCGGCCGGCGGCGGGGTGGTGGGGGGTGCCAGCGCGGCCGAGTCCGGCAAGCCCAAAAAGGGCCACCTGTGTCTGTACTGCGGGAAGCTGTACTCGCGGAAATACGGGCTGAAAATCCACATGCGGACTCACACGGGCTACAAGCCCCTTAAGTGCAAGGTGTGCTTCAGGCCCTTCGGGGACCCGAGCAACCTGAACAAGCACATCCGGCTCCACGCGGAGGGGAACACGCCGTACAGGTGCGACTTCTGCGGGAAGGTGCTGGTGCGCAGGCGCGACCTGGAGCGCCACGTCAAGTCCAGGCACCCGGGGCAGAGCGTCAAGAAGCTGGAGGAGAAGCCCGGAGGCCTGTTCGAGGACGCCGAGCCCAAGAGCGACAACGACAGCGAGGTGGACGTGTGCTTCACCGACGACCAGAGCGACCAGGAGTCCAGCAAAAACAACAACGACTGAGACCAGTGCGCGCGCCCGCACGGCCAAAACGCGCCCGTCGGTCCTGTGTGAAGCCTCGCAATTGATTTGTGCCTGTCGTGGTCAGACATTCCCCACTAAATATACCACAAGGATGGATCAAATTTGGCTTTTAAGCAACTTTGAAAACATTTTAGCCAATTATATCATATGGAGAAAATAATAAATAAACTCGACTTCCAATGTGCACACAACCCCCCCGGTGTGACAGACATTTTCGTGTCAAATTCCAGACATCATCACGTTCTCTTCTTGTTTATGGAAGGAAAAAACTAAACAAAACCGTGGAAACAACAACGAAATGTCATGAAAATACCTGACTTGAGTTAGATGTATTGTTCTTTATGTCGAAAAAGATCCTCGTGATATGTTTCCCCTTGAGAGACGGGTTTTGTAAAAGTTACTGAACAGGAAAATGAAAAAAAAACAACTAATTGAGAGACAGAAAAATGTACATTCCTTCACACTAATTATTCTGGAAAACTACGAGCTTCAAAAGCACAGTCGACTTTTTGCATCACTTTTTTTTTCTTTTTTCTTGTGAATAATATCCCATTTTCCCTTTGTCAACTGTCAGTTGCACTTTATAAAGAAAAAAAAAGATAGCAATGGGCATTTAATTTCCACCGAAAAGCTGCAAAAATGATCCCGATTCGTGGAACCTTTTCCCACCTCCCCGAACAAGACGCCGTACTTAAATTTGCACTTTCTTACGAGCTGTTCCAGCAGCCAGCAACTTCCAGTTTTATTTAAGGAATATTAGCAGAGAAAGACAGATGCATTGATTGCAGTTATAGAAGCTGTACAGTATGATATTTCAGTGGAGAAGTGTTGTACACGTGTGTTTATAATTGATGTTGTCTGAGAGGACAATATTCCACTCCTGTGAATTAAGTGGTCGTTTTTTTGAATAAATCTAATTTAAAACATAGCCATCTGGGCTGAAGTTGTCTTTTTGTATAACTGAGTGGACGCACATGGGGAATATTTTTTATTTAAATGTCACATGTTTGCTTTATTAAAAAAGAAAAAGATAAAACTGATGAAAATCCACTCCTCTAATTAATCCGTGTCGATCAACAAAGTGGGCTTTTTGTCTTTGACAGAAAAATGTAAATGATACCTGGAGAAATGCAACAAATTGCCATATTTAAAAAAATAATTTAAATAATATTTTTTAAAGAAATAAAAACAGCCATATCGAAACAAACAAGTAGTAGGTTTGTCTGAATTTAATGACTCAGGATTCAGACACCGTTTTAAAGCCATGATGACTTCAGAGGGAATTAGTCGATTCCAAACATGTGTAGAAATAAGTGCTTTGTAAATAAGGATTACTAAAATTCCGGACACTTACTATGTGGTTAGGTCACTTTGTTGCATTATTTACGACCCAGGATAGAGGCTTAAATAAAGGCTACACGTTAAATGTGCCTCTCATTTAACAATACATGAAAATTATGTGTTTATCTTTGGCTTAGTTTATTTAATTCATCTTGGTAAATGTTTTATTTCCATTCTCTGAATATCCAGCTGGGAAAATATTGGCAGATTTTTGGTGACTGGTCATCCCAGCGGCCACACATTTCCCATGACAGTGACAGGTCAACCTCCTCCTCCTCAGACCTGTCTGCCACCATTTTTTTTAGACATTCCAGAAGTGTGCTGCAGTTATATTCACATATCGACAAAAATTAATCACTCATCTCTGAGAGAATGTGTCAACCACCACAAGAAAAAATAAGATCGGACGTTGAGCCGCGCGGAGGTTTGCAGTCTGACTTTTTCTCTGGGTGATGACCACCTCATTCCCTCCACATGGAAAGGCAGGTCTGACCTTTATTTGGTTTCAGTAAAAGAAAAAAGAAGATTTTACTCTTACCCCATGTTTGATGTCATAGTGGAACGCATCGAAATGTACAGAGGATTTTTTTTTTCTATTTTTCTAGTTCAATCTGACTTGTTTAAATCTCCAGGGATATTTTTTAAATTACTCTGACACATTGTTACATGATTGTCCATGCACGGTGTTGTCCTGATGAGCACTGATGCTACATTTGAATAGCTGGGATGGGTGGAAAAAATGCGTGCAGGAAGATGTATAAGCATGTCTTCCTGTAAGGAAATTTGTTAAAAAATACGAAAAAAGATAAAAGCAAAATGGGCTCTCGAACGGGACTGCATGTGTCACTAATTGTCTATTCTGGTTGTTTATTTACCGGGAAGAATCCTGATTTCAGTATTTAAGTTATCTTCACATTGCAATGTTCCAAAAAGAACTCTTAATTCAAATGCATTGATACATACAATAGAATTTAGGGGTTCTGAGGAATTTTAAACAAATGCTATATAATGATAAAACCTTATTTCAGTTTGCCACTGAGGTTAGAATGGTGGATAGCACTGCTCCCTCATAATAGGACTGAATCCCTTCACCAGTCTTATCTGTGTGGTGTACACATGTTCTCATTCCTGGGTTGTCTGTTTCCTCCACTGGGGACTCTGAAATGACTTTAGGGATGAATGTATCTGTGCGTGGTTATCTGTATCCAGGGTGATAAACTGTGATAAATTAAATTAAATTAAAAGAAAAGTAAATGGAAAAATTACTTCTTTTTTTTATCCCAAAGGGAAACAGAAATAAAAATTCCCTCTGGGAAAAATAAAGCAACTTAATTGGATAAATCTGTCTTAGACAGAGATGAATAATTTCTCTTTTAAACATAACCGTGGATTTAATCTCCATTATTATGGTTTCGGAAGCCTTTTCAAAACTACAATTTAATCGTGAGGTTATATGGAAATAATTTAAGGACATGAGACATTTCCACCAGCAACACAACCTCACTTTCTGAAATGAAAAACAAGATGGACATTCTAACAATTGTCAGTGACACCTGACAATGCAGATAGTCTTTTTTTTATGTTCTTACTACACCATAAACCACTTTAATGTGCCTCTCTATAGTCCAAACACATAAGAGAATGTTGAAAAAGAGGTTATGAGAGAGGTTAACATCTACTTGGAGTAGGTGGACGGTAAAAATGAGGTGCGTGTGAAAACCTGTCCTGAATACACATGTTATAACCAGCCAAGGAAAAGAAAAATGTTCCTGAGAAATCTTTTTGGTTTATGTTTCTCTCATCTGCTCCACTTCCTGCTGCCATTCCCATATTATTCTGATGACATTACTGTAGCTATGAGATACAGAACGGGATTCAAAACAAAACGTCCATAAGTCATGCACTGATATCATGAGCCCTCAAAGTTTAGAACCAAAGTGTTTCCTAGCTCTTTATGATCTTTATAGATCAGTATTTGGGAAACTATGTATGTATATATAATAAAATGATATCAATACATAATATAATATAATGTATACATATATAAAATGTTATTTTTAGCCGTACTTTAGCAAGATATTGCCCAATTTACACTCCAGATAAAAAGGAAGATAAAAAATGAACACTGATCCAACATTCTAGTACTCTATTTCAGCAAGTGGAGTAGCAGAAAGCCCTTTGAGGCCTCAGCTGAACGGACTGAACACTTCCGTCCTCTCTCAGAGGAGAGCGGCTACCTTTGCTCCTAGTTATCTGCAGCTGGAAGCAGAGCACTGTGAGACATTTAGATCAGAGGTGGAAAAGATGCAAGTGAAGCCAGAAGCGTTGCCTCTGACTTGGGATATGAACGTGGCTCATATAATGGATGGTAGGGGAAGAATGTGATTGTTAAACATCATGTTCAAAGGGGTTTGGAGTACATTATTCTTCAAGGGGAGTTCAGTGACTGCAAACCAAAGTTTGTTCAGATAGGTGGCGTGGCCGTACCTTCATATCTTGGCATGCTGAGGTCTTTTCCCATTGAATATACTCAGTCTTCAACAAGAAGAACGTTGATGTGCACACGAGGCCATACATATTCAAGCAAACACGCTTGGATTTTATCTGATCACTGTGATAGAAAACATTATATTTGCTCAAATGTTCAGTTCTCTGGGAAAGTTCTCTTATGTGTCTGCAATCTGGGGAACTGCTAGCAACATCCGGTTGTACCAGGAAGGAGACGGCCTTGTGTCTGTGTTAGTTACTGAATTATGGGACACAGATCTTCCCGGGCAGGTGTGTAGGTCAGGTATTGAACACCTCCTCTGCTCTCTGATAGGGGCATCAGAGCTCTTTTCCCTCAGAGCAACTTGGCGAATGATCGCGTTTTTAGTACATTTCTATTTCTTACATCCTGATAATCCATTGTTTAAAATAAAAAATTCCATAACATTACAAATATTCAGGACATGTCAGCCCACAGGAATGACTGTAACTTGATGTTTTTCCCGCTCAGCCAGGCTGTGGCTTCAAAAGTGTCTGAGCTGAGTGTCCTTTCATGGCTCTGCTAGCTCGTGCTCACTGGCACCCCGTATTATTATTCTCTACTCAGTGTTCCGCGCCCGGCCAGGCCCCTCGTTTTGTGGGAGCCACCATCAGTCTGGACCTGATCCAGATGCTGTTCACTCTCTCACACCACAATACCCCGCTCACTCATCCCCTCCCACCAGCGTTTTCAATCAATTAGTGCCGTTCGTTAATGGGAACATTGAAGAGGGGGGGGAAGAAGTTCATTGAGGGAGTCAGACTCCCAGACTAAACTATTATGCAAAAGCCAAGCTATACCGGCACGCTAAACCACCACTTCAAGGCCAACTTGGGCTACAACTTTGTTACTTCCAAATCTTGGTGCGGGTAACCTTGGTGAGAGCAATCCCTTTCAGATACTTACCTTCACTGGACAAGGAGTCGTGGGGAGATGACAAAGATAAAGAGTATTTCAGCTTCACATTTGGATTCTTAACTAAAATAACATCATAAAGTGCTATTCAGAGCAAGTCACAACTTGCCTGACTGTTTTCAAGAAATCAGTGGGAGTTTTATTATATAGTCACACATCAATTCTGAAGGAACTCCTGTGTTGAGGCAGCCTGTAAGATTTTCCTTTAAAGCAAAAGGCTGAACACAAAGCTATTCTAAATGAGTGGCAATCACTATACATGGACTTATCAAACCAAATGTGCAGTGGAAGAAAACGGGAAAGAAAAAATGACAACGGCAAGGACACACAAAAACTAACTTCTGAGAGAATAAAGAGGGAAAGGCTGGATTGAACATAATCATATGCTTATGAGGCGCAGGGACAAATATTGTTGGGTCAGGGGTGTAATGGCATTTATTCAGCCCTTCATTCAGATGAAGGTAGACATAAAGCTATGTCTTTGCGCTGTTACAGTATATCTTAACCATATGAGGTGGATACTGTAAAGATTAAATGAGATTGGCAAGAAAAGAGTGTTGGAAGGATACAGTCGTCATTGAAATGTGCTGTTGAATATCTAAAAAAAAAGAAAAAAAGAAGAATTTAAATCAGCGTAAGATGAAGTTTAGATTCAACTTCAATTATCATTTTGATGGTATGTGTGAATGAGTGTGAATATTAACCCTAACCCTGTGTGTGTGTGTTGTGCAGAGCAAAATATTTATTCATGAAGTCTAATGGTGGGGCAGCGGTGGAATTAATGTCCTTCAAACATTTCCATGCTCTTTCTAGAACGAAGCAACAACTTTTTCCACTGTCACCAGCACTTTTATACATTATTAAAAACGTATTTTCTAAGATACCGAAAGGTGCAAAAGCGTGTGCAATCAAACAATTGCTTTGACATTGCTTTTGCAATCAAATATTGAGCAGCACAGACCAATCATCCATCGCAAAGTGAATCAATAGTAACTGACAGGTTTGAATAGTTACAGTATGGCTGAAATGGTAACATTTGTTGTGATTTTGGGCTACATCGATTAAAAACTGAATCGATTTGAAGGAATTTCCCATAAGAGTGTTTGGACCACTAACAGTATGTACTGTAAGAAAAAATGCAAATGGGGGAGTAGTAGAACAAAACTTCCATTTGTCTTCGTGGAAAAAACATCATACTAAAGGCAATGTTATCCACACCAATTCAATTTATGTTTGACCAATCACAAGAAAACACCGAACGCACAATGACCCAAGCGTTGTGTACCAGATTCTGATTGGTTTTTTGGAAAACATGAATTCTCCAGGATATTTTTACTTAATTGATTCAATTTATCTAAAAATTCAGTAAGTAAAAAAGCAAGCCAAAGAAGCAAAAAACACACAAAAAGCTAAATGTATGGGATTTTGTTTGGCTTTACATTCTTTTGCACCCCGTGGCAGAAGTAATTGACAGAATGTCTAAAAGTCCTTTGTCTTCTGTTTTGTATCAGCAGGAACAAAAATCAACGGAAATCCCAAGGCTCTCTCATCTATCAGAGTTGTAAAGGCAGCAGGAATTCTGCTCTCCGAACACAGGAATCTCTGTCTCTGATTTGTTTTCATTTGATGTATTCATTCAGTAACATAACCTTACAGACCTCTTTAGTCATATCAAACATGGCTGTTTCTTAACTTGCCTGTAGCCAGAAGTCACCCCGAGTTCAGGTTCAGTGTCTATTCTGCGGCTTACTATGTTGCCTGTGTTGTTATGGTCAGTTTTTGGAAATTTAACAGATAACATCTTTTATCATTAATCATATTTTGCAGTAGATAGCACTTTAATGCAGAATTATCATTATGACACCCATACATTTGATTTTACACCTAGAAACACTCATACAAAAGGACTGAATTCCATAGAAATGCCTTAAAGAATCCAAATTATTTTATTATTTCTCAATTCCATAATCATGGCTTTAACATGCACTTTGAAATAGTTCTTGAGCCAAGATTGACATAGTGGAAATTAGCTTCACAGTGTACTGCAGTGTACTACAGTGTAATGTTTCAGTTGACTCATATCTCAGATCCAAAATAGCCGGTAAAAGAAAAAACATATCTTTGAAAAAGAGGAAGTGAGAGTCTGTCTCGGTCTCTCAGTCCGTTTTGAACAAGACGGGGCTGATGCTGCCTGACTGCTCTGCAGAATTCAGCCCACTCTCCCAGAGCAGGTAGACCCTGAAACCAACGCAGGTAGAAACCGCAAACACAACTGGTCAGATTCAGCTTGAAGGAGATGGAACAAATGGCTTTGTGTCTATGAAGCGTACGTCCAGACACACACACACACACAGTAGTAACACACAGTCCACTGGAGTGGATTGGAAGTGACGGGCCTGCTGCTGGCAGCCCGCTCTCCTGGAGCAGGTAAGCCAGGTAGAGTAAACACACCCGGCTGGTTTCACGGAGAAACGGTAGAGGGACGGAACACACACATGCAAGAATAGAACGTTTTTTTCCGAGGCGGAGGAGAAAGTGATGCGCCATGGCAGACACACACATTGCTGTAGGGAGGAAGAACACAAGGGGAAGGACACAAGTGGTAATCAGAAAGATGGAAAGATACGTAACAAACACAGGAGAAGACGCAAACTGACAACCCTGGCACAGATAGACAAACAAGTGGACCAAAAACCAAGCACTGTGCCCTAACTTCGGTCAGAGGGAGACTATTAGTGTCCGACCGTGGCCCAGCCTGTCAGTTGTGATAGCAGCAGGTAAAGGGTTTACACTGTGGCACACCAGCTGTGGCCCACTGGTGCCTTCTCCTCCTTCATCCCTCCACCACCTCTGCAACACAAACACATGCTAAACAGACCGCTGCCTCCCCACATTCAGCTGCAAATGAGCCCGCTACTCGGCCGCGGCCTTGTTTGATGTCATGAATAATGAGGACGAATTTCCATTTTCTGAAAACTATAATGTCCGTTGTTCGGGGTTGTCACATCAAGCAGTCAGGTCCGTGAGTGCAGGACTCAGTCCACATCCCGTTCACAAGGACGGAGTTCAATAATGGCTTCCGTTTTTGTCGCTATAAGCTTCACTAAATCCAGGGCTGGTATATTGAGTAACCAGCATGGACGACATCTATCGAAAAACATCGTGTTAACTTGAGGTGGTTTTTTAGGTGATGGCATCTGAGAGACTGGATGTAAAATGGTAGTTCCACTCTTTGCAGCCTCCTCTACAGGAGCAGGTAAATCAGATAGAGTATGTATACATATATATGCAATAATTATACCAAACGTGTAGAACATAAAATGGAGGAAAACTGTCCGAAATATTTTAAAAGATCACATGACGCATAAGAACAGTGAATGAAAAGCTTTGACCTACACTTTCTTTAAACTATGTAGTGCACAAAAGACAGTAACAATAATAACACAAGCAGTATGGATTTAGCATCTATGAAGTCAACTGAGTCTGCAAATGCTAACACCCACAACTAATTCCTGTTGGCATTGAACAAGAGGCAGGGTACACCCTGTACGGCTTGCCCGTCCATCACTGGCTAAAATGAAATCAAGTATATACAGGATGATAATATATGTGCGCTGCAGTCTTGTTGTCTCTCTTTAAACACAGAAAAAGTATTACAAAAAGATTGCAAGGACTGATTTACATTTTTTTCATTGCTACCAATCTCATCTTTTGCTCAGAGTGTTCCTGATATTTCCTTAACAGAGCTCTTTTTCACTGCACCAAGATGTGTTTTTGTGAGGTGATGGTAAAGAGCACGTGAATAGAATAAACTTTCTTTTTTTTTTGGTCTGTTTTATGTATTTGATCCAGGAAAGTAAACTACCGAGATCCAGAAATAAGCGAGCCACAAATCATGCAAAGAGGTATTCGGGAATACTCTGCCTCTTGACCAATGGGAGCTGGGTTAGACTCCCGCCTCACTGGGATGAACTGTTTTTTGTATTACAGTAGAAGTAAATAGAAACAAATCCAGTATTCTGAATGATTACATGGAACACTTACAAAGCGTTTTAAACATTTCTTTTGATGATTGTAATACATTATGGACTACTGAAGGCTTTTAAGTGGTAAATAAACAAAGATTAGGCATAAAAGTAGCAGGTCTAGCACTCATTGACTAAATGGCGGGTAAATAGTTGGCTTTAATTGAAGCCCACAGGCTGCTACAAGCTCCTATTGACTAGATGCTTATGCTGGTGAATAAGAGAGAGACAGTTTTCTGGCTCATCTTTTTTAAAGCGATATGGCGGAGATGCTACTATACCAGCGGATGGACACTCAGTTTGATGTCTTGCGAGTTTCGCTACACGGAATATGTTAAAGGATTATGTAAAATCTCCACTGCCGTAAAAAGCTCTAAAGAGTTTGTAATTGAGGTCCATTGATTTCCTCATTACCCTCAGCCTACTGAACAACCAGGCGACCGCTAATGCACTGGTCATTACAATTCAGCATGCTGGGCAAGGTCTCTGAAGCCTTCCCTCTCAATCCCCAAGGGCATACACCACTTGTGTTGTTTTGTGCTGGACACGTTCCAAACATATAATGCAGAATGGACCTTTGCCTCATTCAATCTTTCTTAAGCCGGAGAGCATTGAAAATGATAGAATATGCACACTGCATGGTGGCCCTGAGAGCCTAGTACCTGGGAACTAAAGAAATCTAAACTAGAAAAATCACTGCAGTAGTTTTTCAATGTTTCTTTTCTCATCCTTTGTTGGCAACTTGGCATTCATTTACTAACAAATACACTGCGTCCATAGGAATGGTTTATGACTTGCTTATTACGAGTGAAAAAGATCACCTTCACTAATACGGCTCATTTAAGAACCAGAAGTTAACACAAAACACTTTCCATTCACAGCACTGAAAAACTTTTCATGAGAAACAGAAAAACAATTTGAACACGGTATATCATTCTGACATCATCTCCTTTAAGAAACGACCATTTAACAGATATTTCTGATCACACCATCCCCCAAAAGCAATGAGTAAGCAGTGAACAAATGATGAGATGTGGAGCATTCTGGTCTAAGCTCATTATGTAAACATTTTTACACTTTCGCTGCTTACTAGAACTCTAATGAGCTGCCGCTTTATGACACATGCCTTCATCTGAAGTTGCTAGGTCCCCTTATCATCAGTCATTTTTATGCTTCTATCTCAAGGTACAGCAATACCAGCTTTGGCAACAAACTCTTTTAAGATGTAGTATCATGTTATTACTATAATAATGTGTATTAATTGTTGACTTTTAAGAAGACATTATGTTTTTTGTTCATTGTCACCTCTTTGTGTTTCTGAGTCTGTGTTAGACAGATGCATACATTTAAAATGAAGGAGTTGCATTTCAAGCAAAATGGCTGAATTTACATTGTGCTGTTTTCTGTAGAGTGAGGGACAACTATTGTATTATTTTTAAAAACACTTTTGCCTTTAACATCCATAAATAGAAGTAGTTCTAAAAGCTGTTTATTATCTGAACTCTTTCTAGAATAAACAACACTGTGTAATGTTTCCACCTCTAAGTTTCAGCTGACCAACAAAGTTTTCATGATGTCCAGCTATGTGAAAACTCAGAACTGAGGGAGGACTTTCCTTTTTTTATTGGCATGATCTGATTTTGAGTTACTTATACTGTGTTTCCAATTTCAAGATGCTAAACCATGTTGCCTAGTACTGGATTCAGTTGACTTTGTCTGTGTTATGGTAAAAATGAGGACATGTACTCAAAAACTAAAAAATGGCGTTCTTAATTTCTTCTTATTTGAACTAATGGCATCATATACCGCCAAAATCTTCAACGGTTGAGTTCTTGATATACTTCCAACAATTTGAAGAAAAAAAAAAAAATTCAATAAAACAAAATAACGTTTTGGCAAATTTCATAGGGATATTTATCTTTTTTTCCCTCTCATTTTTAGTTGTATTGAAAACAGATGTAATGGGACACTGTGCATCTATTTACACACGTGTCGGTGGGAAAAAAATATTTATCCCTGGAGCCCGTCTTTCACGTCCTCAGCAGACAATCATTACCAAACATCACAAAGGATAACTATTTAAACTCTTGCTCCTATTGAGAGCCAAGTCATACAAACTCGAGAGGAGAACCCATCAAGAAAAAAAAAGAGAAGAGGAAAAAAACAAAAGCCGATATAGACTCGGAGACAACACGAAGAAGAGAATGAGGATGGCGAAGACAGAGAGAGAGGGAGAGACAGAAAGAGGGAGAATGCGCGGAGAGGTGGCGAGGAGGAGGCTCTTTTGGGGTGCAGTGGGCTGTGAGACAGGTCCATTCACTCCGATCTAAACACTGTGTCCCACTGCGCATCAGCGCTCTCACCCGGGCAGCCACAGACACAAAGTTAACCAGTCAACTCCATTACAGTGCGGGGGGCGTGTACAGACCTGCCACACCAAAGGGACCACGCCGACCAGCCAAGAATATTAATTGCTTTTAAATGAAGTGGAAGTCTCTTTATTGGACGTCTGGTGTTGGTTTGTTATCTGCGGGACTGAAAAGGCCTCGCTGCTCTTTGGTCTCGCCGCCTTTGAAAGAGATACTGACTCTGGATGAGGTCATTGATCAGTGGGGGCTATACACTCCCAGTGTTTTTTTTTTTTTTGTGCGTCCTGCCCCTTCAACTACCCCCCATTGTACTCTGCCTGTTGAATTCTCAGCGCGCCGCAGTTAATAAACATATTCTGTGATGATGCTTCCAGCCCGGCATGTCGCTGTGTGTTCAACAGGCAACTTTGAGTAAATATAGAGACGCTGCTCAGTAGAGCACCACAACACATCACTATTGGAGTTTCATTGTTTGTTTTATTTCTTTTATGACACTTTTCCGTTATATCAACTTGCTGTAGGGATTCGAGGTGGGTTTATATTGGAAAATGTACCAAACCAAGGTGAGAGCAAATTGTGGCAACTTTTGTGTTTCTTTTTAATATTGTATGCATTCATTAAATTTGGTAGATTTTCCAGTTTATTTTTGTTTGGCCAAATATGAATTTCCGTTCTTATTCATTTGGTTAATTTAATTTCAAACAAAAAACAAAACAAAACAAGACATGTCAGTTCACTTACTGTCAGACAAAACAGCATCTCAATATAATTGAATAATTAAAAGCTGTATTTTTGACTTTTTAATTCTTATCATGGGGATTTTGACATGCAAAAGACACAGTTAAAAAATGGGGGCAGCAGATTGAGATTACAATTGAAATGGAATGGTAGTGGTGTGAATATTATCAGATGTCACTTTGAAATCTATCTGTGAAGAAGAACCAGCAAACTTAACATATGTCCATAGGCTCTGCTCATCTTAATGCTCAGTATGTTTCAACAAACCTGCCTGTACTGACCACTTCCCTGTTATGCCTTCATAATATCACCATGTATCTCAGTTATAACAACCTCACCAACATCTCTTCCATGTTTGTACAGATTAGGAATATCTAAAATATGAGAAAAAAGAACAATTTGCACATTTAAAATAATCAACACTGTCAATAGTATATATTTCCCAATATGATTGAATTAAATAAGAAAATGACTAATTTAATCAAATCCAAATGTTTGCCACTCTGGTGACACACTGTAAGTGCAATATTGAGTCCTGTGCTGAATTACAGCTTCATGTTGTTCAGTCAGTGCCCCACCTTCCTTTCAAAGCATCAACTTACAGCTCATTTAGTTAAAATTAGTCTTGGGTGTATGTAACTTGACTGTATTTATCCTTCTTTCACAGTCTACATGTTATCCAAAGTGTGTCATACACATGCATGCTGGATTAAAAACTCACTTAAGTTTCACTGAGAGTCACGCGTTGCTGAAGTCCATGTTGTTTAAATACTGCATTAAAGGCAGGACAAATTACCTCACCTCACCTAAAAGAGAGCCACAAGAGTAATAAACCAGTCAAGCTCGTAAAGGTTGGCTCCATAAACCCTGATTATCACTGCCACTTTATTCCTCTTTGTTTTGTTTATACATTTAGGATATGGTGTTCTGAGATGTGAATTATTGCTAAGAGTGATAAAAGTCCATTATGTGCTCTGAAGACAAATTGAAAATCAGAATTTCGAATCAGAACACAAAATCGTTTATGCTTTGAATATGAAACATTGAACGAGGTAGTTCCACTGTATTAGTAGCTCATTTCTTTCTCAAGTGACTTGAAGTACTGGATGTCCATGCTGCTTGATAAAACACGAAATTACCATTAACCACGGTGATAGTTTTGTGTCGGTGCATCTGAGTAGTGCCTTTCGTTCAATGACATGTTGAAACCCTGATCAACGGAATTTGCACATTTAGTGAGCGCCATCTTCTGCACACGTAAGATCCTGTCCTGTAGCCCACTGTCTCCTCATGACCGGCTGTGTGTCCACCGGTGAGTCCGGCCGAAACCACAATGGCTGCCGCAGCTCAACTCGTGTAGCTGCACTGCTACTGTGGAACGACCGGGAAGGGGGGGGGGACTCCAACGGGGGAGCGGGGGGACATTATCTGTAATTCCTTTTCGTGGTCTCTGTCTCGTTCTCAAAAGGGGCCCGGGCACCAAACAAAGCCCCGCCGCTAGACAGCTCCAGAGATGAAGACGAAGCTGTAGTTTCACAGCCCCATGAATAAGGTTATATATTAATCCAGCTAAGAGAAGAAAAAACATGCTACAGGTTGCTTTCTAAGGTTTTCTTTGTGGGAATATTTCTTTGTGTTGCTGTCTGCCGTGCTCTTGAATAGCCATCCCCCCCCCCCCCCCCTTTCCCTTATCCTTCCTCTTCCATCTTAGTCCATTGAAAAAAAATTGGCTTCTAAATACAAGCTATTAGAATATTTGTGCAGATGAGTAATAAGTTATTAGTTGCAATTACTGGTCATCTATTAGTCTGGTATAATTGACTGATTAGGCACTGGGGCTTTTAACTTCTGAAGAAGTAATTTGGAAGGCAGCCTACCTTTGAGAAAGCAAAGAAAGGCTCCCTTTATTCTGGTCATATCAGGCTATTGTACTAACAGACATGTTATAATGGGATTACTAGCGACTACCATGGGCTGATAAAATCAATGCCTAACGCATCATTTTGTATAATTCACAGGTACTGGAGATGAGAGGAGATCTCGGCTAGTGAGAGGGCACTTCGAACAGGATGAATAGAGAATGGTATATGCATTGCACAACCTATATTTAATGTAATTTGCTGCCTCTGGGGGATGGTGGTGTGACATCTAATCTCACAATGCCACATTTTGGCCGGTTTAAGGATGACATGTGTTTGACCTTGCAGAAATAGCAAACATAGCTACCCCTGCACAGGTAGTATTGGTTCTTTTGTTGAAGACGATGATAAAAGTTCCATTCATATTTTGCCTGAGTTTCCCCAAGGACACGCAATTGTTGTCAAACACAACCCTGCCTGAAATGATGGGTGAGTAAGAACAATGGTGGCACTTGTGGTCACGGCACATTGACAGTTTGTGTTTTTTTGTCCTGCTTTTTTTTGGCCTACGTTGTAATTTCCAGTCCAAGGAGAAGGCTGGTAAAAAAAATCCAGGAACAGTATTGACTGGGATGTTTGCCCCCATTTATTTGCAGGAAATAAAAAAGTGCATCTGTGTGACAGAAAATTGGCATAAATACAAGGGTATATTAAATAAGAAAAAGACTCAGAATTAAGATTCTCTCTAAGCATTGCCTGAACAGCTTGTCTTGTTAAAGGTAATACACAAATGAACAGAGGAGGCTCTTTAAGGCTCTCCCAACCCTCCGTTTCTGGCTGAAGTTGTCCTTCATGCCTCCTTCTTTTTGCAGCGGCCACAGATGGAGCACAGCGTTGACACCGGGCCAAACAACCCCGGAACAATATCATCTTTCCGTCGGTGGTAGACCAGATAAGTGCATTGCTCTGTTTCCTGTGCGCTCGTCTCCTCCCTTTTGTAGCGATTGCTTCTTCCCTGCCCGTTGTTTATTCTAATGTGGTCCTGATGGAGCAGCTGGTGGTGACATGGGGTTGATTATGCTGTTCCCACAGTGACATATTCAAAAGGAGGCAGAGGAAGGCGCCATTGTTGCCTCTGATCTGTGGATGACAGCCCTGCCTGTTGCACCAGCTCCGTGGCGGTGATCTCATGGGGTGATGCAGAGGTGTGGACAGAGTGGGCGGGTTTTTGAAGGAGAAGCAATAATACAGAATATTTGGGTTGACTGTTCTGATCGCTGATGGCTTAGCCAGCACATCAATTTTAGTTAGGACTTCAGACTTTTTTATAATGATCTGTATGAAACAGCTTGTGAATTTGGAATGGGATGCTTCCTTTTCTGATGAAGACAGTGTCGTGCATGGTCTTACAGAGCTGGTGAACTTGCACCTGATCACGCTTTCAAGAACTTTGCCAACCACTTTAGTCTCCAAGCATAGTCTTTATTAATATGCAAAGTCTGACAGAAAGCTGCAAATTCATTTTACTACTATTATTCCTAACAATTTCAGGGCTCAAGGAATGTTTCAGATTTCCAAACTTAATTCTCCCAAGCATAATATTCAGCCCTCCTTTTTTTAAGACCCAGAATTTATCCATGAGCAAAGTCTTTTATCAATGCTGTTGATTGTTGTCATTTAAACATGTTCAATTACAGTGGGAGTGGATTCAGTTTATGTAGGGGCATTGCAATGTTGCAATAAAAAAATTCCATTGCTTCGTTCATCTGACCCAAACTCACAACAAATGCACTCACTATTCCAACCAGTTTTTAAAGAGTTGCCATGTTTAAAAGCAGCATATCCTTTTTAATCAACGTGTCTACTCACATTTGACACATTTGGCAAGTTGTACATTTCCACAATTGGTTGAAAGCATTGAAAAACGTTCATTTGGATGCTTCCACTGGCACGCAACCTTGCATTATCAATAAAAAAGAGTGTACATCAGTGCATGTAAATGAAGTAGAAAAGATGGGGGCAGTGTGTGGGTCAGTATGTTGGTGTAACTAGACTAGCAAATGAATGAACACGAACATGGATCAGCATTCAGTATAGTGTGTAAAAAAGGACACGGTCATTATAAGAAAATAATGTACACTCTGGGAACACATGAATTAAAAGAGAATCAGAATCAAACAAAGTATGAGTTGGATTGCTTGTTAGCTTTCCTTCACTGGTTGGACTTTAATTTCATACGTTCATCATCAGAAAAACCATACATGCTGCCTGTGTTCATTTAATTATTTGTCCAAGTGCACTTTTACTGGACTCGTTGATGTTTGAAATAAGACCATATCTTCTCTGTGCACAGTACACATGGCAGATTCACACGCATCTACATATATATATATATTCCAACAGAGTATCTCTGCTCTTCTCAAAACCATAGCACACCACGCGATATACAGATATGGAGGTATATTGCAGCCAGTCACTCAGTCAGTCCAGCCTCTTCATCACTAGGCCCAGTTTGGATCATTTGGTGGGTAATTGCTGCCCACAAGTGAGCCACTCCACATGAATGGAAGTGCAGTAAAGCTTCAGCGGCCCTGATCAGTGTCTGCTTCCAGGTAATAGCCCCCTTCCCTCCTTCCCTTCCCCCTCGCCCGGCTCTGTTTCCCTCTCTGGGGCTGCTTCTCCCGTTGAATGAGAGGATAAAAGTAGCAGGGTGAGGCAGCGGGCCTTTGCCAAAAGGGGAGGGCCAAAGGAAGGAGGAAGAGGGGGGGGTGAGTGCAACATAGGCAATCCATAATTACCTGTGATGAGACTTTTGTCTTGGAGCATTATAGAGATGATCTTGAAGTCACTCTGGAGGTGGTTTTCAGATGGAGAAAGAGCTGGGCACGCCTCAAGTCCTCTCATGGCCCATCTCATCCATATGTGCAGTAATAAGTAATTACTGATGTCTCATTGATGTCCATGTGGAGTATTCTCTCTCTCTTTCTCCCGAGGCAGATGAATACCCGCCACTCACCTATTATACAAAGTGACACTCCTGAAGATCCAACGTGTCATCTCAATCTTCCTCTTCAGTCCTCCTCTTCTTCCCCTACACACCCCCTTCTTCCAAGTTTGAGGAAACAGCTGGCATCCTTTGATGTCTGACTGGCCACGCACTGGGTCACTGTCACTGCTGCATCTGACAGGGTATCTATTCATGCTAGTCTTGGGACATTGAAATAATTTTCTATGAGGCACCATGTTACAAATACCCATCACGGTCTTCCATGTGGCTTCTGAACACCGGGAGACAAATAGCACTCACACTCTGCACAAGGTTGCAAAATTACTCCAACAATCTGGCTATAATTTTTACTTTATCCTCCTGATTGTTGTCAGTAATCAAACACATAATGTTAATTATCTCTGCATCACCAGCCAAACCTGATCCATCTTATTGTTTATGGTTAATTTGGTCTTGCTTATTGAGTCAGGGGCATAATTTCCAACAATATACAGCAAGAAAACAACAATTAGTGGGGTTGTACACTAGCTGCCAGTTTTAAGCGGGCAAATCTATGTGTACAGCACGTTTTGTGAACAAGACAATTCAAAGCGCTTTACAGAAACGATAAGACATCAAAAAGTGAGCAGAAAAATAGGAATAAGTTAAAGAAAAATAAACAGTAAAAATGTATTAAATAGATTCAAAGTGGGGAGTGCAGATAAAATACCTTCAGGTGTAGAACAATTTCCAGATTTAAACATTGTCAGAGTTGAGGCATGTCTCACTGTTCTAGATTTCAGGAGCATAAAAGTTAAAAGCAGCTTCACCTTGTTTGGTCCTGACTCTGGGTACCAGCAAGACACCACTAACTTAAGTTCTGAAAGTCTGAGCTGTTTCATCTGGCTCTGACATGTTAGAGATGTACTTTGGCCAGAGACCATGAAGAGACTTGTACACAAGCAGAGCTTTTTTAAAGTCTGTTCTCTGTGCGACAGGATTCTAGAGCAGAGACCTGAGCACTGGACTAAACTGGTCTATATTACAAACCCCATGAAATTTAGATGTAGAAATTAGAATTACATTTAAAAAATGTAATCGTACCAAATAAATGCTGTCAAAGTTGCAGTGACGCAGTTCTGACAGAAATAAAAAGTAAACCATCCAGTAACATTTGGCTCTTTATAGAAAATTAAATTGTTGAAATTGAGGCAAAAAGAGATGAGTAAACATACTTTTACCTACCACAATGTCCCAGAGGAACAGACAACAGAATTCCAGGAAAAAACAAAAACGAATAGATAAATGATTGATTCTATACCTATATGTTCTGTTTTATGGGGCCTACACCTATAACCTAATATTCCTTAAGACTGTACATCCCTATGGTAGGTTCATCCCTCTGTGCAATGTAGATTATCCAAATATTACACATACTGAGAAAAGATTTAGTGATTGTATCACGTATACAAACAATTTAACAAAAAAAATAACGTTTAAACATACCATTTTTATTGCAAAAAAAGGGTATTCAATAAAAAAGGGGTTTCTAGCTTCAGAGCTTTTAATTTAAAATATATATTAAAATAAATGATAAAATAAGGTAAAACCTGGCACTAATTTCACTCATTAAAAGTTCAAGCCACCTTGTTGTTGGATTAATTGTTCAAAGCAGGAAGCCAATTGCAAAAAGTGCTGTTACCTACCTAAACATTTTTGGGATATGGATCAAATCTTTGTCATCTACTAGTAAATGAGAATGAGAAAAATGGTTCTGTTAACCATTGTTAAAAGTTATGCTGTCAGTTTCAGTGGCTGACTCTTAAAGCTATGATAACTACTAAGTTTCAGAATGTGTGCTGAAACATCAGGAAGAGGGTTAGAAACATCAACATGCACAATGTGTGTGTCATTCAGCTCTCTGGTAATGCAAAAAAAAACTCTTGCTGGGAACATCCCATCCTTTGGTTGCAGAGCAGATGTAATTATGTACAGATTTGTCTGCACAAGTGAACTTGCGCGTGAATATGATCTGTTCTTCACTGAAATCAATGTACTCGGTAATGTTTTGATTAATTTGAAGAAGAACTTAATGTTCTGACTCGAAATGGATATCCTCATGCAACCTTGGAGCATCCTGAATGAAACAGATACTGGTGCTGCATACTGAATCTCTTTTTCCTCCCCGGAAAACGTACACCACTGCTTTCTCAGTCAAGCCATGGGGGTGTTTTCAAGGCCTTACATTAAATGTAAGACATTAAATGACTATAAAACAGTGCACATTTCTAATGTACTTGTTTTGGCATCCTTAATGGCACTTGAAAGTGATTTGATGATATTTAAAGAAATAACCACACAATTGAAATGTATGTTGAACATTGAGCTGAAAGGCAAATGCAAGATACCCCCTCTTCCTTTAAAAATATATACATGAATAAACAAATAAATAGAGACTCTGCTATTGTCGTTGAAGAAAAACTAAATTGAAGCAAGAGGGGAATTTAAAAAGCAACACAAGCGTGATGATTAGGTCACCGGGAGCTACAACTTGGCTCTCAGGTGGAGTTTTAAAATGAAGTGTGCTTATTGTAAGCCCCGGCTTTGAGTGTGCGCACGGGTTGCGTGTGTGTGTTTTTGTTGTGCTCTTCAGACCATCCACCAGACTTCTTGTTGTCAATGCGGAAAATGACCCTTAGGTGACCACACATGCTCAGGCTCACACACTCTTGCACTCTGGCACGCACAAAACAGCTGTGCGGGTGGGCCCGGTCATTAGTCCTGCTTGTTTTTTCTTTTGATTAAGAGAAAGTTGCATTGCAGCGCAGCTCTCAATGCGCATTTGAGGGCGAGCAAGCGTGCCATGTGGATAGGTTCTCAGTGTCCACTTGGCACTGGGACTAATTTGCATTCCATTGTGCGCGAATAAAAGACACCTATTCGGAGGACAGAGTTTACCAGCTGCCATCCAGGACTAGTTCTTATTAGAGCCCTGCTGTTCCTCTGAGAACGCCAGCACATGTTCAACACGCGCTGCTCCTCACACACACACACGGCCGCATACACACACACACACGTACTCAAGGACACAAGCACCTCTGTGCCCCGGTCATAATCTATTCATACACAAATGAAAACACAGACACACAGAGGCACATAAAGGGCCCAGACACACACATTTTACACAGAGACTGGCCCAGGCTCCAACAATGATCACCCACACCAGCGGTAATGTTGGGCAGTTGTCAATAACAGGGCAGAGGCTCCACTTGACGCAGGGGCAACTTACAGTATGTGTACAATCCACTTAAGAGGAAAAGATCTAGGGAACAATCACTTCGGCCACAAACTCGAACTTCCTCTCAAATCTAGCGAGCAACAGCCATTCTAACCTTTAACCTATTTTAGCTAAACGAGAAACAAAAAGCACAATGGCTAAGTTTACTTGGTTAATGTATAGTAGAATTTAATGCACCATGTTATCCTCAGGAGAAATGGTCCCCCAGATTCAACTAAGTTTATTAATGTAGTCCTGATAAACAACTAGTGCCATCTCAGGAAAGCTCAGAGAGAAACTAAGGCCCTTTAACATTCAATCAGATAGAAAAGAAAAAGTAAACTTTGCATCGTTTTAACAGTTTTATTCACGGCCTTTGAAAGCCCATAGCTAAAACGGAAAAAAATAAGCAACTGAATAGGAGAAATATGATTTCAAAGACATTTATTCATCTAGCTACAGTGGTGAAAACAGGTAGGAATGCATGTGGAAGATAAAGCCTTCTGTATAATATGAACAGCAAGGCCACGCAGACACAAGCTGTCGACAGAATGTAAATTTAAGTGTCAGTATTTCTGCAATAAAAAGCGATTAGAAACCAAAGACTATTCAAAACATTCTAACGTTAATACACAGGAAAGTGGGAGTGCTTTAATTACAAATCTTGATATATTTATTTTTATTATTCATGCTGAAATGTAGCATTTTGAACACCACCAATTTAACAGCAGTTAATTAAACAGGGAAATCATCAGATAAATTCTGAGGATAATTTCCAAATAGGACATGTCTCTCAGTTAAGCCCCAGTCAGTCCATCAAATTGGTGAACTGGGATTTTTATTCTACTAATAGTAGTTTCATGTTTGCTGTGAGACAACTCACCAGAGCTGTCGTTTCCAGGAAGAACTCTAAATTCTGGAATCCGGGGAGGTCATTGAAAACCCTAACAGTTCCCATTGCTACCACATTAAGCTCTTCAATGTCAGTGCTGTTGTGTGGATACAAAAATGACATAAAGAGTAACACATTTTACCACCTCTTGCAAAGGATCAAGATGATCACAAACTATCTTGATCACAAAACCAACTCCAGTGACAATGACTCGGAGGGAGTCCTGGAAGTCGAGTCGATTACGGACACGGCCGTGGATCGACAAGCCTGCAGGAGACGTGTGGTCGCCTGCACGGCAGCCATCCCACGATGAGGATGATGAATTGTCAAAATATCTGAGAAAAACTGAATTCCAAACTGCCCGACACCTTCACCGTGCTTTGTATTTCAATTTGAAGCTAACAGTAAAACAGAAAGTATACAGAAGGCCAAAGAGTGGTTGGTAGTCAATAGATTGTGATAAATTCCTCTCAGGCCAACACTCTTTTCTTCATCTTTAGTTACATCTACAATTAAATAATTGAAAGTAATTTCTATTTTATGGCTCTGAGGTTTCATCTTGAATTAAGGCTTGCAAAATTTAAGCTTGCAAATATCAGAAATTACCTTTTCTGTCCTTCAGTGTTTTTTGTTTTTGTTTTTGCTCTTCTTGTTCGACATGATCAGCTTGTGGCCACATTAAATCAACCAGGTTCAGTTAGTAAACAGACCATGACTGATTAAATGACCGTTTAAATTAATTCCAAATGTAATTTGCGCAAAAAAAGCTACTACTCTGGCTTGATCCCACAGTTAAAAAACATTGACCCTACGAGTGAATGTGGGTGTGTGTGGTTCTTTGTATCTGTGTGGCCCTATGATGGACTGGCGACCTGTCCAGGGTGTACCCTGCCTATTGTCCACTGTCAGCTGGGATAGGCTCATGACCCACCATGACCCACTACTGGTTATTCCTCTGTTTGGAATAACCAGTATAGAAAATGGATGGATGGAAAATATGCATGCAAAAAAATCCTAATGCACATAAGTGTGTTCCCGATAAAATAAAAGTTTTTAGGATTTAGGCTCATGACACTGGATAGCTAGTGCGTTTTGATAACATAGCCTTTGGCACTTATAATACACATTTCCATCCTTTCACTGGACTGGATCCTTAACCCTTCCCAGTTCTTATTAAAGGGCTGCAATGGCCTTTTTACTAACTGTATTGTCATCTGTCCATCAGTTAAGAAGCACTGCCCAGTCAGCACAGACTGACCTCACAGGAACCCCGTCATTCTATAAGGGAGGAGACATAAGCACTGTTTAAAGACATAGTTATGATAAGTTACCTCACAGAGGGCCCTGGGGACCTCGGAGATGTAATTGGTCATCGGGGGCAGTTTGTATTTCAGTTCAGACACTCTGTGCTCGTGTTAATGAAGAGCTGCAGAGGACTATTAACCATCACTCCTCTGAATGTAAATGAGGAGCAGATTAGGAGGTGATTGGAGGTTTAAAAGGGGGAACAATTTTTTTCAATTTAGGCTAATTACAACATCAATGCGGACAGTATAGCATGGCATGGCCTGAATATCTAATTACGCAAACAGAAGAAAAAAAATTGAGGTAAAAAAGAAAAAAGAAATACACAGTGTCTCTTTATTACAGCACAGCCTGCATAAGTTTGCATATTCTATGCTTTGGATATGACACGTTCATCTTAGTCCTTTGTCCCATCCGTATTTCTGTTTATATATTTATGGAGTTTCGATAGATTATTGACTAAAGCATAATCAAATCTAGGTAGCTAAATAAGAAATACTGTACATATTACACCTGATCATTTTTGAGGGAAAATAATAGCTACCTCATGCAAAAGAATGCCTTCTTGTCAGTGTTTCACTATATATTACAGGTTTTTGCCCCTTAACCTGAATGTCTTTGGCAGGATTCTGCACACTGGCAAAAGCTCTCTACGCTGCCTCTGAAGCCGACTTTTGGTTGTGAGATGTGTTTTCTCTTATGCACTGTCCTCTTCAGTTCCTTTTTAAATATTTCAGCTGGGTTAATGTCTGTTCTTTGACTGACTTTCCCCCAAAAATGTATTTAATTGGTTTTTAAATTATCTCTTGATTGAACTGTATTTACATTGCCACATAAAATGTTCTTTGACAGAAGCCGATCCAAAATGAACATGCAGTGTTCGAGTACAGCAATGATTACGTTACCTGTTGAACCACATTAGACAACAATAACTTTAAGTAACGGTTTTGTGTATTACGTAATTTGTCTCTTTTGACATTGTGGAGAACTTTTGGCCCTATGTGTCAGCCTTTATTAATTTATTTTCAGGTTTGATTATATTAATTCATGTACAGATTCTTTTTCTCCCATGCTGTTATAGATCTGCTGGCATGTCTTGGAACACTGTCCAATTGGAATACCCAGTTTCAAGACAGAACTGGGTATAGCTCCTGGTGTCGGAGTCCCCACAAAAATGACCCAAATGCAGGTTAAATTGACAGAAATCAGTGAATTAAAGGGAAATAAAAGAGATGATTCAGGAAACTGAAAAGCGCTGCTTTAAAAAGGCACTCAGACTTAACTGCGGATCAATTAAAGACAAGCATTTTTTCTGGCAGCACCTGGTTGCAACTTATTCTCCCGATTCATTTGGAAACAGTAGAAGCCTGCTTTAATGTTCTCGGCATTTTGACTTTTGCTGACAAAGAAATAACACATCTCAGGTCGTATACATAAAATCTTTTGTCCGGATAACAAAAGCAAGAGAAATGAAAAAGCCATTTGACTTTTTTTTTTTAGAACTTGCCTCTATCTGTAATATGGCTGTCAGCCAGGATCAACCTTGTTGTTAGTGTTTCTCTTATAAGTTTCTCTATTTTTGCACTTACAGTATCTCTCTTGAAAAATCCTACTCAATAGAAAGTTTTAGTGTACAACATGCAAGGAAAGATAATTGTTTTGGTGCTTTGTGCTGCTCAAATGTATGAGAACATTTAAAGGAACTTTTGATGATGAGGAAGGACACTGTGACATGTAGTCAAAAGAGAAAAGTGAAAGGCTTTTCCAAACTTACCCAACCTGCCGCACCTAAAACCCTCCACATAGCTCTCCTGCACTGTGTCTCAGGAGGTCAGAAGGTCGGAAATTTGTTGCACAGATCTTCCGTGCAGGTGCAAGTAAAGAAGCTACATTCCAGAAAAGCATATTTTCTCACACATTTATATCGCTACAATTAAAAAAATTAGAGGATTCCATTTGAATCCTTTTGGCATTGTGTCACTGAAGGCTTTTTCTTATACAGTCCGCATTGTCTGAGATACAAAGGAGCTCACAGGTCACAGAGCAAATGAAAACTGGTCATGAAAGTCACATTTTTGGCTGCTTGTAGCTTTCCCTTTATTGTCAAACAAAAAACCATCACATAAAAGAATGACAAATTTCTTCTCAAATCATAAACTGAGACATGTTACTATCTTGTGGAAACACCACTGCAGCAAACGATTAATTGGATTTCATCCAGTCAGATTTACCTAATTAAAACCGATCATCAAACCAATACAAAATGAATGCGAATGAAAGATAGAAACTGAACCAAATCTGCTCTTCTATTCACAAGCTTAAGGTGGTACAAGACCACACAAAAAAATAGGCTGTTTGCCCTGCTCCGATTTTCTTTATTCACCATTACTCCAATTGTGGGATAGTCGTGGCTGAGAAAGGGGCTACGTGATGGAGTATGACCGCTGTCACAATACAGACAACACTGAGGCTTGGTGAAAAATGTAATTTCCCCTCCTCTGTGAAGCCGCAAAGACGGTGGGGGCGAAGAAAAAAAAAAAAAAAACCCGGCAGAATTATTTGCCCGCAACTACTAGAGCTTGTGGTAATTACTATAATGATGTCTCTGAGTCAAGGCAGAAAAACAGCGCCGCGATCACACAGAAGCTGATCAGAAAATAAAAATTTCAGAGGGCACACAAGGCAGAAACAGTCAACTCATTAATGCGCACTAATAAGAAGAGATGACAGAAAGATGCTGTTCAGCCCTCTGCACATATGAAGGGAGGAAGACAGCTTTGTTCGGGGTTTGTACAGTGAATCTAATTGTATCATCAGTTTTAACAGAGATTTGTCTTGTTTTTTATGGTGTACATGCCGTTAAAGTGTCATGATTTTTTTCTGATTTATCATGTGTTGATTTTACACCAGGGGTCCCTTGGGGTTTATGGGTTTAAACACCAGTGCACACAATCAATAGAATTGCAAAGAGTTGTGAAAATAGTGAAAACAAAGCATTTTGAAATAAACTATTAGTGTAGTAGATACAATATGTTATTAATGGAATTATAGAAGAAATGTGGACATTGCATTTCCATATACATATTTATGTTGTTGTTTCATCTCAGATGAAACCTTGATGCATTTCATTCTGTTTTTGTATCCTTATTAGCTAAGCTGGATAATTGAAACGCAAAACATTTTAAAGAATAATAATTCTTGTTACGCTTGATAGAGCACACAGCATTTCAAAGTTAAACAGGTCTCAAATCTTTAATCAGACGATGCAGATTTGTCCAAGCGTGGATGAGAATGTATCACGTCAATACCAGGCAGCACTCTGCTGCCATGTTGTTCAGTTAAATGTATGTTTTCTGTAACAGAAATATTGAAGCGGTCACAGAATGGCGTATAATACACCTGAATTCATGAGCTCTCATCACTTTTTCTGCAAAGACTGCAGAAAAAGAAGCATAAAATTAAAAAAAGATAAAAGAAAAGTGTGAAAATGTAGGCAGTTTTGGTGCAAACAACCGCCTGAAAACCTCCCTGTGTCCGTGATTTTCAGGAGAGCTTCGATATGGCAGATTTAAGTTGCAGTAAAAGAAAAAAGAAAAAGAAAAAAAAGACAAAGCAAATTCTTTGCGACTTTGCAACTGGCCTGAAAAAGACATGGTGGACATGGCGGGACTGTGGGCTGCACAGATGTTCCCCCTCATTTCCACAAGCCTGACACCACGGTCGCTGGTCTGCCCTCGCCCTGCCTCTGCTTACGCATCCTTCCTCTGGCTCCCTCCGCGTTACACGTAGCCCCCGTTTGATTCTGATGGGTCCTGAAAGCCCGGAGACATACGTAGCAGTAACAACATCAATGCGCTTCGCCAGGTTTTCAAGCAAGGGACACGTCTTATTATAATTACTACCTATGTATTATCTATTTTGCTCCAAAGAGACAAATTGTCAGGGTGCTTCACGGGCGGTTTGGAGTTAGCCTCTCCTCCCCTCCCACCGCCTTGTCCCCTTTTTGTAGTCCCGGGAGCGGGAGAGAAGACAACAGTTTGGGACGATGTACAGGGTGAGGGCAGGGGGGAGAGTGGTGGGGGCAGCGGTGATCTGCAAATCATTTATTTACGTTTGGCATCTGCATAATGAGGCAGGGAGCCAATGGCGGCCCTGGCTGGCCGGAGACAGGGTGGCATGCCTTCAGTTTTAATGGGCACGCGGAGGAAACTTCCAATCCTTCTTGACATTTCTCATAGAGGGAAAAAAAAAAGAAAAAAAAAACGTGCTGTGGGTCAGAGTGTCTATTAGGAAGATAAGAGACGAACAAGTCAATTATACTTCAATGACTGCATAGCCAGGGGACCTCATTAACATGATCAGGGAGGGCCACGCTCCTGTGTGTAGCCCCTGATTAAGTTGTGGAAGAATGACATGGCCTTTTTTTTTTTTCCCCCTGCATCTAGTAAAAAAAAAGGAACAAACTAAAACACGTAAATATATTCAAATACACACAGGCGCTCATAGCCAACCCACATACACATACACACACACACACAAAAAAAAAAAAAAAAAGCAGACGTCGCCAGGATGTGGTGTCTGGCCAGCCAGCCAGAAATTGTTGACACGTTCAGAAAAGTGAGATGCTCACTCCATCAGAGGTTTCTGCGGGGAGGTTTAATCTGCTGATGGGCTCCGCGGAAGTGGATGCTTTGGGAAAACATTTGTGGCAGGGGGGAGGCTGAAGCTGTCATGCACAGCCTGGACGCATGGCCTTGGGTTGGGAGTGGAGGGTGGGCAAGAGGGGTGTGTGTGTGTGTGTGTGTGTGTGTGTGGGTGGGGGGGGGGGGGGGGGGGGGTTTAGGGGGCGAGGCGGGCGGGGCACAGGCTGAAGCTCAGACGCAGGTTAAAAAAAGCAGAGCCTGAGGTTTGGTGGGCGGAGTGGTGCATGCCTTTTTTTTTTTTTTTTCCCTCTCCCCTTTTTCTCGGCGTTTTCTCGGCGAGGAAGCTGCGATCTGCTGACAGTGACGGGATGAGTGCAGACAGGGCACAGGGAGCATGGCTTGTCTTTTTCTAGTGCTTGCATAGTGTGCATCATATCCAGCAACTTGCTTGGCTAGGACTCTAATTAATGAATTTAAGTCACTATCTGGACCAGTGGGAATTGATCAGCGGTTGGGGAGAGAATGTGTCAGATGGCACTTACGACTGAACTGAAAACCTTCATTCATGTGTTGACTTTTATTCCAATTCTTCCTCTTCAGTGGCAAACGGGCAAAAAAGCTGAATTTAGATGATTTCTTGTCACAAAATGCTTCTCGAAAGAGCAACAAATGTGTACGGGGAAAGCTTGGTTACAGTGCTGAGCTTAACAGACGCTAAAGAGGATGAACTGACCCTTTCAGTATAGGTACTAGCCACACAATAGTTTTTAATAATCTGTTAAGAGGCTTCGGTTCTGCTGGACAGATTCCACAAACAGTCTCGCTCGCTGATGATCTCTGGGCTGAGAGAGAAGAGACAGGCAAAGAACAAGCCTTTGTCCACGGGCACACCAAGCCCACACAAAGGCATCCCACTAGGAGAGGTCCCGCACATATCTGCTCACATACCTCCGTTATTGTTCCCTGAAACATGAATGATTTGATTATTTGATGACAGCCCATTTCTCAAATCCGTTTCGGCACCATATGTGTCTAATGTGCGGTTTCGCCCGCCGTATGACTGCCTCGCCCTGGGGTTTTTTGAGAGGCCGTAGCAGTTTTGGGACCTGGAGGGAGGACTCAGACAGGCATGCTCGCTGTGCAAATGCGCATCGGGCTGGATTCAAGTGCATGTTCAAGGAAGTGCCTTCATATTACCGCGCATCTCGTGCTCTTCCAGTTCCCCCCCTCCCCTTTTTTTTTTCTCCTCCTTATTTTATTATGAATTAATAATGGTGCTTAAGGCTATAAGTGCTGTTTTGGAAGATCTAGGCCCGGACAAGGAAACCAAATCAAGCAGAACAAAGCAACGGAAAGCCTCTTTTTCATTATTTCCACTGCCCTCCTGCAGAAGCATTCTTGTTATCGTAATTGGCTCCCCAGTGTTTTTTTTTTCCCCTTGCAGGATTTTTGAAACGACACGACGCTTCGCAATGCGAACAAACATGAACCTGTTTGCAACCTGTGTCTCATCAGTCTAATTGGCTCTTTAGTTGATCTGACTGGATGTCAGCGATGCCCGGATGATAAATCATGGCAGGCCGCCAAAACTATTGCCAGATATTCCAATTAACTGAATTTCTCCCCATTTCTTACAAAAAATGATGATAACTTATAGCAAATTAGTCTGATTAAATTAAAAGAGATTCTGGGTTTGGCACATTGTTCAGATATAAGTCAGATTCCTTTGTATTTAGATACGAAAAATGACACTTTTGTCATTTGTTATTTGTTAAACTATTGGTTATTTTTATCTTGTTGGTAAAAAAGGTTTAAGCAAAAATGAAATAGTTTGCATTTCATCGAGGGCTCATGAATTATTCATGCTGCTGAGGGCCTCAGAGGTCATGGCTCATAGAGAACTGCTCACTTTAAAAGGGCCCCAAGTCTCTGCTGTCATTCACGCCTACGTAAGGATATCAAATTAATCATCAAAACCTATAGGAAAAAATCTTACCAATAACAGTTAGAAAAGCCAATCGCCAATGCAAATGACCTCATAAGCTCTAAGATTCATGTAAACACATTCATCCCTATTGACTCAATAGGTCAATAGGAGAGGGAATTCTATAATGTTTCGCTGTATGAACGAACCATCTGAAGAATTAAGAAAGCGTCAAGTAAAAGGGCTATTTTGATTATTTTTCTACTTTCTCAAATAACTTTTCCAACAAGTGAAATATGCTGGCCTTGCTAATCCTCCCGTTTTGAATAAAATCTATTCAGGAGCGAAGAAGGAGGTCACGCTGTGGTCTTGAGATACAAGTCTTCCTTTATCTAACTGCAGATAAAGCCCATCACCGCTTCAAGGTTTGTGCTGCAACAAAATTTACCTGGGAAAAAAAATACAGCAAGGGCAAATTCAAATACTTTGGACAGATTCAACTGATTAATTTTTTGCAACATAGAGCCAAATCTTGAGTCGTTTTTTAAAATCAACCCCGGGCTGGAGACTTTGAGAATTAATTGCCACAAAAATGTTGTTAAAAAGAATTAAAAAGAAGAGAGTCGGCAGTAATTGGTTGTGGAATCTCGAGCGAAGATGTGGACGTGGTGAGAATGCTGAGGTGAACTTTCATCCTTCCTGCATGGAACACAAAAAGCTCTCTTTAATTGATTGAGTTAGCAGAGAAGAGGAAGCTGGTTAACTGGTGCAACAAGAGAAACAAAAAAAGCTGCATCACAGAGTACTTTCTCTTATTCTCTCCAGCACTAGCTATGTCTCAGGTTCCCAATGAGGACGTATCACTGGATGTGCATGGAGCTATTTATTTTAGTTCTCTCAAATCCGCTCAAATGTTGGTCTGATAACCTTGTAGAGCAAGCTTGATCACATGAGCCTTTCAGGTTCTTGAGTCTGTGGACTCAAACAGCTAAAATATCGCACAGCAGTTCAGGTGAACGCTACCGTTTGGATGTTTTTGACTTACTTTGCCCTTTTTCTGGATTTTTACTCCACACAGCCAATCGCTGTCCGAGCAGCAACACTCTCCACACACTCCAAACACTTGAAAAAAATGTTTATTTAACAGATTTATGTTGTTATCATGGAATAAATTGAGCTTTTTTAGTCATTAAGAATCCAATCTGATTTCCTCAAGGGAAAACAACATTGACTACCCAGAAATTCTCCATTCACCCTTCCATAAAGCAAAGAAAATAAACCTTTATTTAAGTAATAAATGTTCAAGCCCAGAATAGAAAAAACGATTTGGATTGTTTTGCTTGTCTGAGACTTTTTTATCATTATAGCTTCTGTAACCTCCACACCATATGAGAGCTATTATTATGTCTGGATCAGAACACGGCATAAGCATCACTATATTGTTTATCGGCAGGTTGTTTTACTCGCTCCTCCAATGGAACGTAAATATATTTTCTCATTGCACAGCTCACAAGTGATTCGGAAAGTCTGTCTCTGTCATTTAGAAATACAGCTTTCTAATGTTTTCATGATATGGAACCAGCCAGCAGTTTCCATCTACCCTTTTCTAAATCCAATTGAATGTGGTTTATTATTACCTCAAATTCTGACTGAAATAACCTTACTGTACATCTTCAATGGCCCTCGTTGAGAACCGAGTCACTTTATCTTTTTTTTACTTACATTTTCAGGAGTTATTCTTCAAAAGCACTGGAATTCATGGACAGGAGCCAAACAAATCATCCAGGGTATGTACAATTTATTTCCTGAACAAATGATAAAATATCTAGCCAGGCATGTGAGTAGTGTCAAACTCCTATAGGGCTTTATTTTTCTATTTATTGAAATATTTTACATTTAACTCATTGTTATTATATCTGCTTACAGTGCCAGGATGACAACTGTCCATTTCTCTATGGAATAAATACTGGCCTTGGTATACTCACCACACCCCTTAGTCTAAGTAATCCAGGCGGTCAAAGAGTGATCTTTTACGTTGGCCAAGAAAAAAATCCTTTTTTTTTCTTTTGTAGCTCCGTATTGAACAATAATCTGTTGTGAATAGGTGACGAATTTACAGGTTATGTAAATGTAACCTAGTTTTTAAATCTCGGCTAGTTTTTTCCTTAACCACACATAATTATTTTTATTGGAAACTACGTGTTTCTTTCTGATGATAACTAATCAAATTTCAGTTATTTATGTATCCAAAGAAAATGTATTAGAATATCTACATCCACATCCATATATGTTATTTTTCTTTCTACATGATTTTGGTTTCCTAAGCACTGAATTGTTAAAGTCATTGTTACAGTTTAAGGGACATGATCTCACCCTGTCTTACTTTCTTCCATGTGGAACCTACCAGATCATTTCTTGTACTTTCTCAAAAGAAAACACATTTGCATATACAGTGGTATTATCTTGTAAGTGTTTTTATAAATTATAATATATTATAATTATTTTATATAATATATCTGTTACATTTTACACATAATTTACATAATTACATAATTACACATAATTTACATCAATATATCATAATATACATTACTACATATTACATAGTAATATATTATAATATGGTAAGTTGCTGTAAGAGTTTTTAAACTATCTTATAAAAGTTTTCTGAAGCTTTACAAGTGTTCCCTTTAGTAAAGGGTTAGGTTTGTGTTGTGTGCACATGAATTGTGCAGAGGGAAGTTGAGCCCCTGAAGGCTGAAACATGTGTCAAAATTCTCATCTGAAGACCAGAGCCTGCTAATTTTTCACACTTTTGCATGTGCTGGTTCATTTAACATTATAGTCAAATTAGCTGGTCAGTAATCTCGTTTAAAATTATTTTCACCTCCCGTCCCTTTACGTGCCTACTGTTAGGCAGAAAGACAAGGCCCTTTTAAACAGTCATTTTCAATAAAGTAGGCTGAGATGTGACCCAATTAATAACACGTAACTGAACGCTCTAATAGAACGTAAAGCAACCTAACAAGGATGTTTCCTGAGGAAATAATTGGGTCTGATCGCATCAGATTTAATTTGAGCAATGATGCCTGCAGGGTATGGGTTTGCCTCAAAGGTTGCGCCACGAAAATGCTTGAACTATCAAATATTCTCCGATCTTAAATAACACCTGGATTTTCCTGCTATCTGCAGGACAGACAGAAAACCAACAAAAGAGGGTTAATTCTATATTGTCTTATTTTTCTTTCAAAATATACATGAAAAAGTATTAAGGTCTGCAGCCCTGACTGATGTTCACTGTAGTCTGTGGACTAAGTTCAGCAATTGAGAATAAAACTCCCTCCTATTTTATCTCCACGGTAGCGAAACTTTGATGACGGTTCTTTGAAATTTTGACAAAATGAAAACATGTGTAGACATCTGAAGATTGTGGTTTGAATGAACAATTCCCCAATCGAAACACAATAATATATCCAATTCACTTCACAAGTCCTGACTTGACTCAATGGAAATGTTTCTGTATTGAAAAAGTATCTGATGTACAATCATGGCTCAAGTCCAGGAAAATGTGTTCTTCCAGAACATAGTTTTCGCTGTGTGACAAAAAAAAACAAGGCAGCTCACACTTTGACCCAAGTCTGAAAATTTTTTAAACCCACAATGCCATTTACTCTTGATGTGATATAATAAATAAGTGAAAATGAGAAAATCTTTTACAAAATAGAGACTACACCTGGCACGGCTGCAGTCGCTGATCAGGGCCAGATTAAAACTTTGATGGACAAAGGTTTGATAAAAACTGCAACGCTTGAATGGCGCATTCTCCTGATACCTTTATCTCTGCCTGTCACTCTGATGGTCTGATGTCTTTTCTCCTCCCCGGCAGTCTCGTGAGCATCTCTGCGTTCTGGACCTTCAGTTCGCATTACGCCGGGGCTGGTCCAGACTCTTGAAATTGCAACCTTATGATCCTCCAGGCTAAACTTAATGGGACACCAGAGTCCCAACCCGTCTCAACCAGCCCACTGGATTAGTGCTGCTCGGATCTGATCACATCCCGGCCCGTCACGGAGGCCCCCTTCAGAGCGCCGGACTGCAAATCCGAGGCGGCGCCTCGAAGGCCCGAGACCTGCCCGAGTTTATGCGCAGCCCCGGGTCATGTGGACTCGCCGAGCGGCTACTGAGTCCTCAGGGAACTGAAACAGCAGCAGAGAGGGAGGCCGAGAGAGGCTGACTGACCCAGAAAGACCAGCTAACTCAAACACATGACGGTCACATGATGACCACAACTCTACGGGTGAAGATCTGGGTCCAGGGGAACATCTGGAAGGCGTCTCTGCCAGCTAGACGCTCGTCTCTGACCGGTGGGGGCTGGTCAACCGAGAAAGAGGAGGAAATTAAACAAGATAACAAGTGTGGACATGAAGACAGAGCGTGACTCCTGGTTATCAAAATGTAGTTTTAAGGATAGAATCTATTGGAGCAAAGCAGTTTGCTTCAATATCCCTTTTAGCCCAAAAGCACATGCAATTCTAATTCTTAAACAAGCCCCGCTTTACAAGTTCATTACAGCTTTAAAAAATGATTGTTCAAAGGGCCAGTTTACATATCTCTTAATTGAAGATCCTCAGAGAAGAAAACATGAAAATGATTTTTTTCATTTGTTTGTGCGGTACATCTGGACAATGGGGACAAACTGCTACGCACTGCAGCCTGAAGTGACCCAATAGAGATTTTTTGTGAAGTCTGATTTTTTTTCAGGGTTGTTGACATTCATATGTGACTCGTGGCAGCTATCCAGGGTGAAGTAAAGGTCTAGAGGACGCAATAATATCACAGCGAGCTCGGTGTTTGCGGTCCAGCTCTTCAGAAAATGGACAGGTGACACATCCCTATGTCGCCATGTTTGTTTGAATCTTTCGCATAGGAGGATATGTTATGTTAAAACATAACATATCAACATTATGCAAATAAAGTTTTTTCTTTACTGTTTAGGAAAATAGCTCTTCTTTTATGTCTAAACTAAGACTGCTCGGTTAGATTTATACAAAAATAAATAATTGAAGCAGTCTGATGCTATTTGAAAATAACAAAAATCAAATGGTCATGATTCTGATTGCGTTACATTTCTGCAAACCGCTATGGAGTGACTTTTCTTTAGTCTCTCACATACAAAAAGAATCTAAGCTAAAAGAATCCCCACTTTAAAAATGGTGTCAGTTTCTGAGGACTGTGCAGGTCATGTCAATTCTATACTTTACACCAGATCATTTTCATGCCATTAAAGTAAAAAAGATTTGAAATGTGCATTTCATTTTTCTATTCTGGCTCAAGTGGCGTTTGAGTGGATATCAACGAAAAGTTAAAAAGGAAAAACTCAAGATGTCACTCCACACCCTATCTGTATTTCATTTTCTGCACTTATAATCAAACAGTGCATTAACAACTGTGATTCATGTCTAAGGGCATTCTTTCACAGTCCATTTTGTTGGTGGCTTGTGTTATGCATCAACAAGATATTTCTCATGAACCTTTTCTCACAACATCTTGACATCGCATAATTAAGCTTGAGATTCTTATTGTTTGTGGTCTACAAATACAGCATCATTCAACCACAAAAGCCGCAGATCGCATTGTGAGGTTAGATCATAACACACTAATCCAAACTGTAGATGGCTGTTTGCCAAATGCCAAATTGTCAAAATGTAACCAACAAATAGTCTGAAATCAAAATAATTTTTTGGTAAATTATGAATGTCCTGTTTAAGTCTTATACTTTTAACCGACTGTTAACAGTTGAAAGTTTGAAATATGATTTAAACATGATTTATGGTGAATCCAAGTCTGGAGAGTGTTGTACTTATTGTACTTGGTTCTGCTTTTTAAGCTTTTTAAATACAAATTTCTTGACCGAAAAAAGATGTTTGAATGCCAAGATAGACATAAAGAAAATTAAGTACATCTTTACTGAGAATTTAGAAAGGAATGCTGTACTTTTTGAGGCAGGTGGATGTTTACGTCCTTCTGCTTCCTTCTTTGGACAGTACGATTACATCACCAGGTTTATTTTAAAAAAAGTTGCATTTGAAAAGCTCTGCCAGGGCCAAATATGTTTTTGTTTTTTTCCGGATGCTCATTTAGTAACTCAGAAACAGACTGGTACTCTGTTCACCCACAGAAACACGCTGCATTGCCAGTTGGCTCACTTTCACCTTTTGTTTCTCCATTTAGAGACGACTTCTTAGCTCATGACAGGGTCTTTCAGAACGGCCTCGTCTGTCCAGTCCATCCTCCAGACGCGCCGGGCTGCCATAACCAGCCAGCGGCTCGGAATCCAGGCCCACTGTACAAACAAGGAAAAATCAGAGCGAACGCTGGAGCCACTTAGAGGGAAAAAAGAGAGAGAAAAAAGATCTGGAGTGAGACACATTGGAGGCTTTTTTAACGCGCATGAGAGGAAGCAGAGGCAAATAGCTGAGTCTAATTGCAACAATCGCTCACAGAACTGGGCCTGTGACATCACGGCTCAGTGTAATGGCCTCCAACGGGTTGACGGGGGGAACTAGTGAATTCTGCGGCGGGCGTGCAGCGGCTGGAATTTCCGGCCCAAACTTGTACGCGGACCGGTCTTTTTATCTGATTGGATTACCATTACGTGGAAACGAGCGCGGCGAGGCGCGAGTAACGCCGGGCTCTTTTTTTAGACCGACCCCGCTCCCTCTCTTGGCGCTAAAGACCCTGGTGGGTGGAGGTGATGGATGGATGCAGACTCAGTGACCTATATGACGGACATTTCCACACATGTCATTCAAAGGGGACTGGGTAGGCGTCGTTTGTAACATACAGGACAATTAGAGATGGAATTTTTGGAGCCTTAAGGGATGATATCAGGGGGTCTTTTGGGCAGTCACAGTGTGGGATTAAATGTGGGTCCAGAGCGTGAAAAGTAAGGGTCATTTAATTATTCATTTACAGGTCCATGTTTTTAATTTCTGCATATTGAATATATATTCCGTAAATGTAGTTGTGTCAATCCTCACTAGTTTTGAAATGAGCTTTGATAATAAGCACGGCTTGAGAACCAGACATGTTTGAGCATACGCTTCATCCTCCCATTGCTTCAGCATTCATATCTGGGGCACACTCCCACCTTTTATTATTAGATAAAGCTATTCTGATTAAATGCCCACTCCCCCCTCCATTCATCAGCTTTGTCATTGTGAGACAACACAATCAGGCCAGACTATGTTTTCCATTGGTTACTGGCTGTTTACAGGTATTGTGCGGGAGGCCGTTGGGCCACCCTGGCCTGGCCTCCAGGCCATTGTGCCGGCCCACAAAAGATAATTAGCTATCCACCTATATGCAGTTTTGCAGATAATGAACACACTTGTGCTGACACTGTCATTTTACTGATATAGTTACAGCCGGTTTTGGACTCGGTTTTTCCTGCCCGCATTTATTTTTCCCTTATAAAACAATCAAACGTGTACCACCTTCTCTGAGGACTTTCAAGAGATGGGGGGGGTCTGGGGTGAGAGAGGGCAGAGGGAGTGCTCAGCACGAGGTCAAGAGCCTGACCAGGTGCTTTTTGCATTTAGGCCTGTGAGGCATTCAATGACCTGCACAACACAAAACTACTGTCATTACTTTTGTGGGTTCTACAGTGATTGTCTGAGTCTGTATGTTTGTCGAATGTTTTTGATGGGAGCTAAGTCACAAACATAGAATGGCCCCAAAGATCTTACAGGGGATTTTTAAAAAAGAATAATTATTTGGAAGATTGATGATCCATAACTCGGGTTCGGTGATCGAGATGTGGTTTGTTGAATTAGCAGCTCTTGTTTGTCATCCTAATTTCTTCAAAATGTGTAACCCTTTTCACAACATGTTGAGGTCTTCCAGCTTCAGGTATTGTGTAACGGCATTTTCTGTGGTGTTCCCTTTTCCAGCAGTTTTAAATGCATCCATTTGCTACCTTCCAGATGAAACCAACTGGTTTCCAACAGTTTGCGTTTTTAGTGAAAAGGGACGGAAACTTCCTTTGCACTACAGCACAACTGTCATAACAGATTTACACCAGTGTGGCGCAAAGCACTGGGACGAGTTGTAGGGACTTTGATTTATCCATCAGGTGCACAAACTCAGGTGGACACTTGAGCAGTTAAGGAGATAACACAGCAGGCTGATTTAAATGCCGTAACTGATGCTGAAAGATTAGTAAAAAAAAAAAAAAAGAAAAAAAGAAAAAAGAGCCACCTCACTTGGTGCTGACCACATCAAAGCAAACCTGGCTATTAATGGCCAAGGAGAGGACTGGAGGCCGCATTACCATCACACACACCTCACCGTCCTCATCTACAATCAGCAACGCGTCTCAGTGTGTGTGTGTGTCTCTGTGTGTTTGCTTTACAGTGGGCACCACGAGCACACAATTCCAGGAAAACAAACTACTTTCTATACCCATAACAACCAGAAGCTGTTGTTGCCTCTCACAATTAATTAGGCAACTTATTGAGCTCAAGATGCAATATGCATGTTAATTTAATGGGTTATGTCTGGTTTCAGAGAAGAGGGGAAACGCTTTGATGTTTACAAAACTTGGCAGTAAATCACTGGCGGCAAACAATTACGGAATTAATGAAGACGGAGAGAACAATCGCAAAGGCCATTGTTGCAAACGCATGCATGTTAATATCTTAAAACGCACGCACGCTGAATGGGATTCTGACCAATGGTGCGCTGCGGAGCGTATTCAGGCTCAACATCAATGCTCTCTTACTGGTCGTGAGTGCATCAAGTGTGATGGTGGGCTTACCTTTCTTTGTTGACAAGTGGTGTTGATTTTGGAGCAGGTTTATGCTCACTGAGAATAGGATTCAGATTTAAAAAACGCACAACGCCAATTATGAAAAAGGCACATATGCATGCACGGAGGTGTTACAGTATACTGAACAAGCCAGCCATCAAAGGCATGTTTCTCTTATCCACTCTAACTGTTCACTGACAGGTGGATGCTATCAAACTTGTGAACATAGCACACATAGAATAGCATGCATGTCCATTTTTCATGTCCCCACGGCTCGTATCGGGCAGTGTAACACACATAGGTACGTTCTGAACCAACCGACCAAAGCGTGCTGCCATATCAGAATGAATTTGACAGTCATCAGCATCATCGCACAGCTAATGTTCAAACCCGAGCTAATTTAGGAATTGCAGTCTTTGGGCTGATTTGTTTGCATGGTGGAGCAGAAATGAGTGATTCAGGTCACATGCAAATGTCTTGCTTGTCATATTTTTCAGCATGTGTTGATCCATCTGGAGCTTACAGCGGAATAATAAGAACAAGCCTGGCTAGCATGTGCCGACATTTCGAAGGGCGGCAAAGACACACTCAGCCGCTCAGGGCGGTGTACTGCAGAGAAACCGAAGAAGAGTGCATTTCTGCCCTCTCAAACAATAAGATAAGTTAACAGTGTCCCCCCCGAGACACCTGACTTCACCTAACACACAGGCTCTACCCACAGTCAGGCATAAAAGATTGCTCAGTGCGAAGCATTCTAGTGGACTATTTGTGTAGATTCTATTCCTCTCCCATGTTGACAGCTGCAGGGGAAAGATGTCTGTGCACTCCGTGGCGCCACCAAAATTAATTAAGCACGACTTTGGGTCGTGATCACACATGTCATATTCGATTTCCGAGCGGGAATCTTTTTTTTTTCCGCGCCGAGCGCGGGGCCGTGTCTAATTATGGAAAAAGTTGTCAAGGCGTTGGAGCTCCTGCTTGGTATCTTGCGTGTGGTACCCGCCCGGGAAACAACAGGCTGTCGGAAACCTGCGCCCACCACTGCCTCCCGGGCTAAAACCTGTGCGGTAACGCGCGGGCCCCGTGAGCTGTCGGTGAGGCCGAGACGCCCCCCCCCGATGTAATTCGCAGGGACGGCCAGAACAGTGGGCAGCCGCTAAGCAGGAGTAGATTCTTGATGATGGTCCTCATTCAGTCTACCACCAGCCAGGCAGGCCATGAAATTTGCTGAGGAAAGAGAGGTCACTCAGTGTAGCAACCTGCACCGTCTTACAGCACAAATGCAACCAGGACTAACGGTAGGTCGGTTATCGTACACCCAATACTGAGTGATGATAGAGCCCTTAATCTTAAGAACTCTAAAGAGAGTAAAGGGAGCAGCTTTAGGCTGATCAGAAGGGAAACTTTATGTCTAAAACTGTATGTCTTCCCTCAAACGTATCATCTAGCCGTAGTGGATGCTTGGGGAAATTCGATATCTGGCTAAATGTCCTCACAGAGAGAGGGGGAAAGTGGAAAAATGTTACACACATTAAAAATGAACTGTCCAATCAAATGAAGCTTGCCAAAAACTGTATATAGTCCATGCAGACCCTTGACATTTCGCTAACAACAGCACTGATCTTTCCTGACAAAGTTTAGCATAGTACAGTAAAGTTAACAAATGACATTTTTATGAAAAGTGGAGGTGAGGGACACTAGTTTGTCCCTTCACGGGGATTTTTAATGCAGCGACCCTTTCACGTTGTCGAAAAAGTTTATCAAAAGAGCAGACTAAGGTTGCACGCTGGCTGAATTCCTTTCACATTTACTGGCTGCACTCGGCGATCAATGAGTTTCAACTTCCCCGGCTGCCGCCGCTGGCTCGGATAAATATTGCTCTTTGTTAAGGGAGAGGAAAAAGCAGCCTACAGGTGCACGGAAAGTCCTTGAAGTGTAAACATTTGTCCGGTGGACAGTGGCAGTTTTATCATATGAATAGCCGATGCTAGGTGGCTGAAACAAAAACAGCATGTCTTCATTTGTCAGGGCCCACACTTTTACAAATTCTTCAAGTTTTTTTTTTTACAACAGCAAAGAAAACATTTTTTGTAATCTTCTTTATTCCGTTCTTTGTTCTTCTCTTGCGTTCTCTCCAAATTCATTGGAATATTAGTAAGTAAGCAACAGTCCAACAAAGTCTGTGTATTTAGCATTGTTTAAGGAAAAAAATCCCTTGTGCATTTGAATGTTTTTACCCATTAAAATGTACAAAAACATTTCTTATGGCTATGGCTGATTGGCAAATGCACTAGAAATTTTAGTAGGTTTGATCTAAGGCATCTTTGAAATACCAGTTATATCATCCAAATGTCACTCACTTCAGCTCCCCCTTTTGTACACAGTCTCATAAACACTGATTTCTGCTCAAACGGTGTGTTCAGGCTCCCTCTGCTGGGCTCACATCGATGTTGACGTTATTGTAGCACGCATCTGTGATAAGTAATTGAGTTCCATCCATCCATTGTCTATCTCACTTACTCCTAGTCAGGTCGCGAGGTGGCTGAAGCCTATTCCAAAGCTAACATTGCAGGTCCAGAAATTGAGTTGCGCGTGTCAAATTCTAATCCTGAGCTAAAATATCATTACATTGAAATGTTTACAGCGTCCCAGTTAGCCGCCAGCACAGTGTTTCTGGTCTCTAATGTACAGGATACATGGGAGAAATGACTATATCGTGCAGCATGGTGGATGCACAGATGGGGGAGTGAGGCCGGGAGGATGGCTAGACAGACCCGCTCTGAGAAATTTTTCCCGGGGGGCTTTTACTGATTGGCATCGATCAAAAGGTCTTAACAAGGTGCCATTTAATGTGGCTGTAAACAAGGTCAAAGGGAGGAAAGGTTGCAGCTGTAATACAGTTTGTCCCAGCTTTACAAATAGAGTGTATGTAAATGTGTGTGTAAAAAAATGTGCAATAATGTAAAAAAACACAAGTAGAACAAAATGGCAGATAAATAATTGCAGATAGATGAATCCCACAGATCAATTAGCTAAAGTTTACTGTAGGGGTCAAAAAGTTAGCTAAAAGTTAAAGAACTGTCTCTAGCTGAATACCGTTCTGCAGCAACTAAATAAATGTTGAAATAACTTTAGAGCATACCTAAAATAGCTACATTGCTGCCGTTGGTTTTTCTAATGAGATAAAGCTGAATGGATATACCTCTGATGGGCCCTGACACATAAACTGATAGCTGGATGGTGTGGATATGGAGACATATTGGACATAGGGCAGAGCAGTGCTAGCCCCCAGGGCTGATCTGGGAATTTAAAGGGTGGGCGAATAAAAGAAAGCGGGAGAAACAAATGACTCTCAGAAAGTTGCCCCGGGCGGGACGCGCAGCACTGGACGCTGACTGGTCTGTTTGCTAACTGGATGTATTGACTTCACACTGGGACGGGCAGCGAGCCAGTCAAGGTCCCTGGTACTGGCTGTCTGGCTCGTTATTGACTGCTTAATCGATGTAAAATCATCACCATAAAAGACAGATGATGCCACATGATGCCGTATCGTTTGAACAGCTTAATTCACCTGCTGTGATTTTGTGTCTCCAACGTGTTCCACACACTCCGTGTGATTGACTATCTATGGGTTATTTAACATTAAAATGAGTTTTATGTCATTTCTTTATGAATCTGAAAAGAGTAAGCTTCTTGGACCTGTTATTCTTTAACACAAAAACATTTGTAAGCTCCTTGTCCATCATGTGGCCACTTTATTATGACACAAACTGGCCTCCGGATGGAGCCAGAACATCACAAATATAAGGTATTTCATTTGCCTAGGTTCAAATTGCTTCCAATGAACATTTCAAAATAGAAATATACTATAAAATATAAATATATTAACAAAACATTATGTTGTTCACCTTATTGAGGGATTAGATCATTACCATATTTAAAGTAAGATACTAAAGTGTGTGTTTCAGTGTGAGGAGCATCAGTGCATGGCTTTAAAATCCTCCAAAAGTCTTGATTTAATCAAGGTATAATACTTGTGCCAGTTTAATAAATCATTGTCAGATGTGAAATGATGACCCATAGAAAAATGTAATCAAAACCATCTTTATTTGACAAATTTCTCTTTGGAAATAGCTGTCACCATCACAAAGTATCTGCCTATTACAGTACAAGTAAAAGGAAACCCATTAAGGGCCATTCCCAGATATTTGAACGGGAAAGAATTGGATAACAACTACTGGTACGTCATTTCACAAGTTCAATAAGATGCTCTGAGTTCCTGAATTACTAAGCGGACCTCCTTCAAGTACAAATATCAGAGATGTAGTAGATTCTACCCGAGTTGCCACCGTTTGTTTCAAAGAAAAGACATCGATGGGAAAACGATACACAGCGGCACGCATTGGGATGGTGCTGCGCGTCTTGGTCTATTACAGTTTGCACGTCTGCACGGCCATGCAGTCCTCTGGCCAGTGGTAGGAGTCAACGGTCAGCTCGTCGTAGTCGGTGCTGAAGGAGTGGGAGCGGACGAAGGCGTCTTTGTCGGACGGCTCTGGGCGGAGTGTGGCCATGCCGTGCTCGTAAGCGTACTCAATGATCTGCAACACACACACGTTTAATTGTTTTGGGGTATTTTTTACGTCGCGTGACTCGGCGGTTCTGGATCCGGACAGTTCTCACCTTGACGGCCAGCTTGATGGAGACGTCCCTGATGGAGCTGAGAGGAGGATAGAGCCTTCCCTCTGCCAGGTCTTTTTCCGTCACCAGGTGTGCAAGCGCCTGCCCAGCAGTCGACAAACAGGTCAGACAGAAAAAAAAAACAAAGGAAGAAACACCAAACTCCACACCGGGGGACATCCAGGGATCAAACACAGATCACATATTCCTGGGTTTTCAACCCAACAACAAACTGGACTGGACTGTTAACACTGACACCTCAGTCTCCACCTGCTGAGCAGGCTGAGTTCATTCGGATGCATGCAGGACTCTTTGAAAGACTTTTCATGACTCGGTTGGTGGCCTCATTCATTTCCTATGCCGTGGTCTGCTGGGCAGAGACAGGAGCGGGCTCAACAGACTGACCAGGAGAGCCAGCTGTGGCCTGGACTGTCCACTGGACTCCATGGAGGAAGTGGAGGAGAGAGCTAAATCGGCCAAGCTAAATCGTGCTTTAGCCTCATTGGTCACTTGGTTACTTTACACTGTGGCACCTAAACATTTGATAACATATAATTTTATAATATTTTAGAACATTTTATAATATTTTGCTCACTGGTAATACTTTGTTAACTCCCCCTGTACATACCTTTACCTCTGCCTCTACCAGGCTTGTGTTTTTCCCTTTCTGCCCCACTGTGGGATCGACAAAGTACCTTAATCTGATCTAATCTAACAAAGGAGCGCAGAACATCAGCCCGCCGGGGCCTCACCTCGGCGGCGGTCAGGAAGATCTCCTCGGGGATGTGCCGCAGGGCGCAGGTGGTGAAGCCCAAGCCCACGCCGGGGAAGATGTAGGCGTTGTTGCCCTGGCCGGGGTAGAAGGTCCTCCCGTCGGGCAGGGTGACCGGGTCGAAGGGGCTGCCGCTGGCGAAGATGCCCCGGCCCTGCAGCACAGAGCACCGGTCAGCCGCCCCAGGCCGCCACAGGCCGGCGCCAGCTCGGGGCCGGAAGGGTTTACCTCTGTGATGGCGTAGCACTGCTCGGCCGTGCACTCGGCTTTGCTGGTGGGGTTGCTGAGGGCGAAGATGATGGGGCGCTGGTTGAACGAGGCCATGTCCCTGATGATCGGCTCGGAGAAGGCCCCGGCCACGGCCGCCACACCTGGAACAGATGTCGGTCATTGTTTCGGGGCTTCTTTGGACGTTTGGCATGTCCAGCGTTTCTCTCTGGTCACCCCGGTTCTAGGTTTTACCGATGAGAGCCGTGGGCTTCAGTTCCCTGACCACGTCCTCCAGGTTTCTCATCTGAGGATGTTCGTGAGCGAACCTCTCCTTCTCGTGAGTCAGATTGTCCCGACCCTTTGGATTCAGAAAGGGGTTAAGAGTAAAGACATTCACACAGCAGTGGAGACGAGTTCCCCCCCAAAGGGGGTCCGAAATGGAGAGTTAGTCTGTACGAATGCTGGTCTATCTACTGTGGATTACATCAGATCTGGGCAGTTTTTTGGCCTGTTTGCGTACTTGTTTTCACATGTTAGGTAGTGTGTGTTTGCTTGAAGGCTTAATAGGAGACACCTTGACAATAAGACCCTTGGAATCAACCATCCAGATTTTTTTTAAGCTCTCCTCTATGGAGAGTCCCTCCTTAGCCATGGCCATGGTGATCAGCTCAGCAATCCCCATTGCTGCCTGGGAACAAGAGCAAAAAGAAGGATTACGAGAGGAGCTCCTCCTCCACACCAGTTCTGTCCCTTTTAGTTTCTAATGGTTCAAATTTTAGAAGCCTCACACTCTCACACACCCTCTTTCTGTCAGAGTATCCAGACATTTCTTTAAATAGAGTTCTCTGCATCAAAATCTTTATCCAATATACTCTACATGTTTTAGGGGTTTGCAGACAAAAGTGCAGCTCTTACCTCCCCTGCTCCTTGGAACACAATGGTATGGTCACACATTTTGGTTTTGGTGATGCGGAGAGCGGCCAGGAGTCCAGCCACCGCTACTGCAGCAGTTCCTGAATACCAAAAACACCATGGGTTAAAAAGAGGCGCAATGTACTGATACTGACGCCATCTTCTGGGCTCATAACACTAATGTTAATGCTGCACTTTCAGAGAGTTGAAAAACCCAAGTCTAAGAGACATAAAGTGTGTGGGTCAATTGAATGATGTACTTCAATGGAAGCATTTTGTAAAATGAACTGATGCATAATGTTTTCATAAATCTGAACGTATTACTTTTCAAACAGGGCTTGACTTTATGCATACCTCATCAGAGCTTTAACTGCTCACACAGGAGCTGGTGTCATCATAAAAGTCCAGACTTTCTAACGAAACTTCATCAAGTATCCTGAAATTTATACTTTCCTATCATCTCTTCTTCTGAGGCTAAATTGACTTCATATTTAGCCCCCATTTGAGATATCGGCTTCACAACTACCAACGTTTGAGCTGGTTTGGTCTTTTGGATTGCCTCATTACGCATCGCTGATACCACATCCATCAGTTGTAGATACAATAGAAAACGCTCCAACAGAAGGCGTCCGTTTGTGTGCTTTTGTGAATATGCCTGCCTCTTAAATTACCTTGGATGTCATCGTTGAATGTGCAGTACATGTTGCGGTACTTGCTCAGCAGACGGAAAGCATTAATGTTTGCAAAGTCCTCGAACTGGATCAGACAGTCCATTCCATACCTGCACACAGAAGAGCTGCGTTTAATACGACTGAGCTAACATCCTACGCACACACACACACATTCTATAATAAATCTTTGCCATTTGACCGAAGGGCACCTGTTTCCTTCAGTTTTATGACAGCACCTCACAATGAGTTTCAATGAGGGAGGTCAAACATCTAATAAAGAATCACACAGGCACAAAAGAACACGGCGCCAACCCCGTAAAGCAGCAGTCTTTGCTTTTACAAGTTGTTGCCTAGACCACCTATCGCATTCAGCCAGTGCACCAACATAGAGGCCGGGGTTCAGAAGTTCCTACAAAAGCATCATAAGACAAAAAAAATGTGGCCAGCATTACTGGTCTGTAAATTAGATTTAGACGCGACAAAAGCATTCCCAGGTTCCCAAGCCTTTCAGCAGATGGAACTTTTGTTCAGGAATTCAGTGGATGTTTGCAGAGCAACGGCTGTTGCTGTTTCTATGAAGAGAGAGAGAGGTTTTCAGCTGTTGGAAAAGGAGAGAAGGTCGGCAAAGCTGGTTTTCAGAGAACAATCAATTTTCCTGCAGATTCTTTGTCAGATGTCGCTGCAAAAATACAGTATTCGGCCCAGATATTTGATTAGCAACAAACTCTATAATGACTCACTCTTGTTAGAAGGTCTGTCTAGTTGGTCTGTAGTTGTGTTTCTTCCAGTTGGTCACTTAATGCAACATATTGTTTGTGCTTCATGCTCTCTTTGGTTGTTTGGTTTAAAACTAGCTTACATTTATCAAGGTGTACATTTGGTGACTCTTCTTTCAAATGTATTTTAAATATGCATTTTTATCTATGATATATAACCCGAAGGTAACATCTGTATGATCTGGTTTGAATTCATGTAACTCTGATGTGGGTAATGAGTTTAGCCATAGAAACTGGATAAACCTTCCCTAATAAAACCAAGGACAAGATGTACTATTTAGAAATGGTAAAAAATATTAAACAATGGATATAATAGTAAATAACATACTTTAAAAAACTCAGTTTGTGCATTTAAATGAATGAAAACTAACCACTGAAATGACGTACACTGGTTAACTCGTTTTTCTCTACAGTTGTTTCAGATTAATCCAGAGTTTGCATGTATGCTCTTTTGAGATTGTGGTTTAAGGAAAGGTAAAAAAACCAAAAAGAATCTTTGATGAATCCAAGATGAAATGTTAAAGTTAATGATTGAATTGTAAAGGATGTAACTCACATAGAGATCTAAAAATCTATTTTTTTTTATGTTCTTGTACATTTTAGGATATTCTACTCATATACATTCACTGATGACTGTGTAATCCTTTGTGATTTGAACACTTCTATAAGTAACCATTAACTTTTCTTTACAACATTAACTGTACAATATATGTCAATTCGTGTTGACAGCATGTTTCTAAAAGTTGTTTTCTTTTTTTTGTCAGCTTTGGTCTGCTTTGGTTGATATTAATAAAAAAAAAACTAGGAAATCCAATACAGTAAACTGCTTACAATTAAGAAGTATGATTTGGGATCTTAGTGTTTAAGACCCTTTTTATCATTTGCTTTCATAGTTAAAAGTTGTGTGCAATACTTTCTCCTTCCTGTCCCGGTCCTTTCACTTTTTTTTAAACCTTGTTTTCAGCCATTCCATAAAGTCGCAGCATGTACCTGTTTGCACTGTTATTGAACAAGTCAGTGAAGCTGTTTCCCACAAGTTTCAGAGGCTGCTAAACTGCTTAGGTTTGCAGCAAAGAGGAAAACAGAATAAAAAAAAAAAAGCAGCATGAAAAAAACGACCTGAGTCCAGGTGTACTAAAACTTAATATCCTGATGAGAGAGTGCCTTCGTTGGGTCAGTGTTTACCCTTCCCTCTGACACACAGCATGACCCAGATGCCCTAATACAGACGCTGACAGCGTGGCTGACTTACTGCCAAGACCGAAGCCGTGTTGAGGGGAGAAATGTGTTTTCTATCAGGGGAGTGAGCTGCAACGAAGCACTGAGTGACTGCGCGAAGAGGAGGAATAATGAGGCCAAAAAGGGAGCTGTAAATTTTTCATTGTGTTTGGGCTCGAGGAGACGGAGACAGACACCGAGAGAGGATAGAGGAAGCTTTGCCCAACCGCAGGCATAGCGCCCCCTGGGATAGGACGGGGCCAGTTTAGCTTTTGGAAAAGTCACACCAGTTCACGCAGAACCGAAATCAAAATCAAAGTTTAAAAAAAAGAAAAGGGAAGGGCGTTGGGAGCATAGTGAGAGGACGATTCTGTTCAATAGCTGCAGCCATGCTCGACATGGTGTGAGAAGAGTGATGTTTTGTGGTCTGCCAGAAGGAGGGACATGTGTGACAGAGGGGGGCTGAGCTGTGAGTGGGTGCGTTCTCAGACAGGAAACGGCAGAGTGGCTGTCCGTGTGCGAGGTGCTGAACAGAAGAACATCCTCCTCTGTGGAGAGCTCTTCGGTCTGAGGCCCGAGTAGGGCTACAGTTTTCAAATGGTTCTATTCGAGGACATTTGCGGCCTGTTTGTTCTCAGTGTCCGTACCCCGCTATCATTCCCAGATGAGCCTCTGAACAGAAAGCCAAAATCTAACGCTGTTTGATCTGATTGGATTCTGTGTCTACACTCCAGAGTTGACGGTGGTAACCTAAGTAAGCCAAGGATGTTGGACGGACTGAATGGCTCATTCCTTTAACTTTTATTCAGTAACACCTTAAATATGTGCTTTTATTCGCCATCATTTATTGCCAGTTAAGCACTCGTTTGACTACGGCACTGAAAACACACTTTTCCAACATTAACACAAAGAACACAAGATAAATAAACTCTCTAAAACTATATTCTTTTTGTCTTGGAAACAGTAAATCAGTTTACCATTTCTCCTTTCTTCTATGAGTAAGACCAAAGGCGCATACCTGTGCATACAGATTTTGAAGTGACAATAACTTTCATTTTGTAAGCACTCTCTGTTCAGAGGGCTGTAAGAACCTCTAGAAACTCTTGGTGGGAGAGAAATCCAAACAAGAGGCAATAAAGATATTCAACACCCATTTAACAAGGTCAAATTTGACAGTGTAAACACCTCGTTCTTACTCGGTCCAATTTAGTTTGAGGTTTATTGGGTATGAGGGCAGAAGGAAGAAATGAGGGTAAATGACTAGAACCAAACTCTCTCTCATTAAAAAATGGGAAAAACATGTGCAAAACCTTTCTCCGTTAAGTACAGGTTCATATCTGGTCAGCATCAAATAACTAAAACTGCTGCTGCTGAATTTTCTGCAGGATTTTGACCACACGAACCCCAACAAAGAGTTCAAAATGAGAGTAAAAAGGGCCTTATAGCTTTGAACGGCTGCTTTGCATGCTATCTGAGCGTCTTCCTTCTACACTAAGCCGAGGTATTCAATAGGTCTGCATTTGAATCTTCATGGTCAAATTTTTGCAAATGAGCTTACCACGCTCAATCGCCACGGTCACTGACCAAATCTTTCAATTTTCGCAGCTCCTTTAACTGATGGGCAAAAGGTTCATTGTTGGTTCAGCATCCATTCAGTCCATGCCACTTGAATAAAACGTACTGAGACACTACAAACAAAGAGAATGAGTCCAAGTTCTTATGCCTCATGTCTATAATTTTGTGATGACTCAGTGGTTGCACAATTGATTATTTGATAAATACCAGCTCTTGTCTGGTTCACCTTTAGATACTCACAAATCTCAAATCTCAACAGAGTAAACCAGGCAAAACAGCTTTAATATCTTCAGACGTGCAGAAATGTAACTTGAGAAATCATGAAGATTTAGAATTTTTACAGGATCTAACTTCTGTTCCTCTTATATAAGAAAAAAAATAAATTCCAAGGCCAATTCTAAAAGTCCTGATAACTTAGTTAATTCATCATTCACTTGCACGTTGTACATTATCATATGAAAGCCGGTGTTTTAATCAGTTTTAACAATAGATTCACCAAAGAATGCAGTCTAACCTTTCCAGCTCCGGGTCTGTCAATCCAATCTGAGCCATTCCACCAGAACAAAACAGGACTGCTTTGTGCTTTAAACTTTTACCTCACTGTGATTTATGATGTAGCACAATAATGCTCTTAGCAGAGGCAAATAAACTTGTTTTTATTTAATAGATAAGAGCACTTTTCATTAGGCTTCATGGGCTAAACCAGCCCGATTTATAAAGACCTGCTGGGAACATTATTGCAGATGTTTGATCGTAAGAACTCAGACATTCCTCATACTCGGGTGCGGAGTAACTCAGAATTTGGTGTTTTCTCTCTTGAAGTGAGCAATGCAGAGTCTGTTTGGATTAAAAAACTGTTGGTGAAGACAGAGAGTGAGTTTGTCTTAAGCTTTGGCTCCTGGGGGTGAGAGCACAAAGTGATTAATTTAGCCGGAGTGCATTAAATGAAGCTACGTGGAGCCGGAGAGGAACACAACAAAAGGTCACAGACAAGGGTGCTCTGTCCAAACACAGCTGTGGAATCAATGTGCAAAAACGTGGGTTTGGGTGCACACACACAGGCAGGCTTGTGTGATACCTCTGTCCCAACGGGCCTTTGTGGCTGAGGTCTTAATAAATCCCCCGCCGGCCGGCCCTGCTCTCCAGAGAGCCAGAGTCTCTCAGCACACACTATTTCTCATATCCTCGAGCTGTCATTAAACAAAATACATTCTACAGTCTTTTTCTACTTTCTCGTCCATCTATCTATCTATCTATCTATCTATCTATCTATCTATCTATCTATCTATCTATCTATCTATCTATCTATCTATCTATCTATCTATCTATC